>JANKKI010000235.1:1706089-2452178 GCA_025175665.1 Cinchona pubescens
TGAATTAAAATATTAAATTTTAATTATTTAATAATTTAAATAATTATTAATACTAACATTGTTCTTATGGTAATTTCAATCACATAATTAAAATTATTGAAATTTATTAAATAATATTTAAAATAATTATTATGTTTAGTTTAATAATCTAATATTAAATTTATTATTCACAATATTAAAGTAAACTATATTAAATTATAATAAAGAAAAAAGTTCAGTAAAATCTATTCGTATAGTAATTTAACGGGTTATCGTATCAATTCATTGGTTGACTCAATTCAACCCGTTTAATTTCGTATCATAAACGAATTGATCGAATAATTATCCGATAAATTAATTAAATCGTGACATAACCAATTAATTTTGTGTTATACAGAATTCTCAGTGCGTTGAGAATTTGTCAGAAATTGCAATCCTATTAATGCCACAGGACAAACTGTCAGTAGTTTAATAAAAAATTAAATGGAATTATAATACCCTTAGATATAAAACAAAACCATCAAACTTTTATGAAGAATAAAATTCTCAATTTACTCTAAATTAGTGTGACGCTACGTATTTTGTGCTGTGGCATTAATATTTACCATGATTCACCCATGCGCGCACGCCAGTTTAGACTTTGACGGACCCAATCCGTAAAATCATACTCCCTGCATTATTTTACTTGATTTGATGTGTCGTGTTGTGGAATTTTTCTAAATTACCTACCGTTTAAGTTGATAAAAGAAAGGCAAATGATTTTAATAATTCATTTAAAATTTCAGGCATTCTACGTTTAACCATCGGCGGCAAATGATTTTGATAATTTATTAAAATTTTATGGCACTCTACGTTTGACTAATGCTACATAATAGAGTTGGTTAATAAATATCTTATAAGACATTATTCGTTATGAGATTTTTGTTTAAATTTCAAATTTTGTAAATATTCAGATAAGTGCTAAACTACCTTTATTTAGTCTTGAGAGTCATTTTTCCTTCTAGTTCCTTTAGGGCACTATCTAGTGCCCAATTGAGTCTTTTTCTCTTAGATTAAAATGTTACCGATTTAACCAGAAACACTCTACGTTTATTATTTTCTAATTAATATGATGAAAATACTAGTTAATGAAATCTTAACACTAAAAATGGCATTCAATTTTTACATCCATAGAAAAATTAATCAGAAAATTTTTTACTCTTTCTTAAATCCTTAATCTTACTTTTTCTTTTTCTTTTTTTTAAATGTACTAAATCTACTATTATCCACATTTAAATTATCACGTTTACCGATTAAAACTTTAATCTGCGACTATGATTTTTCTTGATTTTTTTTTTGACAATATATATAGTACTAAATCTTTCTATGATAACTTTATTCATGAAAGGGAATGGAATTTTTTTTTTCTTCTTAAGTCTAGGTAATTGAATATACTCCTTTCTCAATTTTTATATTACTGTTGGGTCTCGTTTGGTTGGCAAAAATTCTAGTGTGAAAAATAAATAATTTTTCTAGAAATTAAATTTTTTTATTTGGTTCATTTTTTCATTATGTGGAAAGTAAAAACTTTCCTAAATATAAGGAAAGTTGTTGCAAAATACAAGGTTTCTAAATCCTAAAATTTAGTTCGCATTCCTTTTACGTTTCTTATAATTTTAATCCAAAACCAAATCTACATGTAGACCTATCGACCCTTCCCTCACTCCCCCATCAATTCATTGTACCATGTGCATCTGTATAATTGTATATACATCTAGACATAGAGATCAACAATTCAATATTATCATTTCTAGAATAAATTGAGAATTTCCTTACATAAATAAAGTTCTCAAGGGATGGCGAGAATTACAATCCGACAAATATTTGCAAGATTATTTTAGTATATGAACTAAGTTATACAGTGGAGTTCATTATCGATTTGCTTGAAGTTTCTTAAATAAAATATTACAAAATTATTGAATAGTTTTCTTTTTTTTTTTAACGATTACTTTCTTAGGGCTAATTTTAACAATTTGGTAAAAGTGTAAAATACATTGGATGTCTTGGTTCTTTTATTTTAACCAAACATTAAAATGGGATTTATATGATTTCCCTGTAAAGATTTCCAGAAGTGTCCAAACTTGTTAAAAGAATGTATTTTCATGGAATTACAATCCAAAAAATCATACTACTGGTCAACTTTACTTTCTTGAGAATCAAACGAAGATTTGGGGAATTTTGTAGTTCTGTTGAGTGAACTATCCTATTAACTTTAAGGACTTGTACAACATAAGTTTTTAAAGCACATAGTGTTGCACCATACAAGCATTTAAAACACAATATGATGGTTCCTTCAAGAAGGCTGTAGAAGTTTTCATCACATTTAATTTGTAAATAATATGGTATCTTTATTAAAAGATGACAACCAAATCTTATGTTGTATATGTTTCTTACGTATTTAGAGTATTTTGAGCCTTGAAATTAGTTGAAAGAAAGTTAATGTGGAGTATTAAAATCATTGGCCTTAAGATATAGGGTGACGTTATTTTCAGAGTAGGTTATATCCTAGCAAGCACTGTTTTGAAATCAGATCAGACCGAACCGATAGGTTAAATCAAGAACCGGCAGTGGCTCTAGTCTGAGTTAATATGAAAGTCGAAATTAACAAAAACTCGTTGACAATCGGTCAAACCCGGAGAACTAGAAAGAACTAGTTGACCCATATAAAACTGGGTTTGGTCTTTCTTCCCAAAAATCAACATCATCATCCAAACAAAATAGATCAAAAGATCTCAAAATTCTCAATCCCAAAACTCACACTCAGAACCAACAAATCCAAACAACATTTATGCATCAAAACTTAATATTCAACAAATTCTTCAATATGGGCTACAAATTCTTCAATTTGGGCTTTGGATGGAAGGGCAAGGGGAGAAAGAGGTGAGAATGGCAGTGGTGGAGGCAAATATGGATGAGGAGGAAAAGGTGGTGTTATGATGGTGGTGGTGCCAAGACGGTAGTGGAGGAGGGGAGCAGTTCCGAAAAAAGGAAGGGAGAAGTGGTGGGGATAGTTTGGGTAGAGAGCAATGAGATTCAGGGGGGAAAGAAGGAAGGATGAGCTGTTAGTTGTGTAGAATTTGGAAATGATATCTAGGATCTTGTTTTAAATGAAAAAAAATTATGAAGAAAATAAAAACAATAGTGCGCCTAGCGGGATTCGACCCACACTTACGAGTAAAAATAAGGTGGCCATAAATCACCTAGGCAATGACTGCTTGTTTGTTTTTGTAGTGGAAAGTTTTATTATTATAACTTCAAAATAGTTAAACACAAAAAAGCATTGAACCATATGACCCGGCCGGTCAAAATGGTTGTATGCGACTCGGACAATCTATCAGGTCACTATCCGGTTTGAGTTTAAAAACATTGTCTACAAGAACGAATTTGCACACTTTGATAAACGTCCCAATTCTAATAAGCTTCTAATTATACATCCCGGTCCCATTACCTAGTTTATCTCCTGTTTCCACAAAATCTGTTGTCGAATATAACTCTAATTTTACTTGCATTTCCCACAAAATCTGTGTTATCGAATACAACTCTAATTCCACTTTCATGGCCATCGGCATAATAGATTCGATTCTCTTCAATCGTCAAACAATCGTAGAAATTCTAACTTCAACAATTTCACGATCGCGTGCTTTATCTTCCTCATCATCGATTTGACCCTTTTTCTTTCTTTATGTAGCTATCAACATGTGGAATAATTTTCTACTATAGTACCTATTAATCAAATTCCATCTTGTATAATGGCCCAACAAGACATTGGTGATAGAAGAACTAAGATTTCAAGCCTCTTATAGAGCTGCAAAATTTATTGATCACAATCCTAAGATATTAACTTTTCTGCTATCTAGTTGTTGCTTTATTAAGAGAATAAGACTTATATGTTGTGGGAAATAAGAGACAAAGTAGGTAGTGGGACCAGGATATATAATTGGAAGCTTTTTAGAATTGGGGTATTTTTGTCAAAATGAGAAATTTTGCTCTAGCAGGATATAATGTGTTCTGGCCATAATGCCACCCTAAGATGTGGTGAGATAAGACATGGTGAGTTTAATTTTCTCACACTATACATAATGAAGACAAAATTCTTCTCTCTTCATTGAAGTATTCTATTTTTTAACTTCTTAATGGATCTTAAAATCATTTTGTTATTGACCACAATAGAAACTAAAAAAAGAAATTAAATTTCAATAGCTAATTAAAGCAACAAACTACCATTTCTTTTTTAGCAAAATCCACCAATAGTCATTAAATTATTAGATTGTTATAAATAAGATCACTCAACTAATTTTTTTTATTTATTTATAAAACTAGTCATTAAACAATTAAAGTTACAAGTGTTAGATCACTCCATATATCTTAAACGTTGTTGACAGCGAAAAGGTTACTTGTTGAAGGGTAAAATTGCCAAATGCTTTTGAAGAAGAAAAAATAAGGAGTTAAAATAGAAAAATAAATAATTTATAGATTAAACTGTAATTTGAAAAACTTAATCATCTTCTCCAACTTAATCGAACTTCGTACGACGAATTCTAGTAGATCCACTTGAGCCACACCTATTGCCACCCACTTCCACTTGCTGCAATCTATTACCTTGTGCTCCTAAACTTAATTCCTCATCTTTTTTATCTTCTTTGCCACACCTTCTAAGTAGACCCACCAAATTGCACATATTTCTCTCTTTCCTTATCATCCTAAGGCACTAACAAAAAATTACTTCACAAACAGACCCGTTTATTTGGACAGTTATACACCATATGTCATTTCTCCCTCTTTCAAATATTATATTGTTTTTTCTAAAGAAAAAATCATAAAAATTAGAAAAGAAAGAAAAAATTAAAAGATCAGTAATAGAAAATTCATAAAATGTACAAAATAAAAAGAAATATATATATATATGTGTGTGTGTGTGTGTAAAGAAAAGAAAAATAGAAAAAGAAGAAGAAGAAATTAGAACAAACCCTTATTCTTCCACTTCCACCTCCACCAGCCTCCTCTGTATACACCTTCCACCATCTTTCCTCATCCACATTGGGTGCCCCATGCCTGCTTCCCTCCCTTTCCTTTCTTTACACTAATCCACGATCCTTATCTCGCCGCCTCTTCACTTCCCTTCCCCCAGCCCCTACCAACCAGATCTCCTCGCCATCTCTTTCCTTTTACTCCACTACCCCCTACCCCGCCCTCCTCTTCCCTCTACTTCCCTTCCCCTTCTTCAACCCCTACCAACTAGATCCATGCCTCCATCTCTCTCTCCTTGCCAAACCTCTCTCTGTCCTACTCCATTACCCCTACTCTGTTACCCTCTTTCCTCTCCCACTACCTCATTGCTCTTCCATAGCCCTTCTCGGTTATATACTAAATATTACAAATTAGTGATTTTGGTTTGCTTGAAGAACCGATAGTAGATCAAGAAGGGGGTGTTTGGATTAGGAAAAGGGATGATGGGGTTGGAATCATGGTGGTGGTGAAGGCTAGCTGGCCCAGAGGCTTGTGCTATTAAGGGAGGTGACGCAACTACTACGGAGGTGCGAAAAGATGTGGATGTGACATCCTCTATATCTTGAGTAGGCGGTGGAACACCGAGGAAAGAGGGGATGCATGGGTAGCTGGTCTCTGTTGGTGGTGTCTAGAGGCATGGGATGATGAGGTAGAAGGTAGTTGCAGGGAGGGTAGGGCGAGCAATGGAAGGGAACGGGTTTTTTGAATTTATAGATTGACCCCAAAATTTTACACAATTATTTTTTCCCCACATTAGTTCAATATGAATCAATTGGTATTTAACAAGGGGTACTTTTGGAATAAATTACATATCTATCAAAATTTTTAGAACCAAGCGCGTTACTCGCAAGTAATATTCAAAGTTTTGTTACAAGGAGCACTTTTTGTCCACTGGACACTTAAACCGAAAGCACAGGGGATGTTTGTAGATTTTTGAACAATAAGGGGTAAGTGGAAAACAGCCAAATCATAGGGGTTATGTGACTCCCCAATCAGACCCTACTCTAAAATTCCAGTCAAACACTTGCCTAGATCTCACTAGGGCTTAAGTAAATTAAAGAAATACGAACTTTTCAGACTTATACCTCAAATAAGTCAATAAATACATCACAAATTTATATACATGAATCAAAAGTTAAATAAAATTAAATGATCCTTTTAGCAATATAAATCTCAAATGATGATTTCTGCCATGTTTCCACTGCGCTACTCTGATCAATGTATCTTGAACTCGAGGTCGGCACTTGAAATTAAATTTTTTATAGGGAAAACCTATAAGTTAAGAACCTGAGTGGTTTTATAATACTGGTATAAAAGAAATTATATTTTTAAAGGAAAACATTCTTTTCCAATAATAGTGGGTAAAAATCAATACATTTCAGAAAAAATGTCCTTTTACAATTATCGTTATTTGCATTAAACAATGAAACAATATAATTTTGCAAGGGTTAAGAAAAACAATTAACACTCAGTACAATCACAATTAATGTAATCAATTGGCATTATGCCACACTTTTAAGCTCAGATACTTACCAGATCACTTTACTAGTCTTATATCTCCTATTGCATGCATGATCTTGAAGCTACCTTATCACTCCAGAATAATATTTGGCAAAAATCAATTAGATATCCAGTATATATAGAACACTTCACTTGGTTCAGACTAAATAAGGTTAAACCTCCTAGGCTCAATGGATGCAAACGTGTTCGAGTGGTTCTAGGTCAATCATCAGCCCAGTGCCTTCTTGATAACCCTTGACCACAATCGACTAGGCCCTATTATAATTTGCTCAATTGAAGATTATACAAGGTCTAGTGGTGGCTTATGACTTTAATTGTCGTAGCACTTAGTTTGTACAACTTCCAATGAGTTCACATGAATAATTAAACAAATATATGTGCACATATAAATATCATTTCTCAATACAATAACACAATTAAACAAATATGTGCTTTATAAACAAAACTTCCAAACAATTCAACAAAGTTCCAAGACAGGTTATAAGTAAAATTAACCTAATTTTTAATAGTGTGTGATAATTGTCCACAAAAAAACAAAGGAAAAAAGTGAAAATTGAGTAAGTGATTATGGTTTGACTTTTCATATATGACAAATATTTTAGGACAGGCAAAACTGAAAAAGCTGATACTTTTAATGGGTCGAAAAGAGTATAATTTTGACTGCCTTGAGTGTACACTTGCATCCTTGTTGTTTATCGTGCCATGTTTTTTGAATTTGGTCTGTAGGAGTGGCAGACTAATCAGACTATGTAACATTTTTCAGTTCCGTCAAAACTGACACAAACCAAAGATTTCAATTTAGAGTTAATAATACTTTGCCTCCTGAACGAGGTGAATAATTACACTTTGCCCACTAAACTAAAAAAAAATTACACATTAACCCCATTCACATTATTTATTCTTTAAAAAATTTAAAACATCAAGAAAATCTAGTTGAATGACTAAAATACCATTAGTATTATATTTTGATTTTTTATGTATTTAATTTTGATGTTCGATGGTTATAAAATAATTAGGAAAAAATAAACTAAAATAAAAAATTAATATCTTTGACGTTAAGAAATGAAAATATAAGAAAATTGTATTGAATTAAATTATAATTTCCATTATAATTTGCACAAGTTAAACCAAATATTAAAAGTATAAAATACTAAGAGATGTAAAAAATCACAAAAGTTTTGTAGAAAATATATTGTCACACATACCCTTCAAGAAAAATTTTAATAGAAAAGAAGTTCATTTGGGAATTGTTCTACTAATATAGTTAAACATTCTTTCAAATAATAGCAAATAAAATCAAAAATAAAAAAATGGCTAAGATATATATTGAAATATTAGGTAGTTTATTTTTCCTTATTTTTAAATAATTATCACATCACTATGAAAATTTAAATATATAAAAAATAAAAATATAATACCAAGAGTATTTTTGTTATTTAACTAGATTTTTTTATATGTTTTAAAATTTTTGAAGAATGAATAATGTAAATGGGGTTAAAGTATATATTTTTTAGTTTAGGGATACAAAGTATAATTACCTACTTAGTTTAGGGGAATAAAGTGTTATTAACCCTTCAATTTAAGCAGATACCTTTAGCTTTTCTTTTTTTTTTTCGGGTGAAGTATGACTGGTGCAATAGTACATCCCTTGGGTTTGGATATGGTTCTCTCTCTCTAGCCCCTCAAGAACAAACTCCTTTAGAAGTAGATAGATAGAAATAAATTAGAACTAACACGATATAGAAAAAGAAGATATTATATTCCGTAGGGATAATATTAAATGAGAGTTAAAAAAAAAAGTTCTTATAAGTAGCCATACAGACTCCACATGTGAGATCAACAAATAAGACATTTCTGTGTCTTGTGATCTACATGGCCAAACCTATCGAAGTCTTGGATTACATGCATATCTATATATCTACTTGTAGAATTCAAACACACAAAGGTTAAAGACGCGACATTTAATTCTTACGCCTCTAAATCCTATTTTAGTAGCCGAGGCCTGAAATTCTACTTCTAATCTCTCTTTTGCACTGGGGGAACACATAGCCATCAGGAAAAGATCAATTTGGATATTGCTTCTGCTAGCTACATCGTATACCAAAGAACTACTTTCAGGATTCACAGGAACAATTCCTTCAACAATAAGTATCTTTCCATCTTCTGGTAAAGCCGTGTAGCAATTCCTTAGTAGCTTCAAACAATGTTCATCATCCCAATCATGAAGTATCCACTACAATCAATGAACCAAAGTTTCAAGAAGTTTAACACAGTATTATCTAATCCATTATTGCATTTGAAAATGTAAACAGAGTGGTCATTGTATGCAATCCTATTAGTTAATTAAGGGGAGGAATTTGTTTGAAGTGAGTGGCCTAATTTACTCTAAAAAAGGGTTATATTTCCCGGTTAGTTGGCCACTCATTTTATATGGACATCTGTTATTAATCTTTGAGAAACTAATAAGATAATAAGATATTACCTTAAAATAATAATAATAATAATAACAATAATAATAATAATAAGAAAAAATATTAAATAATTTCTCGATAATTAAGATAAATTTTACCTCTGAAAATGTATTATGCATATGGGCTATTTGCTTACCTCTTTTGCATGATGATTATTTTCCTGGTGATATATTGTACTAGCAATCATTTTAATGTGTTTTTATTTGTTGCCTCTTACATTCGAACATTCTGTTTGTTTTATCTTGTGTTGGATTAAAAAATGGTTAATAAGACTTTGCCTTCTAAAGTATGGGATAACTACACTTTATTCTTAAATTAAAAAAAAAATTACACTTTGTCTCCAATTTATACTAATTATCCATTTGTAATTCTTACACCGTCAAGAAAAGCCAACTAAGTGAGTGAATTGCCAATATCACTATTTTTTGTTTTTCAAATCTTTTAAAATTTGATAGTGGTTTGATATATTTTGAAAATTATGAAAAAATAAACTACGAATAAGTATATATATATGTTTTTAAGAGTGAAAATTACGAGAAAAATTTAACTGAAATTGTATCAAACACTGTTGTTTGGACATTTTTAACCCAAAATTATATATATATGCACAACAAAAAATTATAAAACTTTTAAGAAAAATTTATTACTACACAAAATACTTAAAAAAAATTCCAATAGAAATTCCACCAAGAAGGCTATTATGAGAAGCGTGATACTACTATAAAAACAACACAATTCAAAATCAAATCAAATAAATTTCTCGAAAAAATAACTCCATAAATTACAAGATTTGACCAAAAAAATATTGAAATGGAGTATATTGAAATATTTGTATACTTAATTTTATTTTATTTTATAATTATTAATCCACTATCTTAATTTTACTTTTTTTTTTTTTATAATTATCAGTCCGCTAGCAAAAGTTGAAAACATGAAATAAAAAACAAAAAGTGATAAGGGCCTTTTCTTCATTTAACTAATTTTTCTTGACAATGTTATAATTGCTAGCAGATGAATAGTGTAAATAGAGAGGAAGGCAAACTGTAATTTTCAAAGTTATAGGTGAAGTGTAATTACCCTTATACTTTAGAGGGGCAATTGTTATTAACCCAATATTGTTTGGACAGATTTTCGGGGATTTTTTTTTTTTGGTTCAAATAGTTAAGAATATAACTAATCCGGTGAGATCAATACTAACATATCATTTACATTATTGGTACTATCATATTTGTTAACCTCCTTAAAAAAAATCATAATTTAACTAAAAAAATAGTGGGTTAAACATTAACTCACAAACATATAGTTAGAATAAAATTACATCCGATGAAATTTGAACCCAAGATCTCGAATTCCCAGGACTCAAGCTTGGTTGTTTTATGATAAGGGTATATGTTGGCCAGTGTTATTCGCGGAAAATTTGGATTAGATACCCAATGAAATTATCGTGCCATTGTCAACCAAAAAATTTATTTTCGGGGGGGGGGAAAGAAAAGCTTAATTAAGTAAAGCCAAAAAAATAGAAAAACAAAAAAAACAAAAAACTTTCTTCTAATTTTGTTTATCCATGCACTTAATTAGATATCTTGATATTTATTTCAACTTACCTTCTTGAAAATTGCATCTGCTTCTGGAATACTTTCAAACATATCTCCCTCTTTATGTTCAACCCCTGCATCAATTCAAAACATCTCACAACAATTACAAAAGAGATATATGCCCTCATATCCTTATGGATCTTGTGGATGAAAATCTAATACTTAAGCACAAATTAAAGTGAAAAATATATAGCTTAATAAAGAAATGTAGTTTAGTTGATAAACCGTTTTATTGGTCATAGGTTTGAGTTACTAAAGAGTAAGGTTATAGGTTCGACTCACTAAAGATTACGAGAAAAGATGGGTTTAAAAAAAAAAAAAAAACTACACACTATTTTCAAACAAGAGTGTCTTCTCCAATAAGAATAATTTCATATTAGTCAATGACATTTGACCTAGTTAGATAAAGAATAGCACGAGGGTAACTAACTAGAATTATGTGTCAATTATTTATAACTACATCTTAATTAATGTCTAATAATATGTTATTCCTCTTATCCCCACAAAAATAAATAATTCCTTTGATTTATTTGTTTTGTCAGATTTGATTTTTTTTAGTCAAACAAATTTATTTTGTAATGAATAGATTCATATAAATTTATTTGATTTTGGTGAAATTTCTTCAATCAAGTGAAATTTATATTAAATATTAAATATGGAAGCCTATTTTTAAAAATTAGTTAGGAAATCAGCTAAAATTGAATGTTAAAAACTCAACACATTGACAAAAAAATCAATTGTGACAATATAATTAGAACGAAGGGTAGTCAGAAGACAAAAATGCCAAAACTATGCCGGGATAGGATGGTGCAAGCTCTATCATATGTGGCAAGTCAAAATTAATACCCCCTAATATTGGGGTGTTTGGATGTTATCATGTGGAGGGCATGTCCAAAAGCAGCACCCACATCAACCAAAGTTTTGACATTTTCAAACCCCTTGTAGCACTCCAAGACATTTTCTAGTACCGCCCTTGTATGGCTGCTCATTGCGTTATTGAAAGCCTCATTGAACTTGGGATCTTTTGCAATATACGTGAATATTCCACTAGCGTGAGTCCTCTCAAATGCAGTTCCTCCTTCAAGAAGCAATTTGTAGCTTCTAATTGATACCTAAATTAATCGCAAGTTAAATCTCAGAATCAAATAGGGAAGTACTATTAGAAGATATATCCAAATAATTCCGATTATCGATGAAATAAAAATCAAAAGAATATACTAGTACGAAAAAATAATCTTTAAATTTTTATCAGGTTTCATATGTAGTAATTGCTTAGTTCTCGTTGGGACACAAGTTTCATTTTATTGTTCACTTGATATGTTTTTTCTCATTTTTTTATTTGCTAGTTGGCCTAACATTTTCAATCAATTTTGTTTAATTGTTTGTTCATTTCTTGAAAATATATAATTAATACATGCAATACTACAGCGATTTATAGTATAGTGTCATGTATTCTTTGATCTATATTTTTCTACGTAGAAATATAAATAAATATAGTTAAGGAATTTATGACACTATATCATTGATCCGGTCCATACAAGAATTTTCCATTTGACAGGAGTGACAAACAATTTTGAAACATACCAAGAGTCCATTTATAAGCACTTTATCTTGAAGGTAGACCAAAAGTGGCCTTAGAGGTGCTCCATATTGCTGTTTGATAAAGTAATTGGCAACCGGTGCCAGCCATAACGTCTTTGATATTGAGCACCGGCGCCACCATCAACAACAGAGCTAGTCAAGACTGAGTAGTTAGCCAAGAGGCGAAGCATCCGGTCCAGAAGAGCAGGTGCGTAAGGGTTTTTAGTGGGCATATGGGATGCAATTTCCGAAGGTGATAGTTTTGCACCAGGGCCAGCTTTGGCAATGATTTCTAGGACATCCAGCCGTACGATGGCGTTTAACACCATCGGCATTGTCGCTGCCGTCAGTAGCTGAATGGCGTAGGAGAAGCATTCATCTTCTTCTTGTTTGTCCATTTTTGGCTTTCTACCCAGCAGGAATCCTTTGAGGATCTTAAATACTAACAGGTCGAAATTATTGGTGAATATGGGTATGGCAGGACTGAAGTTGCATAATTCGTTCACCCATGTGAGCATTGGTGCATTTTCGATATGGACATTAATCCCTAAGATAATACGAAAATATTTAAGTAAATTGTGTGGTGTGAATTAAATCACATGAAATTAATATAAGTAAAATTTCATAAAATTTAAACATAAATCACAAAGTTTACAGATGAGTTTCAAAACCTAGTCTATACAGATGAGTTTCAAAACCTAGTCAATCTAATTATTTTCCAAGATAATATATTATTCCCTCCTTTTCATTTGATGTGTTATCACGTCGTATCATCAAATATTTTTAAATTTCTTATTATTTTAGATGATTAAGAAAGTATTAAATAATTTTTTTTTAAACTTTTACATTAAACACAGTAGGAAATATTTAGATAAATGCGGTTTATGACTCTACTTATAACCTTGTAGTGTGAATTAAATCCTATGGAATAAATAACAACAACTAATATATGCAAAATTTTATATAATTTAATGATAACCACATAATCTATAAGTGGGAGCCCAAGACCAGGAGAATTGTAAATACCCCGTTTTTTTTTTTCTATATATATATATAAGATAATGATAGTTAAATTAAACAATTGTATGTGGAAATTAGTTATTTGTGTTGGTACTTTCTTGTAAAGCTAAATTCTTGTCTAGTTAAGAATCTTATTTATTTTACGGTAATTGCCTTGTACTAACTTGTTGCATAAATACATTTTTCTTTTGGAAAACAAATCTTTTACCAATTAATTGGTAATTTTCGTAATTAAAAATTGTACAAAATTTCAGCCACCTTTAGTTATCAAATATGTGTAGGAATTGTAGGCAGTTTAGCTAACTTATAAGAATTAGAAGTTGGAAATTTTTGGGAGTTAAAATATGTATAAATAGGGGATTTCATAGGGTTATATAGTTATTTTTGTTGGCTGAAATTTTAATCTTCGGAGAGAGGATTTTTTGTGCACACCAAGAGTTTGTCGTCTATTAAATTCGCTATAATTTTCCAACCAAAATTTTCGATTATCCTGTTTTATCAATATGCATTCACAGTTTTTGTATATGAAATATCATACCTGAACTTGTGTTTTTCTATTAATTATTATTTGATGGACAGAATTTGATAAATTTAATTTCCTGATAAGTTGAGATTATATTCAAAGTATAAGAATTTATTTATATATTTCTTTTGAAATTAAAAGTTAAAATCTGAAATTTTTTTTTTTTTTTTTAAAAAGGCTGCTGTTGTTGACTACTCCGTTGTTGCTGTTTATTGCTGCGAGGTAGTGGTGGTGACTGGTGGTCAATAGTTGGTGATGCGTCATTCCTGCTGGAAGAATTAAGGAAGAAGAGATAATCTTTCTTAGAAAGAAAAAAGAAAAGTAAAGAAAGTGGGAGAGAGAGGACAAGTGACTAGGAAAGAGAAGTAAAAAATAGAAAGGGAGAGAGAGAATGGAGTTGATGGAAAAAGTTGTGCAGAAAGTTTAAAAGATTTGGGTCAATTACATTCTAGGTCTTTAGGCGGCTGATATGTACTCTTTTCATTTCATTTTATATGTCTATATATTTTTTATTTTAATTTATTATAAATTATTTGTCACTCTTTAAAATGATAAATTTTTTAAAGTTATTTTACCTATTTCACCCTTGATGCAAATCTCAAAAATATATTATTAAATTCATATTTTAACATTAATTGTTTTCATGAGCTACTTCAGAATTTAAAACTCCAAAATCAATTAATAACTTTTGTATCTTAATTGAAGGACAATTATGAAAAAAGTATCTTATTAGTGAGTCAAATAGCAATTATTTTTTTTAAATTGTGTGCAAGTTTGACCGTGCGAAATAAAATAGGACGGAGGGAGTATTAGTGTAGGATGAATTGCATGGTAAGTCCCTTACCTTTCTGACATTCAGTTTTTAGACCGAAAATTTAAATACTTATTGCATAAGTAATTAAAATGGTATTAAAGAACAATTTTTATAATAACTTATTGAATACTTTTGTGGTATTAGTAATATATTTTAACTGTTATATTTTCATATAATTAAGAAGAATATATATTTTAGTAAGGTATATGAACATGATTAAATATTTTCGGAACTTAAATAATATTACTTAAGGCATGATAGTCTATATACGAACTGATTTATTTTGAAATTGAACTTAGTTAATATTTGATAATTTTGTTGAGAAAATTAGTCAGTTCTATACTATGATTTTTGTGCTACTTTGAGATAAGTGGTTACTACCCCTTTGTAATTTCGAAAATATTTTGTCTAACCATTTTTTTTGACAACATATTATTTTGGTTATTAAACTTGGACTTTACATGGATACTTGAATTATTTTAAATTATGAATTTATATGAGTGACATTATTTTGAACTCTGTATGTGTTTGGAATATTTGCTCGGTAATTAATAACGGACTAAGGCTCTTAAAATAATTATTAATAGTCAGTATGAACTATAGTTCTACACTTTCTAAACTACCAGATAAGATAGCTTCTAACCTCCGAACTCCAAACTCTGAACTCTGGCTAAGATGGTTTTCGTGAGACTCCTTAGCAACCTTTTCTAGTAGGGTCTCTTAGCATTAGACTGAGTACTCAGTAAGTCGATGATAGTGTGGTTGTTTTATGAGCTTATAAGGAACCATGATATGAACTTATGAACTCTAATTATGAACTTCGAACTCTAAAATGCAGATTTTGATTTTGATTTTGAATTTCTAACCTCTGTAAAATATGTTTTGTAAATTTTTGATATAATGCCTCTTGTTTAAAAAGTATGTAAATATTGTTTTGAAGTGACATTTTGTAAAGGAACTTTCACTATTATGTGGATTAAGATTTTTGCTTTGATTTTTGATAAAAAATCTTTTTGAAATGTTATCGTATGTCTGTGTGATAAAACTTTGTAAAATATGTACATGTGTGTGTCTGTGTATATATAAAACTTGTTTGGTCCAGCAAAGGTGGTGTTAGCTACTTGTTGAGCGATTTGTCACTCACCCTATTTTTTGACAATTTTGCAGAGCTAGAAAATTTTGAGGATAAAAAAGTTTAGCTGCGCCAAAGTCTTGAAGTGTCGGATTGCCAGTTAGAAGTAGCTTGCAAATGAATAAATTATTGCTTAGTTTAGTTATTTAATTTGAACTTATGTTGCCTTATGACTTATGGATTGACTCAGTTTATATTAGCTTTTTGCATTAGTGAGACAAAAACAATTACTGTTATTGTTACGAATTTCGTTATTATTTAATTTAGGATTATGTTTAATTTGAGTCATGTGACTTTGAGAGGTAACTTTTGAGGGTACCACGACTATCACGTACCGATGTACGCGGGCATAGGGCGTGACAAGAGTACTTAGGTTTTGTGGCTATTGATTAAATCACATGGGACATGTAGTGTTATATGACATTACTTTTATGGGGTATATGATGATGTTCATACAACATTACATATTTCATGCGTCTTCAATAATAGCAACAGATCCACGAGTCCACTCATAGACCAACGAAATGGGCTAATTTCACATTCCACCCCTTAGATTTAGCATAATTACGAAGACCCACCCTTTTGTTAAGATAATTAACACTTCCCTCTCTTAGTATTCTTTAAATGACTGTAATATCCTCAAGTAATATGGCTATATTTGGATAGAAAATTTTTATTATGCTCTAAATAATATTTTATAATTATTTTATAACACGAATTATATTTTTAAATATTACCATTTTACCTCATATATATCCCATACATCTAAAAAATTGCTACAGTAATCATTCTAATAATATTCCAAATAATATCGTGAATAATAGTTGTCCAAACTGAGATAGTTTTTTCTCTTCTAAGGACTCTAAGTTATGATACTTTTTAAACTTCTTTTTGTTTTTAAAAAAATCTTTTTAAACTTTAAACAAAGTGCTAATATTTTATGACACATCAAAATATAATAATGATTGATACCAAGCTTTTCAAAAAAAGAATTAGTTAAAATAAACTAAGTACTATGGTTGAAAGTCATTCATAGTGATGCTAGAATAATATTTTAGTCAAGAGATGAATAGAGTTTAGGGAAAGGAAGAAATGGTAAATGTCCTGATGTTGTAAATTCATGTTTAAAGAGAGATTGTTGGTAGATCTAGTAGTATGGTTTGGACATTGAAAATTTGTTAAAACATTAATTTTTTTTATTTTTAAATTTTTTATTTGTTCAAAAAAGAAATTC
The DNA here is from genome assembly GCA_025175665.1 of Cinchona pubescens. Lineage (NCBI taxonomy): Eukaryota > Viridiplantae > Streptophyta > Magnoliopsida > Gentianales > Rubiaceae > Cinchona > Cinchona pubescens. The sequence goes on from JANKKI010000235.1 coordinate 1,723,006, forward strand.
GTAATGGAAATTTTAGATTTTTATTCGGACTATTTCGCTTACTTAAGCAAATAGGGATCTTTTGTTACTAAAAACCATAAAATAGGAGATCTAAGTATAATTATTTAAACATGATAGGAGGTTCCTATAATTATGCTAAATTAATCTCAAGGGAGGAATGTAAGATTATCCCCTTATAAAATTAAGGAAAATTCTACCGCCTATCATGAAATTATATCTACGTATTTTATAGACTTGCGTATTATAATATACCGCATGGCTCAATGACTCATACAATACAAGTCTCGAAAACATGTGATATAGTTTCACAATTGGATGGCAAAATTCCTTTTAATCTATATCCTTCTTAAATTAGATTAGTTTTGTCTAAGTGACATCAACCAATATTAGTCAAATTGTACGTGTTCCAAGACCAATATCTTTTATTTTCAAAAGTCTATTGATGGCAGTAGCACTTTATATAGTCTGCAGTATAAATCTAAATTAATTTAAGCTGAAGATGTAAAATAGAAAATAGAGAAAGTTTAAACCTAAATGAACATTGAAAACTCCATGGTCTATATGATAAAACTTTTTAAAATATGATCATATATATATATAAACTTGTTTGGTCCAGTAAAGGTGGTGTTAGCTTCTTGCTGAGCGTTTTGTTGCTCAACCCATTTTTTGACAATTTTGCAGAGCTAGAAAATTTTGATGACACAGAAGTTTAGTTGGGCCAAGGTCTTGGAGCATACCAGCTAGGAGTAGCTCGAGACTGAATAAATTATTGCTTATTTGGTTATTTAATTTGAGCTTATGTTGCTTTAAGACTTATGGATTGACGTAGTTTACATTAGCTTTCTGCAATAGTGAGACAACAGTAATTACTGATTATGTTACAAATCTTCGTTATTATTTAATTGAGGATTATGTTTTATTCGAACTTGTGTCTTTGAGAAATAACTTTTGATAGTACGGCAACTATCATGTGCCAGTGTACGCGGGCATGGGGCATGACAGTTTAAGTGGTATCAGAGCCTAGGTTAGAATATGTATGAAGAAAAATATAGACACTAGTTGCTTGAGAAGTTGAGCATGACTTATGGAGTTAGATTGAAGTAAGTTGAACTAACTAGAGTGTCACTTGTAGGTACCATGGAAAGATCAAGACCTACTCATAGGTTGACTGAACCCTGCAACTGTCTTATGAGCATAACCTACAAGATTGCAAGCAAAAGCTTACCCATAAGGTTAACAAAATAGGAGACTAAGGGAGATGTGTGATGATTGGGAAAGCGGATTTCACCACATGTATAATAAGTATGAAGACATGAAGAGCAAAATGGAAGAATTTAGCAACAAAAATAAAAAGCTCATTGATGAATTGGGAGTGAAGGAAGGATTTGTTCTGTCAAATAATTTGTAAGAAATATTGATGTCGCTAGCCATAAGTGTGAAACAGATTGGCCAGGATTAGTAGAGGATGATGAAGATATTTCTGAGTTGGTAGAGATAAGTGATTCGGAAGATGAGGACCATTGAGAGCAAGCAGCGATGTTAGAGAATGAACCAGATGAGTTCCAAGTTGAAGAGGAAGATATAGAACTTAATGAGGATGACAACCTAGTTATTGTCTTAAGTGATGATAATCCTTCAGAGGATGAGAAAGAGTGAATAATTAGCAATTAATGGCATTATATAATATTGTGAGGAATTTAAGAAAGTTAGTAGTGTTAGAAGAGTTAGCTTAGTTTTCTTTTAGACTTTACTGGCTTATCATAGTAGTTAGCTGGACTTGTTTCCTTAAGAATACCCATTTTCTATTTCATTATTTGATTAATAAAAAAAATTCAATTATTACAATTGTTAATGCTATTTGTGAAATTTATTTTCTGTATAAATCTACTTCTGGTAATATGAATTTATTTTGATTCTTGATAGGAAATAGTGTGTAGTACAAGATCAACTATCCACTACTTCGAACATTAGGAATTTGGAAAATCCCAAAAATTTGGAGCAAGAAAATTTGAACATGAACCTTGGGAGTGCTAGTAGATCTAGAACTCAAGAATTGCCACCCCAAGTCAGCCTTTCCCCTGAATTTATGAATGCCATTACCAACCTGGCACAAGCTGATCAAAATAATAACTATGCCCATGGACCACCCCTTCTGCATGTTTATTATGAGAGGATGAAAAAGGTTCATGTTCCAACTTATGATGAGATCTCGAACCCGAACATGGCTGAGAAGTGGCTTGGGAAAATGGAAACAACTTCGAATACTACAGGTGCTCAAGAAATTTCAACACGAACTTGTTAGGTCCTTTTTAGTGGGTGAAGCTTAGAAATGGTGGGATGACATTTGACCCATTATAGTTCAACCGGTGATGTGGGCAAAGTTTAAGAAAGAATTTCTGAAAGTGTACTATCAAACTACAGCTATACGCTCTCAAAAAATGGAGGAGTTCGATTCTTTGAAACAAACCCCAAATATGTCAGTATTGAAGTATGCAACCAAGTTCAATGCACTTGGAAGGTTTTCTCCTAATGTGATGGCTAACCCCGAAATGAGAAATATGAGGTTTATGAAGGGACTGAACAGTAAGATGAAGTTTAAATTGGTGAATATAGATGTGGGAGATTTTGGAAAGTTGGTTAATGCTAGCATTAATACTAAAGCTTATTTTAAGCAACTGGATGAGGAGCTTAGAGCTAAGAGGCCTTGACTTGTAGAGAGACTCACGCAAATTGGAGTATCCAAGCCTTCGATTGTAGCTCTGCCTAATAAGAAGAGATGTGAGGGGTTTGCCAACAATGTGGCAACCAAAATGACCTTTGTGCAATTATTGTAATAAAATTAGGTTCAAGAATGTTAGGGAAAGTTAGGAGTATGTTATAAGTGTAGGCAAGTTGGACACATGATTAGAGACTGCCCAGAATAATAAGGAAGGTGGCAACAAGGTGTTCAAGCCAGTTGGATAGGTCCCTAGAGCTAATGCTCGAGCTCATGCAATGACTGACTATGAGGTTGAAGGGAAAGAGGACGTGGTGATAGGTACGTTGATTGTCAAGTCTACTCCTACTTATGTTTTATTTGATTGTGGAGCATCACACTCGTTTATTGTTAAGAAATTTGTTAAAACTTTCAAGTGTCAACCTGAATGGCTAGCTGATCGTTATCGGGTAACCACTCCAGGAGATCGGATTTTGGTGTCTCATTTGAGATTCAATGATTGTAGTGTGGAATTAGAGGGCAATTAAAGTAAAGCTAACTTAGTTCAAATCAATATGAGTGATTTTGATGTTATTTTGGGAATGGATTGGTTAATCAAGTTCAGTGCCAAGGTGGATTGTAAGAATAAACGGGCAGCCCTTAGTGATGCAGGAAGGATAGAATTGACCTACCAGGGTTACTCGAACAAGAAAAAGAAGCCTCGACATTTAAAATGTTAGGAGTGCAACACAAGAATTTAAGGCTTTAAGAAAAAGCGTGTGGGATATTTAGCTTATGTTGTTGATACCCAAAAGAAAGGAGTGAAACTTGAGAATATCCCGATAGTTAGAGAATTTCATGTGGTTTTTCAACTACTTACCGGGCATGCACCCGAATAGGGAAATCAAGTTTAAAATAAATTTGTTACCTGGAGTTGCACTGATATCAAAAACACCATATAGAATGGCCCCAATTGAGTTGAAGGAATTAAAGGATCAACTACAAGAGTTGTTAGACAAGAAGTTCATTAGGTCAAGCATTTCACTGTGAAGAGCACATGTCTTGTTTGTAAAAAAGAAGGATGGAAGTTTGAAGTTGTGAATTGACTATAGGGAGTTAAATAAGATTAGTATTAAGAATAAATATTCCCTTCCTGGAATCAATGACTTATTCAATAAACTTAAAGGTGAAATAATGTCCTCTAAGATTGACTTAAGGTATGGTTATCATCAATTTAAACAAAGATTAAGAATGACAACGTACCCAAGAGTGCTTTTAGGACAAGTTATGGGCATTATGAATTTTTGGTATTGACTGGATTAACTAATTCCCCTGCTGCATTTATGGATTTGATGAATAGGATTTTTAGGCCTCAACTAGATAAATATGTACTCGTATTTATTGATGACATTTTGATATACTCTTCGTATGAGGAAACTCATGGAGACCATTTGAGGGAAGTCCTTGGTGTTTTGAAGAAGGAAAGACTTTATGCCAAGCTTAGTAAATGTGAGTTTTGGCTATCAAGTGTGGCGTTTTTGGGTCATGTGATTTCAGTAGAAGGAGTCTCAGTAGACCCTAAAAAGATTGAAACCATTGTAGATTGGCCAAGACCCACTAGTGTTATAGAAGTAAGAACTTTTTGGGTCTGGTTGGTTACTATCATAAGTTTGTTGAGGGGTTCTTAACAATTGCGATTCCATTAAGTAAGTTGACACAAAAGCAGATGAAGTTTGAATAGTCACTCATTCTGAATGTGAGAAAAGTTGTCAAACCTTGAAAGAAAAGTTGACTACCGCTCCAATTTTGGCATTACCATCCAGGATTGGAGGGTATGTAATTTATAGCGATGCATTCAATTATTGTCTAGGGTGCATATTGATACAACATGGAAAGGTTATCACTTACGCATCTAGACACCTCAAGCCTTATGAAAAGAACTACCCAACTCATGATTCAGAGTTAGCCATTGTTATATTTCCTTTAAAGATATGGAGACATTATTGTATGGTGGATAATGCGTGGTGTTCACGGATCATAAGAATCTTAAGTATCTATTTACCCGAAAAGAGTTGAATATGAGACAATGAAGGCGGTTAGAGTTGTTGAAGGATTTTGATTTGACCATAAATTGTCACCTGGGAAAAGCAAATAGAGTAGCTGATACTTTAAGCTACAAAAGTGTAAGTGGAAAAGCTACAATGTTGGAGAAATAAATGGAAGATTTCAAGTTTGAATTAGCGGAATCTACGGAGCTACTAAAAGACCAAAATTTGGCTGCCTTGGTTTTACAACCTACTTTAATGGAAAGAATTATTAAGGCTCAAGGAAAGGATGAGGACTTGGTAAGGATTCAAAAGAAAGTGAAGGAAGGCACGATGCTCAACTTTAATGTCAAAGATGATAGTAGTTTGTGGATTAATAGGAGATTTGTGTACCCAATAAGGAAGAGTTGAATAATGAGGTCATCTTAAGAGACATATAGTTTCAAATTATCGCTGCACCCTTGAGGAACTAAGATGTACCGAGATCTCAAGAGGAATTTTTGGTGGAATAGAATGAAGAGGTCAGTCTGCTGAGTTTGTGGCCAATTGTTTAGTTTGCCAACAAGTAAAGCTAACCACCAACGACCTACGGGTTTGCTTAAGCCTTTGGAAATTCCTGAAGAGAAATGGGAACATATTACAATGGATTTCGTTGTAGGACTTTCCAAGACTAAAGTTGGTAATGATACCATTTAGGTGGTGATTGATCATCTAACTAAGTCGGCATCTCATTTCATACCATAATGGATCGACTATGGAAAAGTTAGTGGAGTTGCACATGCAGTACATTGTGAGTTTACATCGAGTACTTGTGAGTATTGTATTGGATAGAGATCCTCGATTTACCTCTTGGTTTTGGACTTCTTATCAAAAAGTCATGGGAACGAATTTAAGACTTAGTACTGCATTTCATCCTCAAATGGACAGTCAATCTGAAAGGACAATTCAAATATTAGAGGATATGCTAAGGGCATGTGCATTAGATTTTGGGGGAAATTGGGATCAACTGTTAAAGCTAATGGAATTCTCGTATAATAATAGTTATCATAGCAGTATTGGAATGGCACTATTTAAAGCTTTGTATGGTCGTTAGTGTAGGTCCCCATTATATTGGGATGAAGTTGGCGAGAAACTTATCACGGGACCCAATTTGGTGGAAAAGACATTGGAAAAGATCAAGGTGATTCGAGAGAAACTTAAGGTCACGCAAGATCGAAATAAGAGTTGGAAACGCTTACAATCTAGATTTAAAGCATAGACCATTGGAATTCTAGAATGGAGAGAAAGTGTATTTAAGGGTGTCGCCGACTGAAGGAGTTATGCGTTTTAGCAAGAGTGAAAAGTTGAATCTACGCTATGTGGGAACATTCAAAATTTTGGAAAGAATTGATGAGTTAGAATGTCGCTTAGAATTGCCGCCTGTTTTGTCAAGGGTACATAATGTATTTCATGTGTCACAATTAAGAAGACATGCATCTGACCCAAGTCCTGTCGTGGAATTTCAACCACTAGAAGTCAAGGGAGATTTAACATATGAGGAACAACCATTGAGAATTGCGAATAGCAAGGATCAGGTGTTGCGTCGAAGAACGATACCGTATGTCAAGATACAATGGAGTAATCAAAGTGTGAGGGAGGCAATATGGGAATTGCAGGAGGACGTGAGAACGAAGTACCCATTTCTCTTCGAAGGTGTGCATGTTTCGAGGATGAAACTTTTTGTAAGAATGATAGAATGTAAACCCCCATTTTTTTTCTATATATATATATATATATATATATTAATATAAGCTAATGATAGTTTAATTAAACAATTGTATGTGGAAATTAGTGTAGACACTTATTTTTGTCCCTTAATTCTCCCCTATTTTCCTTTTAATTTGACTGTTAATTTTCTTTTTAATTTCCCTTTTAATTTCTTTTTAACCTACTCTTTGATTTCCTCTTAATTTATCCTTTAATTCCCTCTTAATTTGTCTTATGGTGTTTAATTATTATGTCTTTTATGCATTTTTGAAATACAAAGAATGAGTTTTAATATTATTAAGTTTTTAGATTTTTCAAAAAAATAAAACAAAAATTATAATTAAAAAAAAATTCAGCAACACAGCTCGTACTGTTCACGCGCCGAACAGTCAGCTATACAGAGCTATTTTGGCCACGTTTTTCTCTGCATTTTTTCACCCATTCTCACCAAATTTCAGATGCCCCATACTCCCAACATGACAAGGAATGGTCTTTGACCATTTTTACACTCAATCCAGAATCAGCTCTGAATGAGTCTCCTCTTTAAAGAGCAAAAAACTCAGCCTAAAAGGGAGAGGACGAAATTTCTGCAGAAAAGAAATGAGAGAAATTTTTGTAAGTCTAGAAAATTTTCCAGACATCCAACTTTGAGTGAAAATTCCAAACGATCGAAAAGTAATTAGACTAAAGTCAAAGAAGAAAAGTTTTAGAGAGTACCTGGAACTACAACTTCTCTTTGTAAAGCTCAAGCAAAATAATTCATTTGGAGGGTCAAAAATGTGGTATAAGAAGGCTGGTGGCCAAGAAAATCTGCAGAAAAAAAGAGAAATTTTTCTAAATCTGGAAAAAATTTCTAGACAGCCAATTTTAAGCCAAGATTCCAGGAGATTAAAAAGGAATTAGACTAAATTGAAAGAAGAAAAGTTGTAGAGGGTATCTGGGACTACAACTTCTCTTTGTTAATATCAAGGAAAATAATTCATTTGGAGGGTCAAAAATGTGGTAGAACAAGGCTGGTGGCCAAGAAAATCTGCAGAAAAAAGGTCAAGAAATTTTTCTAAGTCTAAAAAATTTTCCAGACAGCCAAATTTGAGCCAAGATTCCAAGCGAGCGAAGAGGAATTAGACTAAACTCAAAGAATAAAAGTTGTCAAGGATACCTGGTACTTCAACTTCTCTTTGTAAATATCAAGCAAAATCGTTCATCTGGTAGGTGAAAAACGTGGTGGAAGAAGGCCGGTTCATCAACCGGAAGCTTGGAGGTGCCGAAAGCAAATTCGGCTCAAACGCACTCCAAGCCAAGCACAACCAATTCCACCACATTCTTGAGGTTGAGGTGAGTTAAATGGGCTTTTGAATCGATTGTTTTGGTGACAAAATGCTTATCTTACTATTTTTACATTATTTATGACTGAATTTTCGTTTTTTTTTTTTCCTTTTCAAATTTGTTCTAAGTTACATTTTTAATGACAATAACCACCAAGCTTTAATTTGATTTTTTTTTGACATTTTAATATGTTTAATTACCCTTTGATTGTGAAATTACCGTTTCGCTGCCCTTATGAGTATTAAATTGTAAATAGGCTCTGATTTTGCACATATTTTTCGATTAGTTTCTTTTGTGATGATTTGTGCTTTATTTTTATGTTTTTTGGTCTCGATATAATATTTATGCTTTTTCTTACTTGTTAAATGATGTGAATTTACTCTTCTGTCCTCTTATTTTGTTTAGTTGCACGACTAGACATTAAATATTTGAATCAAACTCAATTTAGTCCATGATTTAATAACTGTATCAATAATATAAAATCGGGCTAGAAGTAAACTCTGGTGTGCATGACAAACGACTGTATTGCCCCTTGGGAGTTAAAGGGCACTACAAGCTACATGTGTGTGACTTTAAATTGGACCCCGGGCCAAATTTACCTGTCAATATTTTTATTTACCATTTATTTTCATTTCCTCATTAATATGTACATATTTTATTACTTTTAAACTATCTTAAGCACACGTACGCAACAAAGTCGGCAATAATAAATAATAAAATTGAAAAGGAAAACGACCGATAAAATCATGTAACCGGTCCAACGCCGGGTAAAGTGGGTGCCGAGAGAAATTAAAATCTATCCCAAACCTTTCCATTTTACAACAGGATTCCCGAACTCATATTTTTTGAATTACGTGGACCAGGAGTCAATCTAGACTAGGGTTTATTTTTTCTTTAAATTTTGATGTATTTTTGTGTCCTGGAGCACCAACACACCGGGTGCTCGTGAAATCCTGTGGTTCCCTAGCTTAGATTATTTTTGTACAATTCATAGTCGCATTTAAAAGCCCCGTTATGTAATAGTAAATAGGTGATTCATTTAAATTGGTAATAGTAAGTAGGTAATTTATGTTTGTAAATAGTAAATAGGATTTTGCATTTAACCACCTATTTCACGAGCACCACATTGGCGACGGTGCCGGTCCCAAAGGTGCCGGCCAGACCGCAGGTTGTGGGGGGAGGGGGTGCGACAATTAGTTATTTGTGTTGGTACTTTCTTGTAAAGCTAAATTCTTGTGTAGTTAAGAATCTTGGATTTATTTTATGGTAATTGCCTTGTACTAACTTGTTGCGTAAATACATTTTTCTTTTGGAAAACGAGTCTTTTACCAATTAATTGGTAATTTTCGTAATTAAAATTGTACAAAATTTCAGCCACCTTTAGTTATCGAATATGTGTAGGAATTGTAGGCAATTTAGCTAACTTATAAGAATTAGAAGTTGGAAACTATTGGGAGTCAAAATATGTATAAATAGGGGACTTCATAGCATAGTTATTAAACTCAGTCCGGCCCGGCAATCGGACCGGTCAACGCGGTGACCCAGCCATGAGACCAGGCCGGTCTACCAATCTGACCTGATAAGGAAGCCAACCACCAAGACCCAGCAAAATCCAGCTGTTGAACCAGAAGACCGGGTGCCCGTCGATTTTTGTAAAACCCGACAGGTATTGGATTTTTCCCCTAAATTGACTATTTTGACCAATTTTTTTTTTTGAAGGGTCAAGCTTATGGGCTTTGTTGTCTTTTTACCACATCAACCATTTAAAGTACACTTTGGGCTTCTTTCCATTCTACATTTTTAATTCTGTAATTTGCCCGCTGATGGAACCAAACAAACAGATGCCAACTTCCTCCAAAATCAATCGAAATTTTCCAACAAAAAAATTGAAAAGAAATCATTCATCTCCTCAAGTCTCCAACGGATTTGAAGATCACCTAGTATCTCTTGAATTTGAAGAGAAAGTCAGCAGATTTGAAATAAATTTCAGCAAAAATTTTGACAAGAAAGAGCAACGGATTCGGGGATTTTGGTGCTAAATTGGAGCAAAAAATATCAAGTAATTTTCTTGAATTCTATTCTCATATGAATTTTGTATTAATTTTTCCTACATATGGCAGAAAATATTTCCAAGTTCTGGTTTTATTTAAATTGGTTGTTTCTGTTTTTAGATTCATGAAGTATTCTGTATGTGAAGATTAATGCCTGAATAAACAAAAATAAACAAAACAAAAAACTTTGCAAATTCTTGAAGACTGTAATATTGTCTAATTAGAGGGCATGCTGGATAAAACTATGTTTAACTGTCAAATATTGTGGCAAAAAAACCACAAGGACAAGGCCGTGCAGTTGGTTCATTTATTTGTTCCTTACCTTTGGTTTGCATTATATGCAGAATCAACTAGAAAACAAAATAACAGCTCAAGTCTACAGGATATATTTCGTAGATTGACATATGCTAATTTCTGGAATCAATTATCAATCGTGATACATTAAACTGCAGGACGGTGGAATGGTGTGACAGGCATTTAAGTTTCACTTGAATGCCACCAAGTTATCTATTTTTAATTAATATAGCTCAAGAATATAGTCCTTGACTATTATATTTTTCCCCTTTCTATGATACAATCTTCTTGTAGTAGTTAAGCTCATCTTTCTGTAGTAATTAGTATTTTCTTTGATATGTTTATTAGGTTGTCACTTTTGTTTATTAGATTGTCGCATGTGTTCACTTCTATTCAATATGTTCTTTGAACTATAAATTTGCTAAATTTGCAAATAAATATATGGATTCTATTGGAGAAATGCCTACAGGTGAGACACCAAATTCCTCAAGTGGATAATCTCAATCAAGTGTGAGGGGAAAAATAGATCTGGCATGGGCTCATTGTAGAGAAGATTCGGTGGCTAATAAGAAGAAGAACAATATAGTTTGTCTTTACTGCACAAAAGTGATAAAAGGTGGTGGCATCAATCGATTCAAGCAACACCTTGCAGGCATAAGAGGGGAGACAGAACCTTGTATTAAAGTTTTGCCACAAGTAAGATTTGAAATGAAAATGAATTTGGAAAATTTGGTTACCAAGAAAATAAGCCTGCAAGAATGACTAAAAGATAGTGAATTATATAGCAACAATTTGAGAGAATATGAAGAGCAACTATGCATGCAATATGAAGATGAGATTAGGGAAATCCAATCAATTCCTACTTCTAGAGCGTAAAAGGGTCAAAACAATAGGAACAATGTTCATGCCAAGAACAATTCCTGGGGGACAACCATCCGTTAAAAGTGTTTTGAGCAAGGCAAGGAGACAAAGGAAAAGGTTGACTTGGCTGTTGCAAAATGGATGATTGATGCCTCAATTCCATTTAATGCTGCAAATTCTGCATATTACCAAACAATGTTTGATGTGGTTTGCTCTTTCAGAGTAGGGTACAAAACTCCCAATTTCTATGATTTGCATGGGTATTTGTTAACAAAAAATATTGAGCATGTTAAGAACTTTGTTGATAGCTTTCGTTCAACTTGGAAGAAATCAGATGCACTATTATGGCGGATGGATGGACTAATCAACAAAGGAGAACTCTAATTAATTTTTTAGCTTATTGCCCAAGAGGAACAGTCTTTTTAAAGTCAGTTGATGCCTCAGATGCTTCCAAAATAGCTAAAATGTTGTTCAAGTTGTTTAAAGAAGTTATATTATCTGTGGGTGTAGAAAACGTGGTGCATATTTTGATTGATAATGCTGCAAATTATGCTGCAGCTGGGAGACTATTAGAAAGGAAATTTCATACACTTCATTGAGGTCTCCATGTGCTGCTCATTGTCTAAACTTGATGCTGCAAGATATCGGTAAACTAGAGGAAGTTAGTAATATTGTTTTACATGCATCTAAGATAACAATATATATATATATATATATATATCCATTTATCCATTGTACTTGATGAGAAAACACACTGGGGGAAAAGAAATCATTCGTCCTGCTCCAACACGATTTGTCACAAATTTTATTGCATTACAAAGTATTTTGATGCAAAAAGATGTATTGAGGGCAATAGTAACATCAAAAGAGTGGACTCTCTCATCTTATGCTAGGGAAAGTAAAGGAAAGAAGTTTGTTGATTTGGTACTTAATTCTATGTTTTGGAAAGCATTTGCTACTATAGTTCAAGTAAGTGAGCACTTGTTCGAGTTCTAAGATTGGTCGATAGTGATGACAGGCCTTCCATGGGGTATCTATATGGTGGTATGCACAAAGCAAGAGAAGATCATTTAAGAAGATTTCATAAAAGAAAGAAAAGATTGGTTGATCATTATTTGAGAATACTTGACTCAAGATGGGATAGCCAACTCCACAAAAATCTTCAAGCTGCTGGGTTTTGGATCAATCTGGCTTATCAATATAATTCCCTTGATATGTCAAAACATAAGCATACTACATTAGGACTTTTGGATGTGATTGAGAGATATTCATATGGAAACCCTATTTTGATGAGTAATTTGACAAGAAAAATGAAGTTGTTTCGTAAAGCAGAAGGTGACTTTGGTAGAATGTCGGATCGTGATGTCATGCTCCCAGGTATATATACATATAATAATATTTAATTTTCTGGATTATTTAAATTTTATATAACAATCTGATTTTACTTTAATTTCTTTGAGTAGATGAATGGTGGACCTGTTATGGTTCTAGTGAACCCAATTTATATTAGCTATACATGTTTTAAGCCAACTTTTAGTTCTTCTGAATGTGAAAGGAACTGGAGCATATTTGAGCATATTCACTCAAAAAAGAGAAACATATTAGAGAATACAAAGGTTAAATGATTTATATGTGCACTACAACTTGAGATTCGAACAAAGGTACACTCCTCTTATCTACTTTTTTATTACAGTTTCAATTTTTTTCTAATAGAATTGCATTTTTACACATTGTATCAAATGTTGTCTAGAAATGCAAGAGGTCAAAACTATGACCCTATTGATTTTGAGGAATTTGGTACCAATGATACTTGGGTTTTGGAGGATGAACCTCCAAATTTGACTGAAGCTGAAATGGAAACGTTCAGGAAGGAATTAGCAGCTTGTACTATCTAAGGTGGCCAAGAGAAGGGTAAGTAACTATGTGTTTATAGTTTCACGCTTTAATTATTTCACTCTTGCTAAATACCAGATGTTAAAAATGTAAATTCTTATTTTATGTTTTATAGATGAAACTCTAATTTGGATGAATTGGATACTGGGGAAGAAGATGAAAATAATGACGGAGACAAAGTTGGTGGAGCGAATGGAACTTTTAATGTTGATGATGTCCAAGATCTTCAACAAGGTAGGACTGAGTTTGTTGCTAGCTGGGAACTTTGGAGATGAAATTGAATAAATGTTGTTATTTGTAATCCCTTTCTTAGATAAATGGGAACTAGTTTAGTTGTTTTAACTCTAGTTGGACTCTCTCAATTACTTTGACTCTAGCTGCAACTTTGATTTAATTTAATGATGTTTGGTGTTGGTAATACTGTTTGAAGTTAGTTTTTAGTGGAGTTTGTTATGTTTTATTTGGATTTTATTGTTATAAACATGTATTTTCTGATTTTGTTGTTATAAATATGTAGGTTCAAAATTATATTTTTTAATTATTATTTGCAACCCGTTGGTTGAACCAGTAACCTGTTGGTTGAACCAGTAACCCACTGATCCAGTCACCTTGCCGGGTTGATGGCCGGACCGGGTTTAATAACTATGCTTCATAGGGTTATATAATTATTTTTGCTGGACGAAATTTTGATCTTTAGAGAGAGGACTTTTTGTGCACACTAAGAGTTCATCGTGTATCAAATTCGGTATAATTTTCCAACAAAAATTTTTTATTATCCTGTTTTCTCTATAAATATTTTTCGTACATGGAATATCATGCTTGAACTTGTATTTTTCCGTTAATTATTATTCGATGGACAGAATTTGATAAATTTAATTTCCTGTTAAGTTGAGATTAAATTCAAAGTATAAGAATTTATTTATGTATTTGTTTTGAAATTATTTATTTATTTTGGAAAAATTAAAATCTAAATTTTCAGGAAAAAAAAAATGGTCGCTGCTATTATTGACTACTCTGCTATTGTTGGTTGTTGGTGCGAGGATGTGGTGGTGGTGGTAGTGGTGGTGGTAGTGGTGGTCAACAATTGGTGCTACAGCTTTTACTGCTGGAAGAATTAAGCAAGAAGAGATAATGGAAAAGAAAGAGAAACAGAAAAGTAAAGAAAGTAGGAGAGAGAAAAAGAGAGGACAAGTGACTAAGAGAGAGAAGGAAGTAAAAATAAAAATGGAGAGAGAGAATGGAGTTGACGAGAGAAGTTGGCAGAAAGTGTAGAAGATTTGGGTTAATTACATTCTAGGTCCTTAGGCTTCTGATATGTATTAATTTAGTTGTTGGATTGAAAACTTAAATACTTATTGTATAAGTAATTAAAAGGGTATTAAACAACTATTTTTATAATAACTTATTGAATACTTTTGAGGTATTAGTAATGTATTTTAACTGTTATACTTTTATATAATTAAGAATAATATATATTTTAGTATGAACATGATTAAATATTTTCGGAACTTGAATAATATTATTGAAGACATGATAGTCTATATACAAACCAATTTATTTTGAAATTGAGGTTAGTTAATATTTAAAATTTTGTTTAGGAAATTAGTCTGTACCTTGCTACGATTTTTGTGCAATTTTGAGGTAAGTAGTTACTACCCCTTTGTAATTTTGAAAATATTTCTTCTAAATATTTTTTAATAGCATAGTATTTTGGTTATTAAATTTGGACCTTACATGGATATTTGTCAAATTATTTTAAATTATTAATTTATATGAGTGGCATTATTTTGAACTTTGTATGATTATTTTGCATGTGCATGTGCTTGGAATATTTGCTCGATAATTAATAACGGACTGAGGCACTTAAAATTATCATTAATAGTCGGTAGGAACTATAGTTTTACACTTTCTAAACTGCCAGATAAGATAACTTCTAACCTCCAAACTTTAAACTTTGGCTAAGATGGTTTTTGCGAGACCCCTTAGCAACCTTTTCTAGTAGGGTCTCTTAGCACTAGCTGAGTACTCAGTAAACTAATGATAGTGTGTTTTTTTTATGAGCTTATAAGGAACTATGATATGAATTTCGGACTCTGAAATGTAGATTTTGATTTTGATTTTGAATTTCTGACCTCTGTAAAATATGTTCTGTAAATTTTCGATATAATGCCACTTACTTTAAAAGTATGTAAATATTGTTTTGAAGTGACATTTTATAAAGGAACTTTTAATATTAGGTGGATTAAGATTTTTTCTTCGATTTTTGATAAAAATCTTTTTGAAACGTCTTTGTGTGTTTGTGTGATAAAACTTTGTAAAATATGTATATGTGTGTGTGTGTGTATATATATATATAACTTGTTTGGTCCAGCAAAGGTTGTGTTAGTTACTTGCTGAGCGATTTGTCGCTCAACCTACTTTTGACAATTTTGTAGTGCTAGATAATTTTGAGGATACAGAAGTTTAGTTGGGCCAAGGTCATGAAGTGTACCAGTTAGGAGTCGCTCGCAACTGAATAAATTGTTGCTTAATTTAGTCATTTAATTGGAACTTATGTTGTTTAATTTAGTCATTCAATTTGAACTCATGTTGCTATATGATATATGGATTGACTTAGTTTACATTAGCTTTCCGCATTAGTGAGACAACAACAATTGTTGTTTTTGTTACGAACTTTATTATTATTTAATTTAGGATTATATTTGATTCGAGCCATGTACCTTTGAGAGATAACTTTTGAGGGTACAACGACTGTCACGTGTCGAATGTACGCAAGTACGAGGTGTGACAAGAATATTTAGATAAGTTAGGTCTATGGCCTCACTTATAAATTTTTTTGCTATTGATTAATTCACATGGGACATGTAGTGTTATATGACATTACTTTATGGGGTATGATGATGTCATACAACATTACATATTTCATGCGTCTTCCATAATAGCAATCGATCTATGGGCCCACTCGTAGACCAATGAAATGGGCTAATTTCACATTCCACCCCTTAGATTTAGCATACTTACAAAGACCCGCCCTTTTTTTTAGATAATTACACTTCCTTCTCTTAGTATTCAGTAAATGACTATAATATCCTCAAGTAATATGGCTCTATTTGAACAGAAAATTTTTATGCTCTAAATAATATTTTACAATTATTTTATAACACAAATTATATTTTTAGATAATACCCTTTTACCACATATATATCCCATACATCTAAAAAATTGCTACAGTAATTATTCTAATAATATTTCAAATAATATTGTGAACAACCTTCTAGTTATCTAAACTGAGACAGTATTTTCTCTTTTAATGACTCTAAATTATAATACTTTTTAGACTTCTTTCTGTTTTTAAAAGAATCTTTTTAAACTTTAAACAAAGTGCTAATATTTTATGACACACCAAAATATAATAATAATTGAAACCAAGCTTTTCGAGAACAGAAATAGTTAAACATAAACCAAGTACTATGGTTGAAAATCATTTATAGTAATGGTAGAATAATATTTTAGTCAAGAGATGAATAGGGTTTAGGGAAAGGAAGAAATGGTAAATGTGATGTTGTAAATTCATTTTTAAAGAGAGATTGTTGGTGGATCTAGTAATATGGTTTGGACATTGAAAATTTGTTAAAACATTAATTTTTTTATTTTTTATTTTTTTATTTGTTCTAAAAAGAATTTCGTAATGGCAATTTTAGATTTTTATTTGGACTATTTCGCTTACGTAGGTGATCTAAATATAATTATTTAAACTTGATAGGAGGTTCCTACGGTACTTATGCTAAATTGATCTCAAGGGAGGAATGTAAGATTATCCCCTTATACCACATGGCTCAATGACCTATACTATACAAGTCTCGAAAACATGTGATATAGTTTCACAATTGGATGGCAAAATTCCTTTTAAACTATATCCTTCTTAAATTAGATTAGTTTTTTCTAAGTGATCAACCAATTTTAGTCAAATTGTACGTGTTCCAAAACCAACATCTTCTATTTTCAAAAGGCTATTGATGGCAGTAGAACTTTATTTAGTATGCATTATAAATTTAAATTAACTTAAGCTGAAGATGTAAAATAGAAAATAGAAAAAGATTAAACCAAAATGAAAATTGAAAACTCCATGGTTGATGAAGACTCCGTGAGAGAATTGAAGATTCTAACGATTTAGATTTCATAACCTTTTCAAATGAACATTCAGATAGGATAAATGCATTATAATTTAGCTTCAAGTGCAAAGAAGGCGATACATTTTTTTAGTATTTGATAAAATGGCAAAAATATTTTATTACATTAAACAATCTTTTCCTAAATTTGAGGTAATTTAACAATTCTCTTAATGTCTGTACCAAAAAGCTTAAACGATAGATAAAATAAAATGGAAGAAATAATATTAAATATATAATGGAAGGAAAAAAATAGCGATTTTGTCACTTATTTTTAGTGTGTGGACCAATCCGATCGCTTATCTATCATATAGACCAATTTGGTCCTGTATTTTTTAAAAAAATTAATCAATCTAAGGCCTCTAGTAGAAGTCGTGGACAAACAGACAAAGCAAGTCATGTGATAGTTACGTGACCATTAACGTATTGTAGATGTGTTAATGGCTTCATTAATTTGTCCACAATATCCGTTACAAATTTTAAATTGGTTAATTTTTTTTAAGGACGAGAGACTAAATTAGTTTTTGTGATAAATAAGGGACTAGGTTCGTCAATATCCTAAAGATAAAGACCAAATTGGTTTTTTTTCCTATAACGGAACACAATTTCAAAAAAAAAAAGGAACGACTAAAATAATTTTAGTCCATTATCTTTGGAGTCTGCCCCAATTTGTTCCTTATGTATCATAACAAGCTAATTTTGTCCCTCATCTTTCAAAATGTTGGCCAATATAGGGCCTTTGATGAAAAAGTTAGACAAATTAACGGTAATAGCCACTTGAATATTACGTGGATGTTAAAATATAAACGTGTTGAGGTTAAAAAATATTATTCCTCATTACTCCCAATATTTTTTTTTCCTCTCATTCCATATCCTTAATTTTATCCCATCTTCTTCAAGAAATGTTCAATCACAGAGATTATAATAAAAAAAATTTCACCATTTTCAGATTTTTATCCTCTAGCTATTTGTGTTTAAAGGTTAGGTGATGTTCAAGCGGCTTCTAACGTTAATTTATCAAATTTTCCGTCAAAGCCCTACATTGGCCATGATTTTAAAAGTTAAAGGACTAAATTAGTTTGTTAAAATACATGAGTAGTTATTAGTTGTCTACGTGTAGACATATATGTATAATGATACTTACATGGCAAATTTCATTAAGGGTATTCATGTAATTTATCACAATGCTTATTTGGCAGTAACATGACCCAGACACCCCTGATCATTATCTATAAATAGGGGTCCTTGAACCTTAATTGTATTTGAGACTATTCTAATACAATTCAATTCTTACTCATTCCAAAGCTTTTTGTCTTACTTCTCTCTCTAGTTTTCCACATTCATCGTTTGGTGCCATCTGTGGAAATTGTAACAAAAAGCCATCGTTTTCTCTTTGATTTCTTGTTTGCTCTTCCATTTTCCGGTGAATTCCATTACAGTCTCCAAAATTTGACAGATTTACCAATTAAATTTCAAAATTTAGCAATTTTTACCGATAAAAAGTTAGAAAATAAGAAGAATCGTGGTGGAACTCGACATGCAAACAGCAAGGAGGCTGAGAGTGATAATCAGCACTTCTTCCTCAAGAACATCGAAGAGGAGAAAATTGAAGTTTCTCTCGATATTAATCAGCAAAAGCAAATATAGTGTCCAACAATATATTTTTGAACATTTAAATCATTAAGGGCTTTTGCACTCTTTCTAGACAGTAAAATCAACCGGAGCAATCACGTAAAGAACAGCTGCCCTGGCAAATAGCCTAAAGTTGCCATTAGCAACACAAACTTGAGGCACAAAATTATATTCTCTCGGTCTTTATATAGGCCTAAACAATTTGACATGATTACTAGTTGACCACATAGAATTCTAGTGCGTGAAAGAATAGGCCCTCAAAGATCTAAGTCACTTGACCGAGTAGGCCCCTCCCTAGCTATTTCTAAGCAGCTCAAGGAGTAGAGCCTTGAAAGAAAAATATAAGAAATTTTGAAGAAAATTAACATTGTGACTCATGATTCTCTTTAGTCTAAGGTGGACAAAGACCCGTTTACCATATCTATCAAGTTGGAGCCTCTGCCCACACAATTCAAGCAACCCAACCTATGCAAATACAAAGGCAAGTCTAACCCTTCCATCACATTTTTCACGTGGTGAGACAGTGGCGAGTTTCAATGGATACAGTGATGCCATCAGGTGTAAACTTTTTGTCACTACTCTTTGAGGCCCATCATTTTTCATGAGCTGCCAATGAACACAGTGGCCACATTTTGCAATTTGGCAAAATCCTTCCTTAACCACTTCCAAAGTAAATTAGTCTTGCAGAAGAACACTTACCACTTGACGAACATAAGGCAAAAGTCCAAGGAGATCTTGAGCTAATATCTAAATTTTTTCAATGACGAGGCAGTACAAATTAAAAATGTTGATGAGAAAATCATGATTGCCATTGTTTGAACCGGGGCCTTTAATGTAGAACTGCCCAAAAAGATGCCCTTCACGTTCCTAGAACTATTAAAAAGAGTATCTGATTACATATGAGGAAAAGAGTCCAATAGAACCAAAAGACAACTCTATGAGTCTAAAAAAAAGGACAAATATGGTTCGGACCCCTTCTTGTGCAAAAAAATGAAGATTATAGATTTGTAGGGTTATTCTAATATCTGACTGACCATTATTCGACCGTGTGGTACACCCGCATAATAATCCTAGAGATCGGCTACCGCGAACAAAAATTCTGTCGAACACAAATTTCATGCCTTCAAATACCTCAAGGAGGGAAATCCTATATTAAGTGCAACACACAAGAATCTTGGAGCCCTTTATCTGATGCAAACTGTGCCAAATCAGAGGGACAAATCGAAGTATTGTGCTTTTCATGGCCAACATGGCTATGATATTGAGGGTGTAATCACCTAAAGATTGAAATAGAAAATGCCATTCGACATGGCCATCTCCAGCAATTCATTCAGAAGGTTGCTATTGAATTCAGAAGAAATGATAATAACTGTGATATAGATCCCTGCCTTGGTAATATCCTCCTCATCAACAAAATCAGTGGAGAAATAATAATCGTCCTCAGGAGGAGCCTCAAAACAATATTGCCTGAGTGAAAAACACAATTGCAAGAGGTTTGACGATGGGAGAATTGAAGAACTCAAGAAAAAATATGGCTGTTATGTCCCTGAGGGCAAAGATAGAGACAAGAGGATGAGGCCATTCATGATACTTAGTTACACTTCAGATGACCCGATCCCTAGCTGAATCCACATAATGACTTGGTTGTAATATATGTTCAGGTAGGTGGCTATGAGATGCATTGGGTCTTTGTCGACACTAGCGGCTGGTCTGACATAATTTTTTAGGATGCTTGGGAGAAAATACATATTGGTTCATCCCTCATCCAACCATTTAAGACCTCTCTGGTCAGATTTATAGGCGACTCGGTTATACCAGAGGGACAAATCATGCTACCTCTGACCCTTAGAACTCTACCAAAGCACCAGGTGGAAATGACAAATTTTGTAATTTTTTGGAAGGACAATTCATACAACATGATCCTTGGGCGACCAACTCGGTACATGTACAGGATCCTGCCCTTAGTGTTTCACGTCGAAATCAAATTTATGTTGAGGAATGGGTCAAAAGGAACTGTCATCGACAATCAATAGGAGGCACGAGCCTGCTACAAGATATCACTAAGATCACAATCACAAATAATATCTGTGGCAAATAAGACCTACCTTGCAACATTTGATGCTAAGCATTCCACTTCGGCAACTCTCGAACTGCCCATGCTACCAGGCTCAAAAGGAAAAGGAAACACAAAGCTTGAACTAGAGAACAGAAAGACAAAGCTTGAACTAGAGAACAAAGTCCAAGTTGACAAGATAGCTCTTGATTCAAACCTCTCGGATCAAAAAATCAAAATTTGTGCCATTTTACCAGCTGAGCTGAAAGGATTGCTAATTAGGCTTTTGTGTGAGTACAAGGACATTTTTGCTTAGATTATGGAGGATATACCATGCATTCCTCACAAGATCATAGAGCACAAATTGGGAATTGACCCAATTTATAAACCAGTCAAGCAAAATAAGCACCTCTTCAAACCAGAAAGAAGTTTAGTTATAGAGACAAAGGTTGATAAGCCTCTTGTAGCCAAAATTATTAGAGAAGTTTTGTATATCCATTCTGGTTATGTAATCATGTACTTGGAACAAAACTTGACTCTTCTTGGCGAATGTGCCAAGATTTTTTAGATTTGAATAAAGCCTATCCTAAGGATAGTTACCTTTTCCCCCGAATCGATACCACAGTTGATTCTTTTGTAGGATTTGTCACTTTACACTTCCTTTATGCCTTCAAAGGATATCATCAAATCTACATGGCAAAGAAAGATAAAGAAAAGACCTCTTTCATCATCACCCAAGGCATTTACTGCTATCTCACCATGCCCTTCAAACTCAAAAATACTAGAGCAACATATCAAAAGCTGGTAAGCAAAACCTTCAAGTCTTAGATAGGTCAGAACATGGAAATTTATGTTGATGACATGGTCGTCAAAAGCAAGACTTATGAAGAGACAATTGACGACTTGAAAGAGACCTTTGACACTTTAAGGTAAATTCAGATAAGGCTAAACCCCAAGAAATGTGCATTTAGGGTCTCTTCAGGTAAATTCTTGGGCTTAATGTGGTCTCACAATGAGGAATTGAGGCAAATCCAAAAAAGGTCAAGGAAATAATTGAGATGAAGCCTCCGACTTCAAAAAAAGAAGTTCAAAAGTTAACAGGAAGAATGGCTGCCCTAAATCGATTCTTGTCCAAATCTGCTAAAAAATGGGCTTCCATTTTATTAAATTATTAAGAAAATGGATAATTTCCAACAGAGAAATGAGTCTCAAAAATCTTTTTACGAGCTCCAGGAATATCTAGGAAACATGTTGAAGCTCGTTTCACCTCAAAAGGATGAATCGCTATACTTCTATCTGTCTATTTTGGATTTGGCTATCAGTTCGATTCTTCGTAGAAAAGTTGAGAATGGAAGCCAGTTTCCTATTTACTTCACAAGTAAAGTGCTTCAAGGTTCGAAGAAGAATTATCCTTTCATTAAAAAAGCAACCTTTGTATTAATCACCTCAGCTCGGAAGTTGAGGTCATATTTCAAAGGCACAAGATAATTGTGGTAACCAATTTTCCCTTCATATCAAAAATATTTTGACCAAGCTAGATGTCTCTAGAAGGATGTAAAAATGGTTCGTGGAACTGGTTGAATTTGACATTGAGTTCAAACCTCGAACTGCTATTAAGGTTCAAGTCCTTTCAAATTTCATTGCTAGGAACTGCAAGTTGGAAAAATTGGAGCTAATAATGTCTCTAGAGCCTGCCATAGAGGCCAAACCAAGAAAGGGTACGATCTGGGAATTGCATGTGGACGAAGCTTCATATGAATCCGGGTCTGGTGCCGAAATTATCATTAAAACTCTGGAAAGATATTATCTCATCTATGCATTCATATTCAAATTTCAAGCGACTAATAATGAGGTCAAGTATGAAGCACTGATATGCGGGATGAGATTGTTTTATAATATGGGAGCTCAGATACTAAAAATCCACAGTAGTTTGCAACTAGTCATCAACCAGAGCCTCGGTAATTATGAGGCTCGGGGGAAAAAACTCAAGAAATATCTGGACAAAGTGAAAAATGGGAATCATAAATTCAAAAAGTGGATCTCATGCATAAAAGTGACAAGAGCCAAAAATACACATGGAAATGTATTAACTAAGTTAGCTTTAGCAATTTATTCTTACCTAACCAAAGAAATCCTTGTGGAAGTGCAGAATACAAGATCAATTAATCCGATAGAAAAAATTGTGGACGTCAACTGGACTGGTCCCATAATATAATACCTTGAAAATAACACACTTCCAAACAACCTAGTCGAGGCACGAAGGGTAAAAGACCATGCAGCAAAGTATGTGCTAGTTCGATATGTTATTTACAAAAAGTCATACTTATGTTCTCTGCTCAGATGTCGTCAACTGTCTGAGGTTAATTATGTTCTAAGAGAAGTTCATGAAGAAATCTACGACAGTCATGTGAGCCTAAGGAGCCTCACCCGAAATTCTTATTAGCTAAATATTACTGGCCCACCTTGCATTCTAATACGGATGACCTAGTGCAAATTTGTCACAAGTTCCAAATACATGCACCAATAGTCCTTAGAGGCCTGGTTTAAACATAGTCCCGATTTAGAACCCATGGGCGTTTGCTTAATAGAGAATTGATCTACTTGGTCCCATGCCTAAAAGTGCTAGAAAAGTGGAATGCTTAGTAATAGCAATTAACTATTTCACAAAATGGATCGAAGCTGAACTGTTGGCATCTATCTCAAGCAAATCATTTAAAAATTCATCTAGAAAAATATTGTCTGCTGGTTCGGAATCCCCTCGTTTCTCATTTTGGATAATGGAAAACAATTTGAAGAAGTGCCTTTTGCTAGTTCTATGGCAGGCTTGGAATAAAACAACATGTCACTGTTGTGGCTCGTTCTCAAACAAATAGACAAATTGAAGTATGCAATAGAACCCTCCTCACAAGTTTAAAAACCCAGCTGGAGAGGACCAAGGATGTAAGGCTAGCAATTTCGGACACAACCCGATAACATGGCACGAACACAATAGGAAATTAACAAGTTATGACACGACTCAAAATTTATCATAATTCATTATTGAGTCAACATGTTTATGACACGAAATTAAACGAGCTGGGTTAGGACCCGTTAAGTTACTGTATGACCAGATTTTGCTGAATTTTTTTCTTTATTATAATTTAATAAAGTACACTTTAAGATTGTGAATAATAGATTTAATATTAGATTATTAAATCAAACATAATAACTATTTTAAATATTATCCAAAAAATTTACACAATTTTAATTACGTGTTTTAAATTATATGATAACAAGGTTAGTATTAATAATTGTTTAAGCTATTAAATAATTAAAATTTAAAATTTTAACTCAAATGGATAGCAAGTTATGTAATTTGTCAAATGGGCTAATCCTCTCTGTCAATAGTAAACGGGTCAGACACGAACATAACATGAAACCCAATGGGTCAAACACGAATACGACACAATAGGAAATGGGCCCCACATGACCTGATACAAACACAACACGATAAGAAGTAGGTCACACCTGACACGATATGACTTGGACTCGCGGAGGTGACTCCTAAAGTGGTCAAGATTAGGTTCAAAAAAAGTAAAAAAAAAAAAAAAAGAGTAAAGAGAGCTAGGAAGGTTGAGACCTAGTGCCCCCCTTTCAAAGCAAAAAGAGCCGCCCTGGACCTGCCGATGTGCTAAAGTAACCAGGATCAAGTTCGAAAAAAGCAAAGAGAGCTAGAAGGGCTGAGACCTAGTGGTCCCCCTCAAAGCAAAATCAGCCACCCTAGACCAGTCGAGGTGCTAAAATAGCCGGTATTAGTTTCAAAAAAAAAAAACAAAGAGGGCTAGGAGGGCTAAGATCTAGTAGTCCTTTCTCAAAAGCAAAAAGAGCCACCCTAGACCCATTGAGATGCTAAAGTGGCCAGGATCAGGTTCAAAAAAATTAAAAATTAAAATAAAAATAAAAAGAGGAAGGATGAGAATTGAAGCCCCTCAAAACTGAACAGAGGACTTTCTCAAGCTCTACTTTTATAAATATTCTTATAAATCTTCAATGCCTTTAGAATTTTTATGGGCCAAAGCAGAATAAAGTGTGAAGATTTTACATACATTTGTACACTTGAGAATTTTCAAAGCATAAAAAATTACACTTTGCATGTACAAGGTGTTCCACACTTACAATTTTTTGGCATCTTTTAGTCAATTGAAGTTATTAAAGTTAACAAAAGAGAAGTTCAACACAGCAAGGACAAGAGGAGGGTGAGCTCAGTGCAATAAGGAAAGAAAGAAGAATAGAAGATCAGAAAGAAATAAGATTCTTCATTAAGAAAAAAAAAGTCATTACAAGTTCTAAAGAAGTACAAAAACTCCTACTATTACATGCAAAAATTATTAAGACAGAGCAGCAGCTGTAGGGCCCTAAGGATCGGCAACTTTAGTTTGAGTACACTCCAAGGAAGAACCAGGCAATTAAGAAGTTTCATTGGAGGTACTCTTATTAGTTGACTCGGGTAAAGACAGAGGTGCTCTAAAATTTTTCTTAATAGTGTTCAGCATCTTTACGTTGATCTTGTTATCATATGGAGTACCGATATCTCTTATATAAGTCAAGATTTCTGACCAGCCGGTTATAGGCTGCAGCGAACCCTATTATAAAGGCTTAGTTGGCAAACACTTTATGCCCTTCAAAGCTTCATCAGAGGCTAGAAATGCATTCCTGCCTCAAATCTTCCACGCAATTTCCCAAGCAGCAAAGTGAGTCTTCAAAGCTTGAAGTTCTTCCTTCGTAGCCTGAAGTTCCCTCTAGGCATTAAGAAGTTTCTCATCCCTCTCTATTACGTCCTTTTTCAAGGTTTTTTTCTCAAGTTGGATCTGGCTAAGCCTTGTCTTCAGCTCATCCATCTCTTTGCGCCACTTTTCATATCTTTCTATTGTTGCTTCCTAACACTTAATATCATTCTCTCGAACTGCTTTCTGCACATCATCTCTAATTTGCTTTACATTCTTAGACTTGAGATGTCTTATTTCCTGCCCCAGTACGTTCATCTCGACAATATGGCCCACCTTTCTTTTCACCACGTAGGAAGCATAACAATGATCTGACAAAGAGCCAAGGGGAAGACAAGCAAATGAAAATGTATATGAAGAATAATTAATTTACATTCATGATTTGAAAGGGACTTATGTTCATGGTAGAGACGTGCATGTCTATGCATTGCGAGGTGTGAGGCACTTCACATATTCTTTGTTCCTTGGGAAGACAATGGCCTTCGCTTGTTCTCGAGCCACCCAAGCATACTGCAACCCGTCATTGATGTCCTGGTTTGGGTATGGCCCAAACTTGGTACTTCTAATGGTAGAGGTACTATGCACCGAACACACAACCTTGGAAGCCTAGGGCAAGTCTTGTGAACCGACAGCTCTTCACTCTTCCTCAAGTGTGGGCTTCTTCTCACCTGTACGAGGATGCCATTCAATCACGTTAGTATTGTTTGGATAAAAGAAGATCGTCAAATGAGCCTAGGGGTAAGGCGCTCACCTTGGGAGGTAATGTACTAGAGGACTGGGTTCTTTGAACCCTCCCAGGGACTCAGCTATGGTGCTTGGAATATCTATGGGCCCCAGCTGCTGTTCTATTTGTAGCAGTAATGTCCTCTCTGCCTCAGTGTTCGGCTTTTTCTTCTATTCAACAATTATTAAAGCTTGGTTCTCCTTCTGGTGGCCCAAGCCAGGATGGCAATAGGAGCAGCAAGGCCACTACTGGCAATGGGGTGAACCACAGCAGTGTCCACATCAATCAATATAGACATATCACTGGGGTCAACGAGGTATTGAACACAGTTGTTTCAATGGCAGAGGCAATAATAGTTGTGGTGGTAGAGGCGGTGGCAGTAGCCTCTGTTCTGGATTGAAGGATCACCTGAGCTGAAGTGCTTGTCTCCACAACAGGGATAGTGGCTACCAGTCCATCTAAAAAATCACCAACTCCTGTAAACAACAACAAATAAACAAGTTCAAATTCAAGAAGATAATAACGAAAACAAAGTTGAAACAATAGCAACAGTTAAAAGTAAATAACAACCTTTCATATAGTTAAAGTTCTCTGGGATTCTTTAACTAGGAACTATAGACCAGCCTAAGCCAAAATGTCATTACTTAAAATCCTAGGTTGACCCCAAAAATGTACTGGCTCTTAACAACTTTATCACACCATCTAAGTCCTTTGGGACTACATTTCGAGCGGCAATGGACTCTTTAACAAGGTTCTAGGGACCACGAGGCATTGCTAGGTTCAAGTATTGGAGAAAAATCCCTTCTTCCATTAAAGAATAGAAGAACAGTTACCCATGGTTAATTATCGACCTAAGGCTGGGATGCATAAAATAGAACTTGTGATTTAGGGGTCAATTTCAGCATAATCCTAAAGGTTTTTTGGGATAAAGAAAAATGTTATGTAATTTAAAGATAATAAAAAACCTAACTATGACCTTAATCCCATTTGGTGTTAGCTGGTAGACACTGATATTCCAGCAATCATAGAGCTGGCAAAGAAGATGGGGAATAGGAAGGCAAAGACCCGCTTGGAGCTGCTCTCTGTAAATGGTCATCTAACCAAGGGGATGGGTGACCTTAGTCAATCCACAAGGCAGAAGAGAGATTCAAGTGCACATTCTCAGGAAATTGACAAGTATCCCTGAGATTACGAATAGTTTGTGTTGAAAGAGTATTTTGAAGGTTTACGGTTTGAAGGACTTCGTATTCATTTATAAATGGTTGGGAAAAAGAAGTTTCCCTAGGAAATTTAAGGGAATTGCAATAAGAAGAGAGGTTTCGCCAGGGTTTAAAGTAAGTCTATGTGGTACCAAGGGATTGTGGTTTGTGATGTGCTAATAAGAGAAGAATGAGTGAATGTACCAGCCATCTCCTTGAAATAAAGTTGCAAGTTGCAGGTTGAAAAACTTTGCAGGTATTGTGAAACACTAGGGAGTTTGTCCAACAAATGAAAAGGAAGAAGGTTGAAATTTCAGGTAAAAGAAACACAAAAAACAAAAGTGCTAGCAAAGTTAATCAGAAGAAGAAAGGAGCAGGGTAGGGATTAAAGGTTGAGAAACAAAGGAATCAGAGAAAAAGAAGATTTGTAGAAAGATTGAAGCTTGGCACTTGAATGTAAAGGTATTTTTCCAGCAAAAGAGTAGTAGCAAGCAAGAAACGAAGGAAAATAGCAACAAAAGTGGTAAAAAAATTCTAAATTAGGGGCATTTATAACATAGGATTTTGGGTTAATAGGCCTAGTCAATGAAATAAAAATGAAGGAAATGATGTTACTTGGGCCGACTCGGTAGTGAAAAACGAGTATTACCCAGCTCTTTAACCAAAAAAAGATAGTTAGTAAGGAAGTGGCATTAAATTCAAATGTGAAAATTGAGGCAGTTATTAACAGTTTCCAAGAAAAGTAATCATGAGACATGTTTGAAAAGACAGAGGACCTAGCTGTCAAGAATACAAAAAGGCTGACACTTATAAACTTAGAGGTCTTGGATAGGGACTTTAGGGTATATGTCAGCTCAATTCTGAGGCTAAGTTAAGACTGAGCTGAGGGGACTTATGATGATGCAATTATTACCTACCCACGTGGCACTAGACATGCATGTATAATACTAACTATACGTGGCAAAACTCATTAAGGGCAATCATGTAATTTATCACAATGCTTATTTGGTAGTAACATGGCCTGGACACCCCTTACCACTGTTTATAAATAAGGGGCCCTTGAGCCTTAATTGTATCTGAGACCCTTCTAATACAACTCAATTCTTAATCACTCCAAAGCTTTCTGTCTTACTTCTCTCTCTAATTTTCTACATTCATTAGGGATCAAATTGAAGCATACCTCAAAAATGAGGGACTAAAATGGTCTTTTTCTCTTAAAAAATATCTACTCAAATGCAGTCCTTGTCAGTTAATGTCAGATTGTATTATTTGCATTAAGATTGTACACTTGGATAAATGCAATGTATATAATAGACAAAAAATCTATATAATCAATAAATTTTTTTCATAATCTACTTATGGCCATCAACTATTTTTGTCTCAAATTTATGATTAAATTATTTTGCATGATTTAATTATGGTCGTATAACCATTTTTTTGCTTCAAATGACTCGCTAAACTTAACTATACTATTGGCATTATTATATAGTTGAGTATAATATATGGCAAAAGGGCATGAACCCCCTTTAACATTCTCATGTTACTGAAATTAGCTACTTAAATTTTTTTTTGGCTAAAATAGTTATTGAACTTTCAAAATCATCAATTGCAGCCCATTCTATCTATTTAAACGTTAGTTTGGATGTTATCTAAAAAAGCATGTGAGGGGCATGCTTTTTGTAGTGGCAAAAATGTCAAAATGAATAATATTATTGTTTTAAAAAAATTATTTGTTACTTCATTTTATTACTTTTCTTTTCTCTCTCATCATCTTTTCTTTTCTTTTTAGATAAAATATCCCAATACTATTTTGTGACCATTTCTTTACAAGAACCCTAGCCACCTTCTTATAAACCCATCAACCTCTACCTTTACTCTGTTGCCACCGCCACCATCTCTTCCTCCATCTCGTCCTCGTCCTCCTCCACTATGTCCCATCCGTTTCCCCATTCTTACTCTCGTCGCCTTCCTACCCCTTTCGTCTCCCTGGCTTTCTCTTCCTTTCCCATCTCCCACTTCTTCCTGCTCTCGTCTATTCCTTCTCCTATCCCTTCCTTCCTCTCCCCTCCCTTCCCATCCTTTTTCTTCCTCTTCCTTTCCCTCTCTCCCTCTCTCTCACCTATTGCTCCCATCTCTCTTCTCTTCCTCCCCCTTTCCCTTCCAAACGAAGACTTGGATGCTCTGATTTCCATCAATCAAGGATAAAGACATGAAAAATATGATGGACGATTAGGATTGGCTCGTTCGGACTATATGATGGCTGGGTTTCAAAGTTTTCTTTTTCCTGTTTGATTCTAAATCGAGAACCAGCTCCATCGGCACCCTTCTTCATGGCTCAACAAAGCAGGAGCCATGGTTATTGGATGCTTTAAATGGCGGGTCAAGTCGTGGGTTGGGATTGGAATATGGACAGTCTGAGGTTTCATCGATAGTATTTGAAGTTTCGAATTATTTATTTAGGTTAGGTAATTCATGATGATGCTAGTACAACTCCTTCAAGGGTGTCTCAATTTAAATTGAGGAGTAAGAGTATTTTGAGTGAGAAAATCCATAATCATCAATGAATGGTATTGTTTTGAGAAGGTGAAGGATTACCAGAAGAAGAATGTAGGGAATGGGGAAAGGAGACCGGGAAGAGTGGGGATTGAAAAGAAGACAATTTTTTAAAATTCTAATTTGTCCTCCAATTATTTTATAAATATTGTTGGTCCATTCAACAAATCAATTATTGTAACAATGTTATTACCCTTTAGAAAACCCATGTGCAAATAACATTTTGCTACTTTAACATTCAAAATGAATGAAATGGGCACTACTTGATACTTTTGAGAGTTAAGTGATTATTTTGGTCAAAAAAAGAGTTGAGTGGGTAATTTCAGTAACATGTGCAAATTAAGGGGATATACAGCATTTTGCACTATATATATATATATAATATATGGGTCACTATTTATTGCAGAAAAAGCCTATGTAGTCACACGCTTTAAACTATTTTTATAGTCCACTTGTAGCCGTCCAACTATTTTTAACTTCAAATTACCCACTAAACTACTTTCATAGTTTACTTATGGTCATTAATCTATTTTTAGTTTCAAATCACCCACTAAACTTTTTAAAAGTTTACTATTGACCATTAAGATGAATAAGTGTAATATTTATATAATTGCTATTACTATACTCTTTCAAAAGTTAAGTGGGTAATTTGAAATAAAAATTAGTTGGGAGACCATAAGTAGACCATGAAAATAGTTTAGTGGGTAATTTAAAACCAAAAATAGTTAAATAATCATAAGTGGACTATATAGATAATTTAGTGGTCATGTACATTTTTTGCCCTTATTTATAATACTTTTCAAAAGATCAGTAGGCAATTTGAATTGAACTTGTTGACACGCAAATGTCACTTTTAGCCAGGGGTGAGTAAGAATTTGATTAATCGAATTTGAAACTGATTTCGAATTCAATTCGATTAATTTTGAAAATTTTATATTTTCGAAAAAAATTAGTTAACTGAATTCATGAATTAGGTTAATGTATTTGAAAATGGAACTAAAATTTTTTGAATTTAGTTAACTGATTATCAAATTCAATAGCTGAAAATAAGATAAAGATATATATATATATACACACACACATATGTATGTATATATATATATGTGTGTGTGTATGTGTATGTATGTATGTATATGTATATATATTTTACATTTTACATATTAAATATCTTTAAATATATTCTATTGATAAAGTATTTTAATTCTCATTAATAATTTTTATATTTTTATATATCAAATCATGTACTTTCATATATAATTATACTAGTAGTGACAAATGCATGCTTAGTTATTGAACTTTTACAGATAAATGGCATTTATAGCTTTATAATATGTAGAATATTAATAATTACAATTTACATAATATTATAGTTTTATACATGATTATGTTTATTATAGTTTTATACGTGATTATGTTTTTAGTTATTGAATTAAGTTATATGACTTGTATAATTTTTCGTATTTGTATTAGATTAATCAATAAAAGCCACAAACATAAAAAGTATTTGGTGAAAATTAAACAAAATTAGAAAAAAAAAATTCATTTGAACAACATATTTTTGTATACAGCTGTTTAGTCAAATGTCAAGGGGTCAACTGACTAAAGTTCAATTTGGTCAATCGAATTCATAACCAATTATTGAATTAAAATTCAATTAATTGAATTCTCTACAGAATTGAATTTGAAATCAAAATTGATTAAAACTTTTAGGATCCTTTTCAAATTTTAACCAATTTTATTAACTAATTAACCAATTCTCACCCCTACTATTTGCTGATTTAAGATCTACTTCTGCTAGAACCAATTGGGAAACCTTATGAGTGGTACACCGAAGGCCTACTTTAGAATAAAAAAGAAACCAACCAAAGCAGATTTTGCATGAGACCAAGAGATATTGCGTGCATTAGACATTGGTAGGAGTTTTTTTTTTTTTCTCAGTCGAAAGTGCAAGCGGGCAATCTAGGGAAAAAGTAATTGAGTGATCATAAGTGACTGCAGAAATAGTTTAATGGGTAATCAAAAATAAAATATAATTTAGTGAGTATAAATGGACTATACAAATAATTTAGTGTCCCCATATTTTTGAAGAATTTTATGATTTCGTTAGTATTATATACCATTATGTCCTAAAACTTATACTATACAACCATTCAAAGTACATATTATTATATTATACAAGTATTCAAGGCACAACAGTATATTATCCTAACGAAATCATAAAATTTTCCTATATTTTTTCCCCTACATATTAACTCTCACAATGGACTTTTTATCTCACCTAGCATAATTACTTATTTTCCTCCCTTGTCGTTTTTTCTCAGTCATCTCCTATTCTAATAGTTTCAATCCTCTTTTTTTCTGTCCTTGCAGCACCAGCCTATCCCCCCTCTCTCGCAGCCTTTCTCCCTCCCCTTCTCCCTTCCTCAAACAACACGGTCCCTTCCCTTAGGAATTGAGTAGAAGGAATGGATGGTGGTGAACTAGTTGGGTGGTGGATGATTGTGTTTAGTTATTTATTTATTTATTTATTTTGACAATTTAATGTTTAGATTATGTGTTACAAATTTTACAACATATTGTAATTGGTGGGTTAATTAAAGTATCAGAAACCTAATTAGAAAGTACACTGAATGATGCACGACCGTATTGCTAGATGATTTAAAAGGATGATTTTATATTTGGCTATTAATAATGATGTTTTAAAATGCTATACAATGATAAACGCCATGTCCATTTTATTTATCTTTCCCATGCCTTTGAAGAAGTAACAATTTAAACTACTCGAGGAGATATTGGGATAAAAATGTTTAAGGCCTTTCTAAAACTCACAAAGAAAAAATAAGAAAGAAAAATGAAAATATAGCGAAGCATGAACCGATAGAGAAGTGTTAGGAACCTTTAACCTCAACAAAAATGACTGATTGATGCCCAAAGTAGGAGTGAGAATCAGTTAGTTGGTTAAAATTCAAAAACAAAAGATTTTAAAAATTTTAACTAATTTTGATTTCAAATTGAATTTAGTACATTCAATTAACCGAATTCGAATTCGATAATCGATTTTGAATTCAATTAATCAAATTGAAGTTTAGGTCAATTGGACCATTGAAATCTTGCTAAATTTTTGTATACAAAAATATGTTTATCACATAACATATTTCTAATTTTGATTAATTTTCACCATATACTTTTTATGTGTGTGACTTTTACTGATTAATATAATAAAAATATGTAAAAAAAAATATATACTATATAACTTAATTCAATAACTAATAGTATAATTACATACGAACCATAATACTATCATTTAAGTTGCAAATATTGATATTCTACATATCATAGGCTACATAATATGATTTATAAGTAACAATTAAAAACTAACAATATAAACGCCTGTAAATCATTACCGATATAATTATATATGAAAATACATGATTTAATACATAAAAATATAATTTTTGGTACAAATCAACTGGCATAGCAGTCGATAGCCAATATAGCAGTTGATATCGACAAATTAATGTTAATGTCAGTTGTACTTCATATTGGTTGTGCTAATTGAGTATTATTATCAAATCAGTAAGGTAACAAAGCGGTACAGATATATTGATACCCACAATGCTGATTAGGTGTTACTATCAAATCGGTCCTCAGAGTTGATCCAAGAGTTGGTAAAAGTAGTGGCAACGAACATATGTCAACCACACCATGGCAAGTGGCACAACTAAAATCTGCATGGAGGCAAATCAACCCACAAATAAGAACACGGGTAGTTATGACCAAGAGGATAGAAAATGAAGAAAAAGTACAAAATTGAATATGACAGTTGACGATAATAGTTTTTAATGATTGAAAAGACTTATAAAATTCAAGAAAATGTTCAGAGAAAGAACAACAATCAGAACAACAGCAAAAATCAAGCAAATCAAATGGGTTAACCTCTCAAAATCTCTAGTTTTAGGTAGTAAATCTCTACTTTAAAGATATTTATTTCATTTCAACAAATTTATGTTCATTTTAGCAAGCAATTTATACATATCAATAATTAGTTTATGCATTTCAACAAGCACTTTATGTATTTCAGCATGCACTCTAGCATTTCAGCAAGCATTTTATCGATTTGAACAAGTAGTTTATGCATTTTAGCAAGCAATTTATGTGTTTCGGCAAGCCGTTTATGTGTTTCAACCTTAATTTTCTTGTCGGTCATTCAAATTCAATTCTTCGCACAACGATTTTAAGTCTTTGAGGCTTCAAGGTGAACGAACAACAATCGTCTGAAGGTCAAATTTACATTTCAGTGCTCAAGTTTCTTTTTAACACTTTGGCTTACGTAATGGCACGCTCAATATTTAAATTGGCTTATTCGCCATTTTCGACTTAGTGGTGGAAAAAAAATGCACGAAGAATAATAATATATAGATAAAGTCAAAAAACCAAAGCAAATTAAAAATTTTATCACTAAAATACAGTTAAAGATATTTAATATGATATCTGTGAAATATAAAATTATATAATATACAAGATGCAATATATATATGTGTGTATGTGTTCAATAATTGAATTTGACAATTGATTAACTAAATTTAAAAAATCTCAGTTCCATTTTCGAATTCATTTATGAATCCAACTAACAAATTTCTAACAAAATCAAAATTTTTCAAAATTAATTGAATTTATTAAATGAATTAAATTCGAAATCGCTTTCAAATTCGATTAACCGAATTATTGTTCATCCTTAGCCCTAAGTTACGAAGCACCCATGCTTAGGGTCTTATTAGTTGGCAAAACACCCACTAATGTGTGTGATTTTAAAAATTATTAACTAAAAATAGGAGGAGTATTAAGAGTAGTTATTTGGCTTACATATTTTTTACTCTTGCTTTAAAAAATAGAATGGTCAGAATGCTGAGTTGACATAATAGATGGAAGTTAAGTATTCAAAACATAACGTTAGGAACTAAAATGTTGCTGAGATAAAAGTTTAAGGCGATAAATTTATATAATTAACCAAAAGGTATATTTGTCTCTTTAGCAAAAATTACAAATATTGTTAGAGTTGGCCGTTAGTCTAGGGACTTTAATATTCAAAAAATAACGTTACAAACTGAATGGGTGGTTTTAGAGTTGGGTGGGTGATAGTTTCGGTTGGGAAAAGGAGAAGAGGGAAGAATTAGGATTTTAAGATTTTTTTTGGTAAAAAATAAAGTTTCATTTTTTAAAAAATTGTTTTGAAGTTTTTTTTTTTTCACCCCTTAAAATTAATTTCTTTCTTATTTTTCCCATTTTAAACTATATAGGGGTTATGTAAAAAAATAAGTAAACTTTAGGGGGTGTGTGTGAAATTTATCAAAAAAAAAAAGAAAAAGGTTTTTATGGTGGCTCCACCATAAAATGTAAAAAATATGTAATACATTTTTGAAAAATTTTAAGTTTTTAATTTCTATATTAACTGTTGATAAGAACTTTAGTATTATTCAAAAATCTGGTCCAAAATTATGAAATTTCTATTCCTTTATATAAAGAAGAATTCTATTGATCAAAGGTGACATATGAATAGAACAAAGGGATAGTTTGCAAGCAACAATTTTCCTCATTTTCTAGACATATTATTCTGTGTTAATGTTTGCAAGCACCAAAAACATAAACAATGGTGAGCTCTTCAATTAAAGACTCAAAGGAGGTGAAAAGGTGAATTGATCAAAGAACTCTTAGTTTTTATCAATTTAAAACTTACTAATAACATAGTGTAGAAAGGACGAAGGAGAAAAAATTGACATACCAACTTTAAAATGGAAGGAAATACAAACATTACGTCACTATATATCTTGCGTGCTTCGCCTACTAAAGTATTTGGATAGTTTTTTTTTTTTATTAACCTTTCTTAGTCTGACAGTATAGAAATTTTTTATATCATCGGATCTAAATGTATGACATGTATAATATAATATTTAAAATTTGAACAATACTTCTTGTCATGCATTTGAATTCGATAGCATAAACAAATTTCTATAATATAGCAATTAAAGAGATAACTATTTTTTCACTAAACTACTACTTTTCAAATTACTAACACAACTTCTAATTAAAACATAGTTTGAATTCATATGAGCAGTTTATGCATGGTATTCGTTTGAGTTAATCCAAAGTTATATGTAGAATGGACAAAATTTAACACTTCAAAAGTTAAAGTGAGTGATCTCAAATCCAATACTTATTTAGTGACCGAAATTAGACTTTCCCTATATGGCCATTAAAAAATTACATTGATTTAGATATTACTAGTATGAGAGAACGTACGTTGCATGTCTCATGTATTTTTTCCATGATCATTTTTTATATAATTTTTTCTAGGTTAATAAAAGAATGAGTTTAAAAATATTAATAAAAATGAATGAAAATTATAAGTATTTAATGTATTATTAAGTATGTTTAGTTGATTGGTTGCTATTTTCAAGTTACATAATTATGTTTTGTTTAAAATAAATTAAAATTACATGCATTCTCATATTAAGATTATTTAAAAGTATTCTGAAATAGGAGTACAACCTATTTTGGTCTACACAACAAATAACAAATTTTATTGGCAATGTTGTAGCTATAGTAAGTATTTTACTATTTATTATTCAATAATTGTTGTTTTTTAAGATTTTTTAAATTCCAATAATAATTTTCACAGGTGTCTATGATATTGAATATTGTCTAAGAAATTATCACATTCGCATTGCCTATCTTGCATCTATATGTTCTAGCACTTTAGTGGAATTTTAACTTGAAAAATGCATGTGCTCGTCATATTCTTAATATTTTAAGGCTAAATTAACAAAATTTCATCCACTCCCTCATCCCACCATCTCCCCCGCCTTGCAAAACCACCACTTTCTCCCATGTTCATTACCATAAATAATATAAGCCTTGACATCACATTATATCCAATCACAGAAAATATACGATTATCCCTTATATATATATATATAGTTATATATATATATATATTAAATTAAGTCAATTTTATCCTAAAAGTCTATTTCAAGTTAATTTTTATATAGAAATCTCTATTCCAAATTTTTATATAGAAATCCCCCAATTTTACTAATTATTAACGAATTTCGTATCAATGATATATCATTCGAACCATCATGGTTACTACCAGTTATTTCTTACCATCAGCGTGTAACTAATGGAGGATTAATTTACTTCTTATTGGACAATGGGGCTTGATAATGAGGGTGTTAGTGGTAAAGGTGACTGGAATTGGGATTAAGTCGTGATTTTAGACGGCTGGGAGGTGATAGGGATGGATGGCGTCAAAATATGTTTGGTTTTAGTTTTACCCTTGAAAAATTAAGTATTTGAAGCACAAGTACACTTTTGTAGCCAAAATCCCACAATAAAGTGCGATGATGGACCAAAATTGTTACTGTTTTGATTATATGGACTAAATACTCTCTCTTCGTCTGAATATAATTGTTATGTTTGACTTTTTTTGTTTAACTAATTAAGTTTTCAAAGCTCAATATTGTGTTTACTTTTTTATTAAAATTTTAATTTTAAGTTTCATGTATTAGTATTGAAAATAAATTACACTTTTTAAGCAATTTCATTAAAAAAAATTAAATAAATCTATATGAATTCTTCATTATAAAATTGATCTGAAAAGTCAAACTGTGACAATTGTATTGGGACAGAGGGAGTACTATTTATATGCTAGTGATAGACAAAATATTTTTCGAATATGTGAGATATTATTTGTAGAATTTTGCTTAAATTCAAACATACACGAAATTTTACTTTTCTAAAATAAAAAAAGATATAATAAGTCCAAATTAATAGATATTTTAATCTGTCTCTAGATAACCATAAAGTTAAAATTTTAAGATTAAAGCATAAAATTCAACTTATATAATTTATATTTTTTAGATATTTTTCACATTTCTAGAAAAAATTGAAAGTTGAAAAAATTAAATATGATATAAAACATGTACAACTTACTCTGTTGAAAGAATAATAACATTCTACATGTTCATGCAACAAAAACATTTGATACATTATAATAAATAACTCAACATGATAAAAAAAATAAAAAATAAAAAATAAGTACTAACTTCATTGAAGGTTAATAATTTACTAGTACTTTTTCATTCATATTCTCTTTTTTATTTTTTTTTAGGCTGAAAATGCTTTTTTTTTTTTCTAACTTCACTATCTTGGTATCACATGTTAAAGTGTGAGAACTAACAAGTATTTTACT
This sequence comes from Cinchona pubescens, assembly GCA_025175665.1. Classification (NCBI taxonomy): domain Eukaryota; kingdom Viridiplantae; phylum Streptophyta; class Magnoliopsida; order Gentianales; family Rubiaceae; genus Cinchona; species Cinchona pubescens. The sequence goes on from JANKKI010000235.1 coordinate 1,761,258, forward strand.
TTGTGCCTAATAAAAAAAAAAGGAAATGTATAAATAATAAAAGTGGAGTATATCAATCATTTTTTCACAATAGAAAGTGAAGTGCTAAAGGTATGTATTAGGTATGCCCTTTTATTTTTTAACCCCATGACAAAACTCAATTTCAATTTCAATTTCAATTTCAATTTCAATTTATTAGAAACTTTCATTAATAAAAGGTGGTGCAGTACTTCATTTTACTTTATTTTTCAGTTAATCTTATTCCAAGTTTGGTTTACATTTTATCCATAAAATGCCCGTATGTCTATAATGAAATATTTTTATAATAGAATTTAGCTATTTTTTATCATCACACATAAACATACAGGTATCACTTACTTTATATGATTGACAAAATTTTTGTAATGCTACTGATCTAATAAATGTTTATTTATTTTGTACATTTTATTTCCATGTTCAATGATTTGCTTTATGATATCAATCAAGATAGACCTCCACATTATTTAGCGTGCCAGGTACGAGAATTAAATTGTTTTTTTAGGTTATTTGTGTAAGAAATGTAGTGTGTGACTAATTTTTATATTGTCTTTTTTAGCTAATCATATTGTTGAATGCTTGAAAGTCATATTTAACAATTTTTATAATCAATCTAATAAATATAAAGTTATATTTGCAATAAAATTAATATGCAAAACTCAAAAGAATGAGACTGATAGTTTATATGCAGACTAGGTTATGGCAATGTCTTATGCTATTGTGATTTTATAGGTTTATGATGGAAGAAATAGTAGTTATAATATAGAATTAATTCTTAATAATATAATTGTTTATTTTGAAAATTTGAAGAATGTACTCCCAAACTTTTTTCAATTAAAAATTTTGAAAATCACAACATAAAAATAGTTAGATAAACAAAACCATAATAATACAATATGTTACCATGACAATTCAAGCACAGAATGTCTACCAAACAAATTGAGATTATTGCAAACTCAATGCACAAAAACTAACCAAGCTATGTGTTTTGTCTATAACTGTTGCATATGTGTTTTGTCTTGATTGATTGATTTTAGTAGTTCCTTAGTATACACTAAATGACGGCGGAGTTACATCTTTCGTTTTGTTTTTGAATAGGTATCTACATATAGTTGCTTTGTTTTTATGTCTTTCATTTGTTTTATTTTAATATATCCTAGGTTCTTTTTGAAAATTTGAGGAAGGTTCATATATATTAAATTTATATTTTTTTCTTTTTTTTTCTTGATTTTTTTAGTTTATCATAAATATTTAGCCCAAGCATGCATACATTATAAAAGGCACAAAAGTATCTTATTTCTAAGCTTTAACATGAATTGATAATGAATTATTTTAAAATCATGGAATGAGGTAATATACGTACAACAATTTGATGCAAATTATGTACATACTAACCTCGTATCATTATATGACATGCCGATCCATCAAGGAAAGTATAGTGTAATATGTAAAAATTATTCTCAAATTAAATTTTAGAAAATTTTTACGGTCCCTTTTAGAAAATCATTTCCTTGTACTTTAAATATTTGTACAATACTACACCATGTACTTTAAAATCTTGTTCTATATAAGCTTTTAAAGCCAAGAGAATGGTTCCCTAAAAAGGACTATAGAATTCTCCTAAATTTTATTTGCTATTATAGTTTTAAAATTCATTCCATAAAATTTATTTTTTATTTTTCTTTAATTTCTAAAACACATCCATTTTTATTATTGAAGGATATCTACTTTAGTCAAATTTAATTCCTACCTCATATTTGGTAATTTCTAAAGTCTTCCTATGAATCATTCTTTCCAATTCTTCTTTAATTTCTATACCCTATATCTGCTTATTTTAGAAGGAAATTTATTTTAGTCAAATTTAGTTATTAACTAGTTACCTTATATCAGATGGAGGGTTAAATACAAATTGATATAGTTGTTGGGACAAGTATTCTTTCCATTTAAGATTAAATGAAGGAGTTTCTATCTTTATTACAAAACAAATTTTGAAAAATATTTTTAAAAATCAAACCATTCATAATTAAATCATATTTTATATAAATGGTTTACAAAACATCTAGAAAAGATAATAATGTTTTACTGTTTGAATAAGTAATTTTATTTTTCATCAAAAATTTAAAATTCTTGCATTATTCAAATAGGACATATAAATTCAAAGGTGAATTTTTCCGAAATGAATTGATTTTTAGATATGATGATCCATTCAGTGAGATAAAATTAGACAGGTTCGGATTATTTTTTTGTTAAGTAAATATGTAGATATAGATAATAAACAAATATAGGACCCAAATCCTCATTACAGTAGTTAAATTGGTATTTGAAATGTCATTAAACTCTAAAGTAATAACATGAAGAGTGATTACCTAAATAAAATATGAAGAGTGGCTGAATTCAACAATAAACTTTATAACCTATATCATCTATTATGTTAAAAAATCATGATTTTACTTATTTTGTACTTAAATATTCACAAATCAATCTCTTGTCAAATCAAAAAATTTACAATTTACCCCTCTATTAACAATTTTTATCTTTTCATTTGAATTATTTATTGTTTACCATATAAAGTAACTTGGTTAGTAAATATTATAATTGGTATATTTATAATTAATTATGGTTAGACAATTAATGCAATTATTTTTTTCTTTTCCTCGGTGGCATAGATAACTCAGGAAAAATTTAGGTCAAACAATTTGACTTTTAGCGAGTTTTTGCACTAATTTATTACCATACTCATATCTTTTTGCATATTGTGAAATTTATTATGTTATTGGATATTTTAGATAAAATGTATTTTAATTCAAGAAAAGCAATTATATTTTCACTAACTTTTAAAAGTCAATTTATATGTTGCACTTTGTATCCCTTGTTCAAACAATTTAGAAAAATAATAAAAATTTCATACAAAGACAAGAGTTAACATCTAGTTTTTTTAGTTTATTTTTGGATTTTGAGGACAACTTTCCATGGCATTCTTCAAAAAAAAAAAAAAAAAACAAAGTACAAATGACACGTTAGTCTTGTATTCCAAACTTGCTTATCTTAGCAGTCAAAAAAGTAGCAGTAGTGTATTTTGATGTAGGAAGCAGTATGGGAAAAAAAAATGCAAGAAGGAGTTGCAAGAAAAATGAAGAAAGCTTATGGGACCCAAAATCGTGACACAAACGGAACAAGAATTCGTATCAAGGTTGAGTAAGGGCAAACTTGGTAAGACAATAAATAGACGGAAAATGGAAACTTCATCAAGCAGGTGGGGATTCTGGCTTTTTTTGTAGGTCATCATATGAAAACCCAAAATTGATTTTATTTCCTCTTTTATTTTTTTGGAACAATTTACATAAAAAATAGCCTCAATAATTATAAAGATGCAATAAAGTTTTAAGACATATTGTAGTCACTAGAATTTATAATGGGAGTAATTTTGAAAAAAAAAAATGAAATCACTAAATTATATTGGCACATTTAATATAGTACGGATAGATGAAGTAGGAAAATTTGTTATCTTAAAAGCACTTATTTTACTGGTTAAGTTTTTATTAGAACCAGTTATTATGTTGATTGTAAATAGGTAATTGTTCACTTTAAAACTCATAGTATAAAATATAAAATACTATATATAAAGCATGAGGAGGGGTTTGGTGTGATGTAATTATTTATTTTATCAATTATACCTCTATCTTCGTAAGGCAACTCTCCATAATTTCCTCCCACCCTCCATTCTCCACTACCTATATTAACTTTATTTTTTTGAATCATTCTTTTTAACATTTTCACTAACTTTTGTTTTCTTGACCAAAAAAAAATTAATTATTGTTTTTAAGATTTTTTGTAGTTTTTTAAAATTGCACTCCTAGATAGGTTGTGCCTTCACACTGGTAAAATATAAACTGTGCATTAATAATCTGTCCTTTCTTCTTTTTTCTTTCATCCAAAGCTCTCGACGGGAGAAAAATAGTAAAAGGAATTAACGGCTACATCTAACCAATTGATGGGCGAAAAAACAAAATAAAATAAGGCACTTGTGAGTTAAAACCGACTAATATAGAACAATATATGCTAGGTTTAATTTTCTCACGCTATACAACAAAGACAATTCTTCTTTCTTAATTGAAGTATTTCTAATACTAAATATAATTGATGGTTGTAAAATATTATTTAAAAATAATAAAAAAATAACAATAAGAACAAAGGCAGTTTCAAAATTTCGATATTAGCTGATGAGGGCCAAAGGCAACAAGCTGTCCTTTTCTTTTCTTTTCTTTTCTTTTTGTTTGAGTTTATTGCCTTTTTTCTACTTCAAAAAGATAGCACATTAAAGTCGAGGACAAGTTTATAGATCTAATGACATGTGTGTCTAGAACATCTACACTAAAAGGTTATAATTTTCTTTAGGAAAAATAACCAATTTAGTACCAATCTTGTTCATTATCTATTGCAACAATCTAATTTGGTCTCTCATTATTTTTTTTTTTTTAAAAAAAAACCAATCTAAGGTTGTGACAGAATCATGAACAAACTAACAGAGTAACTTACGTGATCATCACGTGGTTGTTAACGTACGGTAAATGTGTGTTATTAACGGATCTGTTAGTTAGTCCATAATTTTTTTTTCATGAAACTTAGATTTATTAATTTTTTTTTTAAATATGAGAGACCAAATTGATCTTTGTGATTTGTGATAGATAAAATATCAAATTGGACGATATCCTTAAAATACGACCAAATTAATCTTTTTCCATTTTGTTTAATCTACTTTTCCTACAGTGCCAAACATCCAATGAGGTACGAATTAAGAGTAGAATATATTTGAATTTGGAAGAATAATGAAAAGAACCCACTAGCCGGCTTTCATTGCCAAATGTTCAAATAATTACTATCTCTAGTAGTACTGTAGTAGCAGCAGCCAATAGGGTTAGATCTCAGTACTTTATTTCATTCGCAAAGAAAGAGTTTTGGATATTGATGATATTAGGAAAGATCCTTTTATAAGAATCATTCATGTAACATGTATTTAAATGTTCTATAAGGACAAAATTTGTAAAATAAATCAGAATGCCATAGAACTAATTCGCCACTCATGTTGAACATACAACTATTAACATTAGATTAGGGAGGCAATTTCCTTATAGGGGACTGATCGACCAGGGATTGACCGATCAAGGGCTCACCCCATTATTATAAATAGGTCATGACAAGCCATACAAGCCATGAGGTGATAACAAGATAATACAAGACTATAAGCCCATACAACACGACTACATTACATGTCTCTTAACCTTCTTTCTCTTTAACAACATTGTAATCAATAAGTGGCACCATCTGTTAAAAATTATGAACAAAAAGTTTCATGTTACCATTTCCAACCTTCTTTTCTTTCGTTGACAAATCATCTTGTGCAAAAATGAGAAAAAATAATAGAAAGAAAGTTAATAGCTAGGCTAATAGCAAAAACATGGAGCAAACCCAAGGTTCTATTCCTTAAGAATCAACTCATGAAAATATAGAAATTCCACAATGTGGTAACCCTTAAAATGGTAACCTTGAACCTAGGGAAGAAATGCTGCAATTTCTTTTTGATAATTTAGAAATCTTTAAAAACTTTGTTAAAAGTCAACAAAAACAAATTCAAACTACAAGAAAAAGCCAACATGATAAAAGAACTACACATGAGGATACATCAAGTAGTTTGTATCATCGAACGCAACCTTCAGCATCACTCCCACATCCTTGATGGGAAGGAACAGTTTTTTACAGAATTGGCCCTCATCCCATAAAGAAAACTAAACAAACTCCAGAGCAAACTCCGAATAGCACTGAGGAAGCACACATGGCTAAAATGGAACTAAGAGTTCACAAACTTTTAGGGAAAAATACAATCCAGATGACTAATTATTTCATTATAGTGGATAAAGATCCTTTCACTCTATCCATCCAAATGGAACCAATTCTACAAAATTTTAAATAATCATATCTTGACTCTTATAGAAGAACAATTGATCTAGCAGATCACGTTGTACATGTATCTACTATCACTAATTTGTGTGGCTACTCTGATGTCATAACATGAAAACTTTAGGAGAATCAACCCATAATGGTTCAAGGAATTACATCTTAACTCAGTCACATCATTGTCCGATCTAGCAAAGAAGTTCCTCAAACACATTATGAGTAGACGAACAATTCAAAAAGAGGCATCTTATCTCATGAACGTCAAGCAAAAATCCGATGAGTCACTAAAACAGTACATCAGTAGGTTTAATGACGAAACTATTCAAGTTCGAAATACTGATGAAGTACTCATGGTGGCTGCCTTTATGAGGAAAGTAGATCTTTCAATGCTGAACTTGCATCTAAAGTACCAAAAACTTTTAATGAACTCTTAACGTGTTGAAAGTCACAATGGGCATACACAAGGAGAAGAGTCTAGCCGAACAAAAAGAGAACTCTGTGATGCGAGCAACAAAAAGAAGTGGCCCACCGAACAAGAAGGCAACTAGAAGAAAGGTACCAAAGAGGGAGAACTCAAGAAAGAGAAATGTATTCTTGCAATTACAAGTGCTTCAATTGCAGAATAAGAGGACATTTTGATAGATATGAGAAAATATCAGTCTAAAGGAAAGTTGCAGCATCAAGCATCAAAGATAACCATAGTGAAGGGGAATGAAAGATGTCCATGTATCAGTCTCACTTTTGGAGTTTGACAAAAGAGAACAGGATTCCCAAGAGTCTATTGCCTTGGAGAAGAAAAAACAAGGGATAGAATTAACTGCACTAGAGGAAGAGTAGGACTACCAAGTTTTCCCTCCATCTGAGAAAGATAATGGTGAAAGTGGAAGAGTTGACAATATGCTATGTGATTACACCTAAAAAAGATTTACCATTGATTGAAATGTTAAGGTTGGGCTTTTATGTGTTGTTCGGGTTAAATGATATGAAAGTATTTCACAATTTAATAAAACTCATAGGTGAATCAATCATGAAAAGCGATGACTGAAACAATCAATAACATGACAATTAGGAAAGAAAACAAGATACATCTCGAAGATAATTATCTCCATATATTTTCAAAATGAGATTAAGGGATAGATGTAGTCTAGTGACTCAACCAAAAATTTTGAGACAAATCTTAGAGAGGGAGTATTTAAAAGCTGAATGTGGTTGTTAGGACTATAGAAGATATCTAATCCACCAAAATTTAGGGGATGGATGAGATTATAGAGCCACAAATTTGAAGAACAACTCGTGAGAAGAAAACAATTTATGGAAATACACATTGCTATTGTTGAGAAGAAGCAGTGAATACCAAAATGAAAAAGAAAGAATATAAATGAATCGAAGAAAAAATGTTCTAGCATTAAGGGACATAGTGAGTAGTTGTTGAGAAGTTTTGAAGTAAATCAACTACACCCCAAGAATTTTCTAGAAGTTATCCATTGCTAAACTCTGATTGTTGTTAGATATTTCCAGAGGTTTCTAGTTGCAGTTCTTAACTTTAGTATATTGGCTCAACCGAAATGAGGTTTAGAAAATTCTAGACAAGTAGGCTTAGAAATCCGAGGTGAAGGATCTCTTGCAATATTTACGCTACTATTATTTATATTCTTCAAATTCTTCATTATTTCTTTTTTTTCAATTTCTCAAATTAAGCATTATTAAATCTTTTTCCAATTGATCTTTCAACTAAAGTTGTTAATTACAAATTAAATAATTTAACAATCTAATTATCTGACGTCCACGTTGATTTAATTGTGTAAATATATGACAAGAAAGAATGGTTAATGCTTTTAAACCAAACAAAACTTAAAATACAACAAACTATCAGTTATAAAGTATGCAATATATTTGCTAGGTTCAGAATGCCAAATAAAGAAAAGTCTGAAATAAATGTACTATTTGGTTTACATTATTGTCTAACAACTTACTAATTTGAAATGTCAATGATCCAACCTCCAATCCCTAGTCAAATTCCTCCGATCTCACATTCCAAACTAACAAATTCTCTATATTAAAACTTCACTACCACTTTTCATGCATATCAGCAGCAAGAAACGCCTAAGGTGAAAGAAATAAAAGTATAAATGATACAAAAATACAACAATTATGAGTAGGTTAAAAAGAATAAAAAATTACTTTATTAGTCCCTCACATTATATATTTATATTTGTTTAGCCCATCATTTTTTAAATGATGATATTTAGTCCGTTACAAATGTAAAACGTCAAAATTGAGTCCCTAAATCAAATCTTGAGCATATTTTAGTCTAAATTTTTCATGTGTTGTTCATATAACATAATTTTTTAGAGTAAATTCAAAACCTCATATTTCCCTCCCAATAAGCATGGACATTAAATCCAGTCATAAAATTTAAAGAAAAATTTTGGGTTTATGAATATAATCTAATTAAAAATGGCTGGAGTTAATTGTAATCAGTGAGTATAAAATTTCCAAATTCACTTGGATCGAAGGTTTCTCTTTTGTCGTTGTGGCAAATCAAGGAAATTGAAGTTGTCATGGACTGATAATAACCCTAGTATAATAGTCTATGGGTGTGAAAGATACAAAATAAGTGATTGAATATCAATGGGTTGTATTTTGTTTGTATTTAAAATAATTTTAAGACCTGATTTGTGGTATTTTTTTTCTAAGTTTTACGACCTGATCTAATACCGTGCTTTGTATTAAGAAGGAAAAAAGAGTTTCTGAATTTGCCATAAAAAAATATGTCATTTGAACAACACATGAGTAATTTAGGCCAAAAAGTGCCTAAAATTTAATCCAGAGATCGAAATGCAACGTTATACATTTGTAAGGGATTAAAAATCATCGCTTCAAAAGTGAAGGACTAAATAAATACAAATACATAATACTAATAGAATAATTTTTCCTAAAAGGAATAATAAGATGTTCTTATACTTGAACTATTGTATTAGTTGTTTATTTCATTAAAACTTGACAATATATTGCAACAGAATTAAGAATATCTAATTCCTTACATTAAATTCATGAAAAAATTATCAACAACATGCATAGTACGTTCTCCCATACTTTTACCTTAAAAAATGAATGTCTAGTATATATTTTAAATATTATTTCACATCTAAATGATTTTTCCAAATATTTATTTATTATTTACAATATAAATAGTAATTTGGAACTATATTTTTGTATTCAAACGATCTCATTATTTCAAAGTCATATTATTTCTCACAATTTACCAAAAAAAATTGACTGAATATTATTTATCAAATAATGTTCAATTATTTCCAATCCAACCAGACTCATACTTGGATAACACATTTAAATTTTTTTCTTTTGAATAAATTCCAACTATGTCTAATTAGTTATATTTCTATATGGAATCTATATAATATACGAGATGTAAAGTTTTTATGTTTAGAGTTCTCCATGTAGCAGCCAATAGAGGCCTTTATGTGGCAAAATAAGCAATAAAATGCAAATAAACATCTATGTCCATATGTTTGAAGAGTCATGTCATATCAAATTTAAAGTATTTCAGCAATAATCATGTCTTTTAAAGATAACTTTTCTAGACATGCATTCAATCTCTATAAAAATATTTCTTTGATTAATTGCATTGATTTGCATACTATATTGTTTTGTCTCCTATCCTACAAGGATCCTACAAGGATAATTATTCTAGATATATTGAAATCTTATTTGCAAAATATTAGAAAGTAGAAGAAAATAAAAAAAACTTTGTTTTGTTTTTAGATAACATACTTTACTTGCCTCTTTTTTTTATTATTATTGTTTTTTTGATACCTACTAATGAGTGATTAATTTTAGTTTGAATTTAATGCAATATTGTTAATCAAACATAGAAAAGAAGAAGAAGAAAATTAATATGAATTACTTCTTCTTACTTAAAGAAATTATAATTCAGTATTTTTTGAATGTTAATTGACTCATCTATAATAATTTAAGTTTATCCTGCGAGAAGATCTTATATATGAAGAAGGCAATTATATATCAACCCCCCCCAAAAAAAAAAAAAAAAAACCATTCATATTACTTAGAAAAAACATGATATGATAACGTATAATTCTATACCCGTGCTTATGCACAGGGTTACAACCTAGTTTAATAGTAAAACCATTATGTTATTTCAGTAGTAGAAACACAAAATCCAAACAAACCAAACCTCATTTCTATTAAATAGGGTCGGTAGTATGAATTCTACTATATTATTGCACTCTGTCATGAACCATATCCTCCTTAATTCCTATATGGACTATATCTTTTTTATAAGTTACCCACTAAGTCTTTTTTAATCTTTCCCTACCCCTTTTATGTTGACTACTCTCTCTAAATTTACTCGCCTAACAGGCATTTCTATTAGCCGTTTTAGCACATGACCTTACCACCTTAAGCATATTTTTCTCATTTTCTCATCAATAGGTGTTATTCCAATCTTATCACGAATATGCTCATTGCATAATAGTTTGTCCATTCTAGTGTACCCACACATTCTCTTAACATTCGCATTTCTACTACTCCCATATTTTATTCATGTGTGAATTTCATCCAACATTCAGACCCATAAAATATAGCTAACCTAATGGCCGTTCTATAAAATTTACACTCCTATTTTAATGGAATTTTGTGGTCGTATAATATTCCCGATGTCATTCTCCATTTTATCCAATCTGCTTATATCCTATGTGTAACATCTCGATCTATACCACCATTATTCTGAAGAATTGAACCTAAATATTTAAAATTTTCATTTATGGGTATCTCTTGATCTCCGATTCTAACCCCTATACTATTCCTATGTGCATTTTTTCCTAAATTTAAATTCCATATTCTGTTTTTGATATATTAAATCTAAATTTTTTTGATTCAAGTGCCTCTCTAGATACCTCAAATTTAGCATTAATCTCTTCTTTTGTTTCATCTATTAAAACAAGGTTTGCAAATTCAGTACTAGGAATATACCCAAAAAAATTATCTTAATGAAAATTATTTATTTCGTTAAGTGATGTGTCATCAGCAACATAAAATGGGAAATCCTAATATACAGTAGATAACAGAAGTTAGGGAATTAAATGATATGGTTCTCTTTCACACTTTGTACTAATTTTTTTGTTTCACACTCTCGAGTTAAACACATGATCTTCATCGCATATATAATCCTTCCATGAATCAAGAAGACAGCCGTTCACCTATGATCTACTGTCTCCAATGATCTTTTCCAATTTCTATTATTTTTAGAACTTGCTCTACCATGGATGTTTGCTACAATGCCTAAGGTAAGTCATCCCAAAATCATAGGATCATGAATTGCAAGGCCAACTCATTCATGATCTAATCTACCTCATACACTTAGACTAAATGTCAATTATTATCCAATCTCACCATAAAACTTGGATCAAATCAAGATTTTCCATTCTTTGTCCCCAACAACTCCAAAAAGAAGAAATTAACAACTATACAACTTTAAAGTGGATGACAAATTACAATTCGCCATGAAAGAACCAAAAGAAAACATAAAACTCAATTTTGATATGAGCAACTATTATTACTTTTTAAACACATCTCCTTTATTTTCTGTCTTTTATTTTTTATCATAATTCAAAATTACAATATATAACCATAAATATATGGGTTTTTTTATATATATACCGTCGGTGTAAAAAAAAATTTAACACTATCGGGTGTAGATGCATGTTACATATGCAAAAATAACATTTAAACAATACACATGTGGCATACATCTACACCCGACAAAGTAGAAAATTTTGTACACTATAAAAGATTAATTTTAAATATACATGTGAGTACACATGCTTACCTTTTTTCAAAATTGTCTTCTTTATTTTCTTTTTTCCGGACATCTAATTTAAAACACAAATAAAAAAAATAAAAAATGAAAAACTCATCACGTATAGTTACCACATAATCCACAAGCAAATCATAAATGTAACACAATTAACATCCCAAATTCAAATCAAATCCTCAACCATTCAACTCTTAAATACCTTCCCAAAAATTCAAAAAAGTCACATTGTCCAATAACAAGGACTCAATCGTAATTTCAAACCCACCCATAACTTGAACTAGCAAAATCAGGACCGGCTTTTTTTTTTTTTTAATATTATAATACTTTCCAGATTTTTCCCTTAACAAGTTTGAACTATTCCATCATCCCGCTCTCCCAACCCCACCCCACCCCCATCTCCTCTATATATATAGACACGTCACGCTATACGGACATGGTTTTTTTTTTTTTTTTTCACACACAACACACACTCACACTCTACTGACTCCACTGAGCCGAGTGATTCATCGGCGATTTCGAAACCCTAGCTGCTCTGTTCTCGAGAGAGAACTCTCGCCGGCGAATCTTCTCCATGCAAAGTAATTAAGCTTAGCTCATCTCTCTGTTTCTCTCTGCATTTATGGAAAATTTTTTGTCGTGTTTTTTAACCGAAAATGCATTGTTTAAGCTTCGGAATTTCTAGGTTTTTTTTATTTTTTAAATTGAATATTCTGTGGTGTTTGATGCTATTTGAGTTAAATTTTTGGAGCTTCAGTTTTGAAATTTGAAAGGCATTTTATTTTAGCGCACAGATCTGTGAGCCTGGATACTTTATATGGATCTTTTTTTCCTTTTTTTTTAAAAAAAAAAATAAAATTGGTGTTATACGTGGTCTGCTTTTTTAAATCTGTATTTTATTAGGATTTTTAAATGGAAAAAAGTTCTGGAATTGAGTAATTCATGAAGATTTAAATGTTTAATTTGGATTTTATCCAGGAGAATGTGATTTTAGGGAAGAGTTCTTTTAGCTTACGGATCAATGTACATTATATTGTTGCTGAAAATTTGAATGTTCATCCGGAATTGGAAAAGAATGGGCTTCCTTTTTGTTTGGTTTTTGTAAATTATTTTAATCTTCTGATTGTGGACTGAGCTATAAAAAGAACACCAAAAGAAAAGAAAAAAAAAAGAAAAAAAGACTCGTAGCTTCATAAGGGAAATTTTGTACTACAAGTATGGGTAATAAGCTGACTTTGCATGACTGGGAAATTTGCTGCACCTTTGCTAGTTTCTGGGAAACCAATATGAGAATTGAAGCTCAGATCTTTAAAATTTGTAACTGGTGACAATGTAGGTCCGTTTTTGACTTATTGTAGCTTCAGAGTTTAGTTGGTTGCCGAGATATTGGTAAGAAAGATATGGAAATAATTTTTTGAAAAAGGATATACCGATGAGCGAAATGATAGAGCATTGTAAGTTTGGTTTGTTCAAAACTCACAATTTGGATTTTATTGATAGGTATTGAGAAACTATGGCTTCTATAATATTAATTGATTATATAGGGCATCTGTGTTGTCCATCCTTATGATCAGTATGAATGAATCAAATTTCAGGTAAGTTGTTGAATATAGATGTCTTTCTTCACAGCTTTGGTTATGGATCTGATTGTCATTTGAATGCTCAGACATTAGATTCTGCTTTGTTGCTTCTCCAAATGATTCTTGCTTTTCCTTAGAACCTATAGAGCTAGAAAAAGCTCTTTAGCATACCAATCTTAAAGATGTAGCTGTAAGTATGTTGTTTTGCTAAATATTCGAACTTAATCCTATATGTAATGATTGTGTTACCTTAATGTCTTCTTCCTTCTTTCTTTAGGTTTGCACTTCATTGACTTCTTTGTTTGCAGTAACTTTTATCCAATGACATTATGTATTGAGATTGCACAGAAAATTGTTTCTTGCCTTCAATTCCTCAGCCTCCATTTAGGATTTTGGTGCACATTTCAGTTTCATGTGATACATACAAGTTTTCCTCCAATTTGATTATAGATATTCTAGATTTTATGGTTTATCATAATTTTATATATATCCACTGCCTGCTATCTGGCTCTTGACTCTTCTCTGCTTCCTTTTGAGACTTTGGAAGTGCTGCAAAGTATGCTTATGAGTGGAGCTAATTCAACCACATCAAGTTGGGGAAGATAATTGTTATAGCTCACTACAAAATTACGAGCTCTTAGGTGAACGGCTGTTGATTTATGGGGGGTGTATTTCTTTCTCATTTTCAACATGATGCGTAGTGATTTAATTCTTATGCACATTACCTAATGCATGACATCATTAGAACTGTAGTGACATTACTTTGGTGTGTGAAGTGCAGGTCTGGTAGAAGGTATATGCAATTGAAGCATTGCACCATTTTATTAGGTGTGCAAATATGAGTCAGGAAACTAAATATACCAAATTTGAAGAGCCTGCAGTACGAATTACTCGTGCACGGGCTAAAGCCTTGGGCCAATCTGGAGGACTACCACCACTTCACCCTTCTTCCAAAACAAGTGACAAATGGGTCCTTCGTCCAAACTTCAAAAGAGCTGCACAAGATGAAAACAAACCTGCTACTAGTACTGCTGCTTGTCATCATCATAAGAGAAGGGCTGTTCTTGAGGATGTCACAAATATAATCTGCAAAAGTTCGTACACAAAGTGCATCAGTGCAACCAAGGTTCAGGTTTGACTAATACTTGTTATATGATTAGCATTCTTACACAAGCTGAAGTTCATTTTCCCATGCTCATGGAGCTTCACATAATGCTTTTTCTGAGCTATCTACTTTCAGAATATCAATCTCTTAACACTTGAATGACATTATTATTCATAAACCTCCTGAGCAGGGGAAAAAACTCTCCATGAAGAGAAATGCAAAGGTGGTACCTGCTGTTCTTGAAAGAGAACCTGAGGTTAAAGAAGAGAAAAAGGAAAACATAACTTATGAAATAAATGTAGAGTCAGAGAAAGAAGTTAGTCCACCAGAAAACTCCATATTGCATATGGCAATTCAATCAAATAAGGCCATCAGCGTAAGAGAATGTCGTGTAGCAAATATTGCATCTGTGAAGCAGATCCAAAGTAAGCATGGTAAGCTCCATTAGATGTTTAAAATCAGCTTATCATATCTTGGAGATATGAAAAGAACACCTTTCCCTTTTTTGTTTATCAGTAACACACAGATATAATCATGTAAGATAAACTGATGAATCTGCACAATTCATATGTTGATTTCCAAAGTATATTCTGAAGAGAATAAGAAAAGATCATTGAATAGTTGCAAAAAGAACTTGGGCTCAATCTACTAACACTGATTACCTGTTTCATGCAGAAAAAAACAACCCTTTCCTGAAACAGGAAGGTTCAGATGATCAAGGCTTTACTGATATAGATGCAAAACATAAGGATCCCCTGATGTGCAGTCTCTATGCCTCTGATATTTACAGAATTATGGGCGCTGTAGAGGTCTGTGTTACCATTTACATGCTGCAATCTGTTAATTCTTTTTGCTAGGTTATTAGCCAATGCCAAAGATGACACCTGATTCTGCTATCATCTTCTGAATAATGTCATTAGTTGAAGCCATACTGAATTTTATATTGCCCAAAGACATACACACACATACAATTCTGTAAATGCAAAATGGATATTCCTTATCCTCTTTAATTCCCTCAGAAACTATATTTTATAATTCATCATGCATGGATTTAAAAGACAAGTACTTTCTCTCTCTCTCTCACACACACACACACAAGTCGAAAGAACTCTGAGTTGTGATGGACTTACCTATTTCAAAAAGTTCCTTTATTTTCACAGCTTGGCCAGAGGCCTTCAGTTGATTACATGGAAAAGCTGCAGAGAGATATTACGGAGGGTATGCGTGGTATTCTGATTGATTGGCTTGTTGAGGTTAGTTAACTCACTGCAAAGCATTGAAGTCTCATGGATACCATAGCTCATCTGTATGAAAGAAATACCTTGTTGCCAAGAATATGTTTCTATTCTTAAATCATAGTAATCTAATTTTATTGAATCTCAGTTTCAGTAAAAGCTGGCAAGCGGTATGCATCTCAATCTAGTTGCATGTCTGACCTAAAGACTGTTTGTAATTGTTCCTGGATCATCTAAAATGGTGATAGTCATTAATTATATAATTATATAATTATATTTTGCGTGTAGACTGGTTGTCTGAATGCATCTCAGCTAATTGTATGTCTAGATTTGAATTGGAAGTACAATGCATAAGGCGATGGGGGATATCTGACTGCTTTCTTTTTATTGGAACTAGGAATGTTCCACAAATATGTTAGATGAATATCTACAGCATTCTATTCTTAAATCATTAGAAATGTGTATTTACACGATATTTCTCTTTCCTAAAACCTACTATCACTTTATTTTGGTGGAACGGGCGGTTCTGTAATAGTTTTGAATATTTAGCTTGTATTTGCAAAAGCATCATAAGAAATAACTTGGCCAAACAATTTTCTGCTCTGTTGCAGGTTTCTGAAGAATACAGGCTTGTTCCAGACACCCTTTACCTGACTGTAAATCTCATTGATCGGTTTCTTGCTGGAAATTACATTGAGAAACAAAAGTTGCAACTTCTTGGAGTTACCTGCATGCTAATTGCTTCGTAACGTCTAACTTCTCTTCCTTTTTACTTTTTGGCACATGCATTTTACATTGTAACTTATATAAGTTGACGTACAGCAGTTCTTGTTTTCTAAGAAATGCTTTTGAAATTTAGGGTCATAATAATGGTTACTAGCCATGAATCATGGGCAATATCTTTCTAGTCAATGAAGTATGTTAGTAATGATTTTGAACTTTGTTTTACATTTATATTTTATTATTCAAATGAATAGCAACATAGAACTATTTTGTCTGATGGTATTACCTTTTCATATTTGTCATTTGATTATTAGCACTTCTCTCTTTCTCTCTCTCTCTCTCTCTCTCACACACACACACACACATATGCACATGCATGCACAATCTTGTGCCGCCCACCAATTGAGAATACACCAGGTGTTCTGAGAAGGCAATCACTTTTTCCTCAACAAAAATTGCTTTCTAGACTACAGATTATTATTATTATCGTTATTGTTATTGTTATTTTTATTGTTGTTGTTGTTGTTGCTGGTGGTGGTGGTGGTGTTATTGTTGTTGTTGTTGTTGTTGTTGTTGTTGTTGTTGTTTGCAATGTCCCAAGTAATACCCATGTCTTTCATGATTATAGAAAGTATGAAGAAATTGGTGCTCCTCGTGTGGAAGAGTTTTGCTTCATAACAGACAATACGTATGGAAAAGATGAGGTATGTCTGCTTTTCTTCTAACTTTAATGTAATATTCATCAAGTGGAAGTTTAGTAAGAGAGACATTGTGATCAAGGACTTAGGACAGTAATTGTGTGCAAATGCAATGCCCTGAAAATACTTAATTTGGTTTTGCTTCATTCTTTGAATTTCTGAATTGCTAATCTCAAAGCTCTTGGGCTTTCTTGCATGACAAGATAAATGTGCTGTGCCCTTGCTACTTTAATCGGATACATTTTATTTTGATATCATTTCCCGTAAGTTTCCAGTGATATGCATATCTTATGGCGATCATCAATTGTCCAGCCAGTGAAGTCATTGTCTGACTTCATTGTTTTGACTATAGTTATGCTTTCTTGTGATCAATTAGGAAAAACCTCAATGAGAATGATGATCGATATTACCTGGATAATCTTTTCACCATAAGGAATTTACCTTCTTGGCTGCCTTGTTCTGCACTTCATACATGCTATTTTTGGCTTTTCTAGTATAGTATCTTTGTGAGTATCATCAGTGTAACAATTCAACATTTTCTACCACCTCGATGAGCTGAACTGTACATCGTACCTTTTATCTCCTTGTAAGGCAAAACCTTCTTGATTTCCTCATGCTGCTCTTGCATCTGTTCATTAATTTCTCAGTTCAGTTTCTTGTTTATCATTAGTTCAATTAGAATTACTCCAGCTGTTCAATTGCATAATCTTGTCAAATTGAAAGCCTTCTGATTTTATAAGTTGATCTACTGAGACTCATATCATGTGTGTGGCAGGTGGTAAAGATGGAAAGTAGAGTTTTGAACTTTTTGGGGTTTCAATTGTCACTTCCGACCACTAAGAAGTTCCTTAGGTAGACCTGCTATCTACTTGCAAAAGATTATTTACCACATAAAACTCTCGTTAAGCTAACTGTTTTGCTGGATATCTTTCCTTCATAATTTCTAGGAGGTTCATCCAAGCAGCACAAGCTTCTTACGAGGTAAAAAATGAGTTTACAAGCTGAACTGTTTTTGGCATATTAGGCTTTCAGTAGAAGCTGTAATATTTGACACCAAACTTGCTCATTTGTAGGTTCCTTCCGTCAAACTGGAATTTTTAGCAAATTATCTAGCAGAACTAACTCTTCTCCAGTACAGTTTCGTGAAGTTTCTCCCATCACTTGCTGCTGCATCTGCTGTCTTTTTAGCCAGATGGACACTTGACCAGTCAGAGCACCCATGGGTCTGTATTCTTATGGCTCTGATCCATTTCATCTTCCTTTTGTTTGCTGTATTAAATGCAAAGTTTGACTCCTATAACCTTTTTTGCAGAATCCAACTCTGGTACATTATACTGGTTATAAGTCAAATGAGCTGAAAACAACAGTTCTTGCATTGCAAGATTTACAACTGAACACTAGTGGTTGCCCCCTTATTGCCATACGAGAAATAAGTATAGGCAGACAAAGGTAAAGGTTTACAAGATAATCTTGTTTCTTTTCATTTATACCTTCGATTGATTTGGTTTTCTTCCCCCCCTTCCGCATTTGTTTGTGTGAGAACAGGGGAAAAAAAGTAAATAAGCCAGAAAATATTCTCCATATTTTAACCAATATAATTAGTTTTTGGTTTGATAGGAGCCACCTACAGGTTTTAAAGAATGAATACACGTTGTTTAACTTCTGCATTGCCTTATTCTGATGAGACTGTTCCTTTAATGACAGTTCAAGTCTGTGGCAACTCTATGTTCTTCAAAATCAGTTCAATCACTTTTCGAGGAGTAACCTCTTAGTTTATGATCGGTATTTATCCTAATTTGATCCTGGCGTTGTGCTACTTCAAGGTGCTTCCATCTGAACTCGTCGATCAACCAGTATTTATAGCCCTCACAGCACCATTCTTTATTCAATCCTGCTGCAGTTGATAACCATTATTGGATCGTCGTATCAGTTTTGATAAAGTTGTGCTACAAGACTATGTCGTGGGAATGTAAAGGCAAGAGTGACATTGGAACACTAATTTAGACTATTTAAGGTTGCTAGGCATCTTTCAATAACCTGTAAGAAGTAACTTAACAGCAGCAGCTAACTACTCGCTGGCTTGCAAGTTGTATCTACTTGACTTTCCTATTTGTGTCAGAGCTGTAAACATGAAGCTTTTTGTTCTTCAAATGAAATAAATCATATTGATTTTCATCAATTGAAGTGATTTAGTTTGATTCAAATGTTTACCTAAAATATGTGCTTTTGCAATATAAAAATAACGATCGGATGAAAACTGACTGAGAAAATGTAGTTATTTTTTCCTTTTCCATGGTCAATTGGGTTAATTTCATTTTATCTTTTTAACGTTTAGGTAACTATCACTTTAATTTTTAACGTTATTTTTTAAACACTTAATCCTCTTATTAAATTTAACCGAGCATTGTTGTTCCTTTTAACAAAAATATCCTTACAACTTATTATGTTTAGTAAAAGGCTATTTTCTACACTTTCATTCTTTATTTTTTCTTCTTATTTTTACCTTATTTATTTTTTTCCTTTTTCCCATTTGATTGACATGATTAAGCAATTTTTTATCTTTTATCATCATGAATCAAAATTCATCAAGATCTAATATGGAAAAAAATATATTTTTGGCTATCATGAAAAATATGTCTACACATCAATAATTTAAGAATAAAATATTATTTTAGTCGAAAGTCAAATATAGTTAGATTTGACCCGGAAATTTAAGTGACTAGAAAATAATGTTAGTAATTTTAGAGATAATGGCTTTAAATGTTAAAGAGATAAAGTGAAATTAACCCCACTCAATATTTGGAGTATTATAGACTTATTTTTACAGATATTACAAAAGAAAGGTTACAAGCAGCAAGGCAGCGTAGAACTTGTGTACCCACAACTAACAACCATAACAGTCAAAAAAATAAGCTCAAAAATAAAAATGCTACATAAAACCCAAAGAAACTCATCATCACTCTATCTTATATATCACTAAAGATAATTTGAGGTAAATCTCACGGTCAGCATGCATACAAACATCCATAAAGTGAATAATAACTTTTTAATCTACTCTAGACATGGGTGTATAATCACACTAAAAAATAGATGATTCAGTCTCATGATTTCTACTGCTCAATAATGGACACCACTGATCTTGGAGCAATCCTTTATTTTCATAACCCGCCTTTTGTACTAAATTTGTTCTTAAACGCCAGCCAAACTATGAAAGAGAATTTAGGCATATGATTCTAAAAGGGCAAACGACCATACAGGTTATTGAACTTTTTTAAGTTACTACCTTTGGCCACGAAACTTTAGTCTCATGATTTCATCACTAAATTATTAATTCGCCGTTTACAATTCATTCCGTCCATTTTAGACGTTAAATGGGATGTTATGTCCAAAATGTGAGTTTCCAAAGGACAGAAAAGTCTAAACAATAATTGGATTGTTTAGCAGATCCATCTATTTATTAGTTGATAATTTAGCTTCTGAATCTATTTTTCTGTTAGATAACAACAATGACATAATTTTTCTCTAATTTGAACATTACCATCTCCAAAAATCAAAATCAATGGAGGGTAGTAATAGCTATTATTCAAACCCATATCTCAACAATCAACAACGATGTTAAATATAAAGAAGGCTCTTAAGAAAGTCAATAGATTTCCAAAAGACTATCACTGTGGAATTCAAGAACACACCAATGATTTGTTAAAATAATGTCATGCACGAACGATAAACAACACCCTGATTACAAAAATAAAAAATAAAACCCGATTAAAAGGTTAATTAATTATATAAACACCAGAGTCCATTAATAATGGTAAACAAAACCATAAGGTGGCCTTACTATCCTTTCATCTTGAGCATCATCATAATTTAAAAGAATGGGAAGGCAATCCCAATTCGGGTTCGGGTGAGAAAAGGAAGAGGCAAGTCATTGTTGGGGAGCAAATAGGGGTCAGATGAGGGTATATTTGGAGAGTATGATTTCAAGATTCATATGGCATTGTCAAACCAAAATTTGTTGGTGGGGTGGTGGTGATGAGGATTTGGTGGCATTGGGGATGATGGTAACGTCGGGGAAGAGGTACAGGCAAAAAGAATTAGTAAAGGAAAAAGAAGGAGAAAAGGAAAAAAATGAAAAGATAAAAGAGGAATTATTGATATTTTTAACCTTCGTAAGCTCATGTGCATTCACGTTCAATATCATAACGTCTCACTTAACCATTAAAATGGACAAAATAAGAAATGGACAATAAAATTAAGAGTTAAATAATTAAATTGGTCACAAAAGAAGTATAATAAACAAAGATAATAAGTTATAAAAGTTCGATGACGTGTACGGAAGTTTGTCCATTTTGAGACCATACAACATGATACTAGACAACTTCTGAATAGCAAATTGGGTAGAAAACATTCATGAATTGAAGGAATGCACAGGTTACAAAGTCTCAATTAACTCAGTTATCAACCTTGCATGTTCTCCTCCTTTCCTCATGCCACTTCCATTCACCATTACTGAAAAAAACTTCCTACTTTGAATCACTTTTACTATAGAAATTATTGTATGGCCGAACCATAGACAAAAAGGACCCCTTAGAATGCCAATAATCATCATGCCCGAAAAAATATATTTTCCATTCCCCAATACTTTGATAAATGGTCTTGCCAGCTCTCTCAACTGTAAATCAAGAACAGTCATTTGGGATTTTCACTGCCTAAAATGACTGCTTCTTGAGTTGATAATATGAATCCAAGATATCTACAATGAATCTTTCTTCTTGAACTTAAAATGTAGATATGCTTAAGAAACAATGCCTTATTCTATACCTATAAAATAACCAAATCTAGTTTCCCTCCTTTAGTTTACATATATTATCCCGTTTGACCTTTGCACCTATGTGTCTGTGATCAATTCCAGTCCATAAGAAGGTTGGCAGAAAACTTTCAATGGACAAGAACTTGTAAACTTAATATTCTTATGGATATAATCGATGCAATGAAATTTCAATATTGCATAAAAGAGTTGCCCAAGATCTTTTGAAACAATATAATCTTCACAAAAGTATGGACATACCTGATGTGGAGTCATAATTAGCCATTTTTGTGATTAGTGAAAGAACCACCAATGAAAATTGATTTCTCCCTCCTGACCTTCTTTTCTGTCACACACTTTGATATGATGGAATAAAATTTTACGTATGTTTCTGTATGACCCTAATAGGTGGAGGGAGGATCATTTATATATATTTGACTTTAATCCGGTACGTTCATCAAGTAACCGAACCGATAAGTTTTACAGTTATTGAGATAAAACCAAATACCTAAAATCGGGCCACTTGATTTTATCTTTAATTTTGATCCCTTAATTATAGCTTAAATCTTATATTCTCCCACTTGGCCCGATGAGAACATAAGCATCATGATCACCGTATTATAATGAATTGCAAATGTGAGTTATGGCGGTTGTATATTGTTTAAGTCACATACTATTCCTTCCATACACTACAACATTAACAATGCAGTATAATAGTTCCTTCAGTGATATACCTACTACATAATGGTTCACAATAACATCTTATAAAGACTATCCTGTTGTAAATGATTTTGAAAAATTATGTGTACACAATCATGAGAAACAGAAAATATACTAAGTTATATCAGAAACACATTACTAGAGCTTAAAATGTCTCAATATCATAAAACATTTTCATCATTGCAACCAAGACCCATTCTATGTACATGTACCTTGAATATCTTCGGTTGTAAACCTTTACTTAATGGTTCTTCAATCATCAGATCAGTTCTAATATGCTCAATAGACACTCTTTGTTTTCTGAACTTCCTCCTTAACGGTAATATATTTTAATTTCATATGTTTTGTACCTTTGGAATATCTGTCGTTCTTGGAGAAAAATACTACTGTAGAATTATCACAATAAATTTTCAGCGGCTTGGTAATGGTGTCGACTACCCCAAGTTCCGAAATAAAATTCCTGGCAACCATAATGCATGAATTGTGGCTTCAAAACATGCCACAAATTCTGCTTCCATAGTAGATGATGCAATAACAGATTGTTTAGCACTTTTCCATGATATGGCTCCTTCAACAAGTAGAAATAAATAGCCAAAAGTGGATTTTCTACTGTCAAGACATCCACCCAAATCCGAATCTGAATATCCAATACTTCTAATTGACTAGATCTCCTATATATGCTCATGTAATTCTTTGTTCCTTGTAAGTACCGTAGAACCTTTTTCGCAGCCTTCCAGTGATCTATCCCAGGATTACTTTGATATCTACCCAACATCCCGACCGCAAAACTAATATCGGGTCTCGTACAGGTTTGGACATACATCAAACTGCCCACAACAGAGGCATAAGGAATTGATTCCATTTCTTTCCGTTCTACATCGTTCTTTGGACATTGCATGAAACTGAATTTATCTCCTTTCTATATAGGAACAATTCCTGCTGAACAATTACGCATATTAAATCTCTCTACCGAACTCTTTCGATATACAATCCCAATAATTTTTGTGATCTATCACGGAATATTTCAATTCCTATCACATAAGATGCCTCTCCCATATCTTTCATTTCAAAATTCTTCGAGAGAAAATTTTTTGTATCTCGCAATATGCCCAAATCATTTGCAGCAAGTAAAATATCGTCAACATAAAGAACTAAGAAAATAAACTTGCTCCCACTAATCTTTTGATATATACATCGATCAACAATGTTTTCTTGGAAATCAAAAGATTTTATGGTATCATTGAACTTAATATACCATTGTCGTGAGGCCTGTTTAAGTCCATATATTGACTTCTTAAGTTTACACACCATGTGACCTTTCTCTTTAACTGAAAACCCTTCAGGTTGATCCATATAAACTTCTTCCTCAAGCTCTCCATTAAGAAAGGCTGTTTTTACATCCATCTGGTGCAACTCTAAATCATAATGAGCCACCAATGCCATAATGATTCTTAAGGAGTCTTTCTTAGAGCAACTGGTGAAAAACTGTATTTATAATCAATGCCATCTTTCTGAGTATAACCCTTGGCAACGAGTCTAGCTTTATATCGTTTGATATTGGCATTCGAGACGCGCTTGGTTTTAAATATCCATTTGCACCCAACTCATTTAGATCCTTTTGGCAATTCTACGAGATCCCAGACTTTGTTTTGTTCCATGGATATTTCATCTCATCTTTCATGGCATCAAACCATTTGTCCAACTCAGCACCTTCTATAGCTTGTGAAAATGAAACTAGATCTTTACTGATTTCAATATCAAAATCTAACTCTTGTAAATAAACCACATAATCATAAAAATAGCTGATTTTTTCTCTCTTTGAGATCTTCTTAATGGCATCAATCGTGGTTCATTTGCATCAGACCTTGATGAGTTAGTTTCTTCTAAGGGTGCTTCATCATTTAAGTGTTGTCCAATATTATTAGGATATTCATTAACAATTGGAACAACATTTGTACCAGTTGTAGATAAAGGAACAGTATTTATTGGTGTAGAAAAATTAATTTTAATTTTTTGTATATCCACAACTTATTTTGAAGCACTCCCACTAACTTCACCCTTTTCAAGAAATCTAGCATTACCAGTTTCTACAATTCTTGGACTGTGATTTGGAATATAAAACCTGTATCCTTTAGATTTCTCTGGATAGCCAATAAAGTATCCACTCATCGTCCGAGAATCTAATTTTCTTTCATGTGGATTATATACTCTTGCTTCCGCTTGGCAATCCCAAACATCTAGGTGGCTTAAACTAGGTTTCCTTCTAGTCCACAACTCAAAAGGAGTTTTAGAGATGGCCTTACTAGGAATCCTATTTAAAAGGTATGCGGCAGTTTTGAGCGCGTGCATCCACAAGGATATAGATAATGAGGAGTTACTTATCATACTCCTAACCATATCCATTAAGGTCCGATTACGCCTTTCTGCTACACCATTTTGTTGAGGTGTGCCTGGCATAGTATATTGTGCACATATGCCATGACTTGAAATCAAGAAATTTTGCAAATGGACCTGGACATTGTCCTGATTAAGTATATTTTCTATAGTATTCACCACATCTATCTGATCTTACTATTTTCACTTTTCTATTTTTGCCTTTCAACCTCATTGATGTATACCTCAAGGGCATTTACCGATTGAGATTTTTTGTTTAACAAATAGATATAACTGTAAAAAATTATCAATAAATGTGATAAAATATTTTTCAACAGATCTGGTATAAGCTGAGACCAATCTCCCATATTTATGGTGAAATCTTGACAAACAAACATCCCATATTTATGGTGAAATCTTGACAAACAAACAAAAAAATAGAGATGTTACATTTGATGAACTTTCTATGTTATCTTCGAAAAAGGAGTCTTCTTCATTAAAAGATGGAGCATCAAAAATTCCACATATATCAGTGTGTATTATTTCAAAAAGTTGGGTACTTCTTGTGGCACCTTCCTTTGTATGTTTGGTTTGCTTTCCCTTAATGCAATCCACACATACACGACGAGATCAGTAAAATCTAAATTCGGTAGAATCCCATGTTTTACTAATCTTTCTAACCTTTCTTTGGATATATGACCCAAACGTTTATGCCACAAGTAAGCACAATTATCATTTAGCATGCTACGCTTAATTCCAATGTTACCATGAACACCAAGTAAGGATTCAGCAAAATTATTATCAAGTTTCAATTTATATAAACTATCAATAAGAAATCCAAAACCAATAACATTATTATTCTTAAATAAACTAAAACAACCATGTCAAAAATTAATGTTAAACCCAGAAGCATCAAGTTTTGAAACAGAAATAAGGTTCCTAGAAACTGAATGTACATATAGAGTTTGAAATAGGTCCAAATGATATCCAGTATCCAAGACCAAACGATAAGTTCCTATGTCTTCAATTGGAGCCTTCATACGATTCCCCATAAATAGGAAATCCTCATTTGGGTTTGTGGTTTGGATAGTAAGGAATCCCTGCATCATGTTGGATACATGAGTAGTAGAACACCAGAATCAAACCACCAAGTATTATTAGGAACTTCAATTAAATTCGATTCGAAACATACAGAAATATAATAGATTTTACCTTTCTTTTCGAACCAAACTTTACGTTTCTGGCAATCTTTCTGATAATGTCCTACTTTCTTACAAAAGTGACACTTATCTGCAGTCCGCTCATTTTTCTCAATATGAGAAATATTAGTAGACATATTTTTCTTCTTCTTAAACTTGTTGGTTTTCACCTTATATCCTTTCCCAGCTCCTTGACTCACAAGGTTGATGGAATGGCTTCCTTGACTCTTCAATCTCGCCTCCTCCTAAACAAGCTTACTGGCCAATTCATTAACATCCCACTTATTCTTAATAGTGTTGTAGTTGATTTGAAATGGCCCACAATTCAGAGGTAGTGAGTTCAAAATGAATTGCACTAAAAAAGAGTCTTCCACCGCCATCCCCAAGGTCTTTAGCCTTGCTGCAATATTGCTCATCTCGATGATATGCTCTTGCATCTTAGATCCTCTTGAACCATCAAATTTCATGGTCGTGAGTTGTGCCATTAGAGTACCAGCGAGTGACTCATCCACAGAACGGAAATGTTCTTCCACAAATTTAAGATATTCTTTTGCACTTTCAGTTTGTGGATTTGTTGTCTTAATGTTGTTGGCAATAGTCATTCGCAAAAACTTAAGACTCAATCTATTTGACCGCTCCATGCCTTATAGTATAACTTCTCTTCCTCACTGCAGGCTTGTCTTTCAATAGTGCCAAGTCTAGGTCCAAAACGCCTAAATGGAATTCGACTTGTTCACACCATTTAGAGAACTTCAAACCATTGAATACGGCAACAGATGAAGCATGCGAATGGAACGAAATGGCTGCAAAATAAAATATATAAATGCTCAAAATATTGAATTTGATTTATGAATTCAGATGACCAGGCAATCAAGTATACCATAGCTCTCATTTGGGTAGATATTATGATATACTATCATAAATTAAATGCTATTAAACTCAATACATTTAGACAAATAAAATATTTTATCAAATACACATGTTATCTTTGGACATCCAGATATATCCAACAAAATATTAATTTTTGTCTCTATAATTCTCACAATTCAATGAATAAATAATTTACCTTTGGGAAAATCCTGAAGTTCTAATGAATAGTGAGAGTCAATTTATCCATTTTTCCACTATAAGCTTTTCATTGATAATATGAATATTGACAATTTTATATGATCGATATCCATAAAAATTTTCTAATTTGGCCACTTTAGTGACTTAGAAATTATACATTATATAGACATCAAATCAAATAAACATATGCATAATGTTTGTCCATAAAGATAAATGGAATAACTTTTTCAAGACTAAATACACATTCTAATTCTTTATTGGGATTACTAACGGATAGTAAAGGATAATCACTTTACTGTCATGATATACAGATTTGAATTAATGAATAGAATTAGAAATATACATACTGCCAAAACTGAGAAATTTAGATTTAATTGCTATTTTCTTTTTTTTAAAGTTGAAATTAAATTTCAAATTTGGGAATAGCCACTAGACACAAAAGACCAAGCATGAGATATCGGGAAAACTTGCTAACATGTGAACTCAATTCTAGTCCTTCACCGATTCTTACAGGATATAAAACTGAATCACAAAATCACACGTGAACATAATCAATTTCTGCTGCATCAAAATAGTATTGCAAAATCCAATCACAGTGATTGGTGATTAGGCCATCAATTATGATAGCTCACATAAAACTATTTAGTGCATATGATTTTATAAATGCAGACTCTACAGAAGATCAAAGGTAATTCTTGCAATAATGGGTTCAGTACATATTTGGTTCTCTCCACCGACCCCGAACTACCAAAGAAAGTCAAACATTCAAATACATGTCTATTTATATTTCGTTTGGGTATCTTCAAAAGTTTGCAATTCTTGAATTTCAATAATCGCCCTTTTAATTTAATGGACAAAATAAATCAAGAATAAAAGGAAATATTATCAAAGTACTTCTAGATTTACAAATCATAAATTTCAACCCAAAGGCTCTGATACCACATGTAAACTTAATATTCTTGATATAATCGATGCAATGAAATTTCAATATTGCATAAAAGAGTTGCCCAAGATCTTTTGAAACAATATAATCTTCACAAAAAAGTATGGACATACATGATGCGGAGTCATAATTAGCCATTTTTGTGATTAGTGAAAGAACCACCAATGAAAATTGATTTCTCCCTCCTGACCTTCTTTTCTGTCACACACTCTGATATGATGGAATAAAATTTTACGTATATTTCTGTATGACCCTAATAGGTGGAGGGAGGATCATTTATATATATATCTGACTTTAATCCGGTACGTCCATCAAGTAATACCATCAAGTAATCAAACAGATAAATTTTACAGTTATTGAGATAAAACCAAATACCTAAAATCGGGCCACTTGATTTTATCTTTAATTTTGATCCCTTAATTATAGCTTAAATCTTACATAACTTTCTTAGGCAGAATAAGATCTAAAACTGCTCTAGTAGAGTTTCAAACTCAACAAGATAGATTTCACTAATTGCAATCTTCCACTATAAGAAAGCGCCTTCCAAGTTCCAACCCATAATTCTATTTTTTTTTCTGTTTGTATCTATGTTGAGTGATGTGGGAAGAAGTGATAGGGGAGAGGAAAAATTAGAGGGATTTTTTTTTCTGTTTCTATGTCTATGTTGTGATGATACAGGGAAAGTTGCGAGGGGAAAAAGGGGAAGGGTTTCCAGATGACGGAGAGAGACTGAAGGGATGATGAGATTTGAAGAGATAGAGGTTTGGCTGTTTTTGGGAGAGACTGGATAAAAAAGTGTGGTGGCAGGTGGGTCAATTGTAAATTCTTGTTGATCAGGGTACGGGCATCCATCTTAACTAGCCCATCCAAAAGATCCGTCGAACAAATTCATTCTGATTTGATAAAATAGAATATCCAATTTTAGAAATTAAGTCTAGTACCGATTCGAGTAATTATAATATAGGATTAACTTATTAAGACCCCTGTACCAATTTTAATACCCGTCGAATAATCGATTCGATCTATTTAAGAATATTTTTGTAATTTTATTGGATAGGGCTACCGACCTAAGTTAATAGATTAGCCGCTCAACTCATCTATTGAGATCAAAAATCTCATATTCGACTACCCTCCCCCTTTCTCAAGTCTTATACCACCACAAATAGCACTTTCCTCTCTTCTACTTCGTTGCCGACAATAATTGTTGATTCGTTTTTCTTAGTTCTTATGGTTGTGGCTCATATTTTCTATATTAGCCATCTTGCGGTATTGTTTTGCGGGCAAGAGCATTTGGCCTAGCTTATTTCTTCGTGGTTGAAAATATCATACTGAACAAATAATTTGAGTTATAACCGGGAGAAATTTGATGCACTAACATAATTTCAATCAAAATAAAGTAATTCAAGGATCAAACTAGATATTCAGTGGTTATTAAGAATTTGAAGAGTACTCAAATACCTGGTCACTCTAACTCACTTTTAGTGGGTACTACTAAGTCAATTAGGTACTTTGTGTACGTATATGGATAAGTATAAGTTAGATTTTTTTTGATCTAGATCGAGTCGATATTTTTTTTAAGAATTTAAACCCGGTACTTAGTTTATGAACACCTCTAGATTAGGGACTAATTTTGTAAACTCAGAAAAATTGTTTTGGACAAATAAGAATTGCTTTAGCAATATCTTGTCTTTTTAGTCAACTTAGTTGATAACAAAAATGTTACAGGGGTGTGCAAATATCAATTACCATTTGTTATCATACTATATTTGCAACATGATTAAGTTCGCAATAAATAGATTAAAAGATTACAAAATTTGTGCGGTAAATTCTTTTGTTGTCTATATTATTCTTACTAACTTAAAATAAACAAAACTCTTATGAGTTTAGTCAAAGTCTACATATAATTCACAAAGCTACAACAAGATATTATATTTATTTAGGAATTATTTTTGTATAATTTACTTTAGTTTATTTAGACACTAATAAAAATATTTTTAAAGATTATCTTCAAAATCAAAACTATTTAAACGTGATAATAAATCATAAAGCATCATCTTGTGAGATAATTAATGGACTAATAATCCCTCCTATCCACAAACCAAATGATTTCTACAACATGTTACTCGAAGAATAAATGATAGCATGAATTTGAATTTAAATACTTCTAATAATGAAATTTCCCTAAAAAAGTATTCATAGTGTTAGTCCCAGCCCGAATAAGAATCTTGGGTTTAGAATCTTCCCAAATATTTGACAGAAAATTTTTTTTGATGATCGAATCTAGACAAACATACAACAATCCAAAATTCGAATTTTAACATACATCAAGAATTTGTTATTAAATTTAGAGCCACCAATTGGGTTTGGACAACGGTGGCCTGCTTCCTTTGTTTATCAAATTAAATAAAAGATCTCACTAAATCTAAATCCATACTAAAATGATACATATCATAAATAATACTCCCAATGTATTCATGAGAAATACATATGCACATTTACAAATCAATACCAAAAGTACTAAAAAAATACCAATTTTACAAATTTAAACCAAAATTTGTAATAAAAACTACACCTCCTTTTGTGTAGAGGCCATATAAGTGGCGATGCAATCCCATATCTGGAAATTTTTATTTTTCTATTTTTTTAGAAATTTATGTGTGTGTGTGTGTGTGTGTTTGTGAGGTGGGGTTCGGGAATTGGGGAAGAGGAAGTGAATTCAAAAAGGGAATTTGGGAAAAGGAAGAAGAGGGTGATGAGGAGAGGTTTTGTAAGGGGAAAAGATTTTTTTTTTTCTGTTTTTTGTGCGTATCGTGAAGGGAGAGAAAGGAGAAGTTACGGGAGAGGCGAGAGATCGAAGATCGACTATTATTCTTGAAATATTATTTTAAAAGATATTATAATAATTATTTTAATGTGATATATGTAAAATAAAAAAATAATTGAACAACGTGTATGAAATACAATTGTTTATTAGTTGGTTTTTTGGTTTTCGGTGCAAGAAAATCAAAACTACAGCAATCCGAATCAAATTTTTTTTCAATTGGTTGATTAACTAATTTTTTTTAGTTTATCTGATTAACCAAAGTTTGCTAGTTAGTTTAAAAATCAAGTATAAAATTAAATACATAACTGATCAAATTAATAAACAAAATCTAAAACTACTAAAACTAATACTGGAAACTAAAAAATAACAAAGAAAAATAATATTAAAGTATCAAATATGTGAATGAAATATGGAATTGGGTTACTAAAAAAGTAAAAATAAAACAAATAAAACTAAAAGTTCGACTATTCAGCTATTAATTTTTAATAACCAAATTTAAACCATATAAATAATTTTTTTGTTCAGTTTATCTGAGTACCTCCAAAAACCAAAATCTAAACTAGTTTAGTTTGGTTGATTTGTTTGGTTAAATCAAATTATGAACACCTCTAATATGAAATGATTATAAAATATTATTCGAAAAATAATTTTAAAAAAAGTACCTTATAAACGAAGCCATTAGTTTTTTTTTCTATTTTTGATCTATATGTGTTATGTTTGATGTGAGGAGAGTTGGGAAGGAAAAAGAGGAGGAGGAAGCGCCAGATGACGGAAGGAAACGGGGAAAGATGGATGAGGAGATTTGGAGACAGAGAGGGGTTTGGCTGTTTTGAGAAGAAACGGGACAAAAAGTGTGGTCAATTGTCTAAAAATTTGTTAGAAAATTCTTGTTGATCAGGAAGGACAATGTTGTCGGTTCAACAAAATTGCTCTAGTAATATTCATAATCTTTTTAGTCTACTTAGCATATTAAAAAAAGGAGAGGATAATGTGTGTAAAAAAACCTTTAAGAGTGTACAAATCTTAGTGTTAAATCCGGTTCCGAGTGAAATTTAGTAAAGGAGATAGATCAATAAGTTACTGGTTTAATCGATATATTACTTGTTCAATCAGTGTTGAATCACTAAAATATATTATTTTATTATTAATATATAATACTTTGAAGTTTTTAGATATATACCATATAATAAAAATATTAATAAAATATGTTGTATCAGTAGATATAAATTTTTAATTATTTATAATGAATTTGAAACAATTTAGTAAAAGTTATAATTATATACATTAAATAGTAATTAATTTTACGTTTTCGCACGTGTAATTTTTAATATGAACAGATATATATTCATTATTTTTTAAATGTGACTTTTTTATAATATTATATTTTATAAAAGAAGTTTTGATTATTTTGATTTTTTCAAAAATATATTTCATCACAAAATTTAAGTGGTCTAATATTTCTTAGAGTACTTTGTTATTGTAAAAAACTAAAAATATCTACCTTACTTCAAAACGCTTATACTTTAAAAAAAAAAAGAAATTGGTTATGTTATTTAAAAGATGGGGAAAAAAGAAATTTAAATATATAAAATACAGGATCTACAGCATCCAAATGTGTGGCCTAATGGTGGAAGCGCGTGATTTTTAAGGGGTGAGTGTTCGAAGTTTGAATCCAAGCAGTGGCAATGCACATCATTTTCTATTACCATTTTATCCAACAATCAAATCACAGAAAATCACGCCTTTGTTGTCGCTTGCAAACTTTTTTTTTTTGGGTATTCTTAAAGAGTTTAGTCAAAGTCCAAATATAAGTACAAAACTATAAAAGGCGCGGTCAATATAATACAACAAGAAGATTTATTTAGGAATTATTTTTGTACAAATTTACTTTACTTTATTAAGATAATAATAAAAATATTTTAAGATTATTTTCAAAAATAAAACTATTTAAATATGATGATAAATCATATCGAATATCATTTATATCTATACTATATATAAAGTAAGAACCTCTTAATGTCAGTCATTATTTATTTTGCCTAATTTATCTTCGGTAATTTTAAAATTTTCTCATATACCTACTTTTAAAACTTTTTCCTATTTTTTTATATAATACTTTTTAAAATCACACACACATTAATGTGTGTCTCGCTCAATAGTAATAATTAATAGATTCATCACCTCCTCTTCCTATGCACAAACCAAATGAATTTCGAAAAACTAAAACATGTCAGATTACTAGTATAATACTAAAGGACCACATTAATTTGAATTTGAATTTAAATACTTCTAATATTAAAATTCCCCTAAAATGTAGTGCTTGTACATAAATTCTGTGGTGCCAATTCGAGTGACTCTCGTAAGCTGTTTGATTTATATTCGTAATTAGATTAGGGATGAGAATAATGAATCCTATTATTAATATAGATTTATATCATTTTTTTCTTATCTATTTGGTTTGAACTAGAATTGGTTTCGTTATATTAATAATAAGTTAATCAATTTAAAGAGTGATAAATGAAAATTGATATTTTCTAATATTTTCATTCACATAAAATGATTCCCATAAAATTAAATCAAACAACATGTATGAATATCATTAACTTAAATTCATATTTTTACCTCTCATATTATATAAACTAAATACCTAATTAGTTTTGAGTAGGAAGAATGTTATTGCCACAGCCAAAATTGTAAATGCTACATAAAAAGATATTGAAATGACCAAATTACCCCTTTTTTCTTAACCTCCATGTAGCAATAAGGGCAACTTTCTTTGTTTAGGAAGAATTTAAAAAACCTTCTCAATTTGAGAAGGCTTTTTGAAGGATTTTTTAATCTAGTTGAGTCGAATGTGTCCTATATGTGTCAGCTAGCATAGCACAAATACGTCCCACAGGTCTATATCGTACATACGACATGGACCCTATATAAGTAGGGCATACGCCCTGCTTTCCTACCCCACCTTTCTTTTTCTCTTCCTCCTTTCACTTTGTCCGCCTCTACCTCTTCTTGTTTTTTTTTTTTCTCCCTTTTCCTCTCAATAGTCAAAACCAAAATCGGACCCCTTTCCTTCTCCTCTCCTCTTATATTGGCACTTTAGTCCTTGGTTGAAGGAGATTTTGATAGTTTAATCCCTACAGAAAAATAAATTGCATTTGAGTCCTTAAAACGAAGGTACTTTATTTCTACATCTTAAATATTTGATAATTGTAATTTATATTTTTTATGTATTGTTTTATCAAATATGCAATCTCTCTCATTAGTTTATTTTTATATAATGTGTTAAATAATAAATTAGATAACATTTTTGTTATATAATGTTTTAATTAATACGTTAATTAATGTTATATAATATGTTAACTAATATGTTAGTATAATATATTTTTAAGGTTTAGATATTATTTTTAGTCTTGACATCCTATGCATTTGAATTTTACTTAATAATTTAATTATATATATATATGTGTGTGTGTGAATGTTTAATTCCTGTAATTTAGTTGTAAATTGTTAATTAATTTTTGTGTTTAATAAATAGAATTGAACTAGTTTTTTATTATTAAAACATAAAATGCTAACGCACTATAAATTTATATTTAAAAAATTGAATATAAAATTGTAACATTTTTTGGCCAATGGATTGGACAAAAATATAAAAAAAGACTACAAGGTTTATAAAACTCATAAAATTTAAAATTTATTTCTTAGACCGAAACTTGAATACCAATATAACTTCATATGAAATCAAGAAATTTAAAAAAAAAAAAATTAAAGAGATCCCAAGTAATGTTTAAAACTCATAAAATTCATAAAAGTACTTTAGATATAATAGGATGAGTTTAGTACTTTGGGATATCATAAATTACACCAAATTGTATCAAATGATAAGTATTATATATAAAAGAGTATTTTAATTTTTTTTTATATTCAACACAGGTTTTAGCGGTATATATTAAAGTGAACGACAATTTTTTAAATAAACACTAAACAATGAACAATGGAATAAACTAAAACACACCAAAAAAAAAAAAAAAAAGGCAAAATTTTAGGGAAGAATAATCGCGAAGGATTTTGAAATTGGAAGAATAAAGGTCTTAAATGAACTATAGTTTTGAAATTGAAAACTAAACACGGATTATTGGAACACATTAAAATTTAAATAATACATTAAACTCTTAAAGTGACTAATGATTTTACATATCTTTATTAGACATATTATTGTCCGAAGATTAGCTAGTAATATCACAAATTCATAGTTGGTTGTGGTTGATTACAGCCACTCGTTCTCAAACTAACTCTATTGAATGATATCGACAAATACGATTAAGTAAGCGGTTATTTTCTTTCCATATAAGTTGAATAGCTACCACGTATTGCCACAAATTTATTCTATTTAATAAGAGATTATAGTATTTGGTACAAGAGCATCAAGTCTTTGTAGTGTCACTTGTATCCGGTCTGACTCTTGGCGACAAAATGCTCATTTTCACTGAACTTTGCAATAATATTCTTTTGGGCCAAATTTATGACAATCACGATAATCATCATCTCATTCTTGTAATAACCACATATTATGTGTAGATGACATTGTTGTTTTGGACCGGTAGTATTTATAGAGTTTTAAATAAATAATAATAAAAAAAAAAGACATAGTTGCGTACATACGCGTATTCGGGATGTCAATTCTTGATGTTAACTTTTGGAAAGATGCTTCTTTGCACTTTTTATTTAATGGGTTTTTCTTTTTCTTTTTCTATAAAGTATGGGATTGGAGAATATCATTCAACTTTGTGATGAAGTAGGTTTCTTGATTTTTAGTTGATGAACCTCTCTATATTTCTTTTCTAATTTTTCTGCAATTTTTTTAGTGAATATAATTTGATGTTCTTGAGCTGTTATTGATTATATCAATTATAATTTCAATTTTTCTTCTGGTGGAATTGTAAATGGGTTCTATGAATTATTAGTTTTTATTTTGTCTGATGGTATGAAATTCTTGACATTTTGAGTTTTTAATGTAATGGGTTGGTTATAGTTTAGATGATTATGATTTAGATTTGTTGGACGAGTGATTTTGGAGTAAAAATTCATTGAATTTCATTAGTACAAAATAGTTGATTGTTATCATTGTTTTCATTGATTAGTTCGGCGCTAATATGATGAGTGATTTTGCTTGCTATTAGTCTTGCCAGGATGTGTGTGTGAAAGCCTAATTAAGGAGTTGCACTTTGAATTTGGAACAAGATTCTGGTGATAGTACTTGATTTGTTTTCTGCGTGTAGAGAGATTGCATTGTAGGTTCCCATGATATCTGCACTTCCTTGTTGGTTTCTAGACTTAAATGACTGTTCTCTTACTAGGACAACTTAGAAATATTCAAACCAGTAAGTTTTGTTTTTAATGGAGCAAGGAGACAATCTTATCCATAACGGTAATGATTATGTTATTGAGATACCGAGCAGCAGTGATGCATCCTCTTCTAGCCTACCCCATGATCGTATAGCAGGTAGAATATAGCACCAGCAGACTGATAATGAGCCTTCTACTAGTGAAAGGATCCCTATTTATGAACCTACATTTTCTTCTTCGAGAGGAGGATCAAACACATGAAACCCATCATTTGTTCGAAGGTCGAATAGATGTGGTCGCAATAGAAGTCCACTAAATTCTAGAAGTGGATTGCTGCTGAATTAGTTTTAACAGTAAGCCAAATAATTGCAGCTATTGTTGTGTCGGTTTTATCGAGGCAAGAACATCCATATGCTCCATTACGTGAAGTTTGGGTTGTGGATTATGCATCTGGGTGTGTGGCTATACTCCATCTTCTTTATTGGTCTTATCGTAATCGAAACCAAAGTTCTGAAAGGGAGTCTTCTCAGTGTCATCAAGGCCCAACACAAAATGACCTTTCTATTGACAGCTTCTGTGACTGGGACTTCAAATAGTGATAGTCATTAGATAAGTGGTTTTGACTCTCAAGGTCCCTATAATGTTGGGGTATTGAATTTGAGGTACCAAAGAAGTCACATTTCCCATTATATATGTTATATCTCCAGTTTCTTTTGTTACATTAATTTGATCGTAATGCTATTACAAGTTGGATTCAAAAAATGTCTGACATTGTATCATCTATCATAGATGAGGTCTTTCTTTATAGTTGCTTGTACTATTATTCTTGAAGCCTGGAAATGACTCTACTGACATTAATACAACATTTTTTTTTACAAGAATGTGTTCAAATTTGAGGTTCATTGCCTTTCATGTTCTCCATAATTACCTTAGTAGTTTGTTTGTGATACTAACTTGGTACTATAGAAATTTTCATAATCAGTAGACTAGGATTCTCATTTTTTTACCTTTATTTGTTTCATTGTCTTTCTTGATTTGGTCATAAATCTAATTAGGTTCTATATAAAAGATGTACTTGGTGACTCTTTCATATGAGAACACGCAGACTTGATTGCTTTTCTTCTATTTGATTTATTGTTGGTCCTTAGACAAATCCTCTATGCAACTTAGTGTCAGCATACCAAAAATATGCTTGATTTGTTTTTCGCCACTAGAAAGTTTCTTTGCTAATTAAAACTGTAACACTCTTTTCTCTTAATTTTATATTCTTTTTTTTTTTTTACTTTTGTTTGTGACTTATCTTGTTGAATGTGGCTTCTATGGAGAAATAATTTCAAAATTTTAAATTTTAGATACCAAAGTTTGTGGCAGAGTGTGATTCTTCTTCTTTATAGGAAAAAGAAGAAAAAAATGCTTGCATGAAATCACATTTGACAAAGCTACGGAGAAAATAAATCCCAATAAATGCAATAGTGTGAATGTATTACCTGATTGAGGATATAGAAATTTGGTCTCCATTACTGCTTTCATGGCTTTTAGGAGACTCAAAGAGAAATTTTTGGCTTAATTAGCAAATTGCTGATTATATCTATAAATTATCATGAAAATTGTATAGTATGTGTATAAATTGAGCTAAGATGAAAACAGACATAACCAAAAGGACCAAAAAAACAAAAAACAAAAGAAGAAAAGAGCTAGAATTGTACAAGAATTTGAAGACCAGGGAGATATTAAGGACTGCCCTTATATTTCTACCATGTATGGAGAATCTAGAGGAATGAATTTCCAATTTTTTGCTCGGATACATGTCCAAATAGAGTAGTGATCTATAGAGTTGAGAGATACCATTTTTTCCCCAATTACAAGTATGGCTCAGTAAATGCCATGTCAACATTTTAACTTTAAGTGAAGCAAAGATAAATGCATCAACTTTGGTGGTAATCAGCAAAGTAAGAAGCATCCTTGATCATTCTTGGTTGACTCAAGCTTTTCCAAGTATAAGAAATCTAACACCTTTCTGGACTACCCATATAAGGATTAACAACTCAGGGTGCACTATTTTCCAAAATTAAGCTATGCTTTTAAAAATTATTGTGGCCCATTTGATCTACGTACAAAATTCAAAACCTAATTTGAGGAACTCCTGACTAAATTAAACTCATAAAACATATGATTTGAAAAGGTTACATACATGGAAAATTAGTCTCTATTTTTTTTTTAAATCGTGGACCAATTGAATCTCTTTCAAAGTTCAAACCATTATTCCAGAAACCCCCTTAAGCTACAGTAGTCCTCATCTCTGCCTGTGCACAAAGACATTTATGTAAAAATGCACTATTTGGTGAAGGCAGTCCTATGATTTTAGAAAACAATACTGATCTTATTTTAACTTGTTGGTTCTTTGCTTCCACTTGGGCTTTAGGAACTTGAATAATTGACAGAGTCAAGTACTATTAATAAAGAATTTTGATATCCTGGCCTCTAACTCTCTATTTAATGTAGGGCTATTTGTGGTTTCTGGAGGTGATAGCCATTCTTACTAGTTGGTCTAGTTTAGAATAAAATCTAATCTTATGTCATCAGTATTGAGAGATCATCTTATAGGTATTATAATCAGGATGGGTTCAAAAAATTTAACGTCATTAGTTCCTTGAGGGCGTTTTTATTAGTTTAACATAAAAGTGATCATAAACTTAAACTCATATTGCCTTTAAAAATTATTTTTAATTCCC
The DNA here is from genome assembly GCA_025175665.1 of Cinchona pubescens. Classification (NCBI taxonomy): domain Eukaryota; kingdom Viridiplantae; phylum Streptophyta; class Magnoliopsida; order Gentianales; family Rubiaceae; genus Cinchona; species Cinchona pubescens. Next base: position 1,800,432 of record JANKKI010000235.1, read on the forward strand.
TTTATCCTGTCCAAGTGTATGTGGATCTTCATCTTTGCTAAATATGCTTCTCATGGCTAGCTAATTACTTGAAAATTTGAACTATTGATTATTGACATTTGTGCGCAATAAAATATTTCGAGTCTGTAAAAATTGAACAAACAAGAAATATAATGATAAAAATATGAATATATGAAATAAAAGATTACAATCTCTAGGATATTCTCAATATGTGAAGAAAATTCCTTCGATTCTATTACTTCAGACGAGATCCGAGGGCTTCACAGCTTATTCCCGAATAAAATATTGAATTCTTCAAGTCTTGATATGAGAGACCTGAAAAACACTTGATGAAAATCTTCAAACCTTGATATATGGAAGATTTGAAGAGAAAATTTGAAGACTCAGAGCTTCCATAGCTTGCAGACTTCAGAAATATGTGTGTCTGTGTATATGTGTATTGAACCTTTGAGAGATGACCCCTATTTATACATTTATGAGAGGGGAGCAAGTTAGAAGACTCGTAGTACATGTGTAACTTCTTACTTGCATACCAAGAAACAAATTCTTATCTCTTTACACACATAAGAGATATTAATACATAAGGACTGTACTACTTTGATATTATCTCCTTATTTTAATTTATTAACAAAGAGATAAATACTAGAGTACATATATCCTTATTGGCCAAGTCTTGCAGACATGTGACATGGCACAATTTAATTGGAAGAGCGACACAAATACATTTAATTGGTCGAACTACCTAACTACATTTTGACATGTGAAGCAATATAATCGGTTTTAAATTAACCAATGTTCCAAAATATATATAATATATGGCATTATTTAATTGGACCATAAATATGCCAATTAAATTAATTTATAGACAAATGATAATTTTAATATTAAATAAAATTTCATTGTCTACAAATGCCCCCTCGAGACTTGTTATTGAGTGCCGGATATCGCATGTGGTTGAGCGGACAAGTTTCAACATTTTCTTGATGATATGAACCACAATTTAAAGGGACATGCCATTAATTCATTCATCAAATGTAAGATCAATAATGAACCAATGAGTTTGGACATGTAATTAAATCAAAGCCACGTAACCATATAGATAAACTTCATCAGACATGAAGATCGCCAGCAGCTTGCATGTTGTCATGACCTAATTGGATTGAAAATTCAGCACCGCATAGTAGCCAAGGAGTTGTGCAAAGTGACCGCATCACCGCTACAATTAGCTCTTCTATCTTTGTGAATTCAAATAAGCATTTGATTCCCAACTTGAATTCCTTATCCAACTTGAACTCCCAAACCTTGCAAATAACTCATATTCTCAATGGAATCAAATTCCAATTACAGAATAATATTATCATCTTGAGCCCGCATGATATTCGACTCTAATAAATTGAAAATTCTAAAGACGAGCCAGAGAATTCTTTTCCAAAACGAAATCAATCTTCAATCCTTAAACAACAAGACAAGCGCAAACTTGAATTGTAAACAACTTAGAACAATAACACTTATTCAACAGAAAACTATAAATATGATGACCGAGGACTTAACTTCTTCTCAACAATCAAAACTGCACCAAAACTCTTTTCTTTTTCTTTTTTTCTTTTTTTTTTCGTGTTATTGGTGCCCGTTATTGCTGCTACGCTGCTTTTTTCTTGGCGTTTACTGCTGCCGCTGCTACTATTTTCTTTGCCGCCGCCGCTTTTGTTGTTGCGCTTGTTTCTTCTTTTGCTGCTTCTTTGCTCGCTTCTTTTTGCTTTGCCGCTTGCTGTGGTTTTGCTTTGTTGAGGTTTCGCTTGTCGTTTATGCTTTGCCATTTCTGCCATTTATTCTTGCCGCTGCTGCTATTTGCTTTGCTATCATTGCCGTTTATTGTTATTTTGTTTTCTTCTTTGCCGCTTTACCGCTTTCGCTGCTCGTGGTTTTACTACCGAGGTTTCACCGTTGTCACCGCTGCCGCCATTTCGCTGCCGCCGCTTTTCTTCGCCGCTATTGTTGCCGCTTTCACTGCTGCTCTGCTTTCTTGCTGCCGTTTATTGCTATTTTGCTATTTTACTGCCGCTGCTTTGCCGTTTATTTATTCTTCTTGTGGTTTCTTGCCACCGCTGCCATTTCATTGCTTGCTATTCTGTAGTTTTGCTTCATCGCCGCCGCCGTTTCACTGCTACTGCTGCTGATCCATGTAGTATTTTATTTAAATGTCCCAAGGTAAAATCCATAAATTATTTCAACCATAAGGACTTTATACTTAATATTCGAATGTTTATTTGCCATGCAGCCACATCAACCATGCAAATCAAGGATTATGATACACCGTTACCACACATCTCTCTCTCGATGAAAGAGAAGGATCTCGGCCCAAGAGTTTGTCGTTGTATATCTGCAAGCCAGCCATCGGTTCCTTAGCACAACCTTACATTCATCTTGATGAGTCGCTACATCTTAAAAATTGGACAATTAAGTCAAACAAAGAAACAATCGCTGCATCGTCATTTTCTACTGCAACAAGGAGTGAAGAAGTGCTCATACTAAATTCCTCCCTTCATATCAAGGAGCCGAGTGCTGCCAAGTTCTCACTTCTCTTTTTGAGTTCTAATCTCGATAAAACCACGTGGAATGGTCCTTCCTCATACTTTGGTGAAGCAAGACATACTTTCAACTACTGGGAATGGTCAGAAGACGTGCTCGTGCGACACAAGGAGACACTGTTGAGGTCTCATGTCTACGATTCTGTCTACGCGTCACGCTACTCATATGATCGTTGTAATAATTGCTTAGGACAATCCAGATATCGAACTCTGCCTCCAATGGGGTCAAAGACGAAGCACCAACACAAAGCCCAAGAAGACTTTCAACCCATGTGGAAGTGTGGACAATTCTTATTTACTAAAAATCAATAACGAACACATCCCCTTTGATACGTTGAACATCGAAGACTCTCTAAGGGGTGAAGTGTATGTGGGAGCCTTTCTAGCATGCTGGATTTGCAAATTTCTCTCTTTACGACATACCAAGTAAGGAGATGGATCACATACGTCCAAGTGTCTTCAAGGTGGCAAGCTTAATGGCAACGGGAGTGAAGTTTTCTCTCGTAATCCCGGTACTTGCCAGCATCTATGACGGCTTAAGAAAGGTCGTTCAAGCACCAAACTTACGAGAGTGCCCAGCTGTTTTCCCATTTCACTATGTCTATGCATGGATCGGTCAATATTTTGATACTTATCACATAAATGATCGAACAAGCTATCTCGCCCGAATGACTAAATTTAGTGGGAAAAGATGGCACAATTCTTCAACACTATGGACGCAGAAGATATCATTAAAAATGTGAACCCATCAAGTTTTCCTAGACTACGCATGACCCAAGAAGAGGAAAAAGTCCTCATAGATGATGGAGATCTATCACCGCAATCCATGGAATATTTCATCAGTCAATGATCATATTTTTTGACCTTTCGACGGGACAACATTTTTATCATCGAGTTGTATGATCCGTGCAGATTCAGCAGGCAATATTTTTGGTTTTTACCAAAATATCCCAAACAAGTTGAAAGAGATAACTCATACTCACACCTTAGGAGAAACTGTTCAGTTGTGGGAATGTTCAATTCGTACATCAACTCATTCTATCTTGACCATACCTCCGCAAAAAAGACATCCATTAGTTACAAAAGAGTATGACACCTGGTGGTCGATGCGATCGAAGAGCATTCCAAGCACAATCATCAAACTTAGCGTCAAGAGAGCAAATGAGGATGAAGCTCAAGATACAAGAGCGAGAACACCCCCATCAAAGAGATCCAAGCACTGATGCCTCTCCAAAGTGTTTAAAGTATGGAAAAAATGACTATAATATAATTAAGAGAAAGGAAGCCAGGACGAATCCTAAGATTCTTTGCAAAGACAAGGATAGACAAGGCTTCCCAAGAACTCATAGTAGTAGACAAGCCTCGTTCAATGAGGCAAAAAGGCCAAAATCTTGCATCAACTGGCTTGAGAGGAAAGCAAGTAACGGAGATAGGACAGTGATCAACTTCGGTCAAACCCACAAATGTTGAGTCTCCAAAGGTTATCGAAACACCCTTATTGAAAGGCATCGAGGATATGGAGATAAATATCAATATCATATCTCCAAAGAATCATGAGGTCCTCTCGAACTCAACTTCTTGGGAAGCATCAAAAAATAATACGATCAAGATATTGGATGATAGAGAATTTGAGGAGAGTCTGGTAGCAAAACAGCAGCAACCTGTCTCTTAGCCAACATCTGTAATAAAGATCGTCACTGGAATCGACTGAAAAAAAAAGTCAAAACCTTCTAGTTTGGAGAACATTTCTATTAACTCATTATTTTCCGAAACAACACCTGCCTCAAAGATGTCACCAAAAGAATTGGCAGAATACGTAAATATACGTCATATATTTTCTTCTTTTTTTTTTTGATGTGTCTTGACATTGGTCTGACTCTCCTTTTCTTTTCTTTTTTCTTTTTTTTTTTTAGTTCACTACCATTGAGGCACCCATAGAAGGAGTTGGAGACCATTTATTCAGTGAAGAGGAATCAAGACATTATAATCAATGAGACGAATATGGATAGAGAATTGCATGAGAATGTTACTGGCAATCCAAGTATGCGTGAATCCATAACTGACAAGCCGGCAGAGGATTATGCTCCATCACAGATACCATTGAATCACCATGGAAGTCTCCACAAGCAAGTTAGAACACCAATTTCTGAATTTCATGGCCGCAAGGTGATAAAATCATGCCAACGAAAATATATATAAAGCCTGTGGGAAGAACTTTGCAATGATATCTCAAACACTTCGGTAGACCAAATCTCTTCTTTGGAGGAATGTATCAATGAGGTAGTTGAAGAAATAACAAGGATAGATTCTTCAATTGCCCTTCCTCTAATAGACTCTTTAGCAGGCTTGCTCACAAAAGCCAAGAAGTATGACTCTTCAAGAACTTTAGCATCGGAGAAGATTTCAAAAGAAGCATATGCAGAAATTCTCTCCAAGGCAAATGCACACCTTTCGGAAGTCAAAGCAATGGAGGCCACAAAAGGTAACCAACCATCTACAAAGTCTTCATGGAAAGCGGGAATCTATTGAGGATAGAAAAATCATTCTTCAAAAAGATCTTGATGATTTGGAGAAGCAAAACATGGAAGTTAGCTTGACCATTGACCGAGAATATGAAAATCTCAAGCAAATGCAATCTCTTCCATCAAGAGCACTACCTTTCTGACAAATGAAGACGCTAGGGAGCTTGAGAAGATGAGCAACATCCTTGAAGCAAGCAAGATAGCCGTAGTGGACCTCAAGTTTGATATTTGAATCATATCAAATCCCTTTTTTTTATTCTTTTCCTTAAACTTCATTTGTTTGAAAACTTTTCTTTCAATAATAAAGACATTAATTATTTTTCCTTATCTTGCGATTTTTTTATTTTTATTATTATATTATTTTTTTTTCAAAACAAGTAAAGTAACTAACATCTATGAAAATACTGTTTTCGTCATATTTTTCTTTAAGGAAAATGAGTTGGTTTCTTGGGGGTGTAACTAATTTATAGAACTTAGAAGTTGCCCTCTAAGCTGCCTACGTATCCCAAAAGGGAATCAAGTCACACGTAGTTCCTTTTTTTTGTGGAAAAATATGAGGGGGTTTGCTGTTCACAGTTTAATCTCTTGCGGGCTAGGAGTATCTATTTGTTTACCACCTTAGACTTGGTGGAGTGTTTTAGCAGTTTAACCACATACCACACTATTGGTGGTTGCCGTCCACAATTTTAGCTCATGCGGGCTAGGAGCAACATGCAGTTTAGGCTCGTGCGCCAAGGAGCATCTAAAACATGCGTAATATCGCTTCAAATATTTGCCATTGATGGGGCCAATCCTTAATCCATCTTCAGCGATCAATTTGTACGAGCCATTTGTATAGACTTCTTGGACAACATAAGGGCCATCCCATTTTGAGACAAACTTTCTTTGACCTCCATGTGTAAGGATGATTGGTCTTCGAACGGCAAGGACGATATCGCCAATTTGAAAAGAGTGCAGCCGAACTCGCTTATTGAAATGCTTTAGAAAGGCGAGCTTGGTAACACTCAAGTCGTTGCTGAGCTTCCAACCTTTTCTCATCAAGTGCTTCCAACTTTTCAAGACGAAGACGAGCATTGTCTTATTCATTAAGTCCTTCTTGCACAGCAATCCTTAAAGAAGGTATTTGACATTCGAGTGGAAGAACTGCTTCGACACCATAGACAAGTGCGTATGGAGTCGCTTGAGTAGGAGTTTGAAAAGTTGTCCTACATGCCCAAAGAGCCTCACCAATCCTTTGATGCCAATCTCTTTTTGACTTGTCAATAACTTTTTTTAGCAAATTGCATAGAGTTTTGTTAAAACTCAACAAGTCCATTCGCAGCAGCATAGTACATAGAAGAATTATGTTGCTTAAAGCCGAACTTCTCGCAAAGCTTGTTCATTGCAGCATTGTAGAAAGGTCTTCCATTATCAGTGATGATATATCGTGGAACCCCGTATCGATAGATAATGTTCACGCGAATAAAATCGACCACATTCAGTTCTTTCTTTACCTCTCTTAGTGCAATTGCTTCAGCCCACTTCGAAAAATAATCAGTTGCAACTAGGATAAAGATATGTCCACCAGAAGACTTTGGCAGTGGTCCTACTATGTCTAATCCCCAAGCATCAAATGACCAAGAAGAAATAGTAGGATGTAACGGTTCTGCTGGTTGATGCAATGAGATTGGCATGAAACTGACAAGCTTGACATCTTCTTACATAGTCTATGCAATCCTTCATCTGGTCGGCCAGTAGTATCCCATTCTTTTAATGCGGAAGTGCAGCTTAGGGCCGGATTGATGAGCACCACATATTCCTGAGTGAGCCTCTTCCATTGCTTGCATAGCTTCATCCTTACCGAGACATCGCAGGAAAACTCCATCAAACGATCGCCGATAAAGAATGTCCTTATAGTAGATGAAGCGAGCTGCACGACGATGAATTTCTGTTCTTCTTTTTGCGTCATCAGGTAACTTTTCATAACTGAGATAATCAATTATTGGTTGTTATATGTCATGATAGAGCCAATCTTCCTTCTCCACTTCATAAATAGAAACCACGTGAGTATTTTTCTCTTTCACATCGTCTCCTTCTTCAAAATGAGGAGGCACAACCCAACTTTGACATATGGGGACTTGAACTTGTTGATTAGGCAAGATGAGCATTGAAGCTAATTTTGCTAAAGAGTCAGCTTGTCGATTGTCCCTCCTTGGAACATGCTCTATAGTCACATCACCTAGCCACCCCATTAGTTGCCTAGCATAATTATAATATGGCCACAACTCAGGTTTCCTGACTTCATATTTGCCAAGGAGCTGATTGACTACTAACTTGGAATCTCCAAAAACTCTAAGTTGTAGTTGCTTCATATCAACCGCCATTTCGAGACCAAGGATAAGTGCTTGATACTTAGCTACATTATTTGAACATTGATATGTTAAAGTGAATGAATATGGCAACATATCTCCTTCGGGAGTGATGAATATTACTCCAGTTCCAGCTCCCCCTTGATGTGCAGCACCATCAGTCTGCTTATACATATCATACTTGATCGGATCTGCCTTGGACATCAAACGGATAGTATGAGCTTGAAAGTAGTGCTTTAACTTTTGAATGGCAAATATGAGAGCCAAGCACAACTTCTCAATTGGCGTATAATTTAACTCATTTGGTGTCATCATCCGGCTAAAATAATATAGTGCATTTTCTTTACCCTCACCATTTTCTTGGGTAAGTAATGCTCCTACAGACCGTTCCTGTACAGCAATATAAAGAATTAAAGGCTTACCAGGAATAGGTGCAGCTAATACGGGTGATTTCGTGAGATATCCCTGATTTTTATGCTTTTGAAAGCATTACTACATGCTTCATCCCACTCAAAAGGTACACCCTTCTTCATCAAATGGCTAAATGGTTGACATCTCCCAGCCAAATTGGAGATAAATCTTCGAAGATAAGCCAATCTTCCTTGCAAACTTTTCAACTCATGAATGTTGCGCGGTTCGGGTATCCTCAAGATAGCATCGATTTTCGATTGATCAATTTCAATTCCTCGGCTATGTACGATAAACCCAAGAAACTTTTTAGAGGTAACTCCAAAAGCACACTTTAAAGGATTCATCTTGAGTTGGTATCTTCGAATCTTTCGAACACCATTTTAAGATCTTGGACATGGTCAATTTGTTTCTTCGATTTGACAACGAGATCATCAACATAGCACTCTATATTCTTGTGAAGCATGTCATCGAAGATCTTTTGCATGGCCCTTTGATATGTGGCTCCTGCATTCTTTAAGCCAAAAGGCATGACCTTGTAGCAATAAATGCCTTTGGGAGTAGTCAAAAAGTAGTAAGTTCTTCATCCCTCGGTGCCATTCGGATCTGGTTGTATCCCGAGGATTCATCCATAAAGGATAAGGTTTCATAACCAGTTGTGGCGTCGACCATCAATTCAGTAATAGGGAGAGGAAAGTCATCTTTCGGACAAGTTTCATTGAGATCTCGAAAATCAACGCAAACACGAATCTGTCCATTCTTTTTCTTCACGGGGACTATACTTGAAATCCACGCTGGGTATTTTACTTCTCGGATGAAACCAGCTTCTATGAGCTTGTTCATCTCCATCTCAATTAATGGGATCAAATCAGGCCGAAAACGTCTTTGGGCTTGTTTAACAGGTCTTGCACCTCGCTTAATGGCCAAGTGATGAACAATAATTTTCAAATCTAAGCCAGGCATCTATTTGTAATTCCAAGGAAAAACATCCTTAAATTCGAGCAATAGTTCAACATATGCTTGTTCCTCTTCAGGAGTCAGCCAAGTACCTATGTAGATTGGGCGAGGAACCTTCATCATTTGTGCCAAGGTTGACTTCCTTCAACTCATCAACGGTTGCCTTCATGCCTTCTTCCAATTCAGGAGGAGCATCTCTGACATCTTCTTCTTCTAAAGGCTCTTCGTTTCGAACAGTGATATGGTTGCAGGAGGCAATGCTTTCCTTGTCTTCCTCCTTGGTGCATATATCAATGATGGTTTCCTTTCTCACATTCAACAAATCGCCGTAATATATGAAAAGGTTAGTAACTTGTCTTCTTAAATTTCCATCATTGCAGGAAGTATTGTTTCCTTTCGTATTAAAAATATACTCTTGTGCCTTTGGAAAACTCAACCTTTCATGAATAGGTTGCTTCATCAAAACTCTTCCTCGTGGGCCAAGCCTATCAAACACCGAAACACGTGGTGTAACTTTTTCAATCTATCAAAGACTGATCGCCTTGAACCTTTCATTGCATATACTGTCTCTTATAGTAATATAGATGTGTATAAGAGACAGGGTGAAAGAAGTGCATGTGGACTCACGTGGTTTCTAGACCTGTCTGGAGACTTGACAGATGATGTGTATAAGAGACAGCTCCTATGTTGGGGTTCAAAGATGTTGGAGTTACCTGATGACGCTTCTCCATTTATCTCTGCAGGAAGCTTGCCCAAAGTTCCTTCTTCACATTAGGATCGTAACCAGCTTTCACGAGCAACTTGTATGCATTTGGACCAAATTGCTCGTCGGTTCGTGTTTTAGGTAATGAATTGTGCTCTATTTCGGACTCCACTTTTGGCCGAACAAAGCCTTCAAGAAGAGTTTCGCTATGCTTGACCACCTCAATTTTGGTGAGTGGTACAGTGAACTCCTTTAATTCATCGCTTCCAACAAAAGGAGATTGACCTTGTTTTCTCTTCGACTTTGGAACATAGCATAAGACATGTGTCTTAAATTTTTGACCATCTTTCTTTGTTAACTCTTTCTTTGTGTTACCCTGCAGGTAGAATTTAACATCAGCAAAGTAACTCTCAGCTTCAGTGAACGGTTTTTCATCCAGCAACTACTTTCGTTATGACACCGTTATGGCAATACTTGAAACATTGATGAAGAGTTGACGGTATAACATCATTCTCGTGAATCCATGGTCTCCCAAGAAGCATATTATAAGATGTTTTTGCATCGATAACATAAAATAGTGCACTTGAGGATAAATCGCCAATTAATAAATCAAGTGTTATAAGACCAATGGCTCTTTGCCCTCCTTGATTGAATCCTTGGATCATGAGACGGCTTTGTAAGAGTTCATCACTTGTGATTCCAAGCTCCTTTATTGCACGTAAAGGCATTATATTCACAGCTGATCCTCCATCGAGAAGTATCCGATTCACTTTTTGCTCACGTGCATATCCATTTACAAACAAGGGTCGATTGCGAGCTTTCGTCCCGAGCAATAAATCTACATCATCAAAAATAATCGTTGTGGCACATTCCTCAAGGACTTTATTAGCCACAGTGAGTTTCTTCTCAAATTCTTCATCAACTTTATCGATGTTCACACGTGCACATGGCAAGATACAAGGACGTCGTCATCTTTCAAGTATCCTCTTGACATGAATTCTTTCAAAGTAATAGGTCGACGGATATTTTGAAACATCACACCATTTGGAGGGATTGATGACGAAATTGTTATTCTTCTGGACTTTCTTTTTGCAACCCGTATTTTTACCATCCGAAATTTTAGATGCAGATTAGTCTTTTGCGCTTTAATTTTTTGGGTTCTGTGCAAAGTGACGAGTGTCCATCCTTCGTCAAAACTGATCATTTGTGGCATCATCATCCTTCAATAATTTTTCAGTTTGCCTTTCAAAAGGTACTTCACCTTGTGGAAAGAGGTTGTCATATAATAGAACGGAATTGAAATCTCCAAATTTTATTGTGGGCTGTATTGTTCTTATCTTCGATGGAAGATGAGATACTTTACCATTCTTCAACAAATTTTGGGAGTCAGGAATTATAGTGGTCTGATTTGCACTTGCTTTATCTTCCTCAAGCAAAATCTTACCTTGAAGCGGGCTAACTCCATCACCTTATCTTTGAAAACAAAACACCTTGAAAGGGAATGACTGTCCTTAAGCGATGGTAGCAACATATAGTTTGGATCATTAACTGCCTAGCTATACTCCATCTCGTTTCATCTCGGGGAGTTCAATGAGTTTGGCTTTGAGTAGATCATCGAACATGCCTTGAAGATCGGAGTCGAGGAAAGGATATTCTTTCTCTTGCATCTAAAGAGATAGGACTTTGTGGAAACGTCCGCACAGGCCTCTCCCTTCTCTGGACACCTTTTGACTGACTTTGTCGCGATCCTAACAGGTGCAGTATTTGTTGTCATAGTTTCTTTGTTTCCAGACTTGGGAGAGGCTTGCCCCCTTTCTTAAAGTCCTATATTTCTTTATTATTGCGAGGATCAGGAACAGGCGGTTCTTGATTTCCAAGGCCAATTTCAAGACTATGAGCTTTTGTCGCCAATTTCTCAAATGTCGGAGGTTGGATGCCTTGTAGGATATAACGAAGTCCCCACTTCATGCCTTGAATGCACATTTCAATGGCGGACGTCTCGGAGAGTCGGTCTCTATAATTAAGACTTAAAGTCCTCCATCGATCAATGTAATCAACAATTGGTTCGTCTTTTCACTGACGGGCGTTGAAAAGTTCAGTCATAGAAACAGTCCTCTTAGTGCTGTAGAACCGGTTGAGAAATTCCCGCTCCAATTGCTCACAACTATCAATCGAACCGGCATCAAGATCAGTGTACCAGTCGAATGCGTTACCTTTTAGTGAGCGGAGAAATTGCTTGACCAACAAATCACCATAAGTTCCGGCATTATTACATGTCTCGACAAAGTGTGCCATATGCTGTTACTAATTTCCTTTGCATCAAATTACTAGGCTTATACACATCTAGAAGACTGTAAGAGACAACTTTTCGATTCTTGCGGAATAATGCTTAGCGTATATAGGGTTTGATTTTGAACCATCTTCATATCTCACCTTGATCATACCTTCAACGAACGCCTCTCAATTGATCGGCATGAATCATTCCATCAGAAGTCACATGCACTTCTTTCACCTTTTCTTGTTGTGAAGTTTCAGCTTCTTGATGTTCGCCAGGTGCCTTTGAATTAATTTGACTTCCTTCCGCGGTACTGTCTTTCTTGTTGACGAGTTGAGTGATGACGGCATCTTGATCTTGTATGCGCTTCATCATTGTTTCCATCATTCTAGTTAGGCTTGTCATTTGATCCTCTAGAGTTGATGTTTGCGTTACCATAGCAGGCATAACAGAAAATACTGTAGAAGTTGCGGAATCTTCTCGAACAGGAAATCTCGTATGCGGAGTCTCTTGAGAAGATGTAGAATCATTACTTGATACGTCATCATCATGTTTTGAAGCTTTAGAATTAGAACCTGCTTCGAGCATCGCGAGGGTTTTCTAGATTGAAGCTCCAACATCTTTGAACCCCAACATAGGAGAAGTGATTTTGGGTAGTGTCGAGCCAAACACGGGAGCTGATGCAGATTGCACCTCTGCAAGAAGACGAACCGACGAGCGACTGTCCCTTATGGTTGGGCCAACAATTCGTGGATTCGCAGAATCATTTGCGAGATCCCATAGTAGTTTTTGAGTCGCAGACATTAGAACGATCAGGCATGGATTTGTCGTTCTTTGGAGCCATTGATGTAGATTTGCAGTTGAATATATATGAAGCAAAGAGATGGAAGGTAGAGATGGTCCCACCGGGCATGCCAAAATTGTGCGCAACAAAATATTTCGAGTTTGTAAAAATTGAACAAACAAGAAATATAATGATAAAAATATGAATATATGAAATAAAAGATTACAATCTCTAGGATATTCTCAATATGTGAAGAACATTCCTTCGATTCTTTACTTCAGACGAGATCCGAGGGCTTCACAGCTTATTCCCGAATCAGATATTGAATTCTTCAAGTCTTGATATGGGAGACCTGAAGAACACTTGATGAAAATCTTCAAACCTTGATATATGGAAGATTTGAAGAGAAAATTAAGAAATGAAGACTTAGAGCTTCCACAGCTTGCAGACTTCAGAAATATGTGTGTCTGTGTATATGTGTATTGAACCTTTGAGAGATGACCCCTATTTATACATTTATGAGAGGGGAGCAAGTTAGAAGACTCGTAGTACATGTGTAACTTCTTACTTGCATACCAAGAAACAAATTCTTATCTCTTTACACACATAAGAGATATTAATACATAAGGACTGTACTACTTTGATATTATCTCCTTATTTTAATTTATTAACAAAGAGATAAATACTAGAGTACATATATCCTTATTGGCCAAGTCTTGCAGACATGTGACATGGCACAATTTAATTGGAAGAGCGACACAAATACATTTAATTGGTCGAACTACCTCATTTTGACATGTGGAGCAATATAATCGGTTTTAAATTAACCAATGTTCCAAAATATATATAATATATGGCATTATTTAATTGGACCATAAATATGCCAATTAAATTAATTTATAGACAAATGATAATTTTAATATGAGTAATAAAATTTCATTGTCTACAACATTAAAAATCTTTCCTTGAGGACATAGTAATTTCATTTTATACTTCAGAGTAGTTAATAAAAATCTTCATACTTGTTGGATATGCAAAGTGGTGCTCAAGTAGCAATCCCACTCAAACATGTCGTGTGGGCCGCGACTATACGTATATATACATTTACACACCTAACTAGTTGGACCTATCTTGTTGCTTAGTTGGACCTATCTTGGACCAAAATCTGAATATTTAATTTTTTACTTTCTACGCACTGGGCATACCTCTTCCTGCGTCTTTCTCGTGGCGAAAACAGAACAATAGACAAAGACCCAGCCGACCGGCTTTGGAGGCTTGGAGATCCGAACAGTTAATTGAAATTATTTTTTACTTCTTTGATATATGTACAAGGATTATTCTATTGTTTATTGGCTTTGCTTTTAGGAGAAAAATCATCTTTGCAACTCTCAAATAACTTTTTCAAAAGTTGGTACAGGCTTGCTGTATTTGTTTGTGCCAAGTATGCGAACAATGATGAGTTCAGGGAGTTGCCATGTACTTGTGGATAAATGGATTAAGATAAATGCCACGTGTCCACTGTGCAAAGTCAAGGTTAGAGAGACCATTTTACAATCTCTTACAGATACAATGGCCTAGTCTGCCAATTTTAGAATTGACATGTTCCATAAGTAATCCATGTCAATAAGATTGAGATCTCGCCTCCTCAGATGGTCGGATTAGTTGTCCAAAATGCTATCCCATTTTGTTCTTTTCGAGTCGCCTTTTGGGCTGCAAGTGTTGTACCTTTATATAGTGATAGTGATTCACTAATATACTCTCACTAGCTACAAATTATGACTTTGTTATTATTTTCTACTGCTTAAGATGGGCTGGATAATGAAAGGGAAAATTGCAACATATTATAGACGACTCTCTGTTGTTGCTTATGTGAGCCAGATAATGATTCTTTTATAGGCAATGATATAAAAGGTGATAACATTTGCTAATATGTATTTGTCGAGATATAAATTGATAAACTTTTAGTTTTAGGCTTTGTACCTCAATTTTTTCCCCTTTCATTTGATTACGTGATGAAGCTTTCACTAAAAAAAGATAATACTAATAATAAATAAAAATGAGTTGTTTTGAAATATTCATTGAACATTTCATATAAAACGAGATGGGAAATATTTTTCTTTTGTCACAATGAACTTCTCTGGTGTATAATTTAATCTCTTCAATTTTTTTTTTTTTTTAGTGGGAAATGGCAAGCTTGTATTAACAAATCAAAAGAGAATTACAAAAGTTTGTATTTTGCTATTTAACTTTTCTCCCATGTCTTCCTAGCAAATCAAACAAATCCTTTGAAATTCAAAGGGAAGTTAGCCATAAAGTCTGTTGCTCTATTGCATCCTCTATCAACTAAAGTCTACTACTCCATTATCTTCAATAGACAAAAGTAACATTTATTTGTATTTTAATACTAACACATTTTTCATCAATTTGACATTTCTAAAAATGATCATCAGTAGAAATGTTCATTCTGGTTCTCTTTCTCCACTGTCCTCCCTCATCTTCCCTCTCGTCTCATCTCATCTGCTCCCTAAAAACTCCAACTCAAATGTGATACGAGTTAGAGGAATAAAGGTCTCTTCATAATCAATACATACTTTTGATCGAATACATTGGCTACCAAACGAGCTTTGTAACGTTCAAATGAATCATAAAATCATGTTTCAATCTTATATACACATTTGCACCTAGCTATAATTTTTTTAATAGTAAATCAACCAAATCTCGAGTATGAGTTTCAGTAAGAATTTGTAATTCTCCGCCCATGGCTTTTTGTTAAAGTGGATTGGAACTAGTCTCGTGGAAATGTTTGAGACTTATATAGGGTAACAAGAATTCAATAACAATGGTAGTCATTAATTAAAGTAAATATGAAAAACTGTTACCTATTTGATCAACGAGAAGAAAAAGGGAAAGGTTATGAAAGATCCACAGTTTAAGTAGTAGGTCGAAGAGAGGCTAGCCATCGGAAGTTCGTCAGGAAGATTGATAGAATCTGTATCAGAAAAAGTTTCATCTAAAAAAAGAATAATGAGTTCATTAGTAAAGAACCGTAGAGAACTAGAGGAAGATATGAAATGTGGACGAGCTAAATAAAGTTTTATGGTCTCAGAAGAGTACATAACGAGATACGATAGCCTTTGTGTTATATGCCATAGCCAAAAAGACAATAAATTCTAAAGCAAGGCTAATTTACTTCGTTTATGAAGAGGAAGGAAGACGAAACAATCACATAGAAAAACTTATCCTTATTACAATTTCTATCAAAAAATGGTACTTTGTCACTTAACTAATATATATAAGGGGCATAATAGTTATTTAAATAATCAAATTGGCAGAGTTAGAATTTTTTGTTAGTTGACCACAGGTCAAGGATGCAAAATAATTATTAAAATTATTAAGGGACAAAATTTATAATTCAGGTAAAAGTTGAAGGGAACATTTTCTTTTAATCCTAAAAATAATAGTTATAGGACAGAGTTATTTTTATTTAGTTAGTAAGTAGTGATTTACAAGGCGAAGAAAATGTATAAGGTAGTTATTTAAAAAAAAAAGTTAACACTAAAATTATACTAAAGTAGTTATAATTTTGCAAGGAGAAGAAAATAACAAAGGTAGTTATTGGTTTTTTAAAAAGAAAATTACACCAAAGAATATTAATATGATTGAGAAACCTTGTTATTATGAAATAATTGTAGAAAATTATTTGAAAAATAATAAAAAACTTTACTGGCCAAATAGAACGTTTTCTCTTATTTTATCTTCTAAAATCCCCAACTAGGTTGAAAAAGAATACTTTATACTTCGATACTATATATAAATAGACAAGGAGATATTTGGTGTCTGTCATTATTTGAATTTCTTTTTTTATCCTTATTATATGTGTAACTATATATAACTTCTTTTCTATCATCCACTTATTATCTTTTTACTTTTTGAATAATTTTTTTAACATTTTCCCTACTTTTTTTTTTTAATTTGTATAATTTTTTTAAAGTCATACTCGAAGGAAATGCCTTTTCCCACGGTGGAAACATAATAATTGCGAGATAAAACCAATAAACTAAAATATGAAAAAAGAACAAGAAAAAGATTCCTAAAAAAAAAAAAAAGAAAAGAAAAGGTCTATCCACGTGCACACGGCACCCCAAGCTCAATCCGTAAAAAGCGGTTTATCCTTTGACCCAATAACCCACATCGACTCGGACCCTAACATAAAAATAACTGGATCTTCTTCCACGTCATCGATTTCTAGGTCTTTCTTTGTCACCAAGATTTTCACAAAACTGGATAAAACTCTCGCAACTCTCAACCCTTCAACCACCACCGTCATTATCTTTTTCCGCCTCCTCCTCCTCCTCCTCCTCCGCCTTTCACCACCATCAACCCTTCTCCCGCCGCAAATTCTCAGCTTTTTCAATTCAGATCTTCTCTTTTCTAGCTCGGTAAATCTTGCGCTCTTGATATAAATCAATTTCTTTCCATTCAATTTTATGCCTGATATGCAATTTAGGGTTTTTTTTGTTTGTTTGTTGGCTAATTCTTGCATATTCTGATTTACTTTTTTCGACTTGTTTATGTAATCTGTGGTGGTATAAACCTCATTTGATTTTTAATAGAAAAGTTAGGGTTTTTATTGCTGAAGCTTCAAAATTGCTGTTCAAATATTCATTTTTTTTTTTTGTAACGTGTTTTTTTTTTTATATATTTAATTCACCTTCTTCTTTTTTTCCTGGTATGCATCTCTAGAAAATTTTCGGTTTCTTGAGCATTTTAGTTAGGGTTTTCTATTGTACGTGTAGATGGAAAACCTTTTTTTTTTTTTAATTAATAATAGCTAATTTTCCCCATATTAATTATATGTGGATAGCGTTTTGTTTTTTTTGGGTGTAATTTCAATGAGTATTGGTTCCCTTTCTGAGGTGGTGGAGTCTCGCTGAGTGGTCTATTTTTTCTTAGGACTATGGTCGATTACTGCTTTTGATTATATGTTAGTTTACAATCTAATTTTTCGTTGTCACACTTGAATTGAAGTGTGGAGTTGTTTGGAGTTCCATTTTGTGAGTAGTAATTACTCTATTTATCAAAAAAGCCCTTTTGTCTTGTTGATGAGGTTAAAACTTAATATATATTTCGTAAGAGCATTTAATATTGTGCTCTATTGAAGGATTGAAGCAAACAGAAGCTTAGTTGTTTTTCCATCATAATTTGATGAGTAGTAATTACTCTATTTATCAAAAAAGTTCTTTTGTCTTGTTGATGAGGTTAAAACTTAATATATATTTTGTAAGAGCATTTAATATTGTGCTCTATCAAAGGATGGAAGCAAACAGTAGCTTTTGTTGCTTTTTTCCATCATAATTTGATGGGGATTTGGAGAAAAGGCAATGAAATATTTCCTTAGTTGTTTTTTTGAAATCTTCCTTCGGGTGAATTAGAGATGAATATTGCCGTTGTTGCAATTGTAGTTGTTTGCCAACAAAATATTTTGTCTCTGGTTATTGCTCCTTTTGCATTTTAAGAGAAAACATTGTCATGCAGAGCTCTATTGTCCATTTTCTCTATGTATTGAGGCCTAGTTTTCGTGTCTCCCTTCCATTTTTCGGCTGATGCCGTGTTAAGACATGTCAAATGCGTAGGCTGCAAGGATTAAGCTGTGTTGCATCATGTACTATTATCTATTCCAGAATTGAATATGTTTGAAATGGAAGGATTGTGAACTGTAGAATAATTTCCTTTGTTGGTTACTTATACAAAGTCAATGTGCTGGTATCATGTGTGGAACATACAGTAAAAATATGGGCATCGAGAATTTAGAGCAAGCAAAAAAGATTCATTGTAAAATGAAGGTTTTTATTTTATTTTCTTATTTATTAATTATTATTATTATTATTATTATTTATTTTTATTTTTTTTTGGGTTCAGGCTTTAGATTAAGTAGTGATGGTCTTCTTATCACTAATTCTTGACATTCTAGATGTACTGTAATGTTTGGTGACAATCAAGTTGGTTTGGGAAGTATTTGCTTCGAATATATGAAATTCATGAAGAATAGTTAGAAATGTGTTTGTTGTTTGTTACATTTTTCTTTCTTTAGGATTGAAGCTGAAGAGATACGGTTTTAGAGGATGCTTAATTGTTGTTTTCTGAATGCAGGTTATTTTCTCCTTTTGGTTTCAAAGATGACAGAGACTTGGAGGATCACTTTCTTGCATAGTAATTGATATTGCAGTGCACAGACAACCACAGTTGTATCTGCATATATTTGTTGTGCTGGCTTTGTCATGTCCAACCATCTTATTTCCCAGCAGTTCCAATTTCTGGACGGGCAGATGGCACACATGGATCATTTACCTGAGAGACTGGACTCATTACCAGGAGATGTACCAAAGAACATGGTGGGCCACGTGTCCAGCAGTCCGGTGCCCCTTCATTTTACTGTATCAAATGAGCAACAGGGATCTGTAGAACCAATGCCCAAGAATTCTGGGATCCAAAATGTTATGGTATCTAACAACCAAATAAGACAATGAACTGAATCCAGAGGAGGGATTCAAGGATTTGGAGCCGGTGACACTATGGTGACTAGTCTAGGTTCACAAAAGGCTTTTCTGCCAAGCAAGCGGAAGGCTGAAATGGAAGCCGCATCAAATTCTAGTCCTCAGAACTTTTTAATGCCAAATAAGCGCACATTGCAAATAGGAATTTCCCCCCTTTCCCCCCAATTATTGCAGCCAACATCTCCTAATAAAAAATCGATGCAGATGCAATCTAAAGTAGGCCCTTCTATCATGCAAAATGTGCCTGCATCAAACAAGAAAATGGTGCGAAATGAATCTATATCCAACAGATCTGGCTTGCATCGACTGCAGACCCCAAAAAGTCGAACTGTGCAGAATGCGCCATTCTCCAAAGTGCAGACTGAACCGTTTGGAGCTGTGAGGTCCAAAATGAGGGAACAATTAGCTGCTGCCCTGGCCTTGGGATCTCAGAACCAGGACAAGACTGCAAATGCAGAAAATAATCACGCTGGTGAAATCAAGTGTTAATCATCAAACTGCTACTGGTTCCCAGCCTGCTGGATCTGATTTGGGTGCTGCTGGTGTGCATCAGCACAAGCATGAAGGCTCCAATGAACCTTTTCCTTCTGGGGAATTTTCTTCTGCTGGTGAATTTATTGGTAGTCAAGGAATTCCTACCAAGCTTCCTACCACTGAATGCACAGGAAACCCAACTATTTTGCCTGATGAAGATGTTTCATTCAGTGACAATTTCTTCGTTAAAGATGAACTTTTGCAAGGAAATGGGCTTTCTTGGGCGTTAGATATTGATATTCAGGTA
Source organism: Cinchona pubescens (assembly GCA_025175665.1). Classification (NCBI taxonomy): domain Eukaryota; kingdom Viridiplantae; phylum Streptophyta; class Magnoliopsida; order Gentianales; family Rubiaceae; genus Cinchona; species Cinchona pubescens. The sequence continues at coordinate 1,820,352 of JANKKI010000235.1, forward strand.
ATAGAAGAGAAGGAAAAGCCTAGCACTGAAAAAACCGAGGTTTTACATGACAAAGGAGGTGCAAGTGCAGCTGAGGAAGCCAAATCTCCAGAAAAGTTGGCTTCTGAAATTGAAGCGGAATTGTTTAAGCTATTTGGTGGTGTAAACAAGAAGTACAAAGAAAGGGGTAGGTCTCTACTCTTTAATTTGAAAGATCGTATTCTAATAATCCAGATCTCAGAGAAAGAGTCATGTCTGGCAAAATTACTCCTGAGAAACTGTGTTCAATGACCGCTGAAAAACTTGCTTCAAAGGAGCTATCAGAGTGGCGGATGGCAAAAGCAGAGGAGCTTGCTCAAATGGTGGTTTTACCAGATAGCGATCTTGGTAGGAGGCGTTTGGTTAAGAAGACCCATAAGGGTGAGTATCAAGTAGAAATGGAAGAGGATGATGGTATTGCAGTAGAGGTCTCTGGTGGATCTTCTTCACTTGCACAAGCTCAATCTAAAAACAAGGGTATGGAAACTCGTTCTCCTGAATCAGATGATATGAATGACAAAGAAAACAAAGCAAGTCATAAGAATGGTTCAGAAAACCAGGATCTTTCTGGTAGCTTGATTATTCCTAGTGATGGGAGTGATTTGATGCAAGGAATGATGGTAGATGAATTGAAAGATGTAGATTTTCTTCCGCCAATTATTTCATTAGATGAATTTATGGAATCACAATACCTTAATTCTGAGCCTCCTTTTGAAATTCTACAAGTTGATGCTGGGCAGTCAACACCTCGCACAGAAAAGGAGAACTCTGAGGCTGGTAATGGAGCTGCAGTTTCTGATTCAACATCCAAAGATCACGGGGATACTCCTGATAAGGCTGATGAAGCGGTCATGAAATCTGCCGTAGATGAAACAGTGAAACCAAAAGAGAGTCCTGTTCTGCAGAGCATCTCTCCTACTGCTTCTAACATATCAACAGTTGAACATGTTTGGGAAGGTTCACTGCAGCTAAGTATATCATCAAGTATCAAAACATTTGGTGTGTTCAGAAGGTATTGTTTTCGTCATCCCTAGTAGTAGAAGTGCACAATTACTTTTATCCTCTTCTCTGATACTTGTACTGGAATTGCTATTGATTGGATTTGTTTTTTCTCAATTTGTATAGAAGGTAGAAAATAGGGAATGCTCTGAAATATTGTTTGATGTTCTCCCCATGACACTACTTTTTGAAAACACTGTTTGCTAGAAAATGACACTATTTTGGCGAGACTTCAAATCTCAATAATTGAAAGTGAGTCAAATTCAGGAACTTAGAAATTCCTTGACAGTACTGTCAAATACTGTTGATGTTGTCCTACCTATGGCAATCCTTTTTAAAAGATTTGCTAGAAAATGACGTCATATTTTGCTTTAAAGCTCCACATCAATGAATTTTAAATGAGAATACTTCAAATCCTAATCATTGAAAGTGAGTCAAATTCAGGAACTTAGAAATTGCTTGATAATCTTAGCATTCCCCAATTCAGGCGATCTTTAGTTACTGCTTGGAGAAAGCACCATTATGGTCTCTTATCTCATGATGATGTTATCATGTTTCCTATGACCTGATTCTGTTGTGGGAAGAATATTCACCAACTTTCTAGATGGATACTACCAGTTAGCCATTACTGATGTGAAGGAACATTTTGTTTTCCAAGACCTTTGAAGCAAGTAACATGTATTTTCTGTTCTTTTGTGCTATAATAGTTTTTTGGTTCTAAGCTCTATATGATGTGATCATTATTTGGTGGAAGAGAAAGGTAAGTAGAAGCTGTGTTCGTTTGCCTGTGTTACATTATACTGATCTGTTATTCCTATTGCAGTGGAGAGAAAACATCCGTAGCAGAGTGGCCAAGCTCCCTAGAGGTCAAGGGCAGAGTTAGACTTGATGCTTTTGAGAAATTCATTAAAGACCTTCCTATGTCTCGAACCCGTGCAGTCATGGTACCTCAAGGCCCCCTTCTTTTCATAGGCTTTAATATGCGTCTCGTGTTCTTTTACTCTTCAAGCTCCTGCTTAATGCAGCAGTCCAGCTTTTTAACATTAAAGATTAATTACAATAATTTTGGTTTAATAAGAATGTATAGCAACAGTGCAGCTACCAAATCTATGGAAAGAGTGCAGTGTGATGAATGCTTTTCCTTTTGAAGTGCATTTTGAGAACACATGCTTATCCAAATCAAGGTTACAATGTAGTTACTTACCCTTTTGAATTTGAAAGACAAGGTCCTTAAGATATTGAAAGCAGATGGACCACCAAACATGAAAATAAACTTGCCTCTGATTTGATCTAAAAAGCTGATTTGTTCTCCTTGAAAATTCTGTGGCCGCTGGCAACATCAGAAGCATTTTGGTTGATGTAAGAGAAATGATTTTTGCAGCATGTTTTCTGTCTAAAGTTTCATGTAGAAATAGGATGTGATTTGTATTTTTGATAATCGGGAGAGTGGGTTCACAGGAAACTGATGATAGGATTGATTAGAGATCACTTATCTTAAAGTTGCAAGCCATTAAAGTTTATCTTCCAGAAACCACTGTTCATCAAGCTGCCTTTGTTACAAACTGGTTCAGCAAGCATACCCAAAATACAGAAATCTGTAGTAGTTTTGAAGATGAAATTCTGCAGATACCAAGTTAAAAAGTAACAGGGAAATAGTACTGTAAACAGTATACTCCCCGGACCATTAGAGAACGAACAAGCATTTAACAGTTTCGGTTGTAATATAGAAGTTGATTTCTTTTTTGGTCTACAGTTATCTAAAATAGATGATTCAATGTGCAGGTTATTCATTTTCTATTGAAGGACAACTCGGCTGAAAGTGAGCGGGCCAACCTCCGGGAGGTTTGAACTAGTCACTTTTTACTTATTCCCTTGGCTTTGATTTTATTTATTTGTTGCTTGCTTTTAACGTTACGAAATGCCACAGGCAATTGAATCATATATCTCGGACGATAGGCTGGGTTTTGCTGAACCAGCCACTGGAGTGGAACTATACTTGTGCCCGGCACGGGGGAGAGTAGTTGATATGCTAAGCAGCTACCTGTCGAAGGACCGAACTGATATCTTTAACTCTTCGGATAATGGTCTAATTGGAGTTATTGTATGGAGAAAAGTCCACATAAGTTCGACATTATCACCTAACTCGTCATCACACCAGAAACATACTAATAGTTTGAAAAGGCAACATTTCACATCTAGGAGACTGCAAGAATAAAGATTCTAATGATGTAAACGTGAATAAGATGAACAAAGCATCACCACCCTCTTTACACAATAGACCTCCTTTGAGTGCTGTAATCCCACCACCCTCAGATGATGATGATTCTGATATACCACCTGGATTTGGGCCACCTCCGGGTGCCCGGGACGATGATGATTTGCCTGAGTTTAACTTCTCGGGAAATATAAATCATGTTTCAACTCCTAGGCCTACATCCCGGAACCTCCATCGGTCAACGAGGCCTGTGGACCAAATTAGGGAACTAATACACAAATATGGGCAAACTGGAGCTACTAGTGCTCCAAATAACGGTAGTAATAGTAGAGGTTCGGCAGTTGGTCTTGGAATTGAACCATGGAATGATGATGATGATGATGATGATATTCCCGAATGGCAGCCACAAGCTCCCCATCAGCCCCGACTACCTGGGCATGCCTTGCATCAGCCACTGCAACCCACTTATGGAAATAGCCAAAATACGGTAGCTCGGCAGATTAAACTATCTTTTCAGTTTAATCCGGCAATGATGCATTCTCCAGCCCCTGTTAATATTGCCTCCACTGGGCATCAGGGTGCTAGGTGGGCACCGCCTCCTGGTAATCCGGGAAATGTGCCAGGTGGAGACCAATACTATAGGATGCCTCCTGGGGTTGGATCTGGATTGAGACAACATAATTCCAGGAGTAGGGGTTTCTGATTTCTTATAGTTTCTTACAATGTATATTATGGTTTTCTTTTGCTCCTTCTCTAGTTACTTCTTTCCTTTTATCTCCTCTCCTAGAACTGGTGTAGTTTTTACAAGTGTGTCATTTGTTTCTGCACAACCAAAGAGGATTAATGAAGTTTAGTACTGTCTGAATTGCCCAACTTTTTTTTTTTTTTTTTTTTGTCTCTTTGTAGATGTTGCTCCTGAAATTAATGGCAGCCAAAGCAGTCGGGAGTAAAATATATACGGTACATTGGTGTGGACTTCAGTTTCGGTTGCTATCAACTTTAGGCACCTATAATCACACTCTGTGATCATTGGAATTCATAGAACCTTTGCCTTTTCCAATCAGAATACTGGATTTTTAGTTTTGTCCCCTATCCTACGTCATTAATTGGAAGGGCATGTTTGTAACAGCCTATACGGATCATGCTGATTATCTTTTTGCCGAGATCCATTAGCCCTTTAAGACAGGAAATCAGAAGCAGTAGTAAATCAAGTTTGTATGTGACGAATACAAGGAAGGGAAGCTGTAATTTCTGTAAATGTCTTTCCTTATTTTCAATACAATCTGGGCATTTCCTTAAAAAAAAAATCAAGTTAAACGTATAGTACAAGATAACTAATTTCCTAAGCAACAAAACTGAATCCTTAATTCGCACAAGATGCATGATATTTGATCATTTTTCGGAATCATTTTTTGCATATTTCAGGGCCAAACTACTGCATTTTTTTCATCCTCAATATCTGGTTTAGTGGAATCTGGAGAATGTGAACAGCATTACATTCTTCATTTCTGTAAGCCGAAATGTCATCCTTTCAAGAAACTTAAAGTTCATGGTCTTTTCAGCAACTAACTCAAGTAAAATTGCTCTTTTTCAATGATCTTTTTGTCTGTTCTGATGATCAGGCAAATGCCTTAATCCAACCAGAGAGAACTGATAGGAAACATATCCTCCAAACTGCCAACTCTACTACACTGTACAGCTACTGAAGTTAAATTCTGGCACAATGGCTGTTTGCTAGAAAGCTATGATCAGAATGCAGACGAAACGCCAAAGCTGACAACACAAGATAATGTAGAAACTACTCGTTAAAAACTAAATTAACCACCTAAAGAGCGTTTAATTGCTGCTCTTTGCTCTGCTGTCAATTTTGTTGGAAAGTTAACTTCAAAGTTGATCTTCAAATCGCCTCTGTTACCGGGCTCCCTCGCAATAGGCATACCCTCTCTTGCAACCACAAGCTCATAACCAGGACTGATAATGTCATTCACAGGGATTGACAGTTCGCGTCCATCTAACGTGGTGATGTTTACTGTCGACAACATACTCCCTCCTAATGCCTCAGCTAATGACACCTTGTATTTCATAACGAGGTCATTGCTATCTCTGTTGTATACATTGTGAGGCTTCTCTTCAATCACAAATGCAAGATCTGCAGGAAGCTGGTTGAACTGCTCGTTTCCTTTATCTGGAAATGTTATCTTTGTTCCCCTCTTCCATCCCGGCTTTACTTCAATGGATAGAATTTCTGATTCTGTTGACATCCTCCTACAGGAATTATTGCAAAAAGAATAAGTAACAAGGTATACATTTAACATCGACGAATATAGGAGATTCTTGGGTGGTGACTTGTGACGTGGCTTATTCAGGACCAAGGGGTCAGTCCATTTTATAATTTTACGATGAATAGTGGCTTAAGTAATGTAATAATTCAGAAGTCAGAACTCAAACAACAGAAGATGCTGCATTTTGTGTGAGATGCAGCATAACTGCTATGAATTAACAAGTATACATCTGCTAGTTAGACGATAAATGGCTGGAAATCAGTTCGCTTATAATCTGAATGGACAAAATGGCAGCCATATTATCCATAAAACCAGCTCTAATCAGGCCATTAATGCTACTGAAAGAAATACAACATTGTGATGTTGACTCACCAAATGTAGTGATTTTTGCAAGAAATTTCTATTGGAAGACCAAAACAACACCACCATAATGGAAAAATAAATAAGGAAGAAGCGAAAGAATAATAGACCTACCCATTTGCATCAACCACTTTTCTAGATATCTTCATTTTCCTAGTTGATCCTGTATAGAGCTCCTCAAGGCTGCAATTTAATTTACTTTCCACGGGTGGTGGTTTCTTTGGCATGGTAGCACCAGTTCCATCACTATAGGTCCGGAAAATGTTTTCACTTGCACCAAATCCTCCAAATGGCCCTCCTCCATCAGATGCAAACCTCATGGACCTGCCAGGACCAGTTGATCCAAATCCGAAGGGACTATTACCAAAAAACTCTGCAAAAATATCTTCTGCATTTCTTGGATTGCTATGACCCTTTGAATCCGTTTTCAAATCCACCTCCTGAACCTGGTGGAGGCATGTCTTTCAAACCTTCTTCACCATATTGATCATAAGTTTGCCTCTTCTGTGGATCACTCAGTACCTAATACACAACGAATATCTTCATTCGGTCAATGTCCAATAGTCCTAATTATCTACGCAACTTCCAAGTATAAGCATGACTTTTGGCATCTTGGATTCAAATGTTGGACTATTTTGCAGCAATAAAACCTTAGAATTTTTCAAGGCGGATTAATAAAAAAGAGAAACCAACTAAGAGATTTTAGGAGTTTCCTCTATTATATCTTCTATTATAGTCAGGAACCGAATCAAGTATGCATGTATAAGAGTATCAGAAAGCATTTCAGGAAAAGGCCATTGCTTTCAGTGAGTACTTTGTGACAGCTCAATTTAAAAAAGACATGACAACACAGAGCTCGGAGCAACAACAATAAACCAAGCCTTATTCTCACTAAGTGGATTTAGCTGCACAAATCCTCGCTTCTACGCTACAAAGCTCGGAGCATGTTCAGAATTACCAAGTATAGATTATTACATGATTAACTCATGTTTGCTAAATTTCTCCGATTTAGTTAGGTGCTCTAAAGAGAAAAGAGATTCTGTTAAGAAGGAAATAAAAGTTTCTTGTGTTATATTCTTTGAAGGAGTTCCTCTTCCTTATTTTCATTTCCTTAACTTTTCAACCACAAAAACTGAGTTGAAAGGTAAGTTATATATTGCAATGTTTCTGATTCCAATTTATTTTCTGTTCATGCTTTCCAGAAAACAGACACATTATCTGAATGCCTCTAGTCCTATATATTCTTCATCATATAGATGTATAATTGCAAACAAAAAATTGCAAACAATATTCCTACATAATCAATAACGTAAAAAAAATTTTAAAAAAATCTTGAAAACAAAGATAATCATTTTTGAGAATTGACAATTACACGTATATGTGAGAATTTCTAACAAAAAACGGCCAAAGAAATATGTATAAGATGCCTGAGTTTACTTCATATGCCTCAGAGATTTGCTTGAACTTGGCCTCAGCCTCCGTCTTGTTATTGGGATTTTTATCTGGATGCCATTTCATTGCCAGTCTTCTGTATGCTTTCTTCAGATCATCTTCTGTTGCATTTCTCTCCACCTTCAATATGTTGTAATAATCCACCCCCATTATCATCATATATATTATTTATCACAAACAATATATGTATGTACACTCAATTATGGCTTTCAATCATATCAAAAGGAGAAGGCTCTCTCTCTCTTTTAAGGCCAACCAACTTTTCAATTTTCATCAATGAAAAATAATATGTTTTACACCCAAAAAAAAAAAAAAAAAAAAAATCAAAATTGGCAAAACTTTGAAGGGTTTTTCTCCTTTATGAAAATGGATGAACTCAAAAAAATTTCAAAATAAGTCCAAACCATAAATTGAAAAGATATAATGAGCAATTTCTATAGTTCCAAGGTTATTCCTTCTTTTTTTTCTTTTAAATGTGAAGTCATTGATGAACAAGGGTAAAATGTAAAACTTTGTTGGTTGATAGTATTTGTTTACATGAAGAGTAGCGTGTTTCACGGTTGTAAAGGATTTCTTGTCTTTGGATTTCAACGATAATAACGGAATCTCTTGTTTTTGTTGTTTTATTTTTTTGTTACCTTTGAGTTAATGTTTCATTTTGTGTAGTACAAAATCTTTTATTCCTCTCATTTTTTTCTGTCTCACTATTTAATCAATTGTTAAGATTTTGTAAATTAATTTTAATTTAATAAAATAATCTTAACAGTTTATTTGATAATATAACAGAGTGTGAAACATAAGACCCGTAGTGATTTTGTGTTGTTTCCTTTGGCTGGCTTTAAGGTACAAGATTTGGTTGCAAGATTTTGTCATATATATATAATATTTCTCTAATTTTTTTATTTATCCCATCAAAGTGTTTTTCTTTTTTGTAATGACTAAAATACTCGCCCTTAGTGAAATATAATTTCTAATTCTCAATACAAAACATATATAAGTGATTTCTTCTATGTTTTGTAATGTCTAAAATACCCGCTCTTAATGAAATATAATTTTCAATTCCCAATAGAAAAACATATTTAAATATTTCTCTACTTTTTTTTGTAATACATAAAATACTCGTTCTTAATGAAATATAATCTCTAATTCCCAATAAAAAAACATAATTAAATTACTTATCATCTATTTTACCTATTTTTTAAGATACAGCCATCTATTTTGGCATAAATATATAATAAGATGGAAAATTTTTATTCGTATAAAAATATTTATTATAACCAAAATTGAAAAAAATTGAAAAAATGAATCATATTTATTATAAAAAGTATAATTAAAATCACATTTATTATAAAAATATTTATTATAATTTCCAATTCCCAATAGAAAAATATAATTAAATTACTCATAATTTATTCTACCTATTTTTTAGAATTCAAACACCTATTTCAACATAAATACATAATAAGACGAAAGTTTTAATTTGTATAAAAATATTTATTATAATTAAAGAAATTTCAAAAAATAAAAATGAATCTAATTAACATATAAAGATTAAATTAATCAAACAAAAATTATATCTTATGTATAAAAAATTAAACATATTAAACAAGTGTGCATATATATATATATATGTAGACACACAAGTTGCTTAAATTTCAAATTTTACATTTGCACATGTAGTATGTACCATATGCGATTGTGTAAAATATATTCCACACTGATTAGTTGTCAATGCAGTAAAGATAAGTCTCACTAGCAATAGAATCTGGATTGCTCTTTCATTCTTGAAATACTTTGTGCATAAAGAAAAAAGAAAAAGGAAATAGAATACAAATGGCCTAAATAATTCTCAAACTAAGTTCACCAATTGGGTTCAAAATGTGATAAAAACTGAACCTAGACAAAAAGCATCAACATCCATCTGTCTGCACAGATTGAGCTTTAAAAAGGGTGCAGGCAATCAAACTGGAGTTTAATGAATAACATGTTCCCAGCCTCAGTAGCTGAGCCTGATCTCTACATCCGACGGTTCTTGCATCATCAGGGTCTTCTGATCGTTTGGACCCGCTCAATGGCTTGTGAAAGTTTACTTGAGAAATTTATTCCACACTCTTGTAGAAGTGAGGCTCTTCTCTTGGCACTCCTACAAATGAAGACCATAAAAGTGATGAGCAGATAATCACACGATTAACCTTTTTGAGTTCAAGAGTGAAGTGTTCCAAAGAGCACAGGATAATATAAATAGAAGCAGCCAAAAAGTACCGTAAAAACGGTTGGGCAATTCACACGATATATTTGCTCGGGTTCCACTTCCATACTTGAGAGACAGCTTACCTCAACCTTGCAATCCCAACCAAAAAAAGGCCAAGTTAATTCAAGAAAGAAGATTTTGTCCCTGATCGTACCAAATTCTTTAAGGTCATTTGCCCCGTTCTATATACATATATCTTGACAAATATTGGACGTACCACAGCTTCAAACAAAGATCTCTACTCAAAATCACCATACACGATAGGTTATGAGTAATATGATAACACTATGATGGAATTATTGTGAATGCATGCCAGCGGGTACAAACATAAACTATTTACTAAATAAGGACAAGCACCAGTTAACCCAACCAAATAATGCACAAACTTTGTGCCAGCCGTGAAGTACGACTTATATGACATTGTTCCTAGAAGATAAAAAATAACAGAGATTAGCAATCTCAAGAACGGAAAAATCCATATGTGGATGGATAATTGTAATTTGATCATTTCGTTAGGGTCTCACAATCATAGAGAACTACCAGATTCCTCAGGTCCTCTTCAACAACTAGATGTAGTGTATTAAATCAACTTTGGTGAACCGTGAACATTAAGATACACCATAAACGTGGACAAAAGGCATCCATTTTTCTTTGCAAAACCAAGGCACTCTCTTGTGATTGAACCATCTTTCTGTGCAGGAGCAGAGAAGAGGCCAAAACAATTGTAGAAAAACATTGGTTAGCTATCATGTATCAAATGCCGAGGACCAAGTTGTATTTATTTAGAGGTAAAGCGCTCTACCAACACACGAAAGGTAGACGGAATTCTCTGTATAAAACTGAACTAATTTTTTTTTAACTTCCTATTTTTTTATTCTATGATATCCCACCACCAATCCAACTGTCAAGATTCTCAAGATTCTAGTCGAGGTATTTTGATACATCCCAAGGACTTGATGGTGATCAATTGTCCACAAAGGCTCGATATAGGCTCACGGAATCCGCACTTCAAGTTCCACAAGATCCAATTACGAGATCAAGAGCTAAGAACCTCAATAAAGCTATGTTGGGCTTAGTTGAAGTTGTTGAAGATCAAGAAGAGCTCACAAACCTTTTGGAGATGAAGTCCACTAAAGAGTCTAAGATGTTCTTAGTAATGGACGTCCAAGTCATTAAAGATCAAGCCTAAGATGAGAAGCTGAAGGGCCGAAATTTAGCCTCATTATTTCGGCCATGGAATATTCTTTTATTTAGTTGTTCTAGTCTTTTATTTTGAACCCAATACTGTTTTAAGTGTTAGTGTGTTTAATTGAGCTAGTTTCAAGACGTAATTATTTGTTTTTGGGCCATGTATTTCGGCCATTAGTTAAGATTACAAGAATTGGGTTTAAAGGCTAATGGGCTGTAGGATCCAGCCCAAGTATTAAAACTAGCTATCCCACATTGAATAATGTAGTCCTAGAATCCTCCACCCTCAACTATAAATAGAGGGGTCTTGTACACAATTGAAGGGGATGAATTTTGGCAATAAAAATCAATTTTTTTCTTTTTCCTCTCATACGAGTGAATTAGAATGTGAATTAGAATTTTAGATTTCTCTTTAGTCTAGAAGTGAATTAGAATTTTAGATTTCTCTTTAGTCTTGTCTAGACTAGGAATCTAGTTGGGGCTTCAAGATTTGAACACTACTGTTGGTTGAGGTTATAACCAACACCAGGTATTGATTTTCTGCCAATTAGGCTTTGGATTGGGGCTTCAAGATTTGAACACTTGTGGTGTTGGTTATACCACTTTTTACACATCAGATACTGTTTTTTTTTCAATGAACAGTACCTGTGAACAGTACTGGTGAACAGTATGATGAACAGAACCGGTGAACAGTAACGATGAACAGTCGGTGAACAGTATGATGAACAGTGCGAACAGTGTGATGAATTTACAATTTGAGTTTGACCAAAATTCTAGCCAATGCTCTGATACCACGATGATACGAGTTGATGCCCAGGGTATGTAGAACTTGATCACAAATGCTAAAGATCCCAACTTTATGATTTAATAAATTTTCATAAAATCTTTCGATTAGAAGAAACAAAGGAACTCTTCCGCTTTGAAAAACCTCTTGTAAGTACTCTTTTCGATTTAAACCGATGGAATCGCCCATTTCGTTACATAAGAAATAATCGATTTGAAAACGCTCTACAAAAAGAAATGTCCCAATATTTCTTTGAGACATGTGAAAGTGATGGAAAAAAAAAAATATCTTTTACATATTTGCCCAGTTTGTCAACTTTTTGGGAAATGATAAAACTAAAAATATCTCTGTCCACACTAGATAAAATTTACCTTAATGAATTTGATTTATACAAATACAAACCAAAAAAGAAATAATTTAAACAAGGAATTTAGAAATCGAATTGAAGCCCTAGACAAGGAAATGCTTGGATATACTCGAAACAAGAACTCGATTTTGTAATGACGATACTAAAAAACTATGAGCAAGGTAGTTGGTTATTGTTAATAGACCTCCTTGATTAGCCACAAGACAATCTTTTAACTATGAGCAAGGAATTGATCCAAAGCCTAATTGGCAGAAAATCAATACCACTCGTATGAGAGGAAAAAGAAAAAAACTGAAATTTTTATTGCCAAAATTCATCCCCTTCAATTGTGTACAAGACCCCTCTATTTATAGTTGAGGGTGGAGGATTCTAGGACTAAATTATTCAATGTGGGATAGCTAGTTTTAATAGTTGGGCTGGATCCTACAGCCCATTAGCCTTTAAACCCAATTCTTGTACACTTAACTAATGGCGAAATACATGGCCAAAAACAAATAATTACGTCTTGAAATCATAGAATTAAACACACTAACACTTAAAACAATTGGGTTCAAAATAAAAGATTGGAACAATTATAAATAAAAGAATATTCCATGGCCGAAATAATGAGGCTAAATTTCGGCTCTTCAGCTTCTCATCCTAGGCTTGATCTTTAATGACTTGGACGTCCATTACTAAGAATCACATCTTAGACTCTTTAGTGGACTTCATCTCCAAAAGGTTTGTGAGCTCTTCTTGATCTTCAACAACTTCAACTAAGCCCAACATAGTTTTATTGAGGTTCTTAGCTCTTGATCTCGTAATTGGACCTTGTGGAACTTGAAGTGCGGATTCCGTGAGCCTATATCGAGCCTTTGTGGACAATTGATCACCATCAAGTCCTTGGGATGTATCATATTTCAAGACTGGAAAGAACTGAACATCACATGGAGATCATAAGGGTTACATTTACATTCCTATTGTATGTCCCTAATCTTTCCGTATACAATAATTTACAAACATCAATATTTCCTGATACTTATATTTATGCTGTTTTAATTCTTTTAATGTTAATCCACCTTGAGATGGTTCCTACAACTTGCATAGATGCACAGTGTCTCAGAGTGCAAGATGCTCAAGGAAACTCAGATTCTATACTCAAAGCTATTTTTACTTATCATGCTAAAAGCATCAATCCTGTGATTTTAAGTATAAGGCACAAAAAAAGTATTTGGAAAAAGGAGGGTATTAAACACCGTGTAAAGCTTTTTCATTAAAGAAATCTCTTTCTACCGGGAATTCAAAAAGTTCTTCTGTACTTTCTCCAACTACAATGATTAAAAGAACTACTACTGAATCCACTTTCTTTTAGTTATGGCTATACCTATTGTACATATTCAAAGCAAGCAGTCCATCCCGTCTTCTCCCTTATTTTACCGAAATTCCCATCGAGCTAAGTTGATAGCATAAATGCTATGGTACTATCAACGTATGGTAGATTATACAATCTCCTGAATTTATTATGAAGACAGTTAATTATCATAATCAATTCCTTGCAAAGTATACACCATACATTGCAGGTGCCTACTGGGATTACATATAAGAAAGTGGCATTTGGTCAAAATTTACTTCCAACAAAATTGAGATGGACAAACCTTGGTGATATGTTTTCTGTCATTTGGACAGAGCAACAAGCAATACACCATTCAACGCGGAGAGCAATTTTTCATGGTGGCTCGGGACAATTTCCGGAAACAAATGTATCTGCAGTAATGATAACACACTATTTATTTTCATCCCCAGGTTAAGAGAGTTTGTATCAACTTAAGAAAATGGTTGCTTCTTAAACAGGAAAAATCTCAATAGTTTTTCTAACTTAAACTAATGGAAATGAAGGCAGGAAAAATGTCAGTGTGGTCCATAGCATGTCTTCCATTTTATCTTTTTGTTGAATAAAAAAGTATATTTTCATTTTGTATCCTTTCCTTTAAAAAAATAAAAAAATAAAAAAAGGATATCTTGGAGGCTCAAAAGATTGGAGATCAAAGACCAGATCCAAAAAACTTTTCTCGGCACAACATTGTCAAACTTCGTACCTGTCAGGTTGTCCCAGAGTGTTTGATAGAAGCTCTTAGCAAAGATATTAAGGGTTTTCGTCAAAGAACTTGTTCTTACTTTTATCCTTGAAACTTTACGTAGGATATGCCATTCTCACTCCAGTGCATGCTGATTGCATGACAAGTTTCAAGTGTTTTGCAGCCTCCGTGAAGCCCTCCCTCTGGCATTTCAACAAGGTGCATTCCAAGATTTCAAAAGAAACAGCATTTAGCTCACACCCTGCCATTGACATTTCTTTCAACAACAAGATAGTCTCCCGTACTTTTCCCCTCTTGAACATTGCCTCCATTATGGCATTATAAATACTAATATCCGAAGCAATCCCATTCTCGAGCATATGACCTTTTAGCTGGAGAGCAGAGGATATCTTTCCCTCTTTACAAAGGACAAATATTAAAGATCTATAGGTAATTGCATCCATCTTCAGCCTCTGGCTGAAAATATCCCCTGACAGATGATACGCCAACAAATACTTCCCTTCTCTTATCAAAGCACAAATTAGAATATTATAGGTGGTACTATCAGGTGAAAATCCAAAGCTCTTCAAATATTTGAACACTCTCTGTGCTATTCCCACCAATTGATTTCTACAAAGACCACTCAAAAGTGTGTTGAAAGCACTCACTGTAGTGGGGCTAGGACCATTAATCATCAGAGAGTCGAAAAGCTTTAAGCACTCTTGAATCTTACCAACTTTAGAATAATAATGAATCAGACAAGTGTAACTAAAAATATCAAGTTTAAGATCAGCATTTTCCATTTGGCGCAGGATCCTGGAAATGATTGCATAATTGTGCTGTTTACATGCTACAGACAGAATTGTATTAAATGAGATCAAGTCAGGCCCATTTTGACACCAATCAATGTGGTCAAAGAAAGACAAAGCTTCATGAATATTTTTATCTTTGCACAATCCTTTTAAAATTGTATTATGTGATACATTAGTAGGTCTTAAACCCAATTCCATCATGCGCATCATCATGGATAACGCTTCTTCTGATCTTTTATTGCAACACAAAGTATGAAAATATATATTATATAACACAACGTCAACCGAGCAGCTCCTAGGAATGATGTCAAGCAAAAATTTGTTGGCAATGTCAGTTCTCCCCCTTTGCAACACAAAGAGACTTGCCTCCAGCCAATGCAGAATAGGTATATGGATCAGGGGAAAATCCCTTTTGCTCAACAACTCGAATAAGCTCACTAATCTCAACAACTTTATTTTGAAGAAAAAGTTCTCGGAGAACAATATTGTACATAACTAGGTCGGGGTTACATCCTTTCCTTTCCATTAATACCAAGAGGCTTAATGCTTCATCAACCTTACCATTATTACACAAAAACTTAACAACTACAGTATAAGATATCACATTAGGCTTACAGCCATCAGCTTCCATTTTAGCCAAACAATGAAAGACATCATCCCATAAGCCATCCCTACAAAATCCATAAACCAAAGCTGTATACGAACAAACATTATGTACAAGTCCCTTCTTCTTAAGAAAACAAAAAAAAGCCAAAGCACTGCAACTACTATACAACTTGGAAAAAGCCCATAATAACGGATTGAAATTATAAGCACCCCGAACAAGGCCCTTATCCAGCAAAACTAAGAACACTAAATAAGCCTCCCCGACCATCCCGGCTTTACTAAGACCAATAATCAGCATATTCATAGCAGGTTCCATAGGAACATAATCCAACCTCAACAACATGTCCAACACATTGAGCGAATCGACTAAATAACCGAACCGAATTAATCTGTTCAACAACTTAGATAAACACTTAAACGATGGCAAAAACCCGCTTTTCCACATCTCTTCTGCAATAAAAATCCCATATTTCAACCTACCAATTAAAACCATCCCATTCAATAGAGTATTATAAGTCGATGCATTAGGACATGGACCAAACCTTTTCATCCCATTATAGACCTCAACTAACTCATCAAACAAAACATTCTGAGACTTGAAATAACAATAAATCATAGAATTATAATCATAAACAGTTGGCTTTCCAGGCACAAACCTCATCAAACTCAAAGCCTCCAATGCTTTTTTCAGGCAACCTGAGGTAGCATATCTCTGCATTTTCTGCTTTAATTCGTCGTAATTCGACTTGGACACCCTGGAATCTTAATGTACATAAAAATCCAAACTTTGAGCAGCACAAGATGTGGAAAACGTCATAAAATGGTACAAAAAACACATCTTTCTGTAGGGGATTCTTGGTGGGATAAAGGGTAGGCAAAATTTCATCCCTCAAAATTTTCCAGGATTTGAAGAATGACCCATTAAAGATGGTTGATGAAGTGATTGATTGGCAGTGCAAGTCGTGAGATTTTTTTGGAAATTGACTGACAAATCCCAAAACCCTAAGCCCTCTGAAAACCCAAAGAAACGAAAGGAAGTGAAGGGAAGAGGGATTGATGGGTTCAAAATGGGCAATGATATTGCCACAGTAAATATCTTATTGCCGCAGCATATTTCTATTTAAATGACAAAATTACCCTCTCAAATTATCCCTATTTTCCACAAGCATCCTCCCCCAATCCCCATCCTTGCACCACCACCTAGGCCTGTCAATGGGACAGGTCTAGACCCGGATCCGATCCGAACCCATTTATTTGGGTCTAGATCTATAGTAAATTATATTAATTATTCGGATCCGTTCTGGATTCGTTTAGCTATTATAATAAATGGATCGGATTTGGATTTTGGTGTTCCGACCCGATTAAAATTCGGATCCTATTAAAATATTTATTAAAATATTTAATATATAATAATATTATTCTATATTAGTGTTATTTTATATATATATATATATACATATATGTTGTGTAAATTGCCCATGTAATTTATATTTAATGTAGAATACATGCATAAATATTAATTATGAAGTCAATACTTTTGTATAATTAAAAAAAAAAATTCTATAAGTTGTAATAGTTATATATATAATTTTAAATGTTATAAAAAAATTATTAAGACCCGGATCCGGATTTGACAAGACCTTTTGTAGACTCGTCAAAAATCTAGATTCGAATCCGATTATTTTAATGGAATCCGAGTCTGAATATACTAGATCGGACCCAGATCCGATCCTTTTACAGGCCTACCATCGCCCTACCATCAGCTTTACTCCTTTTTTTCTCTTTTCACACAAACAACCTTCATTCTTTCTTGAAGATCCATTTATCAATTTAAAGAATTTTTCCAATCCATCAGTGATGGAGTGCTGAGACAAAACAAGGAGGTCATCGACGATAGTAACGGAAGGAAAATCACATTTTTTGGCTGGGATCATTCATGAAAGGCCATCGACAGCCAAGCGAGAGGTCTTTCCATAGTCCAGCTATTTAAACTTTGAAGTGAAGACTATCGGAGTATGGAATTGTTGTCTTCAACTGGTGGTGGTACCACTGCCATCAACAATATGGAGAAGGATGAGGACGGTGGTGTTGCTGCCAGAGGAAAAGGTTCATTTGAGAATTTGAGGGGTAATTTTGTCATATAATAAAAGAGTGCGGTGGCAATAAGATATTTGCTGTGCCCGTTCAAAATAGAAGAGACGATGGGTGGGTAGGGTTTTGGAGAGTGGTGGGTGGTTCAAAATATTCTTATTTTGATATTTTTGTCCAGCTGTAGACCCTGTGGTCAGAATTATATCTTAAAAAATTTTGTACATACATCAGCTGATGTCATAAATTTTCTAAAATTTAATCCAAACCACAAGGTCTACAAGTGGGATCAAAAATCGGATCTACCTAAGTATTTGCCTTTGCCCAATTATACATACAATACATTCTAAATATTAACGTCTACTTAACAATTAAAATTTTGTTATGAATCATTTAATAAATATTCCTAGTATGTCCATGATTAATCTTCTACATTATACCCTATATAATTCATGCAATCTTCATTTGCTCATGGGTGAACCTTAAACCTATAAATAAAGATTTAGGTGAATGGAATGAAATGAAAAAAAGTGAGAATCTCTCTCTTTACTTTATATTACTAGTATGGGAGCACGTGCTTCACAAGTTGAAAGATACTAATTTTTTGATTTTTATTGTTATGAATTAAAAAGTAAAACATGTTTGGAAATATTAACTGTTTGATTTTCTTAGTTCACTTAATTTTTTGCTTATATGATTTTTGCTTCAATGTTTAATTATGTCAAAGAATTGTCTTTTATAGTTTGTATGGGTTTTGAAAAATATTTACTCATAGGTGATTTTTATGCATTTTCTTTAGATATAACTTTGTTGGAAATATAAGGGATTTGTTTAGTTTAATAGTTCAAATAATTTCATAAGAGCTAAATAATTGTGTCTTGTAAATAACACATCTACCTTGTAATTTTAAAAATAAAAATCTATTTCCTCGATTAAGAATTATTGAAGCATTCT
Organism: Cinchona pubescens; assembly: GCA_025175665.1. NCBI lineage: Eukaryota > Viridiplantae > Streptophyta > Magnoliopsida > Gentianales > Rubiaceae > Cinchona > Cinchona pubescens. Next base: position 1,838,782 of record JANKKI010000235.1, read on the forward strand.
ACAGTGAGTTCATTGGTTTATTCTATTTAATTTCAAAAATAGAAAAGTTTAAAATATCAACAAACTGGAGTATAATGCATGACAGGAAATATATTAAAATTTTCTATTATAATCATTATGTAAGTGTAGTAATAAAAAAAGATAGTGTAGTTCTGAAAAATATTGACAATTTATAAAATTTATTGAAACCGTTTGTTATCTTCCATTATTCAATTTTTATCATAACAACTCTGGATTTATCAAACGCATTAGGATATTTAATTATTTTGAATCCTTATATCTCTTGCGTGGAACCAACTTGATGAAGGAAACATTTGTGTGCAACTACTAAATAGCAATTTCTTATTTAGGAAACAAAATTTCTCTTAAATATATAGTTTGCACAACTATAAAAATTTTATCATAAAAATAAAAAAAAAAAGTGAAAAATAGTCTACTACCATTTAGCAATTTACGGCGTGAAATTAAATGACTAATTTGTTATATTAAAACTATCAATTTGTATATTAGTAAATTAAAAGGTAAATATTCAATATTATCTTTTATTTGATAGAATGAGATCAACAATATATAAAAACAATGGGTATCAACTTGTATAGTAATAATTTAAAAGTAACAATAAATATTTAGTATTTAGGTTTTATTAGAAAAAGTGCACTTTGATTGAAATCTAGTTAGTAATATCCTATTTTTTAATTTGTCATTTACATAATTAGTAATATTTAACATTAGATATTTACAGGTCTAAAGACAACAATAATAATTTTTTGTAGGAGGACAATAATTATCTATGAGCTCAAAGAATTTTAGCTAATATAATTTTGGAACTAATTTTTGATTATAAGAAAAGCATAACTTGGATTAGATATGTGTTAATTATTCAATGCATGAAAACGGAAATAAGAACCAAATAAGAATTACAAGATAAGGATTGTATTCTTTTAAGAAAAATAAAATAACTGTATATCACATTTTTACCCATTTTCCTACTCATCTAATCAGTTTAACAATAATCGAAAAGATAGGTTCTACATTATATTTGTTTTGAAGTACACTACACAGAAATCAAATTCTGTATCATATTTTGGAATACAAATCTCTTTCATCATTATAAAATCTAGACAATAGCATAAGAGACAAAATAAATGGCATTAGTGGAAGAAAGGTGAAGATGTTGACAATATCTATGAAAAATAATGTCTTTATTGATTAAACTTTAGATGGCCTTGAGGCTTTTAACCAATTTTATGTCTCCGTTATTCATTTGTTCTTTTCCCTTTTTGTGTCAAAAATAGAAAAGTACCTTTCACAATTATTTTCCCAAAAGATTCCAAAAGTTTTATACGTGATAAGTACTACTTTTTTTCTTTAAAGATAATTCCTACTATTATTTAATTTAATTTCTAATCCTTAAAAAGTTATACTTGCATACTTGTATAATTTTTAAAATTAATCTTTAAAAATAGATATCAAATATAACTCTCTATTTTGGGCAAAAATTTTATTCTAACAGTAAAGTAATCATTAAGATTGAAAATATATTTTAAAATTGTGTGCTTTTAAAAGGTTAATCGTATTTTTTTGTAGCGGAATATAGTTTGGATGGAAAATTAGAACAGATTTTCAGTTTGGAGGGTGAAATTGATAATCTTTTAGTTTTGGGGCTACATTGGGACATTTGTTTTAATTTTGAAAACCAAATTGAGACTCTTTGAGTTTGGAAGATTATATTGACCAAAATGGTATTTAACTCTTTGAAATTAAAATAATATTGCTTTCCTTGTTTTCCTTTATTTGTCAAACGGAATATTTTTCTTTTTCTTTTAATATTTGTTAATAAAAAATTAGTTTCTTTAACTGCATATAAATGTTGTCTAGTCTATTAATGTATCCACAACCTATATATATGTTGATAACAGTCATGTGCATAATTCTATTTGATGAGAAATTTTATTTAATATTCATTTTCAATTTCTAATCTATCTCAAAATTCTACTCTATGAGAAAATTAACTTTAATCAAATCTAATTCTAAATGAAATCTCAAAAAGTTAGTTTTATTTTATGTGTAACTTTTTTGGATTTTTTTTTTCTTTAAGTGTCCAAGAATATAGGTGAAACACGTAAATTTATTTTCCAAGTAAATTTTACATTTTATTATTACTTGATTTTTAAACCCATCCCAAAGAAATATTTTCTGCTCTTTTTTTAATTTAGTATGAAGTTTTAAAAGTAGATTTTATTTATTCTTTTATTCTTTGAAGATTATTTACATAAATAGCCTAAAAAATTATTTAAAAAAAAGGCATTCAAGTTACATCGGAACATAACAAAGTCATTAAATTTTGTAGTGAGAGTCACGTGGGAAAGAAAATCTAAAACTAAATCAAACTTTTTCATTTATTATAGTATATTCAATTAATTTTTTAATAACTTTATTAAATATTCATCTTTTATTTCTAAATCTATCCTAAATTCTATTCTATGTGGAAATTTGCTTCAATCAAATTTAATTCTAAATATCAAATAATAAAAAATTTTGTTTTATTTCCTGTGTACCTTTTAGGATTTTTTTTCTTATAAGGGTCCAAAAACATATAAAATATGTAAATAATTTTATTTTTTATTATTCATTGATTTCTAAAATCCATCACAAAAAAAAAAAATTCTACTTTTCTTTAATTTCTAAAACTCATTCCTATTATTCTATTACATAAGGAAATTTACTTTAATCAAATTTATTTCCTAATATGAAGCCTTAATAGTAGGTTTTATTTCATCTTTTTACTTTTTGAGGAATATGTACATAAATGAATTAAATAATTATCACTAAAAAGGCATTCAAGTTAGGAGACATAACAAGGTAATTAAACCTTATAGTAAAGGTAACTTCGAAAAGAAAATCTAAATCACTAAATCATATTAGCTCTTTTAATACTAGTATGGGAGCATGCTTTGCACGTTTGGAGATACTAATTATTTAATTTTTATTGTTATAAATTAAAAAGTAAAGTATGTTTGGAGATACTAACTGTTTGATTTTTTTTAATTCACTTAATTTTCTACTTATATAATTTCTGTTTCAATGTTTAACTAATCCAAATATTTTCTTATAGTTCATATGAGTTTAGAAAAATATTTGTTCATAGGCGATTTTTATGCATTTTCTTTAGATATACTTTGTTGGATATATAAAAATTTTGTTTAGTTTAAGTTCAAACAATTTTATAAAAACTAAATAATTGTGTCTTGTGAATAACACATGTGATTTTTAAAATAGAAATCCATTTCCTCAATTGAGAATTATTGACGCATTCTACAATGAGCTCATTATGATTAATATATTTAACTTTAAAAATAGGAAAGTTAAAATATTATCAAATTGGAGTACAATATATGATAGGATATATATTATAATTTATTATTATAGCTATTTTGTAAGTTTAATAATCAAAGAATGTAGTGCAGTCTAAAAAAATGTTGACAATTTATAGAGTTTATTGGAATCCTTTATTCTCTTTAATTATCCAAATTCCATCAAATAACTTTGAATTTATCAAGCGCATTAAGGTATTTGATTATTCTTGAATCCCTATAACTCTCTTGGAACCAATTTGATGAAGGAATCATTCGTGTACAAATACTAAATAGCAATTCCTAATTTAAGAAACAAGATCTCTATTAAATGTATAGCTTGCACTATTATAGGAATTATATCATGAAAATAGGAAAAAATTAAAAAAAAAAATAGTCTACCACCGTCTAGCAATTTACAGGATGAAATTTAGTGAGTTATTCACCATTTTAAAACTGTCAATCTATATAGTATTAAATTAAAAGATAGATATTTAATATTATAAATTTTATTTGATAGAATAAGATCAAGAATATATAGTTGCCGTGGCAGTCAACTTGTATAGTAATAATTCAAATGTAACATTAAACATTTAGTATTTAGCTTTCATCAGACAAAGTACACTTTAGTTAAAATCTAATTAGTAAATAATTTGATATCCCTATTTTTTAGTATATAATTTATCCGGTTACTAATATTCCACATTAGATATTTACAGGTTCAAAGATAATAATAATAATTTTTTGTAGGAGGACAATAATTATTTATTAAAAATTTTAGTTAATATACTTTAGGAACTAATTTTTATTATAGGAAAATCGTAACTTAGATTAATATGTACTAATTATTCAATGCATGAAAAGGGAACTAAAAAGTAAAATAAGGATTGCAAGATAATGATTATGCTCTTTGGTAAAAAATAAAATAGTGTGGATCATAATTTTTACCCCCTTTCTGACGTATTTAATTAGTTTAATAATAATCGAAAAGTGATAAGTTTTGTATTATGTTTCTTTTTTAGTACACCACAGAAGCCAAATTATTTTCACATTCTAGACAATGAATCTCTTTCACCACTATAAAGCCTAAATAACAATATTAGAGACAAAAATAAATAGTATTGGCGGAAGAAAAGTGAAGATATTGACAATATTTATGAGGGATAATGCCTTTGTTAATTCAAGTTTAGATGACCTTGACCCAAATTTTATGTCTTCTTTATTCTTTTGTTTTTGTTTTTTCCTTTTTTATATCAAAAATAGAAAAAGACTTCATAATTATTCTCTTAGAAGAGTCCAAAAGTTTTACATGCGATAAGTCTTACATTTTTGTTTAAAGATAATTCTTACTATTATTTACACTTAATTCCTAATCTTAAAAAAAAAAATTATTTGTATACTTCTATATTTTTTAAAATTCATCCTTGAGAAATGAATACCAAATGGAACTCTCTATTCTGTACAAAAATTTAATTCTAACAGTAAAGTAATCAATAAGATTGTCTAAAAAAGTATATTTTAAAATTGTGTGATTTAAAAGATTAAAGGCATTTTTTGTATCCAAATGAAGTTTGGAAGGAAAATTATAATAGATTTTTAGTTTAAAAGGTCCAATTCATAATCGTTTAGATTTCGGGGCCACATTGGGACATTTGTTTTATTTTAGAGCACTAAATTGAGACTCTTTGAATTTAGAAGACTATATTAGAATATTTTTTTTCAATTTGGAGGGTCAAATCAAGACCTTTACAATTTAAAAGGCAACATTGAGATTTTTGCTTAATTTCAATGACCAAAATAGTATTTAAGTCTTTGAAAATAAAATAACCTCGTTTTTCTTCTTTTCCTTCATTTGTAAAAATGAAATTTTCTTTTTCTATTAATAGTTGTTAATAAACTATTAGTTTCTTTGATTACATATAAATGTGCATAGTTCTAATTAATTAGAAATTTTATTCCATTAATTTTTTTGATAATTTTATTTAATATTCATTTTCAATTTTCTAAATCTACCTCTAGAATTCTACTCTATGAGAAAATTTACTTCAATCAAATTTAATTCTAAATAAAATTTAAAAAGTTAGTTTTTATTTTATGTGTACCCTTTTAGGGGTCCAAAAGTATAGGCAAAATGTGCAAATTTATTTTTAAATAAATTTTATATTTTATTATTGCTTGATTTTCAAAGAACATCCCAAAGAAAATATTTCCCACTCTTTTTTAATTTCTAAACTTCATTCCTAATATTTTATTACATAAAGAAAATTATTTCAATCAAATTTATTTCCTAATATGAAGTTTTAATAGTAAGTTTTATTTCTTCTTATACTCTTTGAGAAGTATTTACATAAATAATTTAAAATTTTATAAAAAAAAGGCATACAAATTGGGGACACATCAAAGTCACTAAATTTTATAGCAAGGGTAACGTGGGAAAGAAAATATAAAACTAAACCAAACTCCTTCATTTGTTATACTACATATTCAATTATTTTTTAATAACTTTATTTAATATAAATTTCATCTTCTATTTCTAAATCTATCCTAAATTTCTACTCTATGAGAAAATTTGGTTCAATAAAAAATTCTACTGTATGAGAAAATTTGCTTTAATCAAAATTAATTTTAATATAAGTTTAAAAATTTTAGTTTATTTCCTATGTACCTTTTAAGATTTTTTAATTATATCCTACTCTTCTTTAATTTCTAAAATTCATTCCTAATATTCTAATATTACATAAGGAAATTTACTTCAATCAAATTTATTTCCTAATATGAAGTTTTAAAAGTAGGTTTTGTTTCCTCTTTTACTCTCTAAGGAGTATTTACATAAATAACGTAAACAACTATTAAAAAAAATATTTAGGCTTGGGGACAGCTTGGAGACATAACAAGTCATTAAATTTTATAATAAGAGTAATTTTGGAAAAAAAATCTAAATCATTAAATCACATTGGCTCTTTAATATAGTATATATATTGTTTTCAACCACTACTTTCTAGTTTAATCATTAGTCATATATGATAATACTACTTGTTATTAATAGTAGTTCAATAATACCCTATCAACACGAATCTCTAAGTCAATTCTTAATATTTTTATTAGGAATTCTCAATACTTCCATTAAGTAAGTTGGGTAAGATTTGCCATTTTCTTGATTTCAATTATCATTATGGCTAATTTTGCAAAACTTGAGTTTATGGCTCTTGATATCACTGATACTGAATTTCATCTAGATACAATGCAAATAGTCTTGGAGAAACCATCAAAGAAGGAAGTAAAGCCACAAATCAAGAAAAGGCCAAAGCAATGATCTTTCTCTGTCACTACATTGATGAAGGGTTGAAAACTGAGTATCTAACGGTAAAGGATCCTTTCGTATTGTGGACCTGTTGAAGGAGAGGTATAAACACCAAAATACGATTATTCTTCCAAAAACTCGTTGTGATTGGTGCACCTGCATTTGCAAGATTTCAAAACTGTGAGTGAGTAAATTTCAGCAATTTTTAGAATCAGTTCTCAATTATGTTGAAATTATGTAGAGAAAGAGTAACTGATGAGGATTTGTTGGAGAAAATATTCTCTACTTTTCAAGTATTTAATGTGCTCCTGCAGCAGCAACATCATGAAAAAGTTTTTAAGACATATTCTGGATTGATCTCTTGTCTCCTTGTTGCTGAACAAAATAATGAGTTTTTATTGAAAAATCATGTGGCCCGTCCAACTAGTGCTGCTCCATTTCCTAAGAAAATGCGACAGCCATGCATTCTAATAATAGACAAAAATGAGGTCGTGGTTGTGGCTGTTAACGTAGTCAAAACCGTTTTAATAATCGCAGTGGTCATGCCAAAAACACAACTCACCACCAGAAATAGAAAAATAGTGATGAGAAACATGAAGACCAAAATAAAAGAAAAGTGGATAATAAGTGCTACCGATGTAGCATGAAAAGCCATTGGTTTTGTACTTGTCATATGCCAAAACATCTTGTTGATCTCTATTAAGAATCATTAAAGAATAAAGAGAAAAAAAAATAGCTCAGACTAATTTTATTAGTAATGATATTGACCATGGTCTTGGTGGCAATAACTTTACTAATTTTATTTCTTTGGATGTTGCTAATTTCTTTGTCAATCACCCTAAAGGTGATACTAGTCACTTGTTTAGTGATGAAAATGCCTAAAAATGGGTCATTTTAAATAACTATTCTGATATAATAAATTTTGATTTGATGTTTTTTAAATAAAATATTTATTGTTGATATTCGTTTTTCAATGTTTCTTATATTTTTATAAATATTGTATTTAAGGAAAAAAAATCTCATTTGGTTTTTTTGTTTTTAACTTTTGGTGAAAAATATAGACATTTCAATGATCAATGACAAAGAATTGTGTCTGGCAGACAGTGCAATAACATACTCCACATAAAGATAAGAAATATTATCTTATCTAGTAATGAAAGAAACCTATGTTAGTATTATATCTGGTAGTACCAAATTGATTGAAGGCCTCGAAAGAGCAACTATAACTTTGCCCAGAGGAACAAAATTTTGCATTGATAATGCATTATTTTCTTCAAAGTCTCAAAGGAACTTATAAGTTTTAAAGATATTCGCCAAAATGGATATCATATTAAGGCTACATGTGAAAGTAACATTGAATACTTGTATGTTACAAGTATTGTTTTTAGAAATAAAGTTGTGTTAGAAAATTTACTTTCTTATTCCTGCGAATTATATATACTATACACATATCAGTATAGTTGAATCGTACGTAACTGTAAACTTGAAGTTTACAAATCACAATGAATTTGTTATTTAGCATAACTGGTTAGGCCATTCCGGTTTTATAATGATGCGAAGAATTATTGAGAATTCATGTGGTCATTCTTTAAGAGGTCAAAAAGTATTACGGTCTAATGAATTCTCATGTGCTGCTTGTTCTTAAGGCAAATTAATCATTAGGCCGTCGCCATTAAAAATTAAAACTGAATCTCCTGTATTTTTGGAACGCATACATGGAGATATTTGTAGGCCTATTCATCCATTCCTTGTGGACCATTTCTATATTTTATAGTTTTGATTGATGCATCAACGAGATGGTCTCATGTATGCTTATTATCAACTTGCAACCTAGCATTTGCGAGATTGTTAGGAGAATCAATTCAGTTGCACGCTCATTTTCCAAATCATCCCATTAAGACAATTCGTCTTGATAATGCCAGTGAATTTACTTCTGAAGCTTTTAATGATTATTGTGTGTCTATTGGGATAAGTGTTAAACATTCTGTACCTTATGTTCATACACAAAACAGTCTGGCAAAATCGTTTATCAAGCACTTGCAATTAATTGCTAGACAATTACTTATGAGAACAAAATTTCTAATTTTTGCTTGGGGCATGCTATTTTGCATGCAGCCCCACATAAGCCCAACAAATTATTACGAGGTCTCCCCATTACAATTGAATCATAGTTAAGAACCAAATATTTCCCATCTAAGAGTTTTTAGAAATGCAGTTTATATTCTTATTGATCCACCACAATGCACTAAGCATGATTCCACAAAGGAGGTTAGGTATATATGTTGGGTATGAATCTCTATCTATAATTAATATCTTGAGCCAATGACTGGAGATTTATTTACTGTTTATTTTACTGATTATTATTTTGATGAATTAGTTTTGTCAACTTTAGGGGGAGAGAAAATAAAGCCAGATAAGAAAATTAGTTGGAATAAATTACCATTATCTCATTTTGATTCTCATACAAAAGAATGTAAACTAGAAGTTCAAAAGATAATTTATTTGCAAAATTTAGTACATCAATTGCTAGACGTTTTTACTGACTCGAAGAGAGTTACTAAATTTCATGTATTAGCTGTAAATACTCCTATTAGAATTGATATCCCTGAAAGACAAGCAACCACTGCTAATGAGTCTAAAGCATGTCTGAAACGTCATAGACCAATCGGTTCCAAGGATAAATTTTCTTGTAAAAGAAAAGGAGCAAATAATCAAAATGGTCAAAATGAAAAATTAAAGATTCCTGAAGAGTCCCTAGACATGATTAATGATAAATTTTCAGAAAAAATTCAAGTACTTGAAAAAGTGATAATCATGAGATCTCAATAAATTATGTCATGACTGAAAAGAAGTGAAATCGAAATAAAACAAATATCGATGATATTTTGCATATGCAGTGTCAATATTATTATAGATAATAATGAGGATCTTGAATCTAGGTCTGTAAATGAATGTAAACTTGGAAAAGATTGGCCAAAATGGAAAGAGACAATACAAGTCGAATTGAATTCACTGACTAAAAGAAAAGTTTTTGGACCAGTGATATGCACACCTAAAGATATGCAACCTGTGGGATATAAATGGGTATTTGTACGCAAGAGAAATAAGATAAATAAAATTGTGCAATACAAGGCATGTCTTATTGCACAAGATTTTTTCCAAAATCCTGGGATCAATTATAATGAGACATATTCTCTTGTGGTGAATGCAATAACTTTTTGATATTTACTTAGTCTGGCATCATGTGAAAAACTGGAAAAATGCGTGTCATGGATGTTGTTATAGCCTATTTATATGGCTCACTGAAACTCTTTGAATGATTTAAATTGTTAGAAAGGCATGATCATAGCTCTCGAAATCTTTACTCGATTAAGTTATATAGATCTCTTTATAGTTTAAAGCAAATTGGACGTATGTAGTATAATCGCCTAGTGAATATTTATTAAAAGAAGGCTATCAAAATGCTCTTGTATGTCCATGCATTTTTATAAAGAAATCTGCTTTAGGATTTGTCATTATCGCTATTTATGTTGATGATTTGAATCTTATTTGAACTCCTGAAGAGCTCCTAAAAGTTGTAGATTATTTGAAGCAAGAATTTGAAATGAAAGATCTTGGACAGACAAAATTTTGTCTTGGTTTGTAATATGAGCATTTTGATAATGGCATCTTTTTGCACCAGTCAGTTTATACTGCTAAAGTGCTTAAACGATTTTATATAGATAAAGCACACCCGTTGAGCACAATTATGGTTGTAAGATCACTATGATGTGCATAAAGATTCTTTCGAACCTCGTGAAAATGATGAAGAACTACTTGGTCAAGAAGTACCATATCTTAGTGCTATTGGAGCATTAATGTATCTTGCTAGTCATACACACCCTGACATATGATTTGCCGTGAATTTATTAGCAAGGTATAGTTCTTCACCTATACAAAGGCATTGGAGTGGTGTTAAACACGTATTTCGTTACCTTCAAGATATGATAGAAGAGGGTCTTTATTATAAATCACTCAAATCTAATCTTATAGGTTATGCAGATGTTAGATATTTATCTGATCCACATAATGCATCTATCACAAACGGGTTATATGTTCACATGTGGTGACACTACTATTTCTTGGCATTTAATGAAACAAACCATAACTGCCACGTCTTCTAATCATGCTGAGATATTAGCAATTTATAATGCAAGTCGGGAGTATTTTTGGTTAAAATCTGTAATCCATCATATTCGAGGAACATGTGGTTGGCATTTGGACAATGGATGTTCACACCACTTTGTTCAAGGATAATGTTGCGTGCATAGATCAACTAAAGGAAGGATACATTAAAAGCGATAGAACGAAACACATTTCAACAAAAAAAAAAATTCTCTTAAGATCTTTAGAAGAATGGTGAGTAGTGTTCATCAAATTCGCTCAAGTGACAATCTGGTAGATTTATTCACAAAGTCACTACCGAGTTCAATATTTGAAAAGATGGTTCATAAGATTGTAATGCGCCTACTGAAAGATGTCAAATGATGTACTCTAGAGGGGGATAAATTATACATTGTACTCTTTTTTTCTTAACCAAGGACTTTTTTCCCATTGGGTTTTACATGGTAAGGTTTTTAACGAGGCAGTGTCTTATTTGAGAAAATGTACTCTTTTTCTATCACTAAATTTTTATCCCGCTGGATTTTTTCTAGTAAGGTTTTAACGAGATATTTTTCTTAAAGATGGACATTCAAGGAGGAGTGTTATAAATCATTTAATGGATGTCCATCCATATTTTCCATGATCTACCTCATGATTTACACATCAATTCTTATAACCCCCATTATCCCCATGATCTTCTACATTACTCCATGTAACTCCCACTACCCTATGTAATTCATATAACCTATATTTGCTTATGGGTGAACCTTAAACCTATAAATAGAGGCTTAAATGAATGGAATGAAATGGAAAGAAAGAGAGAATCTCTCTCTACTTTACATTATATTGTTCTCTACCACACTTTCTAGTTTAATAATTAGTGATATATGATAGTACTACTTGTTCTTAATAGTAGTTTTATAACAAATTTGATAATTAAGTCATTATTTTGGCCATAAAAAGAGTTCTATGATCGGTTAAAGGAGGTATACGGCCTTTTGCCATTACAAGTATAAAATCTAGAATTTTAATGGTTTATTGGTACTTCCGATTAAAAATGGGCAAAAAAAAGGAGAATGATTTTCGGTATAAATTATTGGATAAATTAATTTTTTTTATATCTACATGAAAAATAGGTATATAATTAAATGTGATTTCTAAGTTAAAAGACCATTTTATTTATTGAATATGAGTTTGATTTTTTCTATTTTAATAAATATTTCATGTCACTTTATGTAATAAATATATTTCAACTATATCAATGAATCTCCAATAAAGTGATTTTTCATAATGCTTATGTAAATCATAAGATTATCTATCTATACTATTATTATATATATGCGAGTTGTTTCTTACAATTTTTGTTCTTCTCTTTTTTTGTGAGGCCTAAAATACCACCCATAATGAAATATAATTTTCAATTCCCAAAGAATACATATATAAGTGTTTCTCCCTTTTTCTGTAATGTCTAAAATACCCCCCTTAATGAAATATAATTTTCAATTCCCAATAGAAATATATATTTAAGTATTTCTCTACTTTTTTTGTGATGCCTAAATACCTACTTGTAATGAAATATAATTTCTAATTCACAATAAGAAAACATAATTAAATTGCTCATAATCAATTCTACCTATTTTTTAGAAGTGTACAACTACCTATTGTGGTATCTTACATAATAAGATGGAATATTTTTATTTGTATAAAAATATTTATTATAATTAAAAATTCAAAACATAAAAAATGAATGTAATTAAAATTTAAAGATTAAGTTAATCAAAAAAAATTATGTCTTATGTATAAGAAATTAAACAAGTTAAACTAGCAAAGAACAAAATAAAAATGCTATATTTTGTAATTGTTATATATGTTCAAATTGTTTCTATTTTTTATTAATAATAAAACAAACTTTTATAACTATTATAAATATTTCAAATTCACCACAACTATTTTTTCTCTAATTGTTCATTCAAGTATGCTGAGGTTGGGAAATTTAATTCGATCATTTCCCCTGCGTGCATTATCTTTTGACTAGTAAATCTTTCTGTTATGTCAACTAAACATATTGATTATTTTACTCCTATTATATTCTAATAATTTTTTTGTTTAATTTTGTCTAATGAATAAACTTTTCATAAAGGGGATCTCTAATTCATCCAAACATTGTAGAATTTAATGAAAAGATGCATTGAAGTTGAATTTAGCATTTTTGCTAGTCGTCTTGGCCAGGATATATATTGAGGTCAACCCATGATGTCAAAATATTTTATGCGAGTCGTTTCTCTCAATTTTTTTCCTTCTCTTTTTTTGTGATGCCTAAATTACCCACTCTTAATGAAACATAATTTCCTTCCTTTTTTGTAATGTCCAAAATACTCACCCTTAATGAAATATAATTTTGAATTCCTAATAGGAAAACATATTTAAGCATTTCTCTACTTTTTTTAATGTCTAAAATACCTGTCCGTAATGAAATATAATTTCCAATTCCCAATAAAAAACATAATTAAATTAGTCATCATCATTTCTACCCATTTTTTAGGATACGGTACTATTTCAGCATAAATATATAATAAGATGGAAGATTTTTATTTGTATAAAAATATTTATTATATTTAAAAAATTTAAAAATAAAAATGAATTTAATTAAAATGTAAAGATTAAATTAGTCAGGCTGTAAAAATTATGTCTTATGTATGAGAAATTAAACAAATTAAACTGGCAAAGAATAAAATAAAAATACTATATATTGTAACTGTTATATCTATTCAAATTGTTTCTATTTTTTATTCATAATAAAAACAATCTTTTATAACTATTATAATTATTTCAAATTCACTATAATTATTTCTTTTCTTTAATTGTTCATTCAAGCATACCCAGCTTGGAAAATTTAATTAGATCCTTCCCCTGGCATGCATTATTTTTTGACTAGTAAAATCCTTTTGTTATGTCAACTAAGGGTGTGTTTGATAACTCAACTTAATGTTGAAAATTAATTAGTTAAGAGATTTTTAAATTCAGCGTGTTTGATAACAGAATTCTCTTATCACTTAGGCACCAAAATTTTAAGTAAAAAATTTTTCACTTAATCTACTGAATTTTAAATAAATATACAACACACAGTCTAACACACACATACTCTCTCTCACACTCATTGACACACACTTTCTCTCACTTGGCCACACGTACTCTCCCACACACAAAAATACACTCTCCCTCACATATATACATTGTTTCTCTCACACACATACATACTCAGTCTCTTACATTCTCTCTCGTACTTTTTCATACACACGTTCACACACAATCTATAACACACATATTCTCTCTCACACACATACACACTCTATCACATGCACACAATCTCTCTCACATACATTTACACCATCCCTTAGTTATTCATTTTCCTTTTCACATACGTATGACTATTATTTATAATAAATTAACACAAGTGTAAAGTGAAATATTTAATTCAGAAATTAAACTCAGTTGATTATCAAACAGACGTAACTTTATCAATTCAGTAATTATACTTTCAGAACTTACAATTCAGCCTTCAAAATTCAGAATTCAAAATTCAGTGTTAACAAACAAGCCCTAAACATGTTGATCATTTTACTCCTATTATATTTTAATACTTTTTTTATTTAATTTTGTCTGATGAATAAAATTTTCATAACGAGAATATCATATGTCTAATTCATGTAGAATTTGATGAAAAGATGCGTTGAAGTTGAAGTTGGTTTTTTGGCTTGCCTTTTTGGCTGGGATATATATTGATCTACCAATGATGTCAAAATATTTTATGTGAGTCGTTTCTCTCAATTTTTGTATCTTCCTTTTTTGTAATGCCAAAAATACCCTCCATTAATAAAACATAATTTTCAATTCCCAATAAAAAACAGATATAAGTGTTTCTCCTCTTTGTTGTAATGTATATAATACCGTCCTTAATGTAATAAAATTTCCAATTCCCAATAGGAAAACATATTTAAGCGCTTCTCTATTTTTTAATGCCTAAAATACCCGCTCATAATCAAATATAATTTCCAATTCCCACTAAGAAAACATAATTAAATCACTCATCATCTATTCTACCTATTTTTTAGGATACAACCACTTATTTTGGCATAAATACATAATAAGATGGAAGATTTTTATTTGTATAAAATATTTATTATAATTAAAAATTCAACAGATAATAAAAATAAATCTAATTAAAATGTAAAGATTAAATTAATCAAGCAAATATTATGTCTTATATATAAGAAATTAAACAAATTAAACTAGTAAAAAATAAAATAAAAATATTATATTTTGCAATTGTTAATATGTTCAAATTGTTTCTATTTTTTATTCATAATAAAAAAAATATTTTATAACTATTAAAAATATTCCAAATTCACACAAATTATTTTCTTTTCTCTAATTATTCATTCAAGTATGCCAGTCTGGGAAATTTAATTAGATCCTTCCCCTCTGCATGCATTATCTTTTGACTAGTAAAGTCCTTCCGTTATGTCAACTAAACATGTTGACCATTTTGCCCCTATGACATTCTAATATTTTTTTGTTTAATTTTTTCTGTTGAATAAGAATTTCATAAAGAGAATACTTGATTCATGTAAAATTTGACAAAAAGATGCATTGAAATTGAATTTGGCATTTTTGCTAGCCTTTTTGGCATAGATTAACTGAAAAGATAACAAATCTAGACCGACATCATTTTTTAAGCACAACTCTTCTTAATTAATGGTCAACTATAATGATTTTTTATTAGAATGACTTCTTTAACTTAAAATTTTGATTAACAGGAGAGACATACCCATGAGCAAAGAATTTTTTAGTATATTTCAACTTAAAAATCACAAAATTAATAATCATACAAATAAAAAATTAAATTTTACATGAAATGTAGAAAATAAAAAATAGTGAAATATATAACACTATTATCTTATTTCTTTTAAGTTTGAATTACGATTAATTTATATTTATTTTTCTCTGCCTTTAGCCCTACATGAATAGAAACTTAACCAAGCAATGAAAGTAAAGCTCAGGAACAAAATAGAAACTCACAATCTTTAATTGAGATAAAAGTATTTGTTATTTTTATATCCCTTTAATAGTATTTCAATGAATAAATCTTTATCTTTTAATGAAATTATTTTATAGAATATTAGTTTAGAGGAACTATTGATGAGTTAGAAAATAAGTTCAATTGCTCATGATACAATGCATATGTTCAAAATATTCTAGAATAATAATTGTAACAATACTCTGAATAGTTACAGATATATATGGAGTTTAAATGTCAAATTCGAAAACAACAATTCCAGTTGTTACAGTATATCATAAAATAACAAAGAAATATTGGTTTAAAATAACTATTGATACGATAAAAAATTTTAATCGATTGTATGATTCATGCCCAAAATAGTTTAAAATAATTATTACAAGATCTATAAGAATATTGCATATAAATTGTAGGAATGATAATATAGAAAAAAAATAAGTAGGCAAGTATGTAAAAGACAACATAAAGTATTCAAACATAATCATCCTATTAAATACTTTAAAATAGTTGTAGATACAGATTAATTTTACATGTTGATTTTGGAAATAACAATGCAATGTTTTATTATTTAACAAAACAATAAAGATGTAGATTAAATGTCTTGGTAAATAATAAAAGGAATTAATAAAAAAAGTACAAAAAATAAAAAATAAGATATCCATACACTTTTATTAGGCTTCATTTTATTTATATATTTAATAAATAAAAATTTAATTTCATACTAAAATACTATATCAAAATACAATTTAGAGTTAACCACATTCTATACCATTCAAGATGATTGGAAGAGTTCAGAACATCAATATTAGCATAAGGTTAAGAAATACGAAAAAAGTAATATATTCTCTATCTGGATACTTAATTAATTTACACAATATGTTAAAAAAAATTAGAATAGAAATTATGAAAATTACATGTTATTTTAGATGTAAATATTTTTCGTTCGAGTTGCGTGCATTTTGGAATAATGTAGAAGATTTTTTTATTAATTTTCTGTGCATTTCCAAGTAAGTGATAACTCTGGAAAAGTAGAGTTATATGTACCCTAAACTTATATATTTTTGCTTTAGTTTTAAGCATTTTTATGGTTTAAGTGTTGTTTTTGCATATTTTACTTCCATATTCTAGATTGTGTTACTTTATGTTAATTTAGTATTTTTAGCACATATTATTTTAGTGTTTTCGTATAATTAATAAAGTGTATTTATGTGTAGGAGTTGATTGGAGAAAATGGCCTGACAATCAGACGAGAAACGAGCCAAAAATGTCCGTAGCCGTGGTTACCTCGCTCAAAAACTGCTCTTATACCAAGCCCATGAAGTTACTGGAAGTTTAAGTTAGAAGTTAGAAATTTTTCTAAGTATTGCCAACCATGGTTTTCAATTTTAAGAAGGAAAATCCAAAATCAGGATTTTCAACTCCTGGTAGCATATGATTTTGAGCATGATTTAATAATTTTGAAGGGCAAATTAATCTAGAACGTAGCAAATTATAGCTACAAGTTTCCCCATCAACCCTAGACTATAAATATATTTTTCTTTGGAGGCTAAGCAGAGTAGAAATAGAAAGAAGTAGTGTCGAATTAAGGTAGTGTGATTCTTCAATTTCTTCCCTATTTGGGGAGGATTTTCTTAGATTAGGAGTAATTTAGTTTAATTTCTCATCTCCTAGAATATTGTAGATTAAAGATGGTTAGTATAAGTTTTCTTTAATTTATGATAATGTCATTTGCTTGTTTTAATTTAGTGTGGCTTTAGTTTAATTGCTTTATTTGTTTGTGCTTTCTTAAATTAATGGTAGAATAGCTTATTGCCCTCTTTTAATATGCTTTCTTGGAATAAATTGTAGGTAGTAAGGTTAAATAAATGCTTTCTTAAAATTGCTCACTTCTATATACTTTATTGAATGTTTCCTTTAAAATGCTTTCTTAGTAGAAAATTGTAGTTTAGATTAGCTAATTAGGACAAATTAGTTTATGGGCTTTCCTTAAAATTGCTTTTTCAAGAGTAAATTGTAGTCTAGATTGGTTAATTAGGGTAGATTGTTATTGGGCTTTATTTAATCGTGCTTTCTTAGTAGTAATTAGTAGTGTAGGTTAGTTAATAGCTTCCTTAAGTTGCTTCCCACTTTACTTGCTTCATTTAATGATTTCTTAAAATGCCATCTTTTTACATGCCAATTCTTTTAATTACTTTCTTAAAAATGTTTTCTATGGTATCAATGCTCTCTTTTAAATTACTTTTCTAGTTAGCCTTTAATTTGTTTTCTTAGTCCTTTAAATTCTAGTTTTAGTTAAAAACTTTCTTAAATCAACCATTTTAACTAATAATCCAACCAAATAATCGGTAATCACTAATCAATTCTTGTGGGTTCGATCCCTACTTTTCCCTCTATTACTAGTTGACAATCGTATACTTGCGGGATGCCACCTAGTTAGTAGTTGGATTTAGGTGTTTCTATAAATGATTTAACTAGGTGACTTTTCTTAAAGGTATCAAGTTTTTGGCGCTGTTGTCGGAGATTGATTTTCGGTGATATTGATATAATTTGGTTGGGTTTCTAGATTGAAATGTTTTGTTTTTCCTGTATAGCTGTTTCACTTATTTGAAAAAATCAAAAAGATTTTTAATTTGTAGTTGTGTTCTTATTTTGAAAATCCAAAAAGATTTTCTTGTTGATGGATAGTTTAGACTAGCTAGTAGTCTAAACTTGTCTAATTTTCTAGTTTGTTTGATTTAGTTTTTTTCCTTGTTTATATTTGTGTTGTTTGTTGCTTTAAGATCATGGAAGGACCTAATTGGAATGAGTCATACTAAGGAGATTATCATTTTTATGATAATAAAGGTATGCCCATGAGTATAATTCTTGTTTTGATTACTCTCCCTACCCCTTAGACTATCAAATAGAATGGTCTAGCCATCCATATCCTTGTGAGAGCTACCAAGAAAATCCCCATTCTTACCTTCCACTTCAAGAACCTCCATATGAACCATTGGAGCCCCAATTCTTTTACCTACCAATCCAAGAATTCGATGAGGCAAGATCAATGGAAAGAAGGATGATGCTCCAAGAACTAGCCCAACTTCGAGAAAAATAGGCCCAATGCCGAGAAACGATGGCTAAACTTCGAGAAGAATAAGCTAGATTACAAGATCAACTTTCCCAAATTCAAGGAATGGTAAATAATAGTGAAACACAATGGACTCCAACACCTCCATTAAAGGGTGAAGAACCGTTCAAGAAGAATAAATTGAAGATGTTTTGCAAGAAATCAGTTCCCAAGAACCTCAAGAGTTTGAAGTAACGACAACCGCGTCACTTAACACTCACATATATAGGGGTGAGTTTGTCTTGATTCCAACAAAGGAGGAGCCATATGGGGTATTCATAGACAAAGGAGTGGCTCGAGAAGGAGGAGAAGAAGAAGGATACATTCTAGAGGGGGCTAGGGAGGCACAATCTATTTTTGCCAAAGCACACTTCCTTGGGAACTTCGGAGGAGCTAAACAATGGTGCAAATTCACCAAGCATTACAATATTCTTGGGAAGCCTCCTTGATGTTGAGGGAGTAGTTCTTTCTTTTTTCTTTATTATGCTTTCTTTAATTTACTTGCTTTAATTTAAGCAGTCCCATGGGCAATAAAGGCTTGTAGCCTTATGATTAATTTAGTTATGTTTTCTTTGTGATGTATGATTTTTGGATGTTCATGGTCAAATTTGGCTGTTAATGATTATGATTGATGACATTATGGTATGCTTGTGATTGTGCTGATGATTGTTGGATGGAATTCAACTTGGTTTGCTTCTTGATTATAGAAAGTCTACTTATTGAGACATTAGACTTGTTAAATCTTGGGTTAATTTTTGAATAAATGATATGAATGCTTGATATAAATTGAGAGTAGTCTTATTGGTTATATGTTTCTTAGAAGTCAATTATGTGAGAAACTAAATTTGGGGGAATGAGTTGAGTATTTAGATAACCCATTTGTTGTGATAAACTCTGTTACTCTTATGTGTGTTTTTTCTTTTCTTTAATTGTTTGAACCCTGTGAAGTCTCAAGAACTCTTCTTCTTAGTATATCCATGATTGGTTGCTGAAAGAAATTCAATTTTCAAGACTTATGTGCTTAATTCATTTAGCATATATATGATTTACTTGGAATTACCATTGCTTAGCTTGTTTAGTGTTGAAGAAGCTTAATTTTGATAAATTCCACAATTAAGGATAGAACTCTTGTTCTAAGTTCACTTTGTGCTTAATTGTTTACATTCACATTCATTTGATTGCTATGTTTTTCACTTTCTAGATGAGCTTTTTGTTGTCCAAGTATACTTCAAAATCATTACCTTAGATTATGTGTAGCTAGTTTTATGCTTTTTAGTAGTATATTTTTGTTTCTTGTGATATAGGTGGTGGTGTCTATTATTTTGTTTGTTGGGAATGGTTTTTGTTTTTGTTGTTTGTAAATGTTGGAAATGGATGTTGAACATAGGTTGCATTTCATGTGAAAATGCTATTTAATCCTTGAAACTCAACAATATTTTCAACCACTTCATAAAACAGTTTTCTCAACTAGTTTTGACCTCACACTTAACTTTTTTTGTAAGTATTTTTTCAATACCAAGTTTAATGATTGTTAATATGGTTCAAACATGTAAGATTTTTAGAAATTGTTTAGAGTATAGGAAGAGATGAATAGCATAAGCATCTTTGGTCATGTTGCATGAATTGCATTTAAGAAATTTTGTGAGTTTGTAAGGTTTGACTTGGTGCATTAGTTGTGGTAATGTAAATATCCCATTAGACAAATAGTTGGATTTTAGAAATGATCTAGACATTTCTTGGACCATTTGAGTAAAAAACCTACCTTATATTGATATCATCCTTAGTGTCCCCGTTGAGCCTTATAGACTAATTTCTTTGTTAACCACATAACTTAGCTATTCCATTTTGATTATTCATCATCTCTTCATCCAATCACCGTAGTCATTGTAGAATTATCCTAGTTATTCAATGTAATAGTTAGAGTTTATATGATAGATTTTTGTGTAAATTGCATTGGGGATTGAAGTTAAGGTGATTAATGTTAATTGTATCCCCTCCCCCTCCCATGGTAATTGATTGATTTATGTAATTGTTGTTCCATTTGAAATTCTTCTAAAAAAAAAAAAAATGCCCAAAAAAAAAAGAAAAATTGAAATAATTTTGTTCGTTATTGCATAAAGAAAGTTCATCTTATCTTCAAGAGTTTATTTAGTTAGCAACAATGTTTTTGTCTTTCAAGTGTTCGTTGGTTAAGTCATGTTAGTTTTAGAACTTGTTTGCATGGGATCGTAGTCCAAGAGTTTGTATTGGAATAAATAAGGTGATTTGAGTCACTTATATCTAAACTTATCCTACTCTATTACCTTAGCCTATATTACAAGTTTAAAAAGTCTTACATGATCCTTAATCTAGGCTATAAGATCTTAGAGATTTGCGGTTGAAGCATGGCTTCGATTGATACTCTTTGTTAAACCTTGAAGTGTCCACAAGTATTCTTGTGTGTTCATTTGCATCTTTTGTACTTCCTAAAACAAGTCATCTTTCTATATCTGGAGTAAATTTTTGAGAAACTTGACTTGTTTACTCTAGATCAATTTACATTTGAATTGGCATTTCATAAACACTTTAATAGCCAAAGTAAAGTTTGTGACTAAAACTAGTGTATACTGTTTTATAAATAGAAGGGTGAATGAAAATGTTGAGCTTGTTGAATTAAAACCTCATTTTCACTTTTGAGTTCAACATTTCAATTTCAATTTCTTGGCCGTGTGATGATTGTTATGTTTTGTATCTTGTGTTTTTTGTTTGTTCCTGTGTTGATCGTTTTTGTTGTTCTTTTTCTTGTCTTTTATTTTGCCCAAGACGAGCAAAAGCTTAACTTTGGAGGTGTGATAACTCTAGAAAATTAGAGTTATATGTATCCTAAACTTGTGTATTTTGCTTTAGTTTCAAACATTTTTATGTTTTAAGTGTTGTTTTTACATATTTTTACTTTCATATACTAGATTGTGTTAGTTTATGTTAATTTAGTGTTTTTTATGTTATTTTAGTGTTTTTGTATAATTAATAGAGTGTATTTATATGTAGGAGATTGGAAAATAGCACAACAATCGGATGAGAAACAAGCCAAAAATGCCTGTAGCCGCAGTTTCTTTGCTCAAAAACCGCGGTTACATTGTTAAACAAGCCCATGAAGCTACTGGAAGTTTAACCATGGTCCAATGACTGCGGTCACTAGCTGCCAAAAGTCAGAAAATTTTCTAAATATTGACAACCGTAGTTTCCGATTTTAAGAAGGAAAATCTAAAATCGGGGTTTTCAACTGCTGGCAACATACGATTTTGAGTGCGATTTAAGAATTTTGAGAGGCAAATTGGTCCAGAACGTGACAAATTATGGCTGCAAGTTCCCCCATTCAACCCTAGACTATAAATACATTCTTAAAGCCTCTTTGGAGGCTAAGTAGAGTAGAAGTGGAAAGACGTACTGTAGAATTAGGGTAGTGTAATTCTTCAATTTCTTCTCCATTTAGGGAAGATTTTCTTAGATTAGGAGTAGTTTAGTTTAATTTCTCATCTCCTAGTTGTAGACTAAAGATGCTTAGTATAAGTTTTCTTTAATTTATACTTAATGTCATGTGCTTGTTTTAATATAGTGTACCTTTAGTTTAATTGCTTTATTTACTTATCCGCTTTCTTAGATTAATGATAGAATAGCTTATTGCCCTCTTTTCATATGCTTTCTTAGAGTCATTTGTAGGTAGTAAAGTTAAATAAATGCTTTCTTAAAATTGCTCACTTCTATATATTTTCTTGAATATTTCCTTTAAAATGCTTTCTTGGTGAAAAATTGTAGTTTAGATTAACTAATTAAAACAAATTAGTTTATGGGCTTTCCTTAAAACTACTTTCGTAGGAGTGAATTATAGTCTAGATTGGTTAATTAGGGTCGATTATTTGTGGGCTTTGTTTAGTCATACTTTCTTAGTGGTAATTAGTAATTTAGGTTAGTTAATTGCTTCCTTAAGTTGCTTCCCACTTTACTTGCTTCATTTAATGATTTCTTAAAATGCCATCTTTTTACATGCTTCTTTTAATTACTTTATTAAAAATGCTTTCTTTGGTAAAAATGCTCTCTTTCAAATTACTTTGCTAGTTAGCCTTTAATTTGTTTTCTTAGTCTTTTAAATTCTATAGTAAATGTTTTAGTTAAAAATTTTCTTAAATTGGCCACTTTAACTAATAATCCAACCAAATAATCAGTAATCACTAACCAATTCTTGTGGGTTCGGTCCCTACTTTCCTCTATTACTAGTTGATAACCGCATACTTGCAAGATGCCGCATAGTTAGTATTGGATTTAGATGTTTTTATAAATGATTTAATTGGGTAACTTTTCTTAAAGGTATCAGTAAGATAAAAGAATAAATTTTTGTTTTCACCTTTTTATTATGATCTTAATATATTGTGTGATACCTATCCATATTATACAAAACATATTAGTTAATTTGTTGGTTTTCTTATACCGAAAATATAATTTTTGTTTGATATCTTTGTTCTTTACATTTATTTTTATTTTTTCTTAATTTTTTTATTTTAATTATTTATTTTTGTAATTATTATATATTAATTAATCACCTATAAATATTTTAATTTATAAAAGAATTTTGACATGCTTCGTCTATTAAATGATATTTGATACTTTTGATAGTGATTTTATCCTTTACTAATGATTAAATTTTTTTTTTTTTTATATCTAAAAAATGTTCAATATTATGGAAAAGTCTTTATCTATAATTGATCAAATTATTGGTGATATCGTTATTAGAATTATAACCTAAGAATCTAAAAGAAAAATAAAAACTATTTTAGATTGGAGTTAACTACATTTTCTACTATTAAATATGAATAAAGAGTTTAGAGTGTCAATTGAGTATTGAAGAGAATCTATATATATTTTACATAATATGTTAGCAAAAAATTAATTGTGATACAAATATATAGCAAGGGTGTCAATTTCTAAACAACTCGACATGAACCTGACACGAAATTAGCAGGTTAGGGATGGGCCTTAGCGGGTTTGGGCTGTAAACGAGTCAACTTATTTACGAAACGCAAATAAATGGATTCTGGTTGACCTGTAGGTAACCCGAAAACTTATTGACTAAAAATTTTCATTATATATTGTGCTATAATTTGTTTATTTTTGTGATATTCAAACTTGGAGGTGATCATCAAGGGCATTGATGGGCTAGTATTTTGGTTTTAGAGTTCATTCCCTTTCTTAGTTTCAATACAAGAAATTATTAATATTGCACTAGCAAGGCTAGGCATAAAGTAATAGTAGACAAATTGGTCATCCAACCATTTCATATGAAAAGGTAAGCAATTAAATATATTTGTGACTATGGCAGTTGTAATTATCCAGAATAGCTATGAGTATAACTGAACTGATTTAACAATCACATTTTGACTCTTCCATTAAACAATAATTTATTTAACTACCATGCACAGTAGTTATATCTGAAACCAGCATACGAATATCATATACTAAATACTAAATATACTTTATCTGTTGCTAACACATTATTATCACTTTAAAAGTTAAAAAGAATGAAAAAAATGATCAACAAAAATTTATTTATTTTTTTATTTATTGTACTGATTCTGTATTATACAAATTTACAAAATGGCTAGTGAAATCTAAATGGGTTAGACTGGATTGAATCCAATGCGACACGATAATAAACGGGTTCAACACGACATGAATCGATTATTAATTGGGTAGGGTTAAGGTTGGGATTTCTTGACCCGAACACAATTATGACCCGACACGATTACCTGCGATACGGCACGATTGACAGCCTTAATGTATAGTAAAAAATCTCACATAAAATAATAACGTGTAATTTTGGCTGTCTTTAGAACTACAATTTCATTAGCATTTTGTGTATTGTAGAGTAAGATGAATGATTGTTTTATTTAGCGTTCGTTGCATTTTAGAGCAAGACAAAAATAATAATTTATTATTTTAATTTTTGTTAATGATTTAATATGCTATATAATAAAAAATAATATACTCTGTAATATCTATCTATAATATGGAGAATATATTAGTTTCATATACATAAGATATAATTTTTGTTTGATGCATATGTTTTTTATATTTTAACTTGATTCAATTTCCTTCTTATTTTTCAAAAAAAATTTAATCACTTTTTGTAAATTTTATTTTCCATATATCATATGATTACTTGTAATATTTTCACTACTAATAGCATTTCAAAATATTTTATCTACAAAATAATGCTGATACTTGATGATGATTTTATCTTTTTTTTTTGTAATGACAAAGAATATGTAGATATATTTAAAAAGTTCAATATTATGGAAAATATCTTAACCTTTAATTGTTTAATTAATTGGTGGTGACCCATATGAAATTATAACCTATACACCTAGAAGAGTAATATAAATAAGTGCAATTATCATTCGTTGTTCCCACAAAAGAGAAAATTTGTTTAATTTTTTAAGAAAAATCAAATTTATATATAATGTTGTAATGAATAACATACAATATTGAAAAAAAAATAGATATAAATAATTACAATGAAAAGAGCAAAGATATTAAAAATATATTTAAAATATTTAAATCTTGTAAAAAAAACTCAACAGATAAAATTTTTATATTTAATTATCATTAATTAATTATTTATTTATTTTTTTAAAAATAAATTTTTTTAATAAATTAAAAAAATTATACATTCGAAGCACGTGCATATTTCTATTTTCAATAATATAAGTGGGCTAATACTACTAGTTTGAAGTGAATAGTATAACCACATGTTATAATTTGAGGTTGCAAAGTTGAATGATTCCCATTAAGCCATCTGTCACTTGTTCATACTTCTTAAAAGGATCTCTAAATGAATGAGATCAAAATAATTTTCTTCCAATTATAGAGAATTACTCGCTAAAACTTATTGTATTATGTTGCGGGGACGTTGTCTATTAACATTACTCTAAAACACACGAATTTATTGCTAAAAGTCATCCATAATACTATTACGTCCCAAATTCAACAAAGGATAAGGTATCACCCCAAAAAAATCTCAGAACTTATCTTACACATTCTGGTCCAAAAAGTAAATTTCATTGAGCTCAAAAGTTTTGTGATGGAATCTTTTTCAACTTGTGATTATACTAACAAAATTTATTGTGATCATTAAACAATTAATTGTGTATATTTTAGTAGTTACTCAAAAATTAATAAAAATGTCATGGACAAAACATTGCCCTTCTATTTGTAGTAAAATGGGCTGCATACTACAAATAGGTTCCTGCCATTAGTTATTAAGCAACAACTAGATGCTACTAGTTGTTCAGTGACCACCATAAAACTTCTCGATTATGCTTGCTCTTATAAAAAAAGGGGGCTAATTACACTTTGCCTCCTTATAAATTCGACCGCCTCTTGATTTCTTCCCGAAAAAAAATTTATGAACCTTTTACACACTCTGAATAACAGTCAAAACCAACCATTACTCAAGAGTTTAGGAGGTGGTGTAAAATTACTAAATTGCCCTCGTATAATTTTAAAGTTAGTTACATTTACCTCTGTAACTTTATAAAATTATATTTTACCCCTTATAATTCTTAAAATTTGTACTTTACCATCTGTAAAATAGATAAAATGTCCGAATGAAAAATTTCCTACTCTGGCGATCTTTGTTGTTTAATAGTTCAATTAACATGGATTATCAATTTGTCATATCCTTATTGTGATTTCTAATGGAACGTTTAAGAATTTTAGAATTAAATTTAACATAAATTAGATATTTAATGAAATTGTTACTTTTTTTTTGTTTTATAATCCCGAAAATTCACATTGAAGCAATTTTATATGGGATTTGTACTAAGCACGTACAAGAAAAAACATCTTCACGAGTCTCCTCCTATTATGTAGTTCTCCAATCATTTTCGGCTAGTTTAGTTGCTATAATTATAATCATAGCTAAAATTTAATTATGAATTTAGGTGTCAAAATATTTTTTACATGTGGCTTGAGATTGCATCACCGATGGAATCTACCATTAAACCCATCCGATGTGCTCCATGAAAGTGTCATTTAGGATGAATTTAGTAAATTTATCAAATAGGAAGTAAAGTGAAATTTTGTGCCGTTATAAGGGTTAAATTGTAATTAACCCCAATGGTAATACAAGGGATAATTTAGTAATTTTGCACTATTTTCTAACATTGTGACTGACAATTAGTTTTGATTATTAGTCTAAAGGGGTCTAAATATATATAAATTTTTTCTAAGGGAAAATTGAGACATGTTAAAGTTTACATCTTTTACAAACTGTAACTAACCAAAAAAAAGGAAAAAAAAAACAAAGAATAATGACTTCTTGGGACCACCGGATATATTATGAAAAAATTCTACAATTTCGTTGAAGAAACTATTTCGTTGGATTTGAGGACTTGTTTACTACAAATTTTAAAACATCAGTATTAAACAAATCTTTAAAATATAACAAAATAATTCGTCAATGGGGAGTGTAGAACTTTCCCATATTGTGACACAGATTTTGTAAAAAAAAATTTGTGTACGTTGCTTGCAAAATTTTCTCATATATATTAAAAAAGAGGAGAGACAGACGTTTTATCCCATGTTTGTTTGCTTAGCAGGTTGGAGCCACGGTTCCTCCACTATAAGAAAATAAGAGGGGGCCAAAAAGAAGTAATTCATTTTCTTTTTTCTTATTCAGATCAGACAAGATATTTGACTTTCAAACCATTGCAATCTGATGTATAACCACTGCACAAGAAAAATCAAAATCAAAGATATTAAGATTTTGAACCCGTTTTGCTTTTGGAAAAATTTCCAATTCTTTACCCCCGGAACGTTGCAGAAATTGCAACCTGCTAATGAAAGCACACTTATCTCTTTGAACTATCAAACATAGACAATGGACCCTTGACGGTAAAACATCTGAGCACAAGCATCTGAGGGCTATATACAACGAAAAAGATGAAACTCTGTATCCTGATTTCAACTAACAAAAGTTCTTTTCAAAATCCAGACTTCAATCCACTCTGACATATCACAAACTTGGCTACCAGCAAACTTTTGTCTATGGGTCAATTAAACGGCAGGGGTCGTGCCTGACAAACCAGATGATGAAGCACCAGCTTCAATGTTCACATTCTTCAGTTTTTGAGATGCAAATTCACCAGCACTCCCAGCTTCTGGCACATCACCAATGTCCAAAGTGTCATGGGAAGCTTTGAATCAACGGGGTAGACCTGCAAGACACTTTCATTTGTCTAAATATTCTATGAAATTGATTTAACTTTGTAGTATTATCTATGTAGGGAGAGAATGGTGATATCAGCCGTTATGCATTGCCATGACGTGACCAGCAACCGATATTGGTGCTAGACAAACTAAAGACAATATACAAGATTAACTTTTGAAACATACTTCTGGATGTAAATGACTAAATATTCATCAGTTAGGATCAATTCCTACACCATCCCAAAGTATACAATCATTTCAAACACAAAAAAGAAGTACTCGAACATATTCCTCTATGCATGGTACTTTAAGCTCTTTGAGCAGCATTTCACAAGCTAGATTAAAATGCATAAGCAGAGAAAACTTAAATCAGCATAAAACAGAGTTGGTGATCCATAAAATAAGATATTTAAGTGCTAGTCAACATAAGCTATCTATGCTCTGGAATAAAAATTTAACATCTACTAGGCAGATCTGGGATGTCGACATCCAGGAAAACCTCCTCATAACTTCTAAAATTCGACAAAACTAAAATTCACCAATAATCCACTACACCAGATTCCTGGATATAATATTTCGATGTGGAAATATTGAAGATCAGAAATACCATGTTGCAAACTATTCCTATGTGTTAGGTTGACAAGCAATTAATACATAACTATACCTTCTGGAACCTGACTGTTATTAACACTTTTAACAGCTACCAAACTAAAAAGGATTGTCATCTTTTTAGTGAACAGACACATATCATCTATCACAAGTGGGAAAGGCACATTCTACGGGTGTGACATAAAAAATTGCACATTTTTTTTTTAAAAAAAAATTATACAAAAAATAAAAGCATGATATAAAGAGTGGAGGGTGGAAAGGATGTTATAGGTAGTTACACATATAATAAGGGCAAAAAAGGAAGTTTAAATAATAACAGACACCTAATCTCCCCTCCCTTTATACATAGTATAACCCCAAATATGGTAGCAAAAATAAAAGAACATATACTAAAATTATATCTGCCGCTTCTACATGACAAATTCATTACTAATTGCTTGATGGATGCATTATTATTTACTAGTGGGAAAGACACACACTAATGTGTGTGTGATTTTAAAAATTATTAACTAAAAAAATGGGGAAAATTTTTAAGAGTAGTTATGTGGAAAAGTTTTAAAAATACCAAGGGTAAAATAGGCAAATAAATAATGACATCACACCAAGAGAATTTTGCTTTATATATAGTATAGATAACAATGGAAAAGGCATTGAAAGATAAAATTGTTGCTAATCAATCAAATGCATTACAATTTGCATCCCCAGAAATACAGAAATCATTAGAATAATGGAGGAATTATTCAACCAAAAAGTGCTGACAAGACAAGCCGTTAAATAGAAAAGGACCGATGACTAACAAGAAAAAGAGTATAATTCTTTAGGATTTCCTCAAGTAACTTGATAGAATGACAAACATCACCAAAAAGACCAAAACAAACAAAAGCACCAATCAAGAATCTATTTCCATCTTTGATAAAGCAAATTGTCATTTGAACAATTATTGTACTTCATTCAAATCTACTAAAAGCTCTCCACAATGAAAGAAGTGAATGGTTTGTACTACTTAGGGATCATTAACTAGGTACATTCTATTTACTAAAACCTCGTAACAAAATAAATTGGAAGCATTGTTTCAATAACAAACTCCCAAAAATCAGTCTATACGTAAGTACGTAACTTTTATTCTACAGTAACAACTAGCTAATATATAAACATAGAAGCATATAATTAGTTTTCAGACAACTAAATACTTCTCTACCATCTAGATAACAGCAACATGATTCCCTGAATGTATTTTTTGCCACGCAACAAGTCACAGGTGAAGAATCAGTTACAGATGAACTGCATCATCACAGAATTCTAAGAACTCGGGTATAATAAATTATAATGACTTCCGATATGATTACCACTTACCTAGGGAGGATGTTCACCACACAAAAATAGCAAAGCACAGGAGAGTATAACTTCGGATTGCCTCCATACCACAATAACAATTCTTGATCTAAAATATGATTCACACCCTTACCTCAAGGTGGTTCAGCATGTCAATTGTGGCATCAAGGTCACCTTGGTTTGCAAAATAGACCCCAGTAAGAGACTCGTCTGATACACCTGGAAATGTCATCTGAAGATATGCCAAATCCATATCAAATTCCTCATCCGAGATTGATTTCTCTGTCATCTCAACTGGATTGTATGATGAGGAACCATGAAATCCAAGGCCAGTATGATCTTTCAGTTTGGTACTCTCAGGAGTATACAAAGTATCACCACTATGGATGTTATAGCTTTGAGGAGCTTGTACTGTTGGATCCCAGTGTTGAGGTCCCAATACAGTAGCCTCACTTGCCCTCTTTGCCTCTACTCCTGCAAATTTAAAATCATTTCTTCCATCAAGTCCCCTTTCCTTTTAGAGAGTGGGACATATGATTCTGCATATGGATTCAAAGTAGATGCTCCTGCCTTCATCATAAAGGTGCATAAGAGTTCACTGTCAAAAGAACCCAAAATTTCAGGAACTGAAGTCTTATTATAGATGACAGCTGATTAATTAAGACTTTTGGATGTAAGCGAAGTGATTTTTTTTTTTTTAAATGAAAAAAGAAAACCCATCTCTAACCCTACCCTTTAGTGACTCAAACCCATGACCAATAGGTCATAGCAGAAGCGTCTCACCACCTAAACTGCATTTTGTTGTCCAGTTGTAAGAGAAGTGATTTAATTAATGCATGTCTAACAGAATGAATCAAATCTTAGGTTTAACACAGGCATTGCAAATGGTAACATAACCAAGAAATTAACTCACAGCACTGATCAATTGGACATTCAAATTAGTAAGTGCAAGGCTTCAATAGTTTCTTCTAATTCCTGATTTCAGCATTCAGACCAAAAAAATAATGAAAACATAGTACTTACTTCTTGAGAGTCAAATGTCAACTCGAGCTCACAATGTCTCTTGATAAATTATGTTGTTACAAGTCCTGGCATACGAATTGGATTTGATGATGAAATTATGTTGTTACAGTGCTGTAGCACAAAGTGCTACATTTCATGAATTTTATGGTTTTCTGAGACCAAAGGCCGAGCATTTCTTTACACTGCTGTCAAGGAGAAGCATGTTTCACAACCTCAGAAATTGAAAATATTTGTATCCATTAGCAATAGATCAAGGTGTCAGCTGCACTACATGACAGTATTTCTTTATCAGGCACCAAACTGTGGAAGAATGACAAGGTTTAAGTCCTCAAGGACAAAGCATTCTAGTTTAGCTGCTAGACAAAGAATATGACTGAAAAGGGGGGTCGGCAGTTCTGGAAAGTCTCTTTAATACCCATATTATGGTTTTGAGCATTACTGAAAGAACCTCCCCCCAACAGCTGCCACTCCTAAGATTTTGTTGAAATTCCATTGAACGTAGCTCTTAACCTTTTTAAATTTTCCACTGAAAATTGTTGAATATTTACTCCTCTTTTATTTACAACAATTTGTCTACTTAATTGATCGATATGGCTTTTATTCCTTTATTTAACTTTCCATCCCACTAATATGTATCCATGGACAAATAATTGCAAATTTAGTTAACAATGTATCATTTCAAACTAATAATTTCACTTTTCACCAATATTTCCGCTCTCCCCAGCTGCATATGTTACCAATGCAGAAGTAAGAAATGTCACCAAAAAATCCATCCATTTCCAGAAATTAAACAGAAATCCCTAACAATACAGTTATGTATCGCTTACAAAGAAAAATTCCAGACAGAGGATCTGTTTGTTAGGGGGTAACTTATTTTCAGGAAAATATGGAGTTGGGAAAAATACTTTCTAAAGAAAACCATTTTATATTGGGTGGTCTAAAATAACTTCACCAGTCATGTGACTAAAGTTATTTTCCCTAATCACGCTTCCTCCCACGATGCTAATCCGTAATTTGCTAACTGAATCTACGGTATATCTACAACACCCTTCTCTGAATCCATTAAAAAAAAACAAAAATAAATTCAACTGTCAAAAAAAATTCAACACACAATCTT
Source organism: Cinchona pubescens (assembly GCA_025175665.1). Taxonomy (NCBI): domain Eukaryota; kingdom Viridiplantae; phylum Streptophyta; class Magnoliopsida; order Gentianales; family Rubiaceae; genus Cinchona; species Cinchona pubescens. The sequence goes on from JANKKI010000235.1 coordinate 1,871,089, forward strand.
TCTGGTGCTGGCAGCCTTCTCTTTCTTGTATTTATCAAAATCAAAATTTTCTCAAAATTATATTTGAGCAAAGGCAAGAAAAGACTGCAGGCACCACCTTGTAGTGAGTAATCTGATGCTTTTCGAGTATAGGAAGGTGGTATTAGTGCCGCAGTCGTTCGGCTTTGCGGGTGGTGTGCCAAGGGAGGAAGGTAGCAAGGTTTTCCAGCAGATGGTCTGAAGGTAGTAGCCCTTAGCAGAAGTAATATCCAGAATGATAAGGCATTTTCATCAACTCAACCAAAGTAAAATTTTGGAGAAAACAAGTATTTTCCATTGAAAATATTTTCTATTCAACCAAACAGAATGATAATCCACACCTCAGGTAAATAATTAAAAACAGTGTTAAGAAAATTTGAAACATGTTATTGAGTATCAATCCAATCATCAATTTTCGAATTTATCACTTTCAATGGTTCCTGGGCACTAATTACTCCCGACTCCTCTTTGACACTAAGTAATTACATTTTCTTATTTGAAAACCTAACATACATAAAATTACACATTCGTAGTATATTACAAAACACTCAGGCAATAACCTAATTTCTGCTTAAATCTCATTAATAACTTATTAAAAAAAAAAGAGTAAATTTCGTCATGAAGCCAGAGCAGTTGAAAATTACAATAAAAAATAAATACATAGACATAAATAACTATCATCGAACGAGATTTCCCTAATTACGAACAAAATTCAAGGCGTGATCCAGCAATTCAGCGCTTTCACCACAGAAAACTCTTAAAATTCAACGATTTTTCCATACAAAAAATCACACACACAAAAAAAAAATCATAAATTAAATACAGAAAATACTAGCTCAAAAACCTTGCCCATGCGTAATCAAATTCATCAAAATTCAGAAAACAAAACCGAAAGAAAATAAATGAAAAAAACTTACCCGTTCGATGAATGATTGAATTATGATCGATCGGTGGAGAAGCGAAATTGAATCCGAAAATTGAATTCCGCTATCGCTAGAGAATTTTTTTCAGCCGCCTCTTTCTCTCTCTGTCTTCTCTCTATAGAGTCGGAGGAGAGGGGTGGAGCGGGGCGCTAATGAGTTTCGGAAAATATTATTATATAATAAAAATATAAATGAATAATTTGGAAAGAAGCGGCGAAGTAGTGGATCTTTTTCAGGTGTATTTCTTAGTCACGTGAGGTGTAGCTTTGATGCAATCTCAGGAACTGACACGTCAGATATTTAGAGTAAATGTGGAATCTCTACTTGCTTTTCCATTGGATGGTCTACCAAAGACCTGTCTTATATTATGAGAGTCTAGAACAGAGACGGTTATTTTCACCGCAGCCCATTTTGTCGTCTTGTGGAGAGGTGGTGTGGGTCCATCTGGCTTCTTTTTTTTTTTTTTAAAAAAACTTAATTACAATTACAATTTGTTCGCGGGTCAGTTGCAAATTACAATTTGTTCCCGGGTATTTAATCTACAGAATTGCACCTTTAGGCCTAATAGGGTCGAATTTTCAATTTTTCATTCAAATAGAGTGCTGAAATATCATAAAACTTCAATTTTTTAATTAATTTTACTATCTTAATATTATGGTGAGTTGTACTTCCGTACTCTAATTTTAGTTTATAAAATGCAACATTATCAAAAGATTTTTTTACCTTTCGGTATATATTAATTTGCTATTTTATTTTTTTATGCATTTTTTACATGTCATCGCATATTTGTTTCATCATTATTATTTTTATTTACAATAAAATATTTTATTTATCTTATCACATTTTTTCAAGTTTCATAAATTTTAATTTATTTTCACTATTATTAATAATTAATTTATCAAATTGTATTTAAAAATTACATTATTTAAATAAATATGATGATTTGAAATATAATCAATATATATTTTTTTATATAAACTTAAGTTAATCATCAACTTTCTTAATCTTGCTATCTAGAAAAAAGAAAAAAAAGAAAAATCCAGACAAATAAATTTATGTTGCGTTTGGATGGAAAGATTTGGGTGGATTCAGATTTGAAATACAAATCCATCTTAGCTTATCCAAGACATTAAGGAATTTAGTTGAAAATTTGAAATCTATCAGTACGTGAGAGTGAGATTTTAATAGTGGAGCGGATTTCAAATTCACCAAATGACACGTCATTCAGTGAGAAATACGAGTCTGTTTTGCTCAGTTTCAAATCCAATTATTTTAACTTCATTAATATAAAATCTTTCTTATAATTCAAATCCACCTATCCAAACGTAACCATAATTTATTTTCATTTCAAGTTTAAGAGGAGAATTTTAATAAAAGAAATTCACAATTATCAAATACAACTATCAATTATTTTTTAAAAGAACACATCTTAACCACAATTTGAAAACGTTGATTAAATAAGAACATTTCAATGCATATTATGAATCTTTTATTAAAGAATAAAAACAAAAAATTTAGTTATAATTATAAGTTAAAATTTTTTCTAAATATCTAAAATACAGGAATAAGTGAGAGTGAGAGAGGAAAGGGTGGCATAACAAAATTGCACAAAACAAGAAAAAATATGAAAAAAAATATATATATAGTTCATACACTTAATATTGAAGGGTAAAAGATCATTTTATAATAATGTAGGATGAAAATTTTAACTATCCTTAACTTTGAAGGTAAAATTACTTGCAAAGTAATTTTAAAGTAGTAAAGCTCGATTTACCCTACTTTGAGGGTGACAAAGTATAACTAAAAATATAAAGGAAAATTATTGGCATTTTTACCACTTTCTTTGGATGGAAAATTAACTCCGTTAAGTCTTGCGACAATGTATAAATAAAATAAATATAGGAGATAATTTGCAACTAACTCCTATTTATAGGAAACAAAGTGTAACTAAGCCAAAAAAAAGGTCGTTAATGGGAAAACATTATGTTATTTCATCAAAGGCATGACGTTGCATGCCACATTATGCTTATATGCTATTTATATTTTGTGAATTATAGTGATACTTAGAGATGATTCACCACTAAAGTATGGAGATAACAAGAATCAAACAAGTGTGACTTTTATTGTCCTGTTTTGGTTATTTATTTCCCCATAAATTTATTTTGGATCTTTTATTTTTCATATTATTTTTTGGTAAAAAAAAAACATAATATTAAAACTAAATAACGAGTGAATTACAATCATACTAGAAGATAAACTTCCCCAATGCCATCTACCAAAATATAAGGATCATCATACAAAAGTAGTCTTTCTTGTTATTTTACTACACTTTTTGCTTTATAAAGAAATTGAAAAAAAATATTTTAAATTTACACAATTAAAAATAAGGTTTAAGTGGATAAGTTGAACAGATATACTAAAACTCAGAAGGGAGGGTGCAATAGGAAGAATCTCACTCACACACTTGCATACTCACATCTCATCGTAAATCACAATAATAATCTAATACCTAGTATATAGGAAAGGAACACTCTATCAGTGTGTAATTTAAAAAAAGAAAAAAAGGAAAACATATAGGTAGTGGAAATGGTAACAAAAAATTTAAAATATATATATATATATAGGGAATGGAAAGTAAAAGGTTGGAAGAGAGTTATGGAAGGAAGTTATGGGTAGTTAATAAAAGAAAATAAAGGGAGTCAGGAGGGTAAATTTGACAAATCATAAAATGACGGATACCACAACCCACCCTCAAGCTTTATATAGTGCATATATATATATATATATATATATAGAGAGAGAGAGAGAGAGAGAGAGAGAGATTGGTGACAATTCTTATCTCTCTTCTCCTTACATCCCACAACCATTATTTTCTTCCAACACTTTATTTCCTATTGTTGACCTTCTATCTTTTGGCACATGCAACACATATACTACATTTGTGCCAAGCAAGAAAGGAACTAACACTCTCTATCTTGATGTTTTATTTGTTTTATTTCATAAAAATCAAAGTTGTATTCTTTTAGCAAATTCAAACAAGAGGTAATTCAAATTATATGCACAATATAGCAAATTTTTCCTCAAAGTTGTCATGAGTCAAAATTGGGAGGCAATTATAATATGCAGATGTAGTTGATAGTAAATTAGTGTATTAAAGTATCAACTAGCTTCAAGAGTTAGTTAGATCGGTGCTAAGTTGGCAAATGTAAGTTTTCACACTACTTCTTTGTATAAATGATGCCACTAATGGATGTTGTAAGGCATTATGGATTGATGATCATGAAATCTATTCTTTCTCACTCTTCAATATTCTCTTTTCTCTATCAATTCTCTACATTTTGTCTTGTTCATTTTTCCCTTATATTTTGTTATTCTCTACTCTCCTAATTACAATTTTGCTTCTAAATTCCAATTGAGTTCATAACAATTGGTATCAGAACTTGTGTTCCTCCGATTGCAAGCTTGATGTATTCTCTTCTTTCTCTCAATTCTTCTCTCATTTCTTTTGAATCTTTTCTTCTTTTTGCCATTGTTTCTCTATAACTCTTGTTTATGTTTCTTGACAAATCTTTTTCTGGTTCATCTATTTCTTTCAAATTTTCTATTCTTCTTATCCCAATCCTTAGTTTGTACAAAACTTGATTACTACCATCAATGTCAAATGAGTCCAAACCTAATCGAGTTCTCTTAGTTATAATATATAGCAAGCTATGGCCCATTACTACAGAAGTGCTGCATCAAGTATTTTCTCCATATGCAATTATAGAGCAGATTGAAATTTTGAAAAGATTGTTGCCTTTCGGGCTTTAATCCACTATCAATCACAATGGTGTGCTAATTTTGCAAGAAACATGCTTTAGAGGCATAATATATATGATAGATGTTGTAGATTAGACATTCAATTCTCTGACCAAGATGAATTACAATCTATGCACGATTCATCAATAATGAATGAAATTGAATTTAAGATGAACCAAGAATCAAATGAACAAAAAACATGTGGGTTTGATGCTAGGGAATTGTGGAAGAAAGTTACTGCAAGCCATGGAAGGACAATTCAAGAAACATGATGCCAAGCATAGTTATTAAACTTGGCCCGAGAAGGAACCCAACGAGGGAGGTAGATCAACGGGTTACTAGTTCAACCATTGGGTCACTTAAATATATTTTTTATTAATATGTAATATTTTTAAATTATTAAATACAAGATATATAGTGAAAATATTGATAAAATATATTTTATTAAAAAATTTAAGTATAAATGTAACTTTTCAATATTTACATAACCTTTTCACATGAAGAGTTAAAAAGGATGCATAGAGTGGAGTTTAGAGAGTATATAAATAAAAATAGGCATATAATAATCAAAAACTTACATGGTTAAGTGGTAAAACCTTTTATTACTATTTAAGAGGTCTTTGGTTCAAAACTTGACAATTATAATTTGGTTTTTTTCCTCAAAAAAACAAACCCGCCAGGTTTTTTCAAATCCGGACAGGTTCCTGGGTTTACCGGTTGAACCTCCGAGTTGCATGAATCCGGGCGGATTCCTTTCTTGTCCGGTCATTAGAGGAAACTAATCCAGTCTCAAGACCGGTACACCGAATTTACCGGTTGAACTATCGGGCCAGGCCACGTTCAATGGCTATGCTGCCAAGATTCAAGAAACACTAGGAGCTGTGAGCTACATGCAGTTGCAAGTGCAAGACAAACTCCAACAATGGGAAGGAAAATTGATGAAGGATTGAAAGTTGTAAGTTATGAATTGCAGCCTTTAGTGAAAGCTAGAAACTCTGAAACGAATTAATTTATTTTCAAACTAAGAAAGAGATGAACCTACCAGATAGAAATTCATGAAGGAACAATTCAATAAGCAAGATGCCAAGATTCAAGAAATTTTTGATATTGTCAGCATTTTACAATTATAGATACAAAGTAGATTCCAGCAAATGGAAAGCCAAATAGAAGAAATCAACAAGAAACTGGATACTTTAAGTTCTAGACTAGATGGTGAGGTCAATACCATGATGAAGATAATTAGCAAGAATAAAGCAAAGGATATACAGTGGAGGAAGTGCAACCAGTAGATGACTATTTTTCTGTGCCTACTTGCCCAAGTTTAATGTTGAAGGAAGAAGAGATTGTAGTTGTGAACAAAGAAAAGTTGGATAAGCCAAAATATGGAATGATTTCTAAGAATGAATTTTGTGAATTCTTGGATGATAGATTTAATGGAAAAGAAGTCTTGAAGATGGTGCACAAGATTTCAATGTTGATGATTCAAGGGTTCAATGGAATCAATCTTAAGGAGAGAAGGAACATGATTTCTTGGATGGACTATCAAAATTTGAAGAAAGTAACCAAAGTTCAAGTGGGATATAGTCATATTCAGCCACTTATTCCTATGTTTTCTGCTCATGATGATTTTTCTGAAGATGATATATTAGGATTCTGAATAGATCTTAATAGTGGTAGGAAAATCTTTGATACTGTGGTTGATTTTGCCAAGTATATGCGTAAACATAGTCGTGATGGGTTGGCCAAATTTATGATGCTTCGAATGGGAGAAGTAGATATAGAAACAGATTCTGTTTTAGTTATAAAAACTTTAGCAACAACAAAAGTTTTGAGATTATCAAAGTTGGAGATGTTCAAGACTGCAAAGTTTTAATATCTAGTTTTCCATAGGATCCAAGAGATGCTAAAGTAATTAACATTGAAACTTCATATAAATATTAGTGTGGCACAGTACTAGTTCTATTGTATCATGGTTCAAAGATTGATTAAGTGCAATGATCAAGGTCTAAGAAGTTAACTGGAAGAATCTTTGCCATCATTTTTCTTTCATATTTTTCCTCAACAATTCATCCTTGAGAACAATAATATTTTAAAGGGAAGGGTATTGTCATGAATCAAAATTGGAAGGTAGCTATAGTATAATGATATAGTTGACAGTTAATCATAGCATATTAGAACATTAGCTAGCTTCAAGAGTTAGTTAGTTAGATTGGTGCTGAGTTGGCAGATATAAGTTTTTATACTATTGCTTTGTATAAATTAAATGTCAATGGTGGATGTCGTAAGGCATATGGATTAATGATCATGAAATCCATTCTTTCTCACTCTCTAATCTTCTCTTTTCTATATCAATTCTGTGTATTCTCTCGTGTTCCTGTCTTTCTCTTATATTTTGTTCTCTACTTCCCTAATTACAATTCCATTTCAATTGAGTTTATAACAAAAGTCCACTTTGCAAAATGGATATTTTACTGAAAGAACTTAATGCTTTTGGCTATTATGCTTTGCTTTCTCTCTTACTTCATTTTCATGTGAAACTCATTATTCATTTAGTACTCTATATTCTTGTTTTTATTTTTTTTTCTTACAGTTTATTTCTTATTTTACTTATTGTCACGAAACTTCTACTTAGCACAAAGCCGACGTGCCAAGGCGAAAGAAGAAGCTCGCACCGGCACTAGAATTTCTCCTAGCAACTCTGGTCAGCCTACCCGTTTCACACTCGTGTTTAGTTTTCACTCGTTTCTGGCAACGTTTGCACACACAAGCAAATACTCACCAACACACAAGCTCGAATTTTAGGCAACTCACAAGAGCATAGCACAGCAAAATGAAAGTAAACGGCACACAAGCGAATTACGGCCCCAGGCCAACCCTTGCAACACTTTATTTCTGTTAAAAGCTTACAACGAGACTTTTTACAAACACTTGGTGTGCAGAACACTCTTGGCCTAAATCCAAACGGATTCCCCTTTATGCCAAGTCTCTGACTACCAATATTTATAGGCAAAGTGCGGTTGACAAGCCCAACCGCTTAGCTTTGCTGGACAAACGAAATGCCTACAACTAGGCTGCCTGGCCAGCTGGCAGCACACATGGCCTGGTCATGCTCTAGAAGGTGGTAACTGCCATAACCGCCCACTAAGCATTACTCCATGTGCTGCCCACGTTTCCAGCCATTTTCTAGCACATGCAGCCCACCAGCTCGGCCAAGTAGTCCCACTCAGCCACACGAAGTCCAACTTCCGCTGATCACCACACCCGTGCGAGTGCACTTACCCGACAGCGCGTGCACGCTGTATAGCCGTTTCCCGCACTGTCCAGCACATAGGCAACCCGGTTGCCTACGTTCCTCGGCCAACACTCTTGCCGACCAGCCTTGCCACCCACAAGGCTTTACTTGGGCTCCCAGCAATGCCCAAGATTGTGCCACAAGCTATGCCAATCTCGTGTGCATATGTGCACGGGTCTGTTCGTGCCACTGTCGTTTGCCACCGTTTGCCTAGCTCGTTCATTTTGTGAGCTGTCCACAGCCAACGTTTGCAGATGTTCCGAAGCCAATACTTGCCCAAGGACTTCCAACACACCATTGCATAGTTTTAAGGCACTTTGTACGTCAATGGCTCAAATCGGCCCACCTCTGTTTGCCGAACTCGCACACTGCCTTACCGACAAGTAGTCTGCCTAGCCGACGTGCAGGCTGTTTGGGGCCAGGCCTGCACGCAGCCTTGCCGATGCGTGGAACTTTTGCCAAAGGGTCTAACAAACCTCCCCCACTTGAAGAGATTGATGCCCTCAGCCAATGCCCACATAGGCCATCTGCCCATGCAAACATTACCACCCGAATGACTCCCGGTTGCTGAATTTCGCACAAGTGTCCATCACTGTGCAATGCCACTGCCCGTTTTCTGCACGGCCTTCAACAACTTTCGTTCGTCGTGGTTACGTTTGTGATTGCAAGCCTCACTTTTTGATTAGGCTTCATTTAAGCTGCGTTGCTGCCCAACTTGATCCCCATCAAGTCGTTTCACCTTGTCTAGTACCCCTGTCTTAGTCTTAACAAAGTAAACAGGCAACAAACGAAATACAAAGTACTCTGCCAACACTTAGCACAACATCAGTCACTTTGGCACCCACCCGTGCCAACCAGAAATTAAACAAGTAAAACGGAACTTGCATAATTTAAACAAGGACAGAAGCACGTTACCGCTTATGTTCTACCCTAGGAATTGTCTGTTTTTGCAACATGAGACCGCATGCACTAGTTTCCCGGACTTGGCAACTAATCTCAACATGGCTTGCCTCCGTTTTCTTTAATGGACCAACCTTGTCACTGGCCAAACATTTTTCAGCCAAAGGCACCATACTCAATGCCCGCCCTTTGTCGCACAAAAGACTTGCCTTGGTTTCCCCCGAAACCAAGACCAACACAGCAACATAGCACACTTCCCCACTTGTTTTTCAACTCCCACAATAAGCAAGGCCCCATGCCCGACTGATTTCTGCCCAAGTTTAGTTTGCTACATTTCCCAACTGTGCCAACAACAAGCATCTCATGCCCGTTTCTGCTTAGCAGACACACACTGCCAACATTTTCTACCTGACAGCCACCCACTGCCATGCACTAGTTTTGCCCGACAGCCACCCGCTGCCATGCAACTACTTTCCTGATCTAAGTAGCCCACCTCTACTTAGCATCCGGCAGCCTACCCACTGCCATTGTCCCTCACTAGAGAGACCCTTGTACTTACTAGTACTTTAGGAAAGCTGGGGTTTGTTGGCGTCGCACACCAACTGCAAGGAACCCATCCTGGCACAAGACGGACCGTCCTCGCTTCGGCTTTGACGGCACTAATCTATTCCCGTTTAGGACACTCCCTTGCCAAGTGAGGACCTTTGCAAATGAAACAGCCACCAAATTTAGACTTTTCATAATTCAAAGGAGCCTTACCTGACACGGTTTCGGTCACCACAGCCTTCTTTTTCATCTTATGCCTGGCATTGCCATTCTTTGGGTCCTTACTCACGTTGTTCCCAACCTGGCCAGCATCGTTGGTTCTGTTCGCTTGGAAATCCATCAACTTGTCTGCCGCCGTTATGGCTTGTTGCAAATTCTGGACACCTTGCCTTTGCAACTCCGTTTGAGCCCACTGCTGCAAACCCGCCATAAAATTGAACAACTTGTCGTCCTCGGACATGCCCAGAATGTCCAACATCAAGGAACTGAATTCCTTCACATACTCACAGACTCCAAACGTGTGTTTCAACCTTCGAAGTGCCTCCCTTGCAAGCCACGAAGTGTTCGTAGGAAGGAACTGCCGTTTCAGTTCCGTTCTCAACCCTTCCACAAGTTGAGATTTGAGGAACGGTTTCATCACTTACCCGAGTCCTCCACCATAGTTTGGCATCACCAGCGAGGTACATACTGGTTATTGACACCTTCTCTTCTTCAGGCACACCCGCTGCCTTGAAGTATTGCTCTATGTCCCAAAGGAAATTCTCCAATTCCTTTGCACTCTGTGCTCCATCGAAGTGTTTCAAGTCTAGAACCTTTACCCTTGCCATCGAATAATGGCCAGTGGAACTACCCAATTCCACTCCAGCAATGCCCTTCTTCAAAATGGCCATGTCCTCTTGAACCTCGTTCCAGAGCCACAAACTTGGCATTCCATGCCTGTTCAAGCTGCTAGAAATGAGCACGAATGGCCTCAACTGCATCCCTGGTTTCATCAAGGGAAGACCGCAGCACATAGCCTTCTGGCAGTTCACCCACTGCACCATCAGTTGGTCTACCAGCACTTCCAACAGCTGAACCCGTTCCACCGTGCCACCAGCCATAGGAGGAACGTACAGAACACTACAACCAGTGCTCTGATACCACAATTTTCACGAAACTTCTACTTAGCACGAAGCTGACGTGCCAAGGAGGAAGAAGAAGCTTGCACCGGCACCAGAATTTCTCCTAGCAATTCTGGTCAGCCTACCCTTTCACACTCGTGTTTAGTTTTCACTCGTTTCTGGCAACGTTTGCACACACAAGCACTCACCAACACACAAGCTCAAATTTTAGGCAACTCACAAGAGCATAGCACAACAAAATGAAAGTAAACGGCACACAAATGAATTACGGCCCCAGGCCAACCCTTGCAACACTTTATTTCTGTTAAAAGCTTACAACATGACTTTTTACAAACACTTGGTGTGCAGAACACTCTTGGCCTAAATCCAAACGGATTCTCCTTTTTGCCAAGTCTCTGACTACCAATATTTATAGGGAAAGTGCGATTGACAAGCCCAACCGCTTAGCTTTGCTGGACAAACGAAATGCCTACAACTAGGCTGCCTGGCCAGCTGGCATCACACAGTTAGCTGGGTTGTGCAATGGTCATGCTCTAGAAGGTGGTAACTGCCATAACCGCCCACTAAGCACTACTCCATGTGCTGCCCACGTTTCCAGCCATTTTCTCGCACATGCAGCCCACCAGCTCGGCCAAGTAGTCCCACTCAGCCACACGAAGTCCAACTTCCGCTGATCACCACACCCGTGCGAGTGCACTTACCCTACGTGCACGCTGCATAGCCGTTTCCCGCACTGTCCAGCACGTAGGCAACCCGGTTGCCTACGTTCCTCGACCAACACTCTTGCCGACCAGCCTTGCCACACACAAGGCTTTACTTGGGCTCCCAGCAATGCCCAAGATTGTGCCACAAGCTATACCAATCTCGTGTGCATGTGTGCACGGGTCCGTTCGTGCCACTGTCGTTTGCCACCGTTTGCCCAGCTCGTTCATTTTATGAGCTGTCCACAGCCAATGTTTGCAGACGTTCCAAAGCCAATACTTGCCCAAGGACTTCCAACACACCATTGCATAGTTTTAAGAGTGCACTCCGTATGTCAACGGCTCAAATCGGCCCACCTCTGTTTGCCGAACTCGCACACTGCCTTGCCGACGTGCAGGCTGTTTGGGGCCAAGCCTGCACGCAGCCTTGCCGATGCGTGGAACTTTTGCCAAAAGGTCTAACACTTCACAAGAAAAACTTGTAGTTGTTGAAATATTATTTGGAATTGATTTTGTGCATCACATGCTCATAATTCATGGTTAATTGGTTAAAGTGGAATTGAATTATATATTTGTTACTATACATTTTGGCATCTTACAAAATTAGGACATGTGACATGACTTGTATGCACCTACAATAAACAATCAATACATACAAAATCAAGTACTCGGCACACTACAAACGACTTACTCTAATAAAGGCCCATCAAGGAAAATGTCTTCCTTTATAAATAAGGCTACAAATTTATGCTTTCATAAGTTGCAACACAATAATACAATCACATTCATAAGCTCTCTGTGAGTTCGTATTATAGTTCCAGCTCATCTAGATTTATATGTTTACTGACTTAAGAATTAGAGTGGCATCGGGGGAAAGATCCCACCTCTCTTTGCTAGTTCTATAGCAGGTTGGACGCGAATCTAAGGTCATTATACTTAGAATATTGTTGACGCCATCTTTTCACTAATACATGGTGTCATCTGTGGGATGCAACAGATGAAATATGTGCTCTCACCTCAGAGTCCATCTCTTTTTACTCTTTGATACTTCTTACTTCAACATTGTCAACACAAAGAAAATTGTTCATGGTACTTCCATGGAGCCCTCAATTTGCCAATATAACCAATCAATGCATGAAGTCACATATTCTTCCATAGGCGAAAAGAACACCACAAGAGTAGGGACAATTCCTATGCCTTACCACAAGGAACCTTACCAGAGATAGGATTAGAAAAGGTCTGTCTTAGAATACAAGACATATTCAGCTTAGGCCTATAAACAGGTCGGAACTAGTATATCCAGATCTGGATTCGATTAGTATATCCATATTCATCTAGGCATTAGGAGCATCTGGATTCGAACATTCGTCAGGTTTATAAAAGTAAATTCATACTCGGATCTGGATCTGGATCCAAGTCTTATAATATTTTTTTAACCTTTAAAATTTTTATATAAAGATTTTATAATTTATAGAAATTTTATTCATTTTTAATTATAAAAAATATTTATTTCAAAATTTATATTTATGCATAAGTTCTACATTAAAATATAATTTGCATTAACAATTTACACCATACATATGTATATCTACATATAGAATAATGCTAACTGTATATAATTTTATTATATATTAAATATTTCAATTGAATTCGGATCCTAATCGAGTCGAAACAACAAGATTCATATCCGATCTATTTATTATATTAGCTAAAAGGGTCTGGATTGAATTTAGGCAATTAAAATTTTCATTGTTCCAGATTTTGGATAAATAGGTCCAATCGAGTCGGGCTTGAGTCTAGAGCTGACCTATTTACATGCCTAATTTAATTATTCATCCAACAAAAGGATAAAGCTCTAGACTCCAATGCACACAACTCTGAGTACTTAGTGACAGTCAAATAAAACACTAAGGACCATCACCAAATTCATTTAAGAGAACTCAAAAAAAGAACCTCATGTAAAGAAAGGTTGGCCATCCTAAAGGGGCACCTAGCACATCCCCTCCCAAGAGGGCAGCTAGCACTCCATCATTGACAAGGGCTGCCCAACAACCCACAGTCCTGGTTCTTCTCCAAATCACTTTCCATTGTACCCTCATTTTCTCTACAGGACTATCAACTAGGAAGATAGATTTGAAATCTTTCGCATGATTGATCAACTCTAATAAATAAGTACAATCTAGATGGATTGCATTCTCACGTACACCAATAAGTTTTGAGTTAAAAGTAAATCGAAAAATGAATCAATTTCTGTCAATCAGACAACAGTAGAAATCTAAAGAAGGCTAAGTTATGGTCTTCTAACTAGCATGATTCACTTTTATAGGAATGAACAGATCCTCTTACTTATCCTTTCCTATGGGAGAAGAACACCTAGTACACAAGAGTATCAACAAAATGGGGATAACGAAAATTTTTCATAAGACATTAGCAAATTCAAACCACTATCAAATGATCCTTGGGTAGTACAATTCTCTACTTTGTTTCCTATCTCTTCAAAAGTTTTCTTAATTCTTTCATACTTGATTATTGCATCCTACAAATCCAATTTCACTATCTTATTGTAAGAGAAATCAACACAAAGATTTGAAGTTTCTGCCCAAATGCTAAGTGAAAAACATGGAGTAGCAGAAAAACGTCTTCTCACACAACTATCCTTCGTTATTAAATAGTCCAACTTTGTTTCACACGAAAATCAGAAGTCAAGTATGACTCCATTCAAGATATTGAGTTTAACTTAGTGCCTTTTGCATTAAATTCTGCTCCACCCTTTCTCTTGTGTAAAAGAACGGTTTCAGCAAACTATCATCTATAAAATGATATGAAGGGTTGCGATACCTCTTCCCGTGTTCGTTTGGGTGGAGGCAACCTCACACACTAGATAAGGAAAACCTATTTGGCATATAAAGAAGAAAATGCCTCAGGGCGCAAAATCTCATGAAAATTTACCCTCACTATATTTATCAGAATGTCACAACTCGCAAGGACTAGTCAGACTCCTCCATCACACCTAGAATTCTTAGGGTTTTACGAAATCCCACTACTACTAAATCTGCAAAGAGAAGAAGATTCTTCACAACGCAAAAGCAAAAAATGCACAAAAAAACACAAGTCTCTTCTTACTAAGGCATCCAGAAAAATCCTTCGGGATACTTGGATTCTCAACCATCTAAACTCTGAGCACTAACATGGAAAGTTCAACGCATTAACGAAATATCTAAATTTCTTGGCAACATAATGCCTTCTATATACATTTCTTGATGGACTATCCTTCAGCATTCTATTGCCACTTTTACTAGATTGTCGACTAAATGTTGAATTTTGGATAAAAATTGTGATCATTATCAGATTGGAATAGTGGCCCATCAGCTTTCTTTTGCCACTTTTACCAGACCTCATATGAATTGAAAAGTTATGTTTTAATTTATTGTGGAGTCACAGTGTAATTTATGCTTTATTGTCCTTTAAAATTTTCAGATGCAGCTCAACAAAAGTTTCTGTACATCAATCATATTCGGTTACATCATAGGACATTGGTAGTTTAAGAATGAATTGTCATACGTAGAAGTAAAAATATCTATACTATATTAAAAGAGTCAATATGATTTATTGATTTAGATTTTTTTTCAAAGTTATCTTTACTATATAATTGAATTACTTTGTTATGTCCCCAAATTTGAATGCCTTTTTTTTTTAAATTCTTTAGGTTATTTATGTAAATACTTTGTAAACAGTAAAAGAGGAAATAGAACCTACATTTAAGACTTCACAATAGGAAATGAATTTGACTGAAATAAATTTTCTTATATAATAGAATATTATAAATGAGTTTTAGAAATTAAAGAAAGGTGGGAAATAATTTTATTGGGATGGATTTTAGAAATCAAGAAATAATAAAAAAATATCAAAATTTACTTAGAAATAAATTTACATATTTCATTTATACTTTTAGACCCTTAACGAGAAAAAACCCTAAAAGGTAAATAGGAAATAAAATTAAATTTTTTAGAATTAAGTTTAATTGAAGAAAATTTCATCAATAGTATAATTTTGGGATAGATTTAGAAATAAAAGATAAATATTAAATAAAGTTATTAGAAAAATTAATTGAATATATACACTATACAAAATAAAGGAGTTTTATTCGCTTTTAGATTTTCTTTTCCAAGTTGCTTTCACTATACAATTTAATGACTTTATTATGTTCACAACTTGAATGCCATTTTTTTATATTTTTTTAGGTTATTTATATAAATACTCCTTAAAGAGTAAGAGAAGAAATAAAACCTACTTTTAAGACTTCATATTAGAAATAAATTTGATTTAAATAAATTTCCTTATGCAACAAAATATTATGAATAAGTTTTAAAAATTAAAGAAGAGTACAAAATATTTTTTGGGGATGGGTTTTAGAAATCAAGCAACAATAAAGTATAAAATTTACTTGGAAAATAAATTTACATGTTTCATCTATATTTTTGGACCCTTAAAGACCAAAATCCTAAAAAGGTACACATAATATAAAAACTAACTTTTGAGACTTCATTTAGAATTAAATTTCAATTTAACTCAACTTTTTAAAGGGAGAGACTAGTATAGTGCATGTTACTACTGGGCCTCTCGAGAAAAAATTTTTGATTGAAGTATGTTTTCTCATAGAGTAGAAATATGTAACAGATTTAAAAATTAAAGATGAATATTAAATAAAGTTATAAAAAAAATCTTAATGGAATAAAATTTCTCATTAAATAGAATTATGCATATGATTATTATCAACATATACAGGTTGTGGATACATTAACAAACTTGGTAACATTTACATGCAATTAAAGAAACTAATAGTTTATTAACAACTATTAAAAGAATATTTGTGCGGTCATGAAATCCAAATACATAAAAAAAATTAAAATAAAAAGAACAAAGTTGTTTGAAAAATAAAGGAAAAGAAGGAAATCAATGTTATTTTAATTTTAAAGAGTTAAATACCATTTTGGCCATTCAAACTAAGCAAAAATCTCAATGTGACCTTTTAAATTAAAAAGGTCTTGATTTCATTCTCTAAATTGAAAAAATATTCTAATATAGCCCTCCAAATTTAAAAAGTCTTAATTTGGTTCTCAAACTAAAACAAATGTCCTAATGTGGCTTCCAAAATTAAAAGATTATGAGTTCAACCATCCAAACTGAAAATATATTCTAATTTGCTTTCCAAACTGTATTCCGATACAAAAATATAATTAACCTTTTAAAAGCAAATAATTTTAAAATATACTTTGAATTTTACTAACTTTATTGTTAGAGTAAGATTTTGTACAGAATAGAAAGTTTTATCCAGTATCCATTTTTTAAGGATGAATTTTAGAAATTATACAAGTATGCAAATAAAACTTTTTTAGGATTAGGATTAAGTTAAATAATACTAGGAATTATCTTTAAACAAAAAAAATGTAGGACTTATTGTGTACAAAATTTTTGAACTTTTTTGAGTGAATAATTCTAAAATCTTTTTCTGTTTTTGATACAAAAAAATTACAAAAGAATAAAGGAGACATAAAATTGCTTAAAAGTTTCAAGGCCATTTAAATTTGAATTAACAAAGACATTATATTTCATAGATATTATTGACATCTTCACCTTTCTTCTCCCTATGCCATCCTATTTTTCTTTAAAGGTTGTCTAGATTTTATAACGATGAAAGAGATTCGTCAAAATATGAAAATAATTTAGTTTCTGTGTGATATACCAATATATATATATATATATATAATATATATATATATATATATATAATGTAGAACTTATATTTTCAATTGTTGTTAAGATGATTAGATGATTAAGAAAGGGGATGAAAAATGTGATCCGCACTTTTTTTATTTTTCTTAAAAGAATATAGTCCTTATTTTGCAATTCTTACTTTGCTTTTAGTTCCATTTTCATGCATTGAATAATTAGCACATATTTAATCTAAGTTTCAATTTTTGTATAATCAAAAATTAATTTCTAAATTATATTAGCTAAAATTCTTAATAAATAATTATTGTCTCTTATATATGTACAAAAAAATTATTTCTGTTGTTTTTGGATTTGAAAATATCTAATGTTGAATAGTAGTAACCTTATCAATTACATAATAAAAAATAGGAATATCTGGTTACTTACTAATTAGATTTTAACTAAAGTGTACTTTGTCTAATAAAAGCTAAATACTAAATGTTTATTGTTACTTTTGAATTATTACTACACAAGTTGATAACAACTGCATCTACATGTTGTTGATCTTATTCTGTCAAATAAAATTTATAATATTGAATATCTACATTCTAATTACCACTACACAAATTGACAGTTTTAACTTGATGAATTAATTGTTAAATTTCATGCCTTAAATTGTTAAATGGTGGTAGACTGTTTTTTACTTTTTTCTTATTTTCATTATAAATATTCCAATAGTTGTGCAAATTACATATTTAAGAGAGATTTTATTTCTTAAATTAAAAATTGCTATTTAGTATTTATACATAATGGTTCCTTAATCAAGTTAGTTCCAAGAGAGATATAGGGATTAAAAAATAATCACATACCTTAATGCATTTGGAAAATCCAAAGTTATTAGAATAGAATTTGAATAATTGAACAGAATATAGGGTTTCGATAAACTCTATAAATTGTCAACATTTTTCAAATACATTACCCGTTTTGATTACTAAACTTACATAATGGATATAATAATAAATTCTAATATATTTCTTGTTATATATTCTTCTCCAATTTGATGATACTCTAAACTTTCTTATTTTTGAAGTTAAATAGAGTACCAATGACTCATTGTAGTATGTTTCAATAATTCTCAATTGAGGAAATTGACTTTTATTTTAAAAATTACAGGGTAGATGTGTTATTTACAAGACACAATTATTTGGCTTTTATAAAATTGTTTAAACAATTATTCAATTAAACAAATCTCTTATATTTCTAACAAGGTATATCTAAAGAAAATGTAAAAAAAAATCACCTATGGGCAAATATTTTTCTAAAATCATACAAACTACAAAAATTTTTTTGACTTAGTTAAACGTTGAACATATATATAAGCAAAAAATTAATTGAACTAAAAAAAATTTAAAAATTAATATTTCCAAATATATTTTATTTTTTAATTCATAATAATAAAAATTAAATAATTAATATTTTTAAACGTATAAAACACGTACTTTCAATTGATTATTAATTGGGCGAAAAATTAAAAAAAATAAAAAAAATTTCTAACCTCGCATTAAGTGAATGCGAGGTCTAAGATTTTTTTTTTCAAAATAGTTTTATGACCTCGCATTCACTGAATGCGAGGTCATGAAACATTAAAAAAAAAAAATACTGACCTCTCATTCAGTGAATGCGAGGTCAAGGAAAAAAAAATTTTAATTTTTTTTTTAAAACATTTGACTTTGTATTCTGCGAAGGAAATTTTTTTTGTTTTTGCACTATTACATGCTGTATAGAAAAATGTTTGATATTTTTGTTAATTAAAAAAGGATTTGGCTGTAAGGTAAAACCACTTAAACACTAAATCGTAAACATTTATGTAATACGATATATAGGAATACTAAACCGTTATCTTTAAACCATAAACTATAACATTAATAAATATTACACGAATGAAATGTTGTAAGAAAGCAAATTTATTAATTTATCATATTTTTTGATAAAATTTTGACATAACCTCCCCTATTTTACAAACATTCTCCCTGCCAACAACCATACCCAACAAGGGCAACAAACATCCATAAAAGCCCGACAAGGGCTAAAAAACATAAATAAAAACCTAATAATAATAACAAAAATACCCAACAAGGGCGAATAATGATATACAAATAATGGACATCAATCACACATGATTGCGAGAAGTAATAACAAATGTCAATGTCCATGATCTCCAAATCTCCCGCCCGTACCACACTCTCTAGGTTTAGGCACCCTTTTTGATCGACTGACATAAAATAGAGAAGTATCTTGCTGTTGAGTATGGTGAGCAATTTGCGCCTGCGAAGCTATGTTTTGTTCGTGTTCATGTTCTTCATTTGAAACAGTTGGACCAATATGCTCTGGATCTGGCCCAGTGAACGACTATCCGAAAGATGATGGTCCCACCGGAGTGCGCATTGGCGAAAGTATGTGTGAAGTGTCACCCTCGAATGGTATATTAACATGAGGGGATCCAGAATCTACATGGGACCGAGGAGATAGAACTCGACGACGTCGACGACCACCTCCGTGTTGCCCGCCTCGCCGCGGAGCCCGCTCTACTCTATGTGGATCATGTGTCTGGTGTGGATGTCGAACGTAAACAGGAACTGCCGGAGGCCGAAAATCAGGACGAGTAGATTCGCCTACTGCATGTAGTGACTAAGAAGCAAAATGTCTGATCTGTGCCCAAGTACTAGTATCCGGAGTATCGTCCTCAGTCAGGTTGTCTAATGACATGTAGTACAATCTAGATCCCATGGAATCCATCTACCATAAAAGTTAAAATTAGTTTTACTAAAGTCATTTGAAAAAGAAAAACAATAAGAAAAAATGAATAATTACTTACTAGATAATCTGCACGTGCACTATCGCCGTGGTACCCTTCTGGAAAAGTAGGGCGTTGACTAGGATTGGATATGTATACCACCGTCCTCGGTTAGTACCATTGCATATAATCACCCGATGCATGTGTAGTATCAACACATGGGAGACCAACCTCAACTGTATCCGTTCTTGTTCCCCAAATATCTATATAATGTCGGTGGGTCAACTCTCAATCATTGTTCGCCTGACCACGGCGGTCTATCAAATAAAGTGCACCTTGATTACCAATCAATCTCTAATCTGGTATGGATTGGTGCAACCCGAACTGTCGCATAACCCGATGAGGGAGGTAACATTCCACGATCTCCCAACATATCAAATAAGTAACTGCACGCCATATGTCAGGACCAGTAGTGCAGTAATGGGGAAGCATACTTAGTTTATATCAAGTACCTCATCAAAGAATGGCTGCCATATAAACTAATACCAAATAATTCGACAAAAAGTTAGTAAATAAACAAAATACGAGGACGACAAAGTGCAAAAGAAATATAATCGACGGATGTACCTCATTGGGTCGTAAAGTATGTAACTGATCTCGAAAAATAGATAAAATATGACGAGGAGCATTGCGCAAATCAAATCCAACATCCCACCTGTAATACAAATTAATAAATATCAAATCCAATGTAAACATGTTTAATTAAACAATTTAACAAAACATATATACCGAGATCCATATGCTCCGTGATACTCTTGTGTGGGCTCTAACCGAGTAGGACGCAGTGTAAGCATGCGCTCCCAAGCCCATAATTGTAATTCTTAATTAGTATGGATTCTACTAATTTTGACGGAAGTATACAATAAATGAATATAAAGTATTCAAATATACATGTACTAATAGTACTGCTCTGTAGATGTTTCTAGCTGTGGGTGAAGTAGCATCCACACAAGTTGCGATACAGTGTGCCTAAAACTGCTGATCCCCAACTATAACGGCCCACAGTCTCCAAGTCCTTAAGCAACTATAGATATAGTAATGGCACTTTATTGCCTGAATTATCTGGAAATAAAATACCTCCAATAAGTACAAGTAAATATGTATGTGCCATCTGCCGACACATGTTATCAGTCGCATCATCGAGAACGGGACGATCTAATGCAGCAGACAAACATCCAACTTTCAAACGACCACCGTCAATGTTTGATCTGGTAGGCATGAAACCCAATAACTTCCTGCATAACTGGCTCCAAGTATCTGCAGAATGAATAGTATCTCTACCCATCACGGGTGGTCCGTCAATATGAAAATTTCACAGTACCTCTACATCCTGTAATGCGATGGTGGCCTCTCTAATGGGAAGATGAAAAGAATGTGTCTCAGGTCGCCATTACTCGACAGGACTGGTGATCAAAGCATGGTCACTGAAATACGTCCTGAAGATGTGATGCCCGCTCGAAACCTGCCAAACAAATATAATGCCATACCCGATCCGGTATGGGCATGTGATCCCAAAAAGTCTCATCACAATGCTTAACCTATTGTGTAGAATCATCGATAAAACCGTCAAAAATAGATCTAGCCCTATGCAGCGTCATAGGTGATATAATATCATCTATATATTGTCCAGGATGAACAACCTCTCGCGACTGATCATCCATACCTAAACAAAGTAATATGAAAAGAATGAATGATAATACAATATTTTTTGATAGTAATCAATGATAATATAATATTTTTTGATAATACAATATTTTTTGATAAACGAATACATTAAAAACAAACTACATTCATAGAATACAATAAGTACATAAACAATACAATACAAAAGACAAATCATTGTTATCGCGAAGAGCAACTCCTGCGATTATGTCCCAATTGATGACAATTCGTACATCTTCAGAGTTCACGGGGATACCTAATATCCATCTCTTTTCGGATGCGCCTTACACATACCCGGCCTCGCCAGCCAGGCGTTCTACGAACATACTGTCATCACCACGTAACTGCCACTGAATAGGAGGTAACTCATCTGGATTAGATTGTGGAACAAATCTACTAACGGTGTACTAGTCTCGATATATGCGAGTGGTATAATAGTCTGCAAGCAGTCGCTTTGGTTCATCACCCTTAAGCCTGCACTTGATGTGCATGCCAACGCATGCGAGCATGGGAACCTGTACATTTGCCACTTACCACAGCTACATGTCTTCTGTACATAATTGACAGTTTGTACATTGCCACCACGACCAGTCACACGATGAGGTGTTTTAATTCTATAGACACCAGTAGAATGATCAAAAATCATGATTGTGTGTCCTCCACCTTTTTTGTCTGCAATCAACAACTTTTTCCAATTCTTTGGTGTAATTGATGTGCGACAATGTTCACCCCAAGCAATATTATCAGCAAATAATTTGACAAAACCATAGAATGTACTATAAATTATAGCCTTGATTGGAAGTAGTCTAACTCCACGGCAAAACGTTATTATAGCTCTCAGAAGAATTTGTACCGTGTATTCCCACTTACGATTTCCATAGTGAGCAAGGCACCAATGGCCAAGGCCAATATCTGCCAAATATCTCCAAACCTCTGGATGTTGAACCTTCATCGTTTGTTGGTGCTTATTCCATTTCTGCATCTGTATCTTGACACCAAGAGACTAACACAACTTTTTCACTTCTATATTCTTGTATTTGGTCATCAAATTACTCCGAACGTAACGCAGACAGAATCTATGATATGCAAATGGTTCCTGCCATAAAGGGGACTCACTCATAGCATGTAGAATTCCACGATGCCGGTTAGATATTATACAAACGCTATCCAAGTCACGCACAATATGGTGTCTCAACTGCTCTATAAACCAACCCCAATTTTGTATTGTTTCCTCATCAACAATTGCATACGCAACAGGTAAAATCTGATTGTTAGCATCCAAAACGACGACAATAAGTAATTTATCCCGATACTCCCCTCGTACTGATGCGTGCCATCAATAGATAGGACAGGTCTACACATGTGGAATGCATCAATCGATGGCCGAAATGCCTAGAAGATGTATTTAAAAATTTTCACAACCTTGCTACTGTTGAGATTATGTAGCCATTGCACCACAGTTTGGGGATTGGAGCGTAGTACTTCTTCAACGTATTGGGGTAATTATTAAAAATTAGATGCCCAACTTCCATATGCAAGCACAATCGCTTTCCTGCTAGCATACCAAATTTTCTTGTAAGTGATGTCAACCTTGAAACTGTTCTTAATATATGCCTGAATTTGTTTGACCTTGTGCCCATGATCATTTTCAATTAAGTGCATAATTTGGTTAGCAATGACTGTAGATGTAAGATTTCTGTTGTTGTTACCGGATATTTCACCGAGACATAAGTGATCTTTTACCCATTTCGTGACCTTCCACACAGTAAGAGATTCATTTCTACGTACCCGAATACTCCAATCACAATCTCCGGGAGCTAATCTACCGGATGGACGCAATCTTGCATTTAGCTGTTCATGTCCTCTTCCGGCTCTCTATGACTTTGAATTCTCGTTTTTGAGCTATAAACCACATTCTAACTGCCTTACTAACTTGCTCATTGCTTTCAAAATACATGTGCAACCGAATATCATTTTTTTCTTCATTTCAATAAACCAGCCCATCTTTATCACTACGGTCCATGGGATCGTAATCAAATTAGTTACCAATATCATTGAAAAAAGCCATTCCCTGGGGTTGATAAGCAGGAACATCATCTTGTGTCTGACATTCACCATTATTTATCCCCAAATCCTCGTCAGAATCATCATCCGATATATTTTCTGAGTCTAACCCTAACTCGTAATCCTCGTCTAATGCATGCCACGGCGAGTCACTATTAACATTATCATCTGTCAAACCCTCATCTACGATACCTTTCTCCATATGTTGATATTACATGGTACTTGGGCCTTCACCTGCTGTGGTGTCTCTATTACACTGCGCTCCAATAGATTGATCACGATGGATTGCATTGAGTTTGACATTGAAAACGAACAAGTTGGGTTGTAAAACTCAAATGACCAAGGATGTTCAAAGAGACTCTGCGCATTGGACTGCAGCGGCTGGTCGTCCATGGTCGAATGCATGAGAGACATCATTGGCCCATACCATACACTCCTAGATTGTTGGTTATAGGTACGTGGAGAATTTCCTCTGTCTCGATAAACAACTCAGCACAAAAAGTAGGATCGGCATCAAACAAATCAAAAATACCATCCATACCATCATCATCTGTCAATGGAATGCCAGAGTAAACACCACGACTAACTATATGTTTGTACAAAATATTCAATTTCAACTGCTCCCTATCAAGTTCCATGAATTCGTATATCTTGTCAACTAACTCAACAAAGTTAATCCGTTGCTTTATTCGGAATATTTTCTTGCACACCATTGGCCGGTGGGATATAGTACTGCCTTCATATATTATTTCTCCTCCCAAATAAAGAAGAATGTGACGGGGTCTATCAAATTGATGTGTATGTCATTTTTCTATAAGGATGTAATATATTTAGACCCCAATTTTGGATACGGAGTATATTTTTTTTAAAAATAAATTGATAAAGTTCCTCTATATCTTGAGGATTCCCTCTTACGCCGGTCATACCCGATAAGGGTTACAAACAACACAACAAATCGATAACACTTACAAGTAATACATGCCCGACGAGGGTTACAACCAATGCAATAACCCGGCAAGGGTTACAAGTAATATATGCCCGACAAGAGTTACAAACAATGCAATAACAGTCCCTCACCCCATTTACAAAATCATTTAAATTCACAATAGTGACTAGAATTTTGGCCAATAGATCATAGGGAAGCGTTTTTATCACCTATACTTTATTGTCCAAAATGGAGTTTAGCTTATGAATCTTTAAGTAAGACAAATTATATGTTGAGATCAAGTACCTAAATCATGCTATTATCTGGATTTCAGTCCTTTTAAGCAAGCAAAATTTGTTGGCCAAAATTATCCAAACATGTGTTATTCTTGATCATTCAATATCAGACAAAATTTTTTAAGTACAAAACAAAGAACAACCCACAATTTCAGTATAACAAAGAATATAACCACAAATTTCATCGCAATCAAGAGAAACCAAACATACAACATATATCCCGAGCCAAAGACCATTCTCTCTAAATATTCAGACAGAAAAGAAGATAATCAAAACAGCATATTATTACACTAAAATACAAAAACAGCAAAAATATAAGTTACATGAAAAAAGAACAATTTAAAAAACGAGTACAATTTCAGAAATTTTTCTTTAAAAGTTGGTAAAAGAGATTGAGAGGGTATAAAACGAAAAGGGCATTACTTAAAACTGAAGGAGAATTAATTCCTGTAAATAGGATGTGATGGGACACCTCTTGCAGAAAAGTATGGAATCTTTCTGTCTTCTACCTCCCATAGAAAACTAGGTACATCCTTACTAGGAGGGCAATGATATTGCCACACGACAAGTCTTATTGTCACAGCAATATTCTCTTTGATTGTAATGTCAAAACTAACCCTCAAAGTATATCAGCCAAAATTTTGGGGGCCTTTACCTATTTTATTTTTCAACCAATTTGTCTATATTAGATCTCATGACTTCCAGCCCTCCGGCCTCCGCCTCCGGAGTAATTGATATTATTCATTCCTTATATTTTAAATTTTAATTTATATCGCATGATTTACAAATAAAGTTAAATATCGAATCTATTTAAATATTTTACACTAAATTGAATGAACGGAGCCTAACAGCCAAGTCAAGTACTGTTTAATCGAGGCAACTTTCTGGAAATAAGTATCTCAACAGGTTTTCCTCGGGGAATCATCCAGTTACAGCTTTGTCACTATTTTAGGAAAAGATACAAGATTAAGAAACTGCAAGCAACACACTTGCACATGCACAAGCAAAAGCACACACAAGCACAAGCATACACATGCACAGTAAATATACATAGGAATATTAACACCCCCCCCAAAAAAAAAAAAAAAAAAAAAAAACACACAGGACTTAGGGTTTGGACAACCCTGGCAATGATATACAATGGACCAAAAAGCAAAAACTACTGTAAATCTATCAAACCAAAGCAAGGCTTCTGACCAACCAGGCACGTATAATTTGCTCAACAATGAACTGCACTCGAAAGCACTGGTAAATTCAGAATTGTGTCAAATTAGAGGATGGATAATCAAGAATACACAGAATCTCATCTTACAACTCAGTTATAGAGCCTCGATCTGTGGTCATGATCAAGATCATCTGATTTCAACTGGAAACCAGCAAAACTGTTAATGTATAGTAAACAAAACATGACTCACAGAGCAAATACAGATAAAACCACTCAAGTATAGACTGAGATGCATATGTTTTGCCGTTCAATCAACAGTTAACGCATCATCAGCCATGACCAATAAAAGAGTCATGCTTCAGCCTGTCAAATATCAAGCATTTGTCTTTTCCTTTCTTTTTCTTTTGAGGATAATCTTGGAGAAAATTAGGTGGCCACTCGGCACTTTCATGACCATGAGACCTATTAACATTTCATTCATTTTGAGCAAAGAATGGTTTTGTACTTGTATACAATAATCAAATATATGCAGTAATTTGGTCTCCAATCTCTGCTTCCTCACACATATGGGGGAGATGTGGGTGTGCTAGGGAAGGACGATAAAAGAATTGCAATTGTTCTAACATTTCCTTTTTCAACTATTTCCCCGCTTTTGGAACCCAGAAAGAGGGGGTTTGCTATAGACTAATTTACAAAGGCTAATTTTTAGGCCTAGTCTTGTGAGGTAGTAGAATATTCAAAAAGGAGACGTTTAGATGGAGCAGATTGAAGAAGCACACGCAGTCGGCTTGTAAGCTGGTAGATCAATGTCCATTGCATTGCCATCTCTGAATCCTTCATCTGCCTAACAACTGAGGCCTGAAAAAATCCAACATAAAAGGTGCTTCAGATAAAGATGAATTTCTCCTGTATGGCATGGCGGTGGAGAAATGTTCACCATAAACATTTTCAGTTTCTCACTAGATAATGCCTTTTTTTTCCTTCTCGATTCAATGGCTGAAAATTTTTAATTATTTAGTTTATCAGCGGATTCACAGACTGCAGCCAAAAAAAAAAAAAAATACACAGCCTCGGCTCCCAACTAAACCATTATATTTCTTCTTCAGCTACTTGAATGCACTATCAGTGTTCCACATCCAATAGAGCAAATGAAACTCATCTCTACCTTGTGAGGGTGTTAATAGTTCAGATGACAGCTATTACCATCAAATTTCAGAGACAAATCTTATGAATAACAAATTTTGATATCGTTCTAGTAATTTATTGTAATGAAGCATTTAACCACAAAGCTTGGAAAATTAAAAAAAAAAACAAGGCAACCTGTAGGCGCTTCCCAAGCTGGACTTCAACTTCTGTGCCGAATGAAATATTGCTAGCTAGAGATTTAAGCGGATCAACTGTGGGATCAACAGAAAGCAAACTGGGAATCTGAGGTGCATAAACTAGCCTCCACCTGGCATGTCCAAATTCAAAATTCTCTCCTTTCCCTTCTATTCTTGGCATTAATGTTTCAAGAGTTGCAGTTGCGAGTTTCTTGAATGCAAGTTGGCCATCGCCTTCTAAGATGGATTCAGCTAATTGACTCTCAAAGACTCTAGCAGCCTGTTTAGTCGGGAAAACACAATCATCATAAGACAACTCACAATTTTGTCCGAAACATATAGTATCAAGGTGGTAAAGCCATTTTGACCAAAAAACATTTCTAGTTTAGGGTTTGTTACACCATGCCATTTAGCCAGATAAGAGAAGCAATACTTTTGACCATAATCTCTTCAGCATCGTAACTGGACGCAGTCCACAAATGTGATACACATATCAATAGACCAGGCATGAAACTTGTAGAGAACTTCTATTCTTCTAGTGTGCATTGGAATTGCTTCAGTAAAATATATTTAGGAAACTTTACTTTCTGCCCAGATGAATGCAATTACACAATTTGGCATTATAGTTGCTACCTCAGAAGGTGAAAGAACATCTTGTTTACAGCTCCGGAACGTGTTGAAGTGACCACCAGTTTATCCTGCCATTTGCTGGCTGGACTCTGAATCCTGAATTGCCACTCAGATCCAACCAGAGCTAAGTCCAGCATTGGGTCAAGTCCATTCTCAGGCTCAAATTTCGCTATATTCAGATGCTCTCTCTTAAGCCTAACCTGTGTTCGAGCAGAGTAAAGGATTTCAGCAGATTTAGATGTCACTTCAGGACCTTATGCAAAAAGTGGAAACTAAAGAAGATTGAACTTTGCACAACACCAGGAGTTACAGAAGACTCTGAAGAAATAAACCTGAGTTGCAACAAGATTGACATCACCATTCTCAAATGTCAGAATGCCTTTAGGTCTTATCAATTTGGGATGTGCTATCCCATTTAAATCAAGCTCTCCACTGACAGCAAAATTAAGAATCAGAGGATAAACTATCCTCAGTTCTGGTCCCAGAACAAGCTTCAAGTCGCTAAGCCGAATATCTAATTTGGGCTTACTATAGATATCTTCTTGAATCATCCCCTTCTGAGCTTCAGTCTGTTTACCTGCAAGTTATTGAATTCCATTTTATAACTAGATTATAAGCAAATTACAGAAAAACACTTTGATACAGACAATAGATGATTCTCATGCACATTATGAAGCATCACACAATGGTACCAAGCTTGAAATTCGATCATCTGAGATTAATTTGTGAATGGATAAGTTACACTGACCCACATTGAGATCCATTGCAGTTACCAGGTGATTATTACTGACCTCTCTGGAGGTAGGCCATAATTTACCCGTGTGCTATTGATACAAGTACCTATATTAACTGCCCATAATGCAAGGTTGACTCATTTTCCTGTTACCTTTGTTATTATTTTAGATCTCAACAACAGAATTAGCTGAACAAGATTACCATAAAGAGTTGGAAAAAAATAAAATTAATTCTTCCTGTTATCCACAATCTGGTAGCAGGTTTGACCGGGACAAGAAATCTGTTGTACTCAAACTAAATGACTTCAATATCTCTAATTTTATCAACTTTGTGAAGCAAATTAATAGAGGCTTATAGGAACCTTCTACAATTATAATATGAGGGCAAAAGAAAAAGGTTCCCTCATAAACCCCGACTAACCTGAAGGTTCATGAAATGGGACACTTGAAGCAACAGGTTTTAAATTAAGAAAACGTGAAAAGTATTTTGATGCCACAGTGCGATTGTAACCACCAGCTGGAAGCCTGGACTGGTTTGATGCATCTCTGTTGAATGGAGCAGCTCCACTTCCCTTATCATGGGGTAAATATGCTTCACCATGACTTAGTTTTATTTTCCCAGACATGTTTGGTTGCAATATCGATCCACTTATTTGCAGATGAGTATCAACCTGACCACTGTTATCAGGACTGATCAGTTTACTGAAGATAAAATAAGATAGGAACAAAAGTACATAAACTTCACTGCTGAGAAGTGACAATAACGCTTGCATTGAATAAGGAATAAGGAAGAGGTAAATGGGTCAATATAAATAGAGCTGTCAATGATAAACTATAACATGCATGTATATGCAGGACTTTAACCAAGTAACTCATTTCAGGACCATCTTTTGATTCCTATCTTGGTTGTTAACCACACATTGAAAATTACAACAGAAACAGAATTATGAATGTGACAGATTTAATGACATATGATGACACACAAAGTTGATAGGTGATAGACCCATTCCTTTTTTAATAGGAAAAGCAATGGTTGGATCAAAGCTAGAATATGACCATCAGAGAACATAAATGAAACTCAATTAAGAAAACCAATCACTGTTTCTGAACCGTCCAAAGCAAATAACATACCTAAAGGCAACTAAATAAACCCCACCAATTTTTTGACAAAATAATATACCAGCCTGGCACATCAACCTTGACTACAAGCTTGGCAACAAATACAAACAAACAAACCAAGCCTTAATCTCACTAAGTAGGCTCGGCTGCATGAATTCTGTTATGCTATTGCGCTCTGTCATGGACCATATCCTCCTCAATTCCTAACTTATGTTATAGGCTATATCTTTCCTACAAGTTACCCACCAAGTCTTTTTCGGTCTTCCTCTACCCCTCTTATGTTGACTACTCTCTCTAAAATCTACTCGCCTGACAGGCGCTTCTACTGGTCGTCTTAACACATGACCTAACCACCTTAAGCGTGTTTCTCTCATCTTCTCATCAATAGATGCTACTCCAATCTTCTCACGAATATGCTCATTTCGTATCTTGTCCATCCTAGTGTACCCACACATCCATCTTCACATTTGCATTTCTGCTACTCTCATCTTTTGCTCGTGTGTGATTCACTATCCAACACTCAGACCCATAGAGTATCGCTGACCTAATTGCCGTTCTATAGAATTTACCCTTAAGTCGTAAAAGAATTTGCGGTCACATAATATTCCCGATGCCATTCTCCATTTAGTCCATCCCGCTTGTATCCGATGTGTAACATCTCGATCCATACCACCATTACTCTGAATAACTGATCCTAAATATTTAAAATTTTCACTGAAGATATAGGTATCTCTTGATCTCCGATACTAACCCTTATTCCATTCCTACCAAAAGTAAATTGGCATGGCGGTAATGATCAATTCCCTTTCATCCCTCCAAATCATAAAAAGAATGAAAATATAACATACCTAAATATATTCTTGGCCCGCACTTCCAGGACTTCACATTTCAAGTCAATCTTATCACCAAGAGACTCCTCACTTGTTCTTAGAGGAAGGTTACCTTTCACAGAAAGTTTTCCCTTTCTGCTTACTCTACCATCCAATGAACCAATGTGCAGTCGATTTGAATTTACAAGAACTGTGCCACCAACATTTGTGAGTGGTTTCCATAATACAGGAGAGGATATAGTAGCCCTGTGGAAAGATGCAGAACCATCAAGCACTGGATGTTCAACTGTACCTCGAACCTACGTCAATAAAACACCATAAGACATGGGTTGCACAAATTATCATGGCTAATCATCATATTTCATTCAAGTGAGTTACAAACTTAGTATCCTCTCCATAATACTCCTATAAAGTCATCACATAATATATCAATCTAAACAAACCTGAAGCATTACTTCAGCATTGCCATGAAGCCAGTTGGCATACGGAGATAATGCTGTCAACAACGTCATGCCACCATCTTTGATATCAGCATCAACCCTTACTTCTCCAGCATCCAAGATGCTCCAGTTTAAACCTTTGAGGTTTTCCGTCAATTGGGAATCCCAAACTTCCTCAATTCTTTCTCTGAAGCCTTTTCTATCATAAAGTTCATCAGATCCTTTATTCCTCTCTGCAGGCCAATTACGAATCCATCTGGCTTCATTCTTTTCTCTCTCTGCATTCTCTTCCTCCATTGAAGTGTTTTGGACAAATGTTACAGGAATACTTCCCTGAACGTGTACATGGCCATTTTGAATGATTGGCTCAAGCTTTGCATTGAATAGAAAACGACTTGTCGAAGTTAAAGAAGCAACAATTTCAGCTCTTCCAAGATCTATTCCTCCGATAGCACCATCTGCGGAAGCAGCCTTACTTGCACATCACATTCTGGTTTACCAAGACTTCCTCTGAGGTCCCCTTCCATGTGTAGAACACCCTTTATTGGAGCTAAAAGTTGCCGTAAAGAATGAACGGCTTCAGTGGCTGAAGTTTCGATAACCTGAACCAAAGTAGGAACAAAACTAACAGGGAAATTTAGCACAGCAAAATGCAAGTTGGTTTTTGGCCCCAACAAAGTCCCATCGGCATGAATTGTGGCATTATCCCTTTGGATAAATATTCTCTCGAGGCGCAAACCATCGTCATTGCTATATGCTCCAGCAGCCAGAACACGCTGAGTTTTGTAGGTTCCCCACTCCCATTCTTCCCCATGGAAGTCAAATTCTACCTGAGAAAGATACAGAACATGAGATCCTCTTATAAGATGGAACATGTTGAAGCTTTAAAACTCAAAGCTTCAACAATTCAACTCCTAGTTCCATGAATATCCAGTCCTCAATCTTCTTTTTAAGTGACTGGATATCTGCCTGATGATGAAAATACACAACAAAATCAACCACATAATCAACTCATGTTCGAGGTGAAGAAATTTACGGAGATGCGCTGGCTTCATTGTTAATGACATCAATGTAATTCATGGAAACATGCCAAACATACTGATCTCTGTTGATCAATTGTATATACATATATATCATAATAAATATTAAGATCCCAACATATCCAAGGCAGTAAAAATTTTCATCCTCTCAACTGTTAAAAAGTAAAGGAAACTTAACACAATTGCTCAGGCATATCAGCCAATTATGGAAGCTAGATATCAGCAACTGCAAGCTAACACTTGATTCAACATAATGCCAAAAGATTGAATACCAGCTTTTGATTACTGTTTTTTTGCTAGTGAAACTCAGGCTATTCTAACTAGCATTTTCCTGAAGACAGCAACCTTTTTGTCTATAGTATGTTATATAATTCAGAATAGACATGAAATCCAAATCATAGAAAGGTTCACAAGATGCAAACCATTGTGTTTCTCCATTGCCACCTCCACTTGCATCTAGAGAGCCACGCCATCGGCCTTTGAGTTCAGCCAAACCTGGAAGATTCAAATCTTCAAGTACGACTTCATCTGATGGATTAGAAAGTCCTCGAATCTCCTAAAATATCTCAAGAAATTCAACAATATTGAAGTAGAACATAGAATTAAAAACAAAGGAAAGAAATGATGACAGATGTAATTTCTGAGATTGTGGACTCATCTGATTTTCATAAAATTAGATACTTCAAACTAGCCACTAGAACAATATTTTCAGGAAGTACCTCAAGCAATTTTTGAAGGCTTTCAGCACAAATGCCCACTGATGACAAACTCTGTATGAAAAGGTCCTGCAATGAATTTAGAGAGGCAGAGTCAAAATTCACAGCAAACAAAAAGCTTACACGCAACACATTGAAAAATGCATGCCTGAAATACTTGAGCAATGAACTTCCTTAGCCAGAAAGAAGATAAGTAACAAATAAAACTCATACCATTTGTTAATAAGACCTTCCAGCAGAGGTTGATTGATTGGAGTGATGAACAGGTCCAACCAAGTTATTTGCTTAATTAAATAGCACTGAAAGCAAGAGCTACCCTTTTTATGTAATGCTAATTATCCTTGTTCCTGATTTATCCTAGGAAACAAGTAAATCTCCACCATTTTAAGTCACCACCTCAATCTCTTCATGCTTTTCTATTATTCATATTTTTTATGTCAAAAACACAAATATATCAACCTTGGCATTTTCTGTAAACGTGTACTCATACACAACATATCATACTATTTCCTTTTACTTGCACACCTGCAGGGTGCAGGGTTAAAATTGACCATCTACCATGGCCTGATTGAATGAATTCCCAGGGATCCATTGTCTTACTCTCCCTTTCTTAAAATAGAGATGTACTAAAGGTGGATGCTAAAGATGGCTCAAGAAGATTTATTTATTTATTTATTTTTAATAAATATGACTCCTTCATGTAAATTTCACAGGTTAGTTAATACTTTCAAATAAATCTTTGTGTGTGTTAGAAAGAGAGAGATAAATACCAACTAAAAACTTCACATGTTATTGCAGATGAATCAAGGTAATCATATTTCAATATTAAGAAAGTTCCTGCATGTATTGGATCTCAATGCTAAAGATAGCTCATGCAGATTTTGTTAAAAAATATGATGTCTTCATGTAAGTTCACAAGTTAATTTAATACTCTCTCTCCCGTAAGAAAGAGAAAGTCAAATCCCAACTAAAGAACTTCACATGTTATTAGCACATGAAATCAATGTAATTGTATTTGAATATTAAGAAACTTCCTGCATATAAATAGGTAACAACCTTGGACCTGGATCTGACAGCAGGATCAGAACTCCGAGAAAGTAGCCTCGCAAGGGGGAGCATCTCCGCAATCTCAGCTTCTGGAACCTCAAGTCTCATTCTCCACCTACCCATGGAAGATATAACACTACCCAAATGTCCACTCATTGCTCTTCGGAACAAGCTACCCCTTTCCTTTCCAATTACTTGAGCAGGATTTCGATCTCGTGAACCAGGTAATACATATTCTCCCTGAAGCTCATACTTGCTATTGCTTTGCTCCAACATAGCTTTCTCAACAGTGATCTAACAGCAGAAAATTTTTTATTAACAGCGGATCTCTAAGTAAATAAATAGACACGAGGAACTAAAGCATTTTCTTGAAATAAGAACTGAGTTTACTGACAACTACCAGAATTCTTAATGAAAGAATTCATGCAAAAACACAGGTTTAATTGCAGAGCAGACTGCATTAATGGAACTATATACTTTCTCTGTCTAATTAGCTGAAGAAAAAGTGACGAAACAAGCAATGTGGACATTTAAATTGACTTCAAAATCTTTGATGAATTCCCGTAAGATAAAAACCCAAACTCCCATTTAAGAAAAGAGTTTGTGGTGGACCAGATACCAATAGTGAAAAAGTAAGTTACAAACAATTGTCAACTTCGAGATTGAACTGCCAGGCTCAATTAGTTCATCTGATAAAAGAGAAACCAAATATTCTTAAGATTTACTGGATGATTGTTGCTTATATAAACTTCTTTCATTAGTACCTAGGAAAAATATCTATTTTCAGAAGAAACAACGGACAAAATGACAAGGATAATGTTTACAATACATATACATTTACGCATAATATGCACCAACGACACATATATATGTAAACATTATATAGGCAGCATAAATGAACATTAAATTACACGAGATAGCATTTAGCTCACGAACACCTCAATCTTTTCTCTCCCCCCACCCCATCTGAAGGTAACATACTAACATATATTCATGGGGATACGGTGAAGCTCAAGTTTAGATAGAGCGATGGCAAAAAATAAAACTCAACTTCGAAATGTGAAAGTGAAGTTCATAAGTTAGTCACTTTTGTCTATTTGACCATGATATAACATCTAACTTCAACATTTTCCAGCTAAAAGTAAAACAGTTGTGCAGTAGAATTTTCCTTTAGTAAAATTGGTCTAAAAACCTATTTGTTGCTTATTTATTTCTGCAAGATAAGTCAAGATCAAGGAGCTCAACAAACCAAATACCCATGACACAGGGACATAAGGTGGTTTTTGAACTCACAACATCACCACTCCATCTAGCAGCAACATCAAGCGCTTCGCCCAATGCACCACTGAATTTTGGCCTCAGGACAGACAACAGCCCATGACCTCTTCTTTTCTGAAAGTTGAGTTGAATTTCTGCCTGAAAGTAAGCAACAAATGTCATTCCAACAACTTATTACATAAATTGATAAAAAAAACTAGACATTCAATTTCCTTCCAGAAAGCAAAGCAAGAGGAAACACACATTCAGCAGACCAGACTTTATGGGTAATGAAAAAGACAGATGACCAGCACAACACTTCAAGATATCTTCATTTACAGGTATTACTGGCTGCATAGCAGAATATACAGCTTCAACTTTTCTCCAGTAGATGAAATATTCCATGGGTCAAAAGAAGAATCTTATCTAGTCCTTGCCAAAAGCTATTTTAGCAGGTCTTTTTGCTTTCCGACATGATCCAAGACCTCTAATGCACATTCTTGACCATCTAACATACAGTCAACTATTAGTATCTCATCACTGGAGACAGGAAAAGTTTCAATTTTAAGTAATTCCTTCATACCAAATGTAATGTCCTACTTTGCTCCATGGCAAAATGATATTTTACTCTCCTAAATGGAAAGTTTTGAAATCAAATACTGCTCTGAAGTTTATTCCACAAAAAAAGAAAGTGAAGTCAAATACTGCTTTCTGAAGTTTACTCCACAAAAAAAGTAATAACCATACTATTCTTCACTTTCTCTTTTCAGTATTGTCACTGTAACATGTCCTTCACTTTCTGTTTCAACTGTTCTATATTGTTAAATTCTGCTTCCATGCATTTATGTTATCAAACTTCCCATGTTGCTGCCAAATGTTCCTTGTGCAGAAACTTAAATAAACATAAGGAGCAATTAGTGACCGATCTTGCTGTTTTACTTCCCCCAAAATCCCTTTCTTTTCCGATGAACATAATCTGCATTACACAAAACTTTCTTGGCATTAAGCATCACCCTCTTTATCAAGCAGCAGATTCCAATGATGACAAAGAACTCCACATTAGATAGCATTTTTTTTTTCCTTTTAAAGAAAGTAGTGATCTAGCCTGTTTCTCTACTCGATAGAGCTGGTGATGGGACCAAAATTCTCAGCACTAAGCACATAACCTGAATACAACTGCCACAATGATTACTTCAGGAAAAGGAACTGCTCTCAAGATAAATCTTAATTGTGTTAAGCAGTCAAGAGAAGTCCTCCAACAATCACTATAGACCTAGAAACGAATTACAAATATTTCACACAAGAAAACTCTGATTAATTGCACCACTCCACACTATTCCAAATCTTTTCTTTTCTTCAGGAACAAAAAGCCTTTACAGTGCCAAGAAGTCAAGGAAAGCCCTCCAACAAACACTAGAAAACTAAACACACAAATAATCGTAAGACCAAAAACTCAACAGGTACAACATGACCAAACTGGAATTGGAATGAGTTTCGATAAACTGTTGTCTCTAGCTCCTAAAAGAATGGAACTGGAGAATGACAAAGACATGATTAAGGCATGCCATATTTGATTCCCTTAACATTTCTTAAACAGATGCTGGGCAGTTTAAATTCCAGTAATGTTTTAAACCCCATCAAATCTTACTGCAATATATGATCGTTTGGAGAGAGCAAAGAAAGGAAAAGTTCGTATGTTAATATAGGAAGTAAAAATAATTTCATTAAAAATGGGTCTTCCTTGCCTCCATCTCAGTCCACTTTTGGATGGAAACCAAACTTAAACAAAATAACTAGGCCCAATCCCTCCCATCCTTTCATTTCTCTCTCCTAAAAAGTTTAATCCAAACACAATGACCTGAAGGATCTCCTTTCCTTTTCCTCACATTCCCTCAATCTGAAGGATGTCTAGAGTTTCTAAACAAGGTATCCCTACAAATACAGACAAGCTAAATTGGAGATAATGTTGATGTATCATATAAATATTCAAATGAAATCATATCTAAGAAGTCTAATCTCCCACAATCGAAGCAGGAGATATAAAGTGAATGCTTCATACATCAAGTCAAATTTAACATGCTCTAAGAAGCAGAAACATCCAGTGAACTATTTCTTGCAGAGAGAGCGCCAAATACAGACGGACATAACTTTGGTACAAGGTCACTAGTTTGGGGATGCAACCAGAAATTCCAAATACATTCAATAGAGTACAAGATATAGCTCACATCTTAAAGTAGATGGGACTTTAATCATTGTTATTACAATATTCATACATACCAACAATCATTGATTAGAACTTAAAACAAACAATAATCTGAATGCATTTTACCCTTTGAATTGTTCCACGGAGAGAAGCGAGTTCCAGCTCATCTAATGGCAAATTGCGTACCTGGTTGCATATAAGTAGCAAATTACTGATACATAACCCTTCAGAGAAAGGACCTTAACCGAAAAGGCAAAGATAATCAAAACAACATATAGTTCAAATGATCATCCAAAGAGAATACACAAACCTCCAAGTTAGCAGAAAGTAGTGGCCGATAGCAAGCAACAGCTTTCAGATGGCCCTTTTGAAGAGAAAAGGATAACATCTTTCCTTTCAGATTTTCCTCAGAAATGTCCTGTAAAGGTCCAACAATCTCCATCGCAAGACTTTCATCAGGTCTACCTGTGGCATCCAACTAGAACACCAAAATAACTATTCAGCTATATAGGTGTAAGCGTCAAAGCATTTGCCAGATAGTCAAAATTAAGCAAATGAGACACTGTAAAAGCATATTCCAAATAAGATTTTCAATCCACAGACATGCTACAGACTGAAAGTTGACTCGAGATGCAG
This sequence comes from Cinchona pubescens, assembly GCA_025175665.1. NCBI lineage: Eukaryota > Viridiplantae > Streptophyta > Magnoliopsida > Gentianales > Rubiaceae > Cinchona > Cinchona pubescens. The sequence continues at coordinate 1,909,040 of JANKKI010000235.1, forward strand.
TGATACCACAGAATTCCCACTGATCAAAGGAAATGGGATTGTCTCATATGCATATTGCAGAAAAAGGAAATATTGATATAACAAGAAATTTTGTGACATTGTTGATTCATAGCCCATGAATCTTGGTGCTCCGAGCAACTTCAGTAAAAATTTGCTGCTATTTCAGCCATATCGGTCATCATAGCATAAAAACATGTTTTCTTGGTTACTTTTGGACCCTGAAGTTCATTGAGTATCAAACACCTGTAAGCTTAAGGGCTCATTTGGTTCATCTGATGACACTTATAAGCTTGGTAGGTTGGAAGGGATATGTTTACAACATACGTTAGCTTTGAACCTTTCCACAAGTAAATCCATGGGATAACATCTGATCTCTGACAAAAGGTTGTTCACGTGTATCTTGGCAGCTCCAATTAGCACCCTAGGTATCTAAGGATTTGGTGAAACTAAAAGATTATAATGCACTTGCTTATGCATGGAAGTGCAACACGATATTTCCTGATTTATTACTATCCTGAACAAACTTGAGGACTCGACACGAGTCAATAAGACCAAGAAAGAAGAACAGAGAAAGGGTACTCAGGCATAAGTTAAACAACTTTTACGTAGAATCCTACAATCTACAAGGCATACCTTGATTCCCCCATTAGTGATGCTCAATATCACTCCAGCCAACTGAGGCGCCAGCATTAACTGATTAAGTTTGAGACCTGATATCGAAACATCACCAGAAAGCATTTGTGCATAAGTGTTATCTTCACTTGGTTCTGAGTTACAGCTGAGGTGCAAGTTTTGCTCATTATTGATGCTACTTGTTTTAGTAACCTTTCCTTGAAACTTGATTCTTCCAGTTGCTTTCAGATGTGCAGGCCTTAAAGAATCAAAAGAAAATGAAGAGTCCAAACCAAAAAATTCAAAACCACGCATTCGCAAATCCAATTCAACTCCTTCTACACCCAAAGGTAAAGCAATTTTTACATCATAATCCCTCTGGTTTAACCATTGTTCATCAGGATAAGATGTTAGCACTTTCATGTTCAATTCAAAAGCAGTTGATGAAGAATTCACAGTAATATAATCATGTGAAATAATGATATCTCCGCGAGCACCAGAGAGTGATCCTTCAGCTTTTGGAGCAGTCCACTTTATGTCAAATCTCCTGCAAATAGATCACAGGGTTCATCTTTAGTCCATTCCCATTCATGCAAGTACATATCTCGGTGTCTAATAACAAAATCATTCACCGGAAATCAGTGTTTTGTTCAAGGCAACAAAGAGAAAACATGCCAAAAGGAACCTTACGGTCTCAATAGTGACCCAGAAAGTTTCGTTTCTCCATTTAAATCCCCTAACTTAAGCGGTGGCATTAGTTGGAGATAACCAGGTATGTAACGGTGCATAAGTTTATCAAAGCAGAAATTGCCCGAAAAGTTCACATCCATTGCTGAGTCATCAACCTCGCCCTGCAGGGGCAAATATTTTAGCTTTAGAATTAAGTGATAAACTCAAGCAAGTACAACAAAACATTTCCAAAAAAGTAGAAATCAAAGAAGCTACATGCTTCCCAACATTCCAGATCCAATATGAGGTTCAGATTATGTTTTCATATGTTAAAGATAACTCTTTGTTCAACACATCCCAGCTTCATTTGTAATCAACTTATCAAATACTGAAAGCTAAAAATATAAACATCAATTTAATAAAACCATCGACATTGCACTAATGAATATGCCGCATTTCATGCTTTTACTCAGTTCAACATCTTAAAGACCCAAAATTTTCAATTAATTCACTTTAACAAAACATAAATAACATTTGTCACAAGTTCTCCAGGATATCTCAAGTCCTAGTCCTCACAATAAAATCTTTGTCTAACACACACAATGTTCTTAGCAACACTACCATTTATTATCTACGAGCACTCAATTTTCTGTATTAAGAATTCGAGTCAAAGTTGCATTCAAACATAGTTCTGCTGAAATCAGGTGCAGAGCAGCCCAATTAACCAAACCACTTCACAATAATAAAATTATGACATTACTAGACTGAAATCTCCAAAATAGTTTAGTCACACTTCAGTATAAAAATGCATCACCAAAACACAGTTCAACACTATCATCATTCAGTTGAGTTATCTTCAAAGGCAAGCAAATTGTCTCAGACAAAACAATGTTGACCTCAGGGCATATCCATGCATTCCCTGCTCCACGAATTTCTCCACCATCAACAAGGTTAGCTCTAATTCCATACAAGTCAGCAACCTGCCAAGCCCACCGTCAATCACAACAAGGCAGAGCTGAATACTAAGTTAAAGTACAAAATGAAGCCTGATCTTTGATATTCACAAGTTATCTTCAATTACTTACACAATTATCAGTGTTAAAAGTAAAATTGGCTGAAACATATGAGAACGGAACATGATCAAAAGCTGCCACTGCACCAGCCTCTTTGTTGCTCATCATTACTTCATATGCAACAGATGAAGGAATATCAGAAGCAAAGTGGGACATTTTCCTTGAGACTAACGCACTCCCCACGAATATAGGAGCATCCAAGGGACCTTGACAATTGAACACAGCTGTTACTGAACCAGCTAACTGGAGAGCAAAAATAAAGAAAATACTTAGTGGATATGAAACCAAGATCAACCGTATACACTGCAACAGAGCAAACATGTGTTTACTTGAGAAATGCTTAAGTTATATTTATCATACAATTTTATCTAAAAAAGACATAACTCAACAGAGCAGGTTCCATCAGAATTAGACTCAAACAATCACCCTGAGGAGAAATACATGAGAAAGAAAACTAGGCATCAAAAAGCATATCCCAGTATAAAATTGCTGAAACTAGTACATTAGAAGGCAGCCTTCAGAAGGTGTACAAAAATTTAATCCAAGTCTCAAACACTGAGGCAAAAGACTACTTTGTTCCCAGTTCTCCATGATCAAGAATGTTGTAAAGCTTACCCAATCGAAATTCACTGGTCTTATGCTATTGGACAAGATACCATGCTAAAAATACATAAAGTTTGAGTCTTATACAACTTCAAGTTCACATAACTTTCTTCTTTAAAGAGCAGCACACTTCCTGGACACCAATTCATATTTTCAGAACACAGGAGACACTTCATGATAATTCAAAGATAGAAAGAAGATAAAAATTATTCAGAAACCATAGCATGTGAGAAATTTAATTCTTTATGAGGAAGAAACTTGGCATATAATAGGATGTGAAACTATTAATATCTTTAGTGTCTATGTGCCTCAAGTTGGCCTCGATGAGTCCATTAAGGCTAAGTTTTGGGAGGATTTAGATGCGATGATAGGTAGTGTCCCCCAAGGTGAGCAAATTTTTATAGGAGGTGACCTAAATGGACATGTGGGAAGAGATAATGAGGATTATGAAGAGGTGCATGGTGGATATGGTTATGGGGGAAGAAACGAAGAAGGAAAATCAATCTTGGAGTTTGGAATAGCATTCGACCTGTGCACTATCAATACTTTTTTCAAGAAGTGGGAGGAACATTTAGTAGACATTGTAAAAGTGGTTCAACAAAGTCACAAATTGACTTTCTCCTCACAAGAAAGAGAGATAGAAGGGTTTGTAGAGATTGTAAAATCATACCTGGAGAAAGTTTAACCTTTCAGCATAGGCTTTGGGTGGCGGACTTGACGCTTAACAAACATCATATTAGTCAAAGGAACCTACCTAGATTACCTAGAATTAAGTGAAGGAATTTAAAGAAGGAAAAAGAAGAAATTTTTAGGAAAGATCTGTTAGGGAAAAGTATTTGGGACTTATAAGGAGATTTTGACTTTATGGAATGATATGGCAACTAGAGTGAGAACAGTGGCTAAGAAGATATTTAGAGAGTCAAGAGGTTATACCCCCAAAAACAAAGAATCTTGGTGGTGGGATGAAAATGTACAAGGGAAAATCAAAGTTAAGAGGGCTAATTATAAGGCTTTATATAGTTGTAGAAGAGAATGAGAATATTGAGAAATATAAGCTTGCTAAAAAGGAGACAACAAAGGCTGTAAGTGAAGCGAGGGATTAGGCTTTTGAAGATTTTTACCAAAAATTAGAATCTGAGGGGGAACGAGATATTTATAGAATTGCTAAAGTAAGAGCCCATAGGACGAAGGACTTAACACAAGTCAAGTGTATCAAGATCAAGGTTAATAAATAGTGCTAGTAAGAGATGAGGAAATTAAGGAAACGTGTGAGAGATACTTTCATCAACTATTCAATGAAGGCAATGGAGACAATATTATTTTGGGAGAGTTAGATAGGTCTGAGGAATATAGAAACATAATGTATTATTGAAGAATTCAGGAATCAGAGGTAGAGGAGTCTTTGAAGAAGATGAAGAAAGGAAAAACAATTGGCCCGATGATATTCCAATTGAGGTATGGAAATGCTTCTCTTAGAAGAGCATAAGTTGGCTTACCAATCTTTTCAATAAAATATTGAAGAGTAGAAAGATGCCTGACAAATTAAAGAAGAGTACTCTCATACCCATATTCAAAAACAAAGCGGATATACAAAATTGTGCGAATTATAAAGGTATTAAGTTAATGAGTCATATGATGAAACTTTGGGAGAGGGTAATAGAAAGAAGGTTAAAGAAACGAGACTAAGGTGTCAAATAATCAGTTTGGTTTCATGCCAGAGAGATCGACTACTGAAGAATCATTATCCCATACATCTCTTAAGGAGACTTACTGAGAGATACCGTCATAAGGAAAAGGATTTACACATGATTTTTATTCATCTTGAGAAGGCATACGATAGAGCCCCTAGAGAAGTTATGTGGAGCGTTTTTAGAAAAAAGAGGAGTCAGAGTAGCATATGTAGAATCAATAAAGGAGATGAATAGGGATGTGGTTACAAGTGTTAGAACACCAGGAGGGTTGACACGAGAGTTCCCTATAAACATAGGTTTACACCAATGTTCAGCTTTAAGTCCTTATTTATTTGCATTGGTTATAGATGAATTTACAAAGCATATACAGGAGGAAATACCATGGTGTATATTGTTTGTAGACGACATTGTTTTAGTCTCTGAAACCAAAGATGAGGTTAATGCCTAAACTCGAGATTTGGAAAGAGGCACTTGAGGCAAAAGAGTTTAGACTTAGTAGATCAAAAACAGAATATATGGAATTTAAGTTTAGCAAGAATGCATGTAGGAATAGAATAGAGAGTTAGTATCAAAGATCAAGAGATAGGCATAAGTGAAAATTTTAAGTATTCGGTTCAGTTCTTCAGAGTGATAGTAGTATAAATCGAGATGTCACACATCGGATACAAGTGGGTTGGAAAGAACGGAGAATGACATCGAGAATATTATGGGACAGCAAAATTCCTTAACGACTTAAGGGTAAATTTTATAGAACGGCAATTAGGCTAGCGATACTTTATGGGTCCCGAGTGTTGGGCAGTGAATTACACACATGAGCAAAAGATGAGAGTTTAAGATGGATGTGTGGGTAAACTAGAATGGACAAAATACGCAATTAGCATATTCGTGATAAAATTGGAGTACCACCTATTGATGAGAAGATGAGAGAAACACGCTTAAGGTGGTTAGGTCATGTGTTAAGACAGCCAGTAGAAGTGCCTGTCAGGCGAGTAGATTTTAGAGAGAATAGTCAACATAAGAGGGTAGGGGGAGACCGAAAAAGACTTGGTGAGTAACTTGTAAGAAAGCTTTAAATATAGCCTATCTGGAAATTGAGGAGGATATGATCCATGACAGAGCGTAATGGCATAACAGAATTCATCAGCCGACCCTACTTAGTGGGAATAAGGCTTGGTTTGTTTGTTTGTTTGTTGCAATCAAAACTATGGCTCAATCATATTGAAACTTGGATAAAGGATGAACCTATGCCAAATTCCACTCCTTATAACAGGGCATATTTGCTGTGAGTGGGAAGAATCAAGCAACCAATGGAAATAAAGTGAGACTCATCGGCTCCTCCAGCTCTAAACCAGGCCTCTAAGCCATGTAACATATCCAGGAAGCTTGTTTGGGATTTTCAAAGGGCTGGTTCATGCATTAGGCTGTAAAAGAAAGTGTTTTAGAACTTGTAAAATGATAGGTATTTAAGTGATCTGAGAATTTCTTTGCCTCTTGGCACATAACAGGCATGAAACACCATTTACTCATTCTCAGCTTGGTTTCCAACAATTTTCTCTTTCTTCCTTTTTATTCTAACCTGTCTCCTGCTTTTCCCCTTGCTAGTGTATTCAAGCTCAATATAGACAATGCCTAGATCTTGAAATAAAGTCTCAATATATACAATACCAAACATAAGGATGCCTAGACCAATTCCCATATTTTTATAGTATACTGAAGCCAAATGATAGATAGCACTACTAACAGCTCGGGCATTCAAATCAAGTGGTAATTCAATATAGCCAATAAATTCCCGCACTTATTAGATCTTAAGTGAAGTAATAAACATGCCTGTTTGGCTTCGAATCACCCATTTTCAAAAACGTAAACAAGTAGTCAATACCATATGAGCAATGCCTCAAAGTGCTGCAACTGATGATGGCGTTTAAACTTTATATTCGTTTTTCGTTGAACATTGGATTTGCTACACAGAAATTGGCTGTAGAGAGTAACTAATTTTTATTCAATAGTTGTGGTAGTTGTTCAGAAAAATGCAAAGTTATACTTATGCTATTTAGGCAATCTCTTGACAGCTTTATACGATTGTGTAAAATGAACACCCCAGCTGAAGAAGAAATAACAGTCCCAATCTTGATTCATATGATCCTTTGTAGTATATGCTTATCAATCAACAAACAAATAAATATCAAATTAGTATTTCTGTTTATTCTTTTAAAAACTTTAATGTTTATATGATGGTTCTATGAAGTTTCAATTTTATATCCACCCATGGTGATAGTTTTCAATCTGTCTCCCCCACCACACACACACACTCAAATATGTTACTAGGCTGAAACAAAAAAAGGTGCATCTTTCTTGGCATCAATATTTTGTGGAGTAGATCTAGGATGTGTATTTACTCCTGAATTCACACTTCTAGGTTCTGTCTAAAATGTATTCCCCACTCATTTTAATTTGGTTGTATAATAATGCAACTATTGCTTATTTAGCTCTAGACAATGTAACTATCATTTAATTAACAAAGACTCATTTGGCCAGCGCAAATTAAGCCCATTGATGCCCATTGATGATTGATTATTCAAACAACATAAAAGCCAGGAGTTTTCCTTTGGCTCTTGGAGGTACATAAGATGCAAATGCAACTAAGCCAGAGAAAGAAGATGGATGTACCGGAAATAACAAAGGCCTCATCTTGAAAGTTTTCATCAGTGCATTAACTTCAACAGAAGGAACCTGAAGAAGAACATAATGCAGATTACTGCCAAATGGAATCAAAACTTCTTATCTTCTTTTTTTTTTTTTTGGGGGGTGTGGGATTGCTTTTCTAGTAGTATGTGCGACAGTTCCCATTTTCTCTCAATAGTGATTTGAGGGTCAATGTCATTCAATCGACAATCTACATTTCAATCAATACAATTTACCTGACACATGAGATGAAATTCTCCTCGCTCGGGGTCAATGCCAAAATCTCCAGAAGCCTCTAAAGGAACCTTGCCAAACCATCCACTAGCATTGTGTAAAAATATTCGTTGAGCACGGAAGCATAAACTGGCAGACACATCCTGCAGAAACCATGTATATCTCATAAGACGCAAATTTGTCAAAAACAAAAGCAAACATATCACATCCTGGCACCCACAAGTGGGGTGATTGGGCCAGAAAAATGTGGATGATGACACTACTAGGAATAACTATTCAACACACATCAAAGATTACAGTTTTTGTCTTCCACTTATTGCAAATGGAAAATAGGTTGAAAGACAAGTTCTTACCATCATAAATTATGTGCGTTAAACTGGTGGCTCAGTGTGAACTCTAGACAAATCACAAAACTACAGAAAGATGATCTAATAAAGCAAACAAAACCATGCACAAATCACTCATTATGTTCAGACTACCAGACTTAAGTTAGTAGGTATCCCTATAAATCCATTGATTTTTCTTGAAGCCAATAACAATATCTAATCTGCTAACTAAAGTTGCCACTATTCCCCAATTTGATAAGAAGCAATTTTCATATTTTACAAAACTAAAGAACTTCAAAAGCTATCCAGTTTTCTCGATTTAATGCACAATAATGCAGGTGCTGTTTTACTACTACATCTTTCTCCCCCATGTTCCCGTGTTCTCCTCTAGTTTGGAGTTGGGCCAAGAGAATTTATCTCACATTGTTTTTGGTCATTTGTCTAGTCTTAATCTTATATATTACTCCTATAATTTTAATTAGATTAACACCTCATTTTTCAATGATTATGCTGTCTGATAGAAGCAATGGAGTTTACAACTGTAACTAAAAACCAAAAGGTACCACTAATCAAAAGTAGGTCCAACCATATTTCGCAGGTTTCACCTCATTTTTTTTCTTCACATTTTTTAAGCTTCCAAAAGAAAATAAGGAAACTGACTTCTCGAATTATTATCTTGATTCTGTCTTCTTTTTCTATAGTTTTTTAAAGTGTTAAACCAATGTACATACCATGGATGCAAAAACACAAAAAATGAAAACCGTCAGAGGTGTCACACAGGCAAACACGTGTTTTAAAACATAAAAAAGAAGAAAAAAGTTTATAACAGTAATCTAGAGTGTCAAAGCAGACAAGAATGGTAAAGATGAAACCATAACATACAGAAAATCTAGATGGGGCATCATATATATGGAAGCCCAAGCCTGTTACATCAAGCTGTCCATGAAGATTGGGAAAAGTTTCTCCACTGGACATGCATATATGAACCTGCAAAAGTGATTGAACATATGTTTGGTGAAAAATTAGTGAAATTTGTGCTGTAAACAAAGATCAACTAAACTTGAGTAACCCACAAAGAAAGTGACATTATATGAATTCGAAGAACAAGAATTTCAAATGGTTGTTTATCTACTGCAATAGTCAAAGTTGCACATTGGCCTGCTAATAAAGTGGAACATTTAGTATAAAGCACAATTAAGAAATTTGGGATCAGAAAACCACATCCCCATTGTTATCTAACTATTCTAATATGTATCAGGCCTTTTTTCCATTTCTTCTTTCATGTAATAAGCTTGGTTGGCTTTTGAATCAAATTATGACAGTAATAATGCTAAAACCAGAAACAGTAAAAAGATAGAATAGTTTTTCAAAAGCAAATTGCTAACAATGCAAAGATGCCAGGATAACAAGTAATACTTGACTCTCATGGACTTTATAAATTCAAAAATGATAGCTGACAAGAGAAACTTGACTCTGCTCCAAATGTAAAGGTTACAGACATAGTACCAAACCAGTCCAAATTTAAAAAATTTTTGTTCATTCCAACAGAAGTAGCGTTCAGAATCAAGAATCAAACCATGAGATGACATCAGAATACCTTGCTCTTTCTATATTGTACCATTCAAAGATTCATTTTCTAGAAAAGGTATAGCCATGGTAAGAACATAAACCATGAGATGACATCAGAAAACCTTGCTCTTTGCATCAATGAGGATTGTACTATTTAAACACTCCTTTTCTAGAAAAGATAAAGCCCACAGTAAGAACACATCTTTTCAGATTTGAACAGAAGGCTCGGACACTTTGAGAGGACAGCCTTCTCCCACTACTATAACGTACCAAAGCCCCAATCAGTGCAATGACTTGGATTCATCCATCCATTCACTCACTAACAGTCTATGTAATACTACAGAGGAACGACAATAAAGCAGGAAACAACGGATACCAAAGTATCCTGCCCCCTTCGGCAAAAGGAAAAACATGAATCTGTATATACCTTCAAATTTTCCGTAAACAGTTAAATGCATGTGTAAAATATTCATTAATAATAGTAGGTAGGGAGATGACCTAAAAAACAATATAATGAAATAAAACAAAACTTGAAAGAAGGGATAAGTAGAAGCAGCGACAAGGAAACAGGTAAGACAAAAATCAGCTCACCAGTTCGGAAAATATTTCTTACATTAAAGCATGTGACGCTGTAAGCTTAAAACTGGAAGAAGTGAAGTTCAAGAAAAAAATAATAAAACTAAGGGGTGACAGAAATTTGTATGGATTTACTATTTATGAAAAGCTACAACTTTAGTTAGATTAGAGAAGCACCTCACCACTAGCTCTTCCACTACTCCATGTAATTGGAATTTCTAAAATCCTCTCAAATAGCTGCCAGAAGAAAGATATGGATCAGAAGGGCATAAAATATCTCTAGAAATATAGTCGCAGAAAATCGCAGTGAACAAAGCAGGGAAAGGAAATGTTTCATCAGACTTTCTAATCTACTTTGGAAGCATTTGTTAACGTTCATATGAACATTACCGGTACAAACATGTTCACAACTTTTAGATTTGCATGCCATTTTTGCTCAATGATATCAACATAAACGTCAGTTGATAACCAGCCACCATCTTCAGGTATCAGATCTGATCTCCACATTTTACAATTGCCGCTCAACTGTACATGCACACGTCCATAGTGATTTTTTAACTTCACATGTCCAATGGTATTGTCCATCTCTCTGGAAAAGAAAAGAAATAATGTATAATAATCAATGCTTTAAATATGGCATCTACCATGGGTACAAAAATCAGATCTAAAAACAATATACTGAAGAGTAAGCCTTCCAGAGAAATTGGAACCACCTCATGCACCAAATGGGTTTTAAAATGATGAAGTCTAAAAGCTGAAATAACATCTATCCATGAGGAAGAACATGAACAAACTTGTCTGTTAAAGAACATGGGCTTCCATTTCAAAACCAATTGGCAATGAGTGGGGTGGCCCATGAAACTTATTAATTAATCCAAGATCTCTTGGCTAACCATTGTGGGATATATGTATATTTAACACCCCTTTCACACATGACTTGGGTTGAGTGCTCAGGACTAGAGAGAGAACCATGATTTGGGTTGGTTGAGCGCCCAGAGCTAGAAAGAATCAGAACCCGTGACTTGGGTTTGGTTAAGCTCCCGAGGAAAGAGACAACCCATTGGAATGGGTTAGAGAGAACACAAGACACATGTTGATAAGGGAAAACTTGAGGTTATCTCTGATACTATGTTAAAGAACATGGACTTCCATCTCAAAACCAATTGACAACGTGGGATATTTATTTATATATTTAACACCCCCTTTGGCTGGTTGAGCGCACGAGGCTAGAGAGAATCCGTGACTTGGGTTGATTGATCTCCCGGGGGTTGAGCACCCAGGGCTACAGATAGAACCCGTGACTTGGGTTCTATGTTACATGTCGACACGACACGACACGGGTGATGTGGTCATGGGTGCTTTGACTGATAAGAGGAGAAGAAGATCAACTGGTTTTGCTGGTTGCTGTCTTGACGTTGATGATGGGCTTCTATCTTGGGAGGAGAGAGCTAAAGCTGCTGTAGCCGATCGCCTGTCTTTAGATCTCCTCTAGATGTATATAGAGAGACTGTAAAGTCTAAAAGTCATAGCACTCGAATTCGTTAATTTTCATACGTTTGAGTATTCGGATACCTGACTCGTACCCGCATCCGACTCCCGTACCCAAGTCCGGGTAACATAGCTTGGGTTTGATTGAGCTCCCGGGGAAAGAGCAAGCCCAATGGATTAGGCTGGCTGGAGTGAATCCAAGGCACGTGTGGATAGGAGAAAACTTGAGACTAGCTCTGATACCATGTTAAAGAACATGGACTTCTATCTCAAAACCAATTGGTAATGAGTGGGGGCCCATGAAACTTATTAATTACTCTAGGATCTCTTGGTTAACCAATGTGAGATATATGTATATTTAACAATGTCAAACAAAGGAGGGGGAAAAAAGCCAATTTGCCAACCTCAGAATGTCTCTGCATATGAAAGATGCAAAAAGTACAAACAAGTGACAGCATGAAGATGGAAACAATTTGCATGGTGTGGGAGTTAAAGAAAGGGTTGAACAAGACCTAGTCTTCCATCACAGTCATGATGTTAACGAACAAATATTTTAACATAATGTTAAGAAATATATCTGGACAATAACTCCCACAAGGGATTGCACAATGCATAGAGGACAATCTTTTAAGTTTTACTAATATCTTAAAAAAATAAAATGTTCAAAGAAAAATTTAACTAAGGTTGATAGGATCAAATCATCCCTGCAGTTACTGCAAAATTTCCTTTACCGAGCTTGGTTCAAGTTTTGCCAATGACAAGCATAAACTTCACGGAGAAATCAGTACTAACTGATAGAGTGGCACTTACACATGATGTGAATCCACTTGCAAGACATATGGCCAGACACCATCTGAGTGTGGTAATAGACCAAAAGGTGTGGTCCAGAATTTAGGAAGTGTACCAAACATGGGGTTTGATTTAGCAGAGAGAGTAAGGCATACACATATTAGTTAAAAGCGAAAAGCCTTCCGGGGTTTAAGCGCAAAGCACAAATTGAAGCATGCACTTTTTTATGAGAAGCTCACTCTTGTAGAAATCACATACACTGTTCTTAGTTATTCTGAAATTATACATACTATTCTTAGTTGCAAAAAGGTTGATGCAGTTTTAAAATTTTATTAGAGATTGGAGGGTTTAATTGCAAAATTAACTATAGGTTACAACAGTTTGGGGTACTTTTTAAAGCTCCATTGTTAAAGATTAGAAGGTTTAATTGCAAAAATAACTTTTGGTTACAAGAATATGAGCACTCATTAAATTTTATTAAGGATTGGAGAGTTTAGTTGCAAAAAAATAACTTGGGTTACAACTTAAAACCCTACAAAACATCTCTTTCTCCCAGCCGTCAACCGTTTTCCTTTTTTCAATCCTCTCCAAAAGCTTCCGATAGTATCGAGGCCAGCAACAAGAAAACTAATTGAGTTCTCCTCTTCTTCTTTATTTTTTTTGGGCAGGTGAATCCTTTACTTCTTCTCCACAGATTCTCTCTCTACTTCTCCTCCACCTCCATAGACACCAGCAGTAACTACTCTAAGTAAAAATGGATCACGGCAAAGTGAATGTGTCCAGGTAAACACAGATTGCAACTTTTTGCGCATGCTTCTGTGCTTTTTACGCTTTAGCTGCACTTCTTTGAAGTCGCTTGCTTTGGTCAGAAAAAATCGCTAGCTTTGCACCTCGCCTCGCTTCTCACTATTGGTAGTTGATCGCTTTTCTGGCTTTTAACTACTATGGGCATACAAGACAAGAACTTCCACCTAAGGATCAAAGTCAAAGGACCAAAGGTCTGAACTAGAGGTAGTACAAGAATAGCTAGTAACACTTCCAACTATTAGAGTCTTTGTCCTTCCAAAAAAACACAACACCTTTTTCTATACCTGTGCTATCCTAAATGGTGGTACATTATTGCACTTGAGATCTACAAAATACTTGCAACCGCCTTAAAAAGAAAAAAGAATTGATTGAGGGAACATGATTGATCATTAAGAAGAATGTCTCTGACACCACAGACGACTTCCTTCTCCTATTTGCAATCTCAAGTATGAATGTTCAATGTCAGTTATATTATACATGCCTGACCATTAGAAAATAAACCAAATATTACATATAGATTCTTAAACTCCTAGTTGAATTTCTGCAATCCAGTGGTGTTATTCCTACTGTTCACTTCGAGGAAAGAACTTGATATTTCTCAATTCTGGCCAAAAACAAAAAGGAGTAGTTACGCAGAAACTCAAGAAGCAATTACTACATCAATCACACAAATTACCAACCTAAGTTCTATTACTGCTGCAAGACTATCAAAAGTTAGAATCCCACAGTATCTTAACCATATCAAAAGAATTGATTGAGGGAACATAATTGATCATTAAGAAGAATGCCTCTGACACCACACAAGACTTCCTTCTCCTATTTGCAATCTGAAGTACGAATGTTCAATATACATGCCTAACCATTAGAAAATAAACCAAATATTACATATAGATTCTTAAACTCCTAGGAGAATTTCTGCAATCCAGCGGTGTTATTCCTACTGTTCACCTCAAGGAAAGAACTTGATATTTCTCAATTCTCCAAAAACAAAAAGGAGTAGTTACACAGAAACTCAAGAAACAATTACTACACCAATCACACAAATTACCAACCTAAGCTCTATTACTGTTGCAAGCCTGCAAGCCTATCAATAGTTGGAATCCCACAGTATATCTTAACCGTATCACTGAAAAATCAAAATAAGAAAGCTGTAGTTGAGGTTATCGGGCCACCATGGTCAGAAATCATCAAAACAAGTACCAGAACTATGCACCTTGGCTTTTCTTTGGCCAAATGTTTTGTCCACTTCTATTTCACAGTACCATCTATCATACCAAAACCAGATACGACCTCACCAAAGCATGAACTTCACAATCATCCAAAATTTCCCAGATAAGCCTAACCTAGAATTGCTATATGGTTAAAAAAAACTAAGTGAAGCTGGGATGAAAACCTTCTGTTTTTATTTGCAATTATGATGACACTGCAGAACACGAGAGGATTCAAAATTCTCGTATGTATATTGTACAAGTTGAAGAGTTGCAGTAACTGTTAACATGTCAAAATGCCCATATAGGCATAAACAAGAATGCTGGGCAAAAGATAACTCTAGATGAAAAATGTTCTTCGGTTCACAGACATCTCTACTGTCAGAAAAACCTTGCAAATTCGTCAGTGTATGTTATTCTTTTGTGAACTAGCAAGAGATTGACACTAAAATAAGCCCATAGCAAAATCAGCCACTCCTCCCAAGAAAACATCCTGCCTAGGTAACATTAGATGCAATTTACAATCATCTACCTAAGATGACCTTAAAGTTATACTTCCCATTCCCAAAAATACAAATGTAAACTAGTCTAACTAAGAAAATGGTCAGAAATGTTGATTATTCTGGCAAAGAAGCAAAAGGAAACAGAATGATATTAGACTTAAGAATAGAGCATTAACATTACAAGATCACATATTACTGTTGCCAACTGCCCTATCAGCCATTTAAAATCGGAAACAATAGTTTTCAGGCTGCAAAGCTACATAGTTACAAATTTATAGTTCTGACAATACAGTCGTGAAGAAATCCATATGTCTTGTATAATTTTCTAATGCAATAATAATTAGGGATGCAAGTAAACTGAGCTGCTCGTGATGCTCGAGCGATCTACTCAAAGATATTAAGCTTGAGGTCACTAAGCTCAAGCCACTTATGTATCGAATCAGATTCGAGCTTCACAATACTATGTTTGTGAACTTAATAAGCTTGCATATGCATATAATTTCTTAAGTATTTGTGTACAGCATCCTTATTGAACAGTATCCTTGAGTATCAATTCCAGAGCTTCTATGGCTATTTGATGATCCATGGCTTTGACTTTTCTGCCCAAGATTAATGGTATTTGTAGTTCATCCATACATATTTCCATTGAGCATTCTCCATTGAGCTATATTCAGGGACTAGTAATCTTTATTATGGTTTTCCACATAGAAGCTAGAATACATAAATTTGTGCTTTCTGAAGTACAAAACATATAAATGTTAAATATATCCAGGTATAAGTGACTAGTCACTTGAAATTCTTCTGCAAAAAATGAGAGCCACACTGCTTGGTCTAGCAAGTAAATACAAAATAAATATATACTGATCATCTTTGGCTACAAATAATCACCCCAAACTGGGGTCTCACAACTATACACAAAAGATCAAGTGCTAGAAAACCACATATAGTCAGCAACTGCAGCATTCATAATGCTTACCTTGGTTCAGTGTCTCCATATGCAAGCAGCATTAATGTACCACCTCTAAAATGTACAGAATCTAGAATGACTGGAATCTTATTCTGATTATCTACAGTATGATCTTCCCCTTCAACAAGAGCAACAATATCCTCAACTCTTGAACCCATGTTTGATTTCAAACTTTCCACAGGACCAGCAAATAAACAAGACCATACATCACCCACTTTCCTGATTAAATACGAAAAACCCGGTTTCAGGCTCAAGGGCAAAAGAGATGAATGGTGCACCACAGCTTGCGGCTCATGTTCCGTCAGATTAGAAGGGCAAGGTGTATAGCCTTCTTGATCAAGTGCTATATTGCAATCAGACACCTGGTTCTGCTCCCCTGATCTGCTAAATTTACTTCCAAGATCCACAACTCTTTCTCCGACATTAATAGCATAAGGATCTTCCATACAGATGCAACATCACCTCTATTACTTTCTGTAGCTCCTACAGCACTAATGGAAGAAAGTTTTTCATCTGAGTTTCTAGCTTTAATTAGTAAACTCACAGTAAAAAGTAAGGGGTCACGTATTAGACCTAAACTACCCAGATGTAAGCTATTCTGTTGACCAATATATTTTCCATTGGGCAGGCTCATCATCTTTGAACTTCCTTCATGAAGAATATCATTCTTCAAATTGTTCTCTGATATTCCCTCACCAGTGGAACCTTCATCGGTATATTCAGATCTTCCATTCTCAGCACTTCCCTTATTCTCAACATTGGTTGTGGTTATTACATCTATGTCAGGAATAGTGAGTTGTGCAACAGATGGAACTGCCTTGCCCTCACTTCTCAGACATGGAACTGTAAGGACTTCAGATGACTGAGTAGGGTTTCCAAATTCCCCATGCGATATACTCTGGAAATATACACAAGCAGCTGATGCACTACGCTCAAGAACTCTCCTTTTAGCCACAACACTTTCTTTAGACAAGTCACTGCCATTAGCCTTCCTCTTGAAGTTTTGCCTGACAGGCCCCGGTACAAGTTTAGACCAGAAGTTGATCCCTGTGGGAGGAAGTTTTACTCCAAAAGATTTCTCCAGATCTGCATGCTTCATATCATACTCCACACCTGCATCCATGCAATGATGATCTCTCCAGTGTAGTTTCTCATCTGTTGAAAAGAAGGACTCCTGAGTTGCTAACCTCGTAAGATGAATGGTGTTCTCCTGAAAACAATCATCCTCAGGTAGAGTAGCACTTCCTTCAGAGACTACATAGCCCTTTTCTGCAGCTTGCTTCGCTAAATCATCTCTCTGTGTGGCCCAAAGAGCAGCAGCTTCCTCTCTGGCTTTCCTCCTTGTTTTTGTACGGTAATCAATTCCCTCTTCAGCAGATAAGTGCCTTGGCACAGTGCCTTCACTGAAAGGTAGCCCCAACCAAGTATAATCCTTCTTTTGTGCTATCAATATATAAGATGTTGGATTAGAAAGGACTGCATCAATGACAACCTTTCCCTTTTTAATACTTGCAAAAGGCAGAATCCGGAGTTTAACAGTGGGTACCTCACCACATGAGAACTCTTCACTATGAGGCCCAACTAAACACGATTCCAACGTAATACTTAGAGGTGAAATTCTTCGAATCCTGCCAAAATCAAATTCCCGTTGAATACGTTCACTCAGTAGTGCACAAACAGAGGGTAATAGCTTTGCCTCAATGTAACTCTTCGCTTTCAGCTGCCCATACCATACAAGTAAACAAACACCAGAAATTACAGCACAAAAAACAGAGCACCTCACTAGAAATAAACCCTCTTCCCAAACAGGTGCCAGAGACTGAACCAAGGTCTTGCTTCGAGTAAGAGGTTGCTTCACACAATTAACTACCCAACCACTTCGCAGACCTAAGTTCTTCCACAATAGCTCCACATTCCTCCCAAAAAAATGTGTAAATTTGACCCCTCGAGATAACCATTCAGATTTTTTCAGCACATCTACACTTCCTTAGCTTCCTTCTAGGAGGGAAGCACACAGCATTTAAACTAAGAAAACTTCTCTTTGATCTGCATCGAACCGGAGCCCCAAAGAATGGGTTATGAAGTGTTGCACTCATTATCTACACCAATGTCAGCTGATTGAGTTTGCAACAATTACCAGGGGACCAAGAGGCTGCTCTTGGTCCCCTTACCCTGTCCTCTGAATATAACAGTTTGTTGACGAGCAGCCAACAAAATCAAGACCTAATCAAGAGTGAAAAGCAAAGAAACCAACCTGTGATATCCATCACTTAACCATAATTTATAAGCATATCTGCACTAGTACATCTCAACTGCAAAGTGGATTTAATTAGGAGAAAAATCACGAAATTCATCAAAAAGAAAGCAAAAATGTTTTAGAATACACTACTTTCTTTCATTATCTAATCAAAACCAATTACACTTCAAAAATTCTACAAATTAATAACAAATTCATTGAAGAAGTAGACATAGTTTAAAAATAACGGGCGAATGGTAAATATTAAGGGTTAGTCATGTGTAAAATATTTTCCAACCTGAAAACAAATTACGAAATTATTGAGCATACATTATTTCCCGAATGGTTACATTAAGCCTTCTATTCTTACTTTTAAAGCTTCAATTACTTAACCTTTTTTAGTTTTCAATACTTGTCCACTATCACTATAATACTTAAATGCATACTTTACCATTATATTATCTTATAGTCGCAATTACTTGTCAAGTATTCATTACCATTACCATTACCATTATCGTTATGTGTCTCTTTAACTCCTATAAATAATATCAAACATTAAAAAAAATTAAAAAATATATATATATTTCAAAAGAATCTAAACAACCACTGAAGTAAAATTGGAAAAAGTTAATAAAAGAAATCAACTTCCTAAGAATAAAAAACCTGAAATATTCAAATAGGCACAGAAACAATTTTAGAGTGAAATAAATGCTAGCATTTAAAAAAAAAAATCAATATGAAGAAGGAAAAAAGAAAACTGAACAGCCACACCTGAATGAATTGAATTCAACGGTCATTTTTTCCCCCTTGAAACCCCAATGTTTTTTTCTTTTCTTTTCTTTTCACCCACCAAAAGAAAAAAATAATAATAATATTGAAAGCGGAAAATATGAGATTGCTTGGGAGTTTAGTTCTTTTATACCCTTGTTTTTTCAGAAGAGTGGGGAAATATAAAAGAGACAGCGTAGGTGGAAAGGGGGCTAGTGTTGAGGATTTTGAGCTGGGAAGCAAAAGAGAAGAAATTTGGAATTTTTGGATGACGGAAATGCCATTGGGGATGAATATTCGACTCTACTATATTAGTACGTGACAAAAATGGACTTATCTATGGAAACTTGGTGAACAATTTGGATTATTGGATTGGGCCACTTAGAGGTTTGAACAATTTTGTGTGTTAATTGGGCAGTCTATTCGGACGAGCATTGATGGGAAGTAGCGGTGAACAGGCATTTCGTTAATAGAATAAATTATAACTAATTTTAAATTAAATTAAAAGATTTAAAGAAAAATTTAAAATTTATTAATTTGTTGGAGGGATTTATAAAATCTAAATAGATAGAACTTCAAATCCAACTCAAATTAAAAAGTTATTTGGAATATTTCATTTCACACATTTTAATTTGGGTGGATTTAAAATTCACCTATTTTAACCTTGTCTCCCTATAAACATTAGTGGATTTCATATACTTCTCTAAATCCATCGATCCAAATATAACCTTAGTAAATTTAGTTGATTTTGCTTATCTTGATTCCGGACAAAAAGTTGGTCAATTGAATTTATAAATTGGTTAATGAATTCGAAAATAATAATTAATACGTAAAATATATAGTTATAAAATTTATAACCTCCTAGTTCATGTATTAATTATATAGATAAGGCACTGTAAGTATACAAAATTAAATATTTTATAATGGAAGTAGGGGTTGAACCTATAAGGATTGATTTAACAAGTATTGGTTATTTGACCATAAAATACAATTTGAAAAAACCATTATGAAATAAATTTGAATAAAATTAATCTAAGGACTAAACTAGAGTTAATCTACAAAAATAATCAAACTAATCTAGCAATTAATCTACTGCAAATACTTTATAAAGTTACATTTCAAAGTCCCCTTTCAAACCTAATCCACGTGTCAAAATCCTATTAAATGCCCAACTTCCTGATTTTAAATTTTTAGTCGAATTTCGTTCCTACTTTTCTGAATCTAATGATACATTAGTGGTTTTTGTTTGTCAATTTGTATAGATGCACTCTTAATCTACAAAAACAATTAAAGAAAGCAATAAATTAAATGTTTGGAAGAATACTCGTAAAACCTAGAAAGCATTTAAAAACATAATAATACTATAATTAAATAGCGTAATAAAGTTTTAACAATATTTAGGATCACTTCCATAATGAAAAATCGTAAGTTCTCAATCCAAGGTTGTCAATTTTGAACCTCCTTTCAACTCTTCTTAAAAAGTCTTTATCTATAGAAAACCTTATTCTAATCTTCCAACCCTCAAAGAGAAGTTGAAAGAGAACATGTTTTTTAAATCCTATAAACCCTTATTTATGGGTTTTAAGAATTCCAATGCATAGGCCTTTGATGAGTTTCGAAACGTACTAAAATAAACCCAAAACGGACACCTAAAACCCTATAAATAATAAAATTCGCGTTTCCCCCTTGTTGACCTTGCTGGGATACCCTGCTACAACAAGGTTCCCTTCTATCCACGAATTTGCCATGCTTGCTGCAGCAAGCCTTTTCTTTTTTTTTTTTTTTTTTTTGCACCTCCTACTACTGCAAAGGTTTACACTATCCACTCCACCTTCTTATCATCTTGTGAATTCTCCATTGAGCACGTCTATCTCCTTGAATTGACAAATTTACCTCTAACTTGCACAACAGAGAAAACCAAACATAAGTACTCAATTTAATCCTAATTTAACATATAAAACTACATAAAAATATACTAAATACACAAAAACCTATTCTATTACCTAACATGACTAAATAACACCAACAAAACACACAAAATAGGACCAAAAGCATTAAAACTAAGTAAAAATGGAATAACAAAATAACCCTAAATTATAAGGTTATCAAATCTTTCAACTTAGTATTTTGCTCGTTCCAAGCAAAAGAAAAACTAACATGGATACAAAATATATTAACTTTATTCAATATATCAACACCGAACAAGGAAAATTAAATAAGTAGATAAAATGGACCAAACATGTATATAAAAATACTTTGATAATCAATCCCTAATCACCACGAAAGTGTTAATTTCTTCACTCATGAAAGCAAATATCACTTGACTCACGAATCAATGAAAAAGTTCAACGAGAGATAGACAAGTTAGAAGAACTTAACACACACAATACTCAATACTACAGATTAACTAGAATTAAGGATCAAGTAGGTATTTTAAACTTGTAACATAGGTTAAGGGATAAAGTTGGGATATATTTGGATATAAGTAGCTCATATTACCTTACTACATTGATATGTTAGTACATAATTTTGAACCATAATCCTTTAGAACATCCCTTAAAACACCAAAATATTTAATCAAACTACATTGAAGGCAAAAAAGTACTTTCTTTATTAAGCTATAAGGAACTTTCCTTCTTTATTCACAAACACTTAACAATTCTTTTTTTTTTTTTTAACTAACTACATTTTTTTTTTTTTTTTTTTGCAGAAACTGTGACTTTAATTACATTGCAAGAGAAAAATACATGACTCTAATAAGATGGTTTACATGCATACATATGGCATTGCCCTAGCATCCATAATGACTAGTCGTGAAATTGCTCTAGGGAGCGAATTGGCAAAAATAATAGTAGAACTGCATGTTGTAGTCTCCATTTTTGCAAGAGAATCAGCCGTTGCATTTGCTTGTCAATATTGATGATGGAAAGAAAACTGTTTGTTGAATATTAGTTAAGTAATATAATATGCAAACAAGTGATAAACCCTATTTCGACTATCCAATACCTACACACTGGCAAGTGTGTATTATACGAGATAAGTTTGTAAATAGTAGCAAGTGGGTATCATTCCTACAAGGATTGTTATTTAGTAATTACCGAGATTCACAAGTTCTTGCATAGTTAGACGATTCAAACATGAATGGAAAAATTTACTCTACTAATAATCAAATTCTAAATATATAATTAAAATCTAAAATTAAAATAACCTATCGACTAAAGCAAGTAATGAAAGCAAGTAGATACTTCTAAATTCACGAAATTACTAAATTAAGGCAAGAATTAAAGAGCAACTATTCTTAATTTGACTAAAGAAAACAATAAGAAAGCATGAAAAACATATGCAGTCCATTTTCTACTAATTTAAACTAAGAAAATTTTCAAGGAAACCTTAAATTAAAACTAGATATTTTTGGATTTTGATTCAATAAAAGAAAACCTAAAAGAAATTAATTAGAAATTAAGACAAAGACATGGAAATTCAAACTAGAAATCACTAAATTACCAAGAAACTTAGAAAAACTTGAGGAATGGAAGTAACTAGATTTTAATGAAATGTAACTAGAAAGTAAGTAAAAATTATATCTACTTGTAGCTAAAGATTAACCCATTAAGATTATCTAATCAAAATTAAAACTTGTAAGAAATTAAAAACAAGATCTAAGGAAAAGTAGAAGGGAATTTGTATTAAACTAAAGACTTGAAGTTTAAGCCAACTATGAAAATCTACTAACTACTCTAGTCTAATCTATACTACCTAAAATGTACTACACATCTATCAAATCTATATATATGGAGTGCTTTACAAGTTAACCAATTGAAAATCTGGCAGTCAACAATTACAAGTATGCCATTACAACAATTGCTGAACACATCTCGATGTCACGATATGGAATTCAGTGTCGTGACATAGAGTTAAAATATCAAAATTCAAATTCCACCTCAATGTCGCAGTATGGAATTCAATGTCGTGACATCGACTCTATTTCAGCAACAGTTTTCAATTCTTTTTTAATTGCTCTTTGGCCCTCAATGTTAACGTGTTCACTTTGACTTCCATTTTTCAATTATTAACCTAAAAAAATATTAAACTACATAAGTAACCAAATTGATTAAAATTCAAATAAAACTCATAATAATCACTAAAAAATAAAAATGCATGCATATAATGTAAAAAATAACTAAAACACTCAACAAATACTAGAATTTAGAATTTAAACTAACAAAATGCTATGATTTAGAAGTAAAATAACTCTACCTTACTACAGTTATCACACCCGAAACTTAGTTTTTTGCTAGTCCCAAGTAAAACAAGAATTAAAAAGAACCTCACTAACAAAGAAACAAAACAATATCACCAAAACTGACAAAATACTTGATGAACAATGGATGTGCTTAGAACAATTAAGAAACCTCTCAAGGGACCTCCAATACTATATGATATTCAAACTATTTCAATTAGTCATTCCAAATTTTCTAATTTTTTAAGAAAAATATGTTCATTTACTACACAAAATTTCAAATTACTGAGCATTAACTATGCACATTCAAAAAGATTCCCAAAATTTGAGTTATATTCATTCAAAATACTATTTTTTCGCAAATCACAAATATTACAAAATTATTCAATCATCTTGACAAGGTCGCGTGGAAATAGAAATCCATTAGAAATCTACCTAAATGCATATGTCACATAGTTTGGGAATATTAATCTAATAAGGACTAATTAGTATGATATCTGTTGGCCCCAAAGCAACCTAAGAAGGGGGTAAATTATGTTTCTTAAAAAATATTTTGCAAAATATGCACTTATAAAATCTTTTGCAATAACAAATAGTTTGATAGAGATAAAATCAATTAACCTTATGAAGTATGTAAAAGGTAAAGAAAGAGATTAGACAAACAACACTTCCAAGCTACCAAGTTTGAAGTGTTAATCCACAAGAATGCTCCTCAAATTTGGTGAGCCAATAATCTTCAAATGTACAGAAAGTAGAACAATCCTTGCTCACACTAATTCTCTTTAGTTGAGCCAAGGATTTTACTGTCAACCTCACTGTTATTTGAACAATATTATCACTCCACTCAGTATTCTTGAATAGCACTCTAAAGTACACACTAATACAATATTGATCAATTGCTAATTTGCACTCAAATTGCTTTTCTTCTTGCTTATATTTAATGTGTAAGATATATTTTACATTATGATCAGAGTTGGTATTTATAGGTGCAACCACCTTCCAACAGCTCAATAATAAATGCTAAAAAAACTAGCCGTTATAAGTTTCGGACTTCCGATGTTATTGTTGTGCGTCCGACCCATCGTTAAATCTTAAATATAAGCGAGTAGTGGATGCCATTCGGATGGCCAAACTTGCATCCGTTCCATCGTCCGAACCAGGTGTGTTTGAAAGGTTCACACATCGGATGGTGTATTGTGTCCAAAAGGTTTAATGTCTATCAGAAAATTGTTTCTTTCGGACAGTCAGCCTCGTCCGATGTAAGTTTCTTTCGGACGGTTAGATGCGTCCTTTGAAAGTGCTTAAAACTCTTGATTTTGCCTTACTCTTTGTCAGACTTTTCTCAGACGGAGAAATACGGCCGAGGAACATTCCTTCAGATGTGCATTCATTGTAGATGCTCAAAAAAAAAAAAACTTGCTCTCTGTCTGATCGTTCGAACAATGAATTACATCCTAAGTAATCTTGTTCGGACAAGCTTGTGCGTCTGAGAAATATAGTGCTGTTCGGACGGTGTACTTCATCTGAAAGCCCTGCTTCAGGCAAATATACTAGCAGTCCTGCACAACTTAGGTTAAGTGATTAAAAACATCTTGTCATCATCAAAATAGGATTTGTTGATCATCGATATCAATGATAAATATTACAAACATTTCCTCCTCAACTTGTTGGTGTACTAAAATGTTATCTCTAATGGCTTAATTCGGAGAAATAACATAGATACATACCGGAATCCTGCACTGGCCTTATTACTATCCTAAAAACTTAATTCGGAGAAACAACATGGGTCTATGCCGGAATCCCGTATTCACCTTATTACAAAATTTTTTTTTTTAAGGAATAAATATCTCGGCCCATTAAACCAAGGAAGAAGAGGAAAATGTACTTAAGATTAATTTCAAATACAAATATTCACAAATTAAAATAACATTCCCTATATAAACACGCAAAATACATTAATTTCCTTCTACTCCATTTAACCTAATTTTTTCAAAAGATAAATCGACTAACAAGTAATATTGGTGATTTGACCAAAAATAATATTTCAAACAATTTTTTCCCAAAATATTAGTACCCCTTTTTAAAAAAATGGTAATACCAAGTTTTTGAAATTATTGTGTTGTAAAAAAACCACTCATACACACTTAAATTCATGAAATGTCCTATTCAAATATTTCAATCATATAATATTATAAGTACATACACACTTAAATTCATGAAATGACCTATTCAAATATTTCAATCATATAATATTATAAGTACAATATCATCATTGATTACTCAATTGATCAATTTTTCATCCGACAGTCTTCAAATCACACAAATAAACATCAAATAACGAAACAAACACTCCCAAATTTGGCTCGTAAATTTTTTATTCGGATTGATGAGTAAACTCATCCTACCACTTAGTCAAAATTCCAATAAAACAAATAAAAATAAACTTAAAACAAAAATAACCTAAACCATAATATTCTCTTAATAAAAAGAACACGAGAAAGTGAGATCACCAAGAACACATCAAGTTATGCCATACGGGTAAGCTCATTTTCATCAATTCTAACTTTTATGCATCAATAAGCTCATTTTCATCAATTTTAATTCTTATGCATCATTAAAACTTGACATGGTGTTAGCTTAAGACCCTTAGCCATTATCACTACTCAAACACATAAACCAAGTAAGAACATACTAGGCATAAACCAAATTTTCAACCATGAAGTTCAAATAAATAAAACTCAAATGAAATGCCAATGAAAGCAAATTAGCATCAACCTAAGACCCTTAGCCAATAAAAATAAATTATCTATAAAATATGATAAATATTAAAGTACTAAGAAATAAGACTAGGAATATTTGAAAATGTCTCAAATATTCTATCAAAGAAAATATTTCTCTTCTTGATGTCTCATCAACTGTCATCCATGCCCTCCTAGTCATCTTTATCTCTACCTTGTTGACTCACCTCAAAGTCCTTGTCTTAGGCTCCAGTAGATTTACTGGTCTGTTAAACTCCTCCTTGATATACAAGAATCGCTGGTGGTGTGCAATACTGTTCCCAAGGTAGCCCATAGTGCCATTATGGAGGCTACAGTGGTTGAATCCATGTGCTAAGTGAGATAGTCCAGAGCACATCTCCTATTGCAACCAGATTGTTGTGCATTACCAATTGACTGTACGTCCAATAGCCTTGTAACACATTTCACTTCTCTTCTGTGATTGGTACATTGAATAAATATCAAGGTAGCAAAAGAATAGATGATCTTCTTGGGAGCGATGGTGGAAATATTTACCATCTGCAGGATGTGTTGCTCATAAACCTGACCCATTTTATATACATAATCTTTATTAAATCTACTTCTCTAATGAGTCATGACTGGTTCATCAATAGAATGAGGACACCCTGCAATGATACATAAATGAGTAATTAGACTAGGAGCTTAAAAGATAGGCCTTCCAGACCTCCCACTATTAAGAAATTCCTGTCTAATCAACCCACCAACGTTCACTGGTATCCCTATCATGATAGCATAAACCAAAAGTACCTTATCCTCTTGAATGTAACTTAAAGAATTAGATCCCTAAATATGACAACTTCTAAAATAAAACCATAGTTTTACTGTAAGGGATAAACCATAGCGAGAAAATTTCAATTCAACTATTTTTTTGTATTCATTACTCAAGCAACATCCACATCACAAATCATCTTTTTAATTTCATTCATGTCCTTGTTCTTGTTATACAACAACTCATAGTATTCATCAAAAGGGACAGAAGGTATATTGAAATAAGTATGTATCACATCGACACTAAAGTCCACTAAAGCTCCCTGAACTCTCTCCTTACCATCCTCTAGATTATATAAGTTGTAATGAAACTAATTTGGCCTTTAATTAATTGGGTGTAATTGGGCTCAACTGCCCTATCAAACCCTTCCCAATGCCTTGATCTAATTTGGGTTTCGATCTCTTTTCTTGCCTTTTCACAAGCCCCCCAATGCATAGACAAATCAAATCCATGCTCCATTATAATATCATGTTTTTCATTATTTTGAAATAACACTTTAGCTCGATCACTAAAAAATTGAGGCTCTAGAATCCTTTCACTGACCCTACTTGGCTCATCAATTGCTCCCTTACTACTAGTCCCGTCGCCTGATTTTCTTTTTCTTGAACCATCATTTTTCTCCTACCTCTCATTCTAACTCTCTTCTCAGCATTTTCATAGACTCCCCTCGCTATTTTTATTAGTCAAAAAAATCAAATAATTACCAACAATTGCTCAATTATTAATCAATTAAATAGTCCCAACATAATAAAAATCTCAACCAATTACCACATAATTTCCCAACACACATTATCTTCAATTGAACCACAATCAAATTAAGTGAGCGGAAAATTCACACAAAAATTTGCACTAAATTCTTCCACCAATTGTTAAAAAATGTTCAATAATTCACAATATCAATTACCCAAATAATCACCAACAAATCAACCAAATTTCAATAATTTTAATCCTCATGACCGAAGCACATAAAATTGAAAGTTATTACCCGTGTTGTGAAGAAAAATCTTTGAATTGTTGATGAAATTCCTCTAGTTGAATTTTAGTAAATCCCTTGAAAAAAAAAATCACAATTTGTGAGAATTTGATGAAGAAAATGTACTAGAGATATGAATTAATACTATTAGAGAATGAACTGATGGAAGAATTTTGAGCGAATTTAGAGTTGAGGGAGGAGGGTGTATGATTAGGGTTTGAAATTGGGGAAAGAATCGGAGAAGAAGAAGAAAAAGTTGTGTTTTTTAATATACCCGTATTCAATGTCGTGACATCAACTTTGATGTCACGGCATCAAACTGAATTTGAAATTCAAATCAATACTTCAATGTCGTGACATCACACAAATTCAATGTTGTAACATGGAATGTGTCATGTGCCTCGTTCGTGCGACGGTGTCGGGACATCAAATCTAATGTCGTGACATCAACTTGAAGTTTAATTTTTCTGCCTTTGAATAAGTTTGAGATTGATGTTGCGACATCGAGTTAAAGTTCTACAAAGTTTAATATCAACACTTAGCCAATTTTTTCGAACTTTTTACCTACTTCAATCCTCATCTTATCAACACTTGAAAACATCAAAAATACAAATATTATAGACAAATCCCATACATATATGTGTATGTGTATGTGTCGTAGATGTAGATGTGTGTATATATATATATGTATATATGTGTGTATGTATATGTATCATACATATATACATACATACATATATATACATGTGTGTGTGAATGTATATATATCTATACATATATATACCTTGTTCCAAATTTTTGAGAATGAGCCACCATATTTGATATCAATTTACGGGCAGCTTCTATAATCAAATTATGAGTTCTCCAATACTCCTCCACTTGCAGCGTTGATCATGTTTCTCTCATGAACCAAAATTCCCTCATAAAAATGCCGAATCAATAAAGAATCACTTATTTAATGATGTGAACAACAGCACAGATACATCCTGAATCTTTCCCAACAATCGTACAAGGATTCCTCGCCGAACTGTCTAATTCCACATATCTCATTCCTTATATTTGTTGTTCTTGAGGCTGGGAAATACTTGGCTAACAATAGCCTATTCATCTTCTCCCATGTAATAATACTTCATAGGGATAGATCAAATAGCCAATCCTTTGCTTCGTCCTTTAATGAGAATGGGAATATTTTCAATTTAATATGCTCTTTCGAAACTCCACTAGGGTTCATGCTCGTGCAAAATTCCTTTAAATTCTTATTAGCGCCTTCACCTGGCAACCCATAAAAAGAAGGCAAAAGCTGGATTAGTTCAGATTTCAACTTAAAAGTAACGTCAGCATCTAAAGTAGGATAAGTAATGCAAAAAGACAATTTTTTATTTAAATTCGGAGCTGCCAACTCCTTAAGAGTTCAATTTTTGGCCATAATTGCTTCCCCTTGTAATCCTTGTTGTGCTTCTCTTGTTAACCTATGCAAAATTCTTTCAATTTCTGAGTCAAACTATAAAGCACTTTTATTAGTAGATAAGTTTTAGGCATGCACAGTTAACAATAAAATAAAACAATATAATGAAAATCTAAACAAAACACAATCAAAGCAAAACACTCCCCGACAACAGCGCCAAAATTTTGGTCATGCTATCGCCTGCACTGAAAAGTAAAACCTATACTTTTAAAAATTAATGTAGTAGCCGAAGTACAGGATCGTCCCACAAAAAGTATAACTAATTATATTTAGATTGTAACAATGTGGGGTTTGTGAAGAAAATTGAATTAAATACGAATTAACTAAAAATAATGAAATTGAATTGAAGGAAATTAATAGAAGAAATATTCTTGGTATTGGTCCACATTCACCATGAAAATTCAATATCATTGACGCAAAAAGTATAACAATTATATATCAAACTCTAATTGAAGAACTTAGCTCGTATTCCAATTCAAAACTTATTATTGTATCTTTCCTTAAGTTTAGTTAATTTTCAAAACGCGATCCATTTAACCCTAACTACTAATTAATTATAGACAAGTGCCAAAAATTAATCAAGTAGAAGCACTAAGAAATAGTGCACGTAAGCACACGTAGTTATGTCAATTAGTTGGATATTTCTTCTAAATTCAGTAACCCTAATCTAGCAATTAATAAAATTACACAAAAATCGGTAAATGATATTGAAAATTTCTACCAAGTTTGTAAAATAAGAAATTCATAGGACTTTGTTATCTAAATCAGCCTTGGAATATGATCTTGAATTGTGATCCGTAGACGATATATTCAACTTTATATATGTGAAAATATCACCTCCAATAGTCCAACTAATCCAATTGACAAATTGTTGATTAAACAATTTGGTTAACACCATAGTACAGCTCAAAAGTGTCCCTTTTTGTTTTTTCTTTTTGAGGGCCACATCCCACATTTCATATTTGAGTTCTCAAATTGCACTCCCATTCCACCCATCCCACCCCACACCACCCTGTGAATACCCTACCTCCCAACACTTCACAAGCACCATAAAAAATTCCTCTAATGATTAAGATTCCACTGTTCCATTTCTAAAACCATCGTCAATTTCCATCACACACAACTCATTTCTTCTTGATTTTAGGAAAAGCTAATTAAGGGGATCAATTAAGACCAATATTTGTTCAATATTTGAAACGATCCCTTTTAATTCTTTCTTGTCATATATAACATACAGTGTAATAAACAAGAAAGAAATCCTAATGAGGCCAGTCATAAAAAGGCTACAACATTAATATTTTGATGTTTAGGCAGTTTTTCACTGATTTCTTGGAATAT
The DNA here is from genome assembly GCA_025175665.1 of Cinchona pubescens. Classification (NCBI taxonomy): domain Eukaryota; kingdom Viridiplantae; phylum Streptophyta; class Magnoliopsida; order Gentianales; family Rubiaceae; genus Cinchona; species Cinchona pubescens. Next base: position 1,939,424 of record JANKKI010000235.1, read on the forward strand.
TTCATGTGAAGGCATGAAGAGGCTCTATATGACTATACATATCCAGGTAATTAATTCTTGATGGTGTCTAATAAAATTTGGTTCCTCATCTATACAATATTAATGATCATCATGGGTTACATATTATTATTGCAAATTACATATGTTGAAGGACAAAGTAGCTACAACGACAACCGCGATTCTGTAGATTTGTTTATTTATGATTATACATTGAAAACTATAGGAAGAAAGATGCACTAATTTATTGTGTATAATGTTTCTCTGCCTAGTAATTATTCAAGCATAGATGTATTGATTCATCGTATCAAAATTGCAAATTTATGGCATAATAAAGATAATTTTAATTTCTTTGATATCCCACCTAGGATATTTCCACATCTAATTTCCATAAGACTTAATTTTGTCTATTAGTATTTAGGAAATTTGCCAAATTTTTACTATAATGTGCCAAATCATATATTTGTCACACCTGTTATTGGTTTCTTGGCCTATGATGCAAATAGTAGCATAAAGAGTAGTGGAATGATTGAGCTTAGATCATTGAGGGATCATCCTATTTTGGTCCATTTTCCATAGATTTCATCATTAGAGTTAGGAAATAATACGAACATGAGAATGATGAAATGTGTTAGATTTGGCACCAATAGGGAAGTGGTGTTTGGAAATGTAACCATGACAAACAAATGTATTGCACAAGGTCAAGGCCATTTCTCTATTTTTATTCGATGTCAGCCACTGCGGCTGCCAATCCAAAGAGGAAAGATAGGGAATGAAAATGGTGGGTGATAGGATTTGAAGTAGGAATTGGTGGATTAGTTTTGTTAGTTTTGTGTGGATTTGTTCTGTATACATTCATTAGGAAGAAGAGGATGGTAATGATGGAAAGACAATATGAAAAAAGTGAGGCTTTAGGTACAATTTGTATGAGATCAAGTAGAATGCCTTCAACTATAAGTATCAGAACCCAATCAGTTTTTGAAAATAGCTATGTTCCTTGACTCATTTTCCTGTAATGTCAATTTTTTTTCTCAATTTTCCTATTGGTTTTTCTCATGTTTACATACAAGTGAATATTCATTTGTTCTTATAGTTCATTTTGTGAAGAAAATTGATTTCTATTTTACTCAAGTTTGTACTTCGCGAATTCGGTACAAGTACACTTTGTTTGATTAAATTTTAATGGTTAGCTTCAATTTACTTTGATATAGGATTATACTGTGGCTGTTAAGAAATGAACTACAGTCCAATTGAACATATTTTGTTTAAGAGAAACAGAGAATAATTGCTCTTGATGAATGAGTGATTATATACCAATTTACTAGAACACTTAATTAAGCACTCAATGGTTGTCACTCATTGGCAAGTATTCTCACAATTACAATATATCTCACAATTACTTTGATATAGGTTAGCTTCGATTTACTTTGATATAGGATTATACTGTGGCTGTTAAGAAATGAGCTACAGTCCAATTGAACATATTTTGTTTAAGAGAAACAGAGAATAATTGCTCTTGATGAATGAATGACCATATACCAATTGACTAGAACACTTAATTAAGCACTCAATGGTTGTCACTCATTGGCAAGTATTCTCACAATTACAATATATCTCGAAGCCTGAATGGTCACGGAGAAGGAAAAAATAATAAATAATGTTCCTTCGATTGCAACATTTCAATTAATGTTTATTCTATTACAATATTTGAATTAGAGGAAAGCTTTACATTATAAGGATGTGCATTATGATGTAATTATGTTGGGATGACAACTACTCTAAGATCTTAGGAGCAGAATGAGTACATATATTATAGCTCTTTTAGATTTTTCTGAATCTATATAGTTTTTTTTTTTTTTTTGTATCATAACAGATTACTTGTTCTATATATATTTTCTTTGAAAAATACTATAAGATTTTGTCAAATTTTTCATTTTTTTGTAGCTATATCAAATTAGTTTTTCCTTAAGTTATATTTCTCACATTCCTACATTTCTGTCTATCTTTCGGGAAGCGATGGAGGGATGAAGATGTTAATTCCTCTCATTCTAACTAATGTTTTAGCATGTTTTTGTTTTCTATATACCAATATTTTACACACACAAAAAATTCACTTGTTTCTTTTCATAAAGTCATTAAAAACCCATATATTACACAAAGATTCAAAAAAATTGAATAACAATTAATACTCGTTCTCGATTCCAAACAACACATTCATAAAATACCCAATATTTTGTTAAATATTTTTAATTTTTTTTATTATTTTCACGTACAATAAAAAGAAAACATAGAGACAACTCAACTAATGACCAATAATAAAGTCAATCGACAAAAAAAATAAATATCATTAAAATTGATTAATTGTATTTAGTTTTGTTACCCCAAGTTTTAGTTTCACTATCTATCATGGGTGAAGTCAAAAAGTTTTGCAAGAATAACTGTCCTTTAAAATATTATAACACATATAGAGAATTAATATCCAATTAATTTTTGGCAGAAATAACCATCTTTTAAAATGTTATAATTGCATATAGAGAAATAATGATCAATTAAACAAAAATTTATTGGAAATTACAATTCCATCAAGGCATCAATAATCAAACAAAAAAGAGCATTTAGTAGATTGACAGCATCAATGAATCAAAATTCTATCGATACATACCTAATTAACTAGAAAAGGGAGAGAAGGTGCAAATTGAAACTTCATTAGGTGCTTCCTAGTATCCTCCATTAAAGTTTGCATGTTCATCTTAATTTTTAATCAATTATTCTAGAGAGAAGTTGGATATTTGGGAAATAAATAAGTTTACAAACACAACAATAGTAGCGGAGATAATGTGTAGTACATGGTTTAGGTATTCTGGAGGCTTCTATGACAATTTTTTTTATTTTCACAAGTCAAAACAAACAAAAAAGCCACATAAATAGCACATGATATGATAATATAATAGTATAATAGAATATAATAAACTATGTAATTACTTAACATAATATAAGTGATTGTACTTTTCTTAAATAATATAATACAATATAATAAACTATCTTATTACTTTAATGAAACTTTCACAAATCTTTATTTTATATTTAATCAAATCCAAAGTTATAGTTTATCAGTTCCTTAAGAAAAATATATTAACTTTATCTTATGCATAACTACAACACTAGATTTGAATTCTTTATGAAAGTAAAACACTTAAAATTTTGAAAAATTGTCCTTTATCTAATCATATTTTCATAAAATATATGATTCATAAATCATTAGATTAATAATTTTCTACATAAAATAAGGGTATATACTAATTTATTGCACGTGTGCATAGTAGTGATATGGTTTCCAAAAGTATATCTTCAATAATTTATAATTTTCCTTTTTACCATATCTCTACTTACGTAATTATTGCTAAATTTTAACTATTAACTAAATTTAGGCATTAAAACAAGTAGTTTTCCTAAGGGACTCTATTTTCCATCATCTTTGACCTTTGGGTCAAAGTCTCAATGGGTACAGTTAATATGATAAATCTCAATAATATGTGCTTTTTCCATAATTTCATTATTTACCTTCAAATTTTGACAGGGTTTATCATCTATTTTACTTATTAAAATACATCATCTCAAATTTATCATATATTTAAAAATTTGTCTCTTATTACTTGGAAAATACATGCAATTGTTTGATTGTAATAAATTATTTATGCCCAATACTCCGCATATAAATATCTTTGGTTTTATTAAGCATTTTGAATCTGACCTCAAGTCAAAATCTTTTGAGTATTGTGATTCTGTCACTAGTTGCGTGTATCATTTGTGGCAACAGCATAACCTTGCCACTTGAGAATTAGATTTAGGAAGTTTGGTTGGTAAATTTTATGATATTATGGTTATTAATTATTAGTCATTTTTTAATAAAGTTATATAATCAACGTATATAAAAAATTCATTTAGGCAATTTATACTATTGTCATTTTACTCACATATATTGTCATTATATTCCATCATAATTGATATGCAGTACAGGGAAATTAAACAATGACGATTTCAACTACTTCCATTAATGCATTAAAAGATAATAAGGATTCATGGAAAATACAGGTTCTATTAATAAGGCAAATGAACGCTAAGCCACATTGGACGACTACATTAGACGACAAATTACAACAAACAGGAAACGCCATAAGCTTATTTTTGTAGAAGATTAGGTGAGTGTCAAATATACGTATAATCTCAAGAATCAAATTACATTAATGAATTAATTTTTTATTCTAAGTAAGTTTTTGATGTATTTTAGGGAACAAAAGTCTATGGAATCACATTTGACCAAGGAATGAAAAAGTTCGAAAATATCTTCCAATGTAATAAATCATATGTTATTTCAAATGTTCAAGTAAAAAATATAGACAAGAATTTTACAACTGTAAATAATGATATAGAGATTGTACTTCATCCATTCACGCAAGTCAAAGAAGATGATTCACACATTCATACAAGAATAATTCTATCAAATTTTTATCACTTTTAAAGATGTACAAAGTCTAAAATTCTGTGAAAAAGTTGTTGGTAAGGATATACTCATGTATTATTTCGTACACTTCGTATGTATTCATGTACAATGAACTTATATACATACGTTATTGCCTATGCAGATGTCCTTAGTTTCACGTTAGGCACTTGTAATACGGTAACTACAAGTATTTTTACACTAAAGAAAGATGGAACAAATACTCTAAGGAGAGATATTATAATTATAAACAAAGAGTTAAAAACTTACAAATTCATTTTGCATGACATTAATGGTTGATTCTTTATTATTATTTCATTTACTATATAATGCAAATAATGCAGAATGCAACCAATCAAACTCATATTATGGGGGGACATGACTGAAAATGAAGGCAATCTTCTATAACAAATAGTTGATAAAAGACCAATTATTGCAACACTAAGATTCACCTGCTACTTGATTTTTTTTTTTTCCGATCATTAAAACCCACCTATTATACAAACCTTTTTAAAAAAAAAAAAAAATGAATACCAATGAATTATTTTCAAGTACAACAAAAAGAAAAAAAGTAGAGACAACTCAACTAATGACCAATAAAACAGACAATCTGCAAAAAATTAAACCTCGGGAAAGTAGATTAATTGTATTTATTTTGGTTACCCGGATTTTAGCTTCATTATCCTATCATAGGTGAAGCCAAAGAGTTTGGCAAAATTAATATTTAAAAATGTTATAATGCCTTTCGAAATAATGACCAATAAAACAAAAACATACTGCAAATTACAATTCCATCAATAATAAAACCAACAAACTAGATAATAGAGCGACACAAGTAAATCACAATTCTGTAAATACATACCTCAAAATTGTTGCTTAATCAACTGGAAAATGGAGAGAAAACTTGTAAGTTGAAGCTTCATCAGGTACTTCTTTGTATCCTCCACAAAAGTTTGCATATTGATCTTCATTTTTTATTTGTTATTCTCTAATTGTATGCATAGATTGAGATTAGATAAGCAAGTTTAGGAAAGTAGAAAACCCTAGAGAGAAGATGCATATTTGGGTAATAGATAAATTTAGGAATACATAAGCTGTAGAGAAAAGTTGGTTTGTTACTATTTAAAAAAAAAAAAAACCCGAAGACAGAAGGAGTGGAAATGTAATTTAGGTTTTTTAAAAGTCAAAACAAATAATAGGCACATGATATGATAATTTAATAGTATAATATAAATAAATTATCTTATTACTTTAATAGACTGTATACAAAGTTATTCTAATTCTGTGACTGACTGTACTTTTCTTAATAACACAATATAATAATATAATATATAACATATCTTATTACTTTATTTTGACTTCTATAAAGTTTTCTTGTATATTTTGACTAAATCCAAAATTATAGTTTATCATTTCATTAAAAAACTATGACCTATATATACATAACTATAGCACTAGATTTAAACTCTTTATGAAAGTAAATGATTTAGAAATTTAGAAAAGTTTCTTGGACTAAGTAATTGTTGCTATTTACTAAGTTTAGACATTAAAACAAATAGTTTACCTCATACTCTACTTCCCATCAACTTCAACATTTGAGCCAATACCTTGGATTCTATTGATACATGAATATTCTCAATAATTTGCTTTTTATGGTTTTAATTATTATTTTTCTACAAATTTTGGTTGAATTCATCTACATCTCATTTACCAATCAATGTATTTTATCCAAAATCATCAATTTGTACATATCAGTTTCTTGCCACTTGAATTTTATAATTGTTTGATTGTGATAAATTAGTTATATCCAACACTCACATTTAAATATTTTTGGTTTCATTAAGCATCACAAATTTGAGATTCATTTAGATAATTTATACTATTGTCATTATATTCCCATCTTAATTTACTTGAATTGCAAGAATACTAAACAATGACGAATCAAACTATTTTCATTGATGCATTAAAAGATAATAAACATTCCTGGACAATAAGGGTACAATTAACAAGAAAAATGAACGTTGAGCAGTATTGGACTACATAAAAAAATAAGAAATTGCCAAATGCTTATTTTTGTGGATGACGAGATAAGTGCCAAACATGCGTATCATCTCAAAAATCAAATTAGTTTAACCAAATATTTTTTTTTTTCTAACAAAGTTTTATATATTGTAGGGAACACAAATCTATACCATCATGTTTGCGTTTAGACAATTAAAAGTTCAAAAAAATCTTTGAATACAACAAATCTTATGCCATCTCAAATGCTCGAATAAAAAGTACAGACAAAAGTTTTGCAAACGTAAATAATGATGTAGAGATTGTGTTTCATCCATTCGTGCAAGCCAAAGAAAATAAGTCACACATTCCCACAAGAAAAAGTCTATCAAATCTTATCACTTTTGAAAATGCAGAAAGCCTAGAATTCCATGAAAAAATTATAGGTACGTATTGTTTGTACACTTCATATATATGCATGCTTACTATGAGATATAATGCACTTATATGTTACTACCTATGCAGATGTTTTAGGCTTCAATATTGCAGTAACTCTAAGCATTTTTACACTAAAAAAAGACAGAACTGATACTTTAAGAAGAGATGTCATAATTATGAACAAAGAGTTAGGAATTTGCAAATTCATTTAACACGAAAATAATGGTTAATTGTTTATTATTATTTTATACAGTGCCAATTATACAGAATGTATCCTAATCAAACTCATATTATGAAGGGACATGACTGAAAATGAAAGCTAGCTTCTACAACAAATAGTTGATGAAAGACCAATTGTTGCAGCATTGAATCATGTGCCTAACATATCAAGGTGATACATATAACATATTGTTATCAAACTATAACTATTATCTCCAATAATTCTATTTTTATAATTTAAAATGTCGACCATGATTGCAACCATAAACCAATATTTGTGAATGATTACTAATATATTCAACAATTATATTAGGAGAATTTCAAACGTTAAACACATTTATATACACAATCCAATTAAATCCTAATTGTATTGAAGTAGTAGAACTACAAACTTGCTGAGTAAAAAGCAAACAACTTGTAAACTAAAAGCTTATTCTTTAGTTGATTTTTAAACAATACTTAACAATGAAAAATAGTGAATAACTATCACTAACTCGTGCTCTATGTCGACAGGATGTAAACATCGAAGAGGGCTACAAAGGCTGAAAGTATGGTGAATTAATTGAAAAGCAAAATCATCAACGCTCAAGAAAACAACCTCCATGATATTTTACAAAATCCTAAATCATTGACTCAGGTAAATATTAAATAAAACAAAAAACAAAGATTGAGTTTGTATGCTTTACTAACATAAAAAACCTTTTTTCCTAGAATGCTTTTAGAAATTCATAGCAACTATCATAGACATTGAAAATAAAGAAATGTTATACTATAATTCTTGCAAAATTATGAAAAAGGAGTACAAAATAATGGTGATGAAATTAATTGCCCAAAATGTAAGCGTGATATCTCTGATTGCACCCCAAGGTAACTTAAAAATGAATTTACAACTTCTTTTACAAAATGCACCTACTTTACCAAATAAAACAATAACACAATATTTAACTATAATTTAACAGGTTCAAAATAATCATAGAAGTCATTGATGAAGAAAATTTAGCTATGATTGTATTGTTTGAAGAGTAGGCAGAAGCATTAGTGGGGTGCCAAGTACAAGAATACATAGAATCAATCAAGAAGGTATAAATATATAGTATATATATCTAATAATCTATTTTGCAGTATTACTTAAGATATTTAATCTATTGTGCTGCAACAAGAGCAATCGAAGTATTACAAGAAAATGATCAACATTATGTGCAAAGAATGCAAATTCCTCATCAAACTACAAAGACTTTATGAAAGCAATGGCAAAATCTCAATTATTGAACATGATTTTGAAGAAATTGAAGAAGAAAAACAATCAACTCAAACAAAGAAAAAGCTGCATAAAGGTTTAGATAGTAAAGACTTCACAAAAAAAAGAAAACACCCAAAATAGTTGAAATTCTAGATGAGGATGAGGAGGATGATGAACTACTTTAGAATTTAAAGAAGAAGATCACTACCTTCAAAAGTCAAAAAGAATCCAAAAAGAAAACACTCAAAAAGAATGTAAAGATTGAGAAAAGTTGACTTTTATTTCTACATGTTTATCTTAGCTTTGGTATAGACAAAATATTTATTTGCTTCCAAAGTCTTTTATTATGTTTTAGTGGTTGTAAAAATATTACATAATAAATATTTATGATTTAGAATACTGTACAATAATTCCTCCAACTATAGATCAAAACAACATTCAAGTATTATGGTATTTCTTGATAATTAAGGTCAATATTATTGTAGTTTCTTCAACAATAATATTCTAGAGTTTATATTTATATTAAACAAGATTTTGTTTAAAAAAAACTAAGTCTGCCTTTCATCAACCTATTAAAAAACTTAGCCACATGGTTTTGCATCATAACCTTAGAACTTAAAGGAATACCAAATATTACTATCTTAAAATTTCATCACTAAATTGTTTTGAACATAAAATAACCCATTAAAGTTAACAAAACACAACTTTGATGCTAAATTATTTTATTCGACTGCACTAAAATTCAAAGTTACTGGAATATCAAAATTTAATGACACTAGCCTTCATTCAAACCTTTGGTCAGGTACTTGTATATTAAACCTTTGAATTTTGCGATTAGCTTTACATAGCCCTTAGCCTATGAAGTTGAGCGTAAATTCAAAAAGTCTCACAACTTCATATGTTGGTTTTGGTTTTCTAATTTTTTTAGGAAACCACTATTTGATTTCTAATATAGCTTTATATATTTAATACAACTTCTATGACTTTAATGCTTTAATCTTTGTAGAAAGCCAAGATGAAATTAGTAGAAGGACAAGAAATTAGTTTGCAAATTTAAGTGAAAAAAATGAAAAAACAATACATGAAAAGTAAAGGAATCAATAAAAAAAGAAGAACTATTATAGCTTTGGCAACAATTGATACAGGGAGGAAAAAAAGATAAAGAATCTAATGGCTATTAAGAGAACTATTGTCAGTATACGAAGATGAAAGTATTTGACTTCGGTTCCAATAATCTTATATATACCAATAATTGAACCAAATCTTCTTTTTCTCTATTTTGTTACATTTTATTTGTATTTCTAGCTTGGCCTAATTAATTGTATTTTAAATGTTTAAGGACAAAAATGAAATATATAAGCCCACTTGCTCATAGACACACATATTAGAAAGCATACCTTCTTGTCAATTTTGTGGAACTAAGTGATTTGAACACGAGTCACCATCATTTTGTTGCCAAAGAGGAGCAATTAAGCTTATTAATGTTGAAATTCCTGAAAAAACTATATCATCCTCTTCTTTACATCAGACTTTCTAGATCTTAGAGAATTCCAGCAAAAGATTCATGCATACAATAGCATATTTTCATTGACATCCTTTGGAGTGATTGTAAACAAGGAGCTTGCCTCGAGTAGAAAATGTGTTTTTACATTCCGAGTACATGATCTCCCTGCTTTAATACATAAAGAAGACTTTCCTCGATATTCCTAATTGTACTTTTATGACACCTTGCATGAAGTGCAAAATAGAATGAAAGTTCTTTAAGGATTACAATTAAGTGCTACGATTGTTGAGAAACTCATGCATGTAATGGAGGGAAATCCTTATGCACAATTTCTACGACAACTTAAGGATTACTATTTGTCCATCATTTCAAGACCTTCAATCCATCTAAAAAAGGATGTCAAATTAGACCAGCGTGTCTATAATGAACCAACACATGACCAAGTTGTAGTAATATGGGTTGAAGGAAATGATCCAACAATTTATCTTGAAAGAGATATTGTTGTTCATGCACATTCAGGGAATAGGCATCATGTGCGGCACTATTATGGTTGCTGTGACCCCCTACAATATCCTTTGTTATTTCCTAAAGAAAAAGTAGGATGGCATCAAGATATAAAGAAGATAAAGAATGTTGAGAGTACAGATGATGCAATAGATGTAAGTATCCAAGAAAGGCCTTATTCTAATCATGTATCAATCATTTCCCATAATGTACAACAAAGTAATCCTGAAAACTCTATTAAGAATTCCTTATATTATGTTATTCATACCAATTTTAACTATAGTTTGTCATCTCAAATTATGTATGATTATATACATTGTATCTAACTATATGTGATGTAATATATTTTCGATATTATGCATCTAGAACTAAATTTACAAATCAAACTAAAGAAGATCCAGCAAAGGAAAGGAATGAACAGAGGCCAAATCTCAATTTGCAGCAGATATTTTTGAGCGAGAACAACAAGATAATCAGATTCCGTAATTGTTATTGTTATCGATTAATCTTTTTAACTTATTTATGGTATGGTATATATTTTATGTTTTGTTACCTATTTATCAACTTATTTGCATTTTAATAAGTAAATTTCAATTTATGCTATAATCTATATTTTCTATTAGATACATTACAACCATTTACCTTACAATCAAATTAGATTTAACAAAGAATAATGTCTAGTACTAGATGATGAAGAAACTAAAAACAGAAAACAAAGCAATGAAAAAATTGAAATATTTCAATATGGTTCACTTTGCTCCAAAATATTGCTAGAAGAACAACTCTGTATAACGAAAATCAAAACTATTGAAGAATTTAATAAGGCTTCAAGCAAAGAAAAAGAATACTCCTATTTTCTACATAAAAAGTACAAAGAACATCAATATTCAAGAAATTGCAAGTAGATAATTTATTTAATATTTTTTGATTTTTGTTACTCATTTGCAAGATAATTTGACAAACACAACTTTTTAAGAATCATAGGGAAGCACATCTAATCTTACATACGATTACATGAATTACCTTGACATATTGAAATGTGGCATTCTTACTCCAAACATGAAATGTCAAAAACACAGAATAAGAAAACAACATATTATGATATAATGCTAAGGTACTTGTGAACCCTATAAACTTTAAATATTAAGTATCTAATTGAAACCTTACCTTACAATATCATGTGCTTATGTTGAAGAGGTAAGAATTTGAATAAGTTATGAAAAACAATATTACAAGAGTCCATGGTTATTATTGTTTTTCCCCCAGAATAAATGAAGTAACTAAATGAAAAGTTCTAAGAACTAAATCATTTAACAAGAGAAACTGAAGCAAGTAAAAAATAATGTATCCAACAAATTAGAAGAATGGAACCTATGACCTATATACGTATCCAACTCTTCTTTATACTAAAAACTATAAAAGGAAGCAAAAGACAAATAATAACATTATGATTTCAATTTTTTCAGGAAAAATAAACCCTTAAAATGATAAGAATAATTACAATATTGTTTACCTTATGTTATTTTAGCCTTATATTGAAGCAAGCTCCCACCTTATAAAAGTCGTACAAAGAAAAAGTATTACACTCCCATCTTCTACAAAAATGTATCAAGAATATCAATATTCAACAAATTAATACTGGAAAACAGTAAAAAAAAAAAAAAAAACCTAAGAAAGGTTCTTGTGAACCCCCATAGGGCTAAAACACTATTTTATTAATTTAAAAATATCATGATCTTATATTCAAGAAATTACATTTGAATAAATTATCAAAAAGGATATTACAAGCGTTAATGACTATCTTATTGCTTTTTCTAAATATAGTAAAACTTTAACATGTGGAATACACCATTTGGACAAAAATACGATTAATCAATCATAAATAAGCTAAATGTAAACAAAAAAGAAGAAATGGCATAAAAAACTCCCATCCTGATACTTTTCATATGTAAACAACACATAAAAGTATTATTAATTTCCACATTAATATTCCAAAATAGTATACAATTATTTATGTGCAAATTCTACCCTCAGTGCAAATAATTATTTAATATGTTAGATCACCACTAGAATTGAATGTTATTGTACCTATAATCCTTATGCATGTAGGTGTCAATTTAGAAGAATCTGGAAAAGTTTCTTGCTGCCAATACTACTATTACAAGCTTCAAATCAAGTAACCACGATAATCAATATTTTTGTATGCTAAAAGACTATTTCAGCAATTTATAGTTGATATGTATATTAAATTGGAGACAACATGCTTAGATTTCCACGAAAGAAGGCAAGCCATTATCAGAACTGAGCTTTATTAGGGAATTATGGATTATGTAACTGCAGGCAAAACTAGAGGAGATAAAGTGGGGCAAAAGATGGTGCTTACTGTATCTTTTATTGCTAGAGGGCCAAGGGATATGCGTCGGAGATATATGGATTCTATAGCATTAGTACAGCGCTTTGGAAAGCCAGATTTGTTTATCACAATGACTTGTAACTAGATTGGAAAGAAATTCAGAACGGGCTAAAAAAGGGGCAACAATCACAAGACCATCCGGATTTAATTTCAAGAGTGTTTAGGGCGACTTGAAAGATCTAAAAAATCAATAGTTCAAAAAAGAAATTTTGGAAAGGTTGCATCACATGTTTATGTCATTGAATTTCAAAAAAGAGGCCTACCACATGCACATATACTTATCATATTAAAACCAAAATACAAACTCATTAACCCAGAGGATTTTGATAAGTATGTATGTGCTGAACTGCCAGACAAAATGAAGCATCCAAAATTGTTTGAATTGGTAGTCAAACATAGGATGCATGGCCTATGTGAAAGAAAGAATCCTAAGAATTGATGCATGGTTGATGGAAAATTTTAGTACCCCAGAGCATACTTCAACATACTATAATTTGTGCAGTAATGATACCTATCCTATTTATAAGAGAAGAAAGACAAATGGAAAGGTTTTGGTACGGAATAAAATGTTGAACAACAAATGGGTTATTCCATATAACTGATACTTGCTCACAAGGTATAACTACCACATAAATATAGAAGTGTGTTATGGGATAAAGGCAGTGAAGTATTTGTACAAGTACATATACAAAGGACACGATCGGGTTACAATTTACATCTCTCACAATAATGGTGAAAATCTTACTGATTAGATACAACTATTTCAAGATGCAAGATGGGTATTTGCACAAGAGGCAAGATGGAGAGTTTATGATTTCAATCTAAATGAGATGTACCCTGTAGTGATAAATTTGCAACTACATTTACCTGAAAAACTGTGTATCTCATATTGGCAACATCAAAATTTAAGATATCTTATCTAATTAGAACATCTGTCAAAGACAATGCTTACAGAGTTCTTTGATTTCTTCTCAAGAAACAAAGACGCTACACCATATTTACATATATTCTGAATTTCTAGATCATTTTGTGTGGAGTAAACAAAATAGATGTTGGGAGAAAAAGGTGCAAAAGCAGGTAGTTGGCAGAGTAAATAGTGCAAACCCATTAAAGGTGAGAGATACTCTTTGAAGTTATTGTTAAATCATGTGAGAGGCCCATCTTATTTTGAAGATTTGCTTACAATTAACGGAAAAATATATCCAATATTTAAAGAAGTTGCACAAAAAAAGAGTTTATCTGAATCAGATCACAGAATTATTGAATGCTTGAAAGAAGCTATTGCATTCCAAATGCTATATGTCCTTTGAAGGTTATTTGCAACTATATTAGTTTGTTATCAACCAAGTGATGCAAGAACTTTATGGGACAGTTATTTTGAGGCTATGTCTAATGACTTCAAAAGAGATGGGCAGAATTATGAAGCTTGTACATCTAGTATCCTAACAAGTTTGAATTTTTTCTTGGAGAGCATGGGAAAGAACACTAGACATTTTAACCTACCAATGCTTCTTACAAAGATAATACAAAGAGTAAATTCGGGAAGAAGTGGCATATTCTTTGATGGTCTTGGAGGGGTTGAAAAACATTTTTGTACCATGCCCTACTAGTTCACATAAGATCAAGAAAAATAATTGCATTAACAACAGCAACACCAGAGTAGCTGCAGCAATCATGCCCAGAGGTAGGACTGCACATTCAAGATTCAAAATCCCAATTATCGTAACAGAGACCAGCCACTGTAACACTCCAAAGCAAAGTGGCCTAGAAAAATTATTGAAGGAGACCAAATCAATCATTTTGGATAAAGCTCCAAAGGCAATGAGATTTTCAATTGAAATGCTGAATAGATCATTTACAAATATTACAGAGATTAAAGAAGATTTGGAGAAAAAGTTATTGTCTTTGGTGGTGATTTTCATCAAGTATTGCTAGTTGTTCCTCGAGCTACAAGAGAGCAAATAATAAATACGAGTCTTGTAAAGTCTGCTTTGTGGCCAAAGATGGAAAAAATCACTTAATGACCAGAAACATGAGAGCAAGAAATGATCTAGTGTTCAATGATTTTTTTATTATGAGTAGGGAATAGAGATGAACCTAAAAACAGTGAAGACATGATAACCATTCCACAAAAAATGTTAATAAAGTCCAAAGCTAACGAAGAATTGGAGCAAGAACTTATTGACATCATATTCCCTCACTTAAAGAAAAATGCACACTTAGCTAAATATATGTCATCAAGGGCAATACTTGCTACTACAAATGAAAATATGATTTCTATGTTTCCTGGTTGTGCAATAAGTTTCAACAGTTTTGATGAAGTAATAGATGATACAAATAACTACTACCAAGAGGAATTTTGAATTCCTTAACTCCAAATGGATTGCCTTTCACAGATTAATACTAAAGGAGAATTGCCCAATCATGCTATTAATATAGATCCCTCGAATGGGTTATGTAATGGTACAAGAATGGTATCTAAGGGGTTTGAGAATAATGTTACACATGCGGAGATTACAATGGGAGCCAACACAAGAGAAATCGCATATTTTTACCATGAATACCATTATGCCCGATTGAAAAAGAAGGGATACTTTTGTGTTTATAAGAAAGCAGTTTCCAATTCGCTTATCCTTTGCCATGACAATTAACAAATCACAAGGGCAAACCATTCCTTATGTTGGTATGTATCTCTCACAACCAATTTTCTCACACGACCAATTATATGTTACATTATCTAGAGGGATGTCAATGTTAACATCTAAGGTGCTAATAAAAAAAGAACATGGATAGTCGAGATGTGTAGCACGGACCAAAAATATAGTATATAAAGAGATCCTATAGTCACAAAGGTATTTTCCCTAAATTTAACATATGATCCAATGACAATTCAATAGTCTTTTATATGATGATTGTAATACTAATAATAATAACATAATACTATTTCCTTTTGTAGCAAAACTACTCTGGATACAATATGCAAGCAGCAATCATCTAATTTGTATACTTCTATCTCACTTGTGTTCTCAGGAAATTTTATTTATAATGCTTTACATTCTATATCTATATCACTAATTAAAATATTAACAAATCTTATTGATTGTTTTTGTCAAATGTGAATTAGATCGTGAAACAGTTAAGTACGGTATATCATTTTCCATCCTCAAATCAAATTTTAGAAATGTAATACAGTGAAAGTTCTACAAACATTGATATTGGAGAAGAACAAAGTGGTTTGTAAAGTTTCTCGCATCCCTTCTCTTAAATATTTTTTATTTAATTACTTTTGAAACAATTATTACCTATTAGACTATACAATAAATTTTTTCAACTCTAGAATCAATTTATTACAATTTTTTAATTATGTAGGGATGTATTTTCAAACAATAAAGAAGATTGATTTTTGCCACATCTACCAAGATAATACCCCTTATCAAATGATTTCAGGTAATTGACAATCAAGTTAATGTGTCTATTAACTTAGAAGTACAAAGCAGAACACTAAAATTTGGTATATACGATATCATTTGGTACCTATTACTACAAAATACTGATTTGCAAATATCCATCTAGGTTGTCTGTTTCTTTATATTTATAATATAAGGACTTGTGACATTCTGCAGGTGATATTTTGTTCACAGACAAGATGGAAAGGAGGATTTACATAAAAAATCCTTATAACATTGCAAACACCGCTTGGAAGACTTGTGAACAATAGAACTGTCAAAAGTAAATATTTTAAATAAACTGAGGAAAACAAGTGTTTATTCTTGAAATTATTTTTCTTCCTTTACGAGGTTACTTCTTCTCATATTTGATATATGACGCTTCCTACCTTCTCCAATTTTCATCATATTCTTGAACATTCAAGCAGGTTATTTTTGAGTAACATGACTTACTATATATTCTTAGTCATATAAGTATAAAGCAGAATATTAAAATTTGGTATATAAGATAGCCTTTAGCAACTCCAGAAAATGTTGAGTTGCAAATATCTATCTAGGATAGTCTGTTGCTTTACATTTATATAAGAAGGACTTGTGACATTTTGCAGTTGACATTTTGTTCATAGGCAAGACGGAAATGAGGATTTACATAAAAAAAATCCTTTAATACTGCAAATGCCGCTTGGAGGACTTGTGAGTAATAGAACTGTCAAAAGTAAATACTTTAAATAAACCAAGGAAGACAAGTGTTTATTCTTCAAATTATTATTTTTTTCTTTACGAGATTACTTCTTCTCATATTTGATATATGATGCTTCCTACCTTCTCCAATTTTCAGCATCTTCTTAAACATTCAAGAAGGTTATTTTTTAGTAACATGACTAACTATATATTCTTAATTACTGCACTGAGTAATTAAACTAAAATAAAATGAGAATTGAAAATCAAGTAATCCTAATTTTACTAAGGAAAGCATAAAAAGAACACGAAAGAAGAGATTTCTATTTTTTACTAAATAAAGCTATATAAATTTGTAAAGAAACTAGATTAAAACTAAATATTTTTGGATTTTTGATTAAGTGAAAGAAAGTCCACTAACACGCAAATTACTAGAAATTAAAGCAAGGAAGTGAAGATTTTAGACTAAAAAGTACTAAATTATCAGGAACCCTAGAAACTTCAAAAAAAAACTTGAAATGGAAGCAACTTGATTTGCAAGAAATTTAAAAAGAAAGCATATAAAAATTATATATACTTAGGTAGTGAAAAACCCATGAAGATTAACTAATCAAATTTAAACTTTCTAAGAATTAAAGACAAGATCTAAAAGAAATTAAAAGAGAATTTTAGTATTAAAAGGAAACTTGAATCTTAAACTAAACTAAACTATTATAGTCTATCATTTACTAACTACACCACTACTATGTCTAATTCCTACTTACTACTTGTACAAATATAGTACATAAGGATTAATAGAGGTTAGAATTACAAAAACTGGCAAATTATAATGCTTGGACCTGGGTCCATATCGTGATATAGGATCGATATCACGATATGGACACTTACAATTAAAAGTCCAATTTCCATGTCCACATCGCAATATCGATTGGGAGTGCAGTGCAGTTTTAGCATTTTTTATTTTCCTCTTTTCCCCTATCTTCTCGCAACCGCTTCAATCCTTTATACTCCACATCCTTTGTTCTAAGCCTGTAAAAATATTCAAAAAGGTAATTAGTGACAAATTAAGCTACAATTAATACTAAAATGATGATATTTACACAAACACATAATATATCCTAAAATCCAGAAAATACTAACAATAATCTAGGTTAAATAGATAAAGTAACTCTAGTTTACTAAAGTTATCATCTGGTTGTTTTCACTTCAAACTTATGAGACTCTTGGGAACCAGTTTCTTTCAATATGCATTCCTAATTTTCTTCTTCTTGGCCTGGTTCCTCATCCATTAATGGGAGTGTTGGAGTATATTTCCCTTCATTATCCATAATTCATTGAACTTCGGCTAGTTGGTCTTGTAACCTTTTGGTAGATGTGGATTGCTCTTCTCAAAATCTAGCCATCTCTTCTCGAAGTTGATTTCGTTTTTCTTAGAATTGGTTACACTATTTTTTGAAGCATCATCCACTCGTCTCTCATTCTTGCCTCTTAACTTTTTGAGTTGGTTAGTGAAGGAAATATGGTTCAATCAGTTCATATGAATGCTCACGTTTGTAGCTCTCGTAAGGATATGGATGACTAGAGTATCCCACTTGGTAATCTAAGGAGTAGCAAGCATAGACATAGCAAGAATCATGCTCGTTGGGCATAACTCCATTACTATAAGAATGATAATTTTCTTGGTATGAATAATTCCAGTTAGGTCCTTGCATATTCTTGAACAACAAACAACATAATAAAAAACAAGAAAAAGAACTAAAACAAGACAAATAAGAAATTAGGAAAGCTTAGACTACTAGCAAGTTTGAACCATCTATCACAAAGAAAATCTTTTTGTATTTTTTTAGATAAGAGCACAACTATAAAATGAAAATCTTTTTGATTTTTCAATAGACAAAACAACTATACAAGAAAATAAAAAACTTTAATCTAGTAACTCAACCAAAATTATATCAATATCACATAAAACCAATCCCCAGCAACGTCTCAAAAAACTTGATGCTTTTTCAAAAAACACCTAGTTATATCATTTATTAAGACACATAAATCCTACTACTAACTGGAGGCATCCCATAAGTAAACGATTGTCAACTAGTAGTAAAGGAAAGTACAGATCGAACCCACAAAGATTGGTTGGTAATTACCGATTATTTGGTTGTATTATTGGTTAAAGTGATTGGTTTTAAAGGGATTTAATTAAAACTAGAATTTAAGAAACTAATAAAGCCATATAAAGTCTAACTAATGCATTAAAATAAATATTAATACTAAGGAAAACAATTCAAAAAATTGCAATATAGGAAGCATGTAAAATGAGAGCATTTTTTAGAAAGCATTTAAATCCACTGACTATTCATCAAAGGCCATAAATGTAGAGAAAGCATTTTATTCTAAGCAATTAGAGAAAACATTTAAAAGAGAGCATTTAAGAAGGTACTTAAATTTAGTAACCTACAAATTACTACTAAAAAAGCATATATAAAGGGGCAACAAACTAGGCTACCAATTAATCTAAGAAAGCAAGTAAATAGAGCATTTAAACTAAACTACAATAATTCAAAAAACTAAATGAGATTCAACGTAAATTAAAGTGAACTTGCACTAAAAGTCTTCAATCTACAACTAGAAGGTTGAAAACTACAAATAAACTACATGTAATCTAAGAACATCCTCCCCATTTGGGGAGGAAAATGAAGAACTGAAACTAGTCTACTTCTACTCTACTTCTTCCCAAGTTCTACATTACATAGCCACTAAAGAGGTTTTAAGGGTATATTTATAGTGTTGGGGGTGGAAAGGAAGGCTGCAGCCACAATTTACCATAATCTGAACGTTTTTGCTCTTCAAAATTCTCAGACCGCTCTCAATGACCACGATGGCTGATTAGCTTGGTAACCATGGTTACTGGATTCCTTCTTTGTTCGAGTAACCACGGTCACTGATGCTCACGTAGGCTGATAGACCGTGATGACCAATTTTTCTTCTTCAATTTCATGACCATAGTGACTAACAAAAGTTTGCCACTGGAAGTTTAATCACAATCCATTGACCACGGTGATGAGTTGTCCACTTGAAAAAGTTTCTAAGTACAAGAGACGATGGTCACTGGTTTAAAGAAGGGATGGTGACCCGGGTCACCAATATTTAATTTTTTTTCAGAATTTGACTAGGTTTCGTTATCCAATTATGGCTTGATTTTGTTTGTTTCTTATCTGATTGCCGTGCTATTTTATCCAATCAAACCCTACAAATAAATACACTCTATTAATTATACAAAAATACTAAAATAACATTAAAAATACTAAATTAACAAAAACTAACACATTCTAGAACATGAAAGCAAAAATAGGTAAAAACACACACTAAATTACTAAGAATGCTCTAAACTAGGGGAAAAACACTCAAGTTTAGAGTATATATAACTCTAGTTTGCTAGAGTTATCACTTAATAACTACTATTTATTGTGTACAGAACGAAAATAGAATAAGACACTTGATATCATGTAAATGTAACTAGCCTTCAAAACAATGCAACAATATTTTTGACAAACAAGTAGTTATGCAGTGCAATATTAAGGAAGAAAAAGAATAAGGGTTGAAACTCTTGAAGAATTGGCACTACTCAAAAAAATACAAGAGTATACCAAAAAAAATGTTTAGATTGGTGTTATGTTTATGGTGATCTACATATTTCTCCAAAAAGGATGGAATAGATGTTAGTTTATTTAACCATTATTAATGTATGTGAGAGTGGTAAAATGTCTAAAAAATTCAAACAAAACTTACTTGAATGATGATACATAACTTTTCATAAAAATATAAAGAGTTGTAACAAATAACAAAAAGTAGTAAACATAGTCAACTTTACAATTTTAAACTAAATTGATCATGGTGGCAAAGTCATCGTACCAGTGCTAAAAACAAGCAAATCAATAATGATAGAAAATTATATAAAAAATATATATATTGATAGACTTACATGATTCTAGTAATCTCTATGTGTATAAAATAGGTTATTCATGTCTAGTTTGTATGAAGGAAAATAAACGAATAAATAAGATAAACATCATATGCTATTCTTATAGGATGATTTTTTATACATAACTGAGGTGAATGGAACTAAACAACTTCTAGAGATTTTGAGAAAATAAAATGATTAAAGCTTTAAGGCATAAATTAAAATGAAAATGGCAAAGAATAAAAGGAAAAGTATGACTTGCCATACATAATATTTTCATCAAATAAGAAAGGGTAAAATCCATCATAAGATTGTATCTTCAATCCAAAAACAATGAGTAATGGCCACAATTAGAAGAGTATGAGGAAAGTGATTTTTTATCGTCATTGTGAAGAACTATAAATAAATAATTTATATACATGCATAGATCCTTAGCCATTTACTAAGATAAATGGCAAATTTTTTCACAAAAAATAAAAAATAAATAATAACAAGAACAAGAAAATTGAAAATGTGAGGTAGAAGTTAAAAGTAAAATGTCAAAATTATATGACAATTATATTCATCAACATGAAAAGTGAAATTAATAAAATCAAGTATTCAAAATATTTTCTATTCAAAATTAATAAAGTGATAGTCATTAGCATAATTACATAAAAACAAACTAGGTGTTCTAATCCAAAGCATTTTGAGTACACCTCCAATACCACGCAAATTGATACTTTCTCATTAACACAAGTAAAGATGAAAAAAAGAAAAAGGCAAAAGTTTAAGAAACTGCATAGATAAGTATCTAAGAAAGATAGAGGAATAGAAACCCCCAAAAAAAAAAAAAAAAAAAAAAAAAAGCATAAGGTGGTTTAAGAAAGAAAAGCTAGAAGAAAGAAGAATTAACATATGCATCTTGTATTTTGTTAATTTTATTTTCTTTCTTTATCCATTTTTTTTATGGCTTCATACTATTGTTATTTTTTTCCTTTGTATTTATTTATAGAAATCTACCTAATTATAACTTAGACCCTGAACTTTTGTACATTTCAGTTTTTTAAAATTAAAAAAAGAAAAAGAAAATCAAGGGTACTTAGAAAGAGAAATGTGGAAAAACTATGAAGAAAATTAAGAAGAAAATTGATAAAATTGAGGTCCAAAGTTTTAAGAAATTAGTCATTGCATTACAAAGGTATTTTACCATTTTTAATTTAAACATATGCATAAACTGTTCTTTTAAATAAACAAACTTTGCAAATATTTTTATGGACAATTTATAGTTAGTAATACATATTTGATATATAGAATACCATAAAGATTTGTTTCTTTAGCTATGGTATAAGATCACTCAAGAATTTTCAATTAAGTATTAGATGGTAAAGAAATTTAAGAAAATGAGGAAGCAAATAAAATATTACATTTGCGCTATTTTTGTATATCTCAAGGAGAAAGGACATTAATATTTTGATACAAAAGTATAAGAATTCTTCATGTAAAATTAATATGATACTTTAAAAAACTACACAAAATTATGCAATAAGATGCCTTGACTTTGGCATAATTTCATTACAGGTTTTGGTTAAGGACTATATTAACACAGTAGAGGGGCAAATTTTGGATCTATTTGGATGTTCTTTAGAATATTATTTGAAACAAGGTTTGTAAAAAAAGATAATTAAAAAACTTGTTAAAGAAGTAACTACAAGATATTATATATAGTACATTCAAACGTTTCAGACACTTTAAAAATCCCAAACGCTTAAAGTATATGTTCAAAACCCTTATCCTACTGAGTCCCTTGTCCTACTTCTATCTACCAAAAAATGGTTAAAAATATACGTTCTATCTGTTGTTTCTTACAACAAACATGAAATAATGTGAAAAAAAAACTTTCCTAAGGACTACATAATGAAATTTGATTAAATTCTTAGACAATTTTAGCAGAATGACAATGACTTTTACAGAAACAAGTCTTTGAGAGCGGACACTTAAATTCTTGTTAAATAATAACATGGAGTACTAAATATAAAAATTAAATCTATTGAGTTTTTTTTTTATGTAAATTTATATATTTGAAATATTTATTATTATCTTCGCTCTTTCTTTTTCACATTTTTTTAAACCCACCCCTCTCCCTGCCTTCTAGTGACTTGAACCCATAACCAACTAGTTATAGAAGAAGTGTCTTATCGTATTTCGTTGTCAAAATTAAAGGAAACAAAAAAAATTATAATAATGCCTTACATTATTCTTATTATTTTTCACTTATAATAGTATTATATAAAATTTTATTCTTATAAAAAAGTTAAATAAACATTCTCCTTAATAGAACAACATAAGTATATCATCTTTTTTTTTTTTTTTTCTACTTTCTATTTTTTTCAATATTTTTACGTCTTATAATTTCTTGTAGTGACAACAACAATGATTTGATTAGTAAAAAATAAAGACCACTAGGTTACGTTTGGATCAAGGGATTTGGTGAAATTTTGAAATCTATAAATTTCTTTGGCAACCTTTGTGCTAAACCAATGAATTTTAAATTTACCCAATTTAAAAAGTGTGAAATGAAGAATATCAGATAATTTCTAATTTGAGTGGATTTAAAATTCATTTATTTTAACTTTTTGAATGTCTCTAACAAATGGGTGAATTTCAAGTCATTCCCTAATTCGATCCAAATGCAGCCTTATTCAACCCTTAAAATATATCTACATAACCTTTATCATCACTAATAGATAAAATTATTATCAACTATCAAATTTCATTTTATAAATAAAGAAGTATGCTAATATTCTTTTATTACAAAATAAATAGTGACATGAAATAAAATAAGATACTAATCATAATTATGAAAAATGATTAGTTAAAAAATCAAAAACTAAGAAATCAATGAACATAATTAAAAGGTAAAGATTGAAAATATCAAACAAAAATTATGTCCTTTGTGTTAGAAAACTAAACAAACTAAAATAATATATTCTTTATACTATAAATATCATAGAACATATAAAAAATATAAAAGATACAAACAATAAGTTGTTTTTTATCTCCCGCTTTGGAATTCACCCAACTCTAATGGAAAAAGATATATTTATAGGGTGTGTTCGTTTGGATTGAAAATATTTTTTAGAAATTTTTTTGGTGCTAAACACCAGAAAATATTTTTTGGTGTAAAATATTTTTCAATTTTCCTTCCTCTGGCTGACAATAACTTTCAGAATTTTTGAGCGTAAGTTATTTTCCGGATAATTCAAGAGCGATATTAAATCTCAAATATTTACTTTTATAATTTCATTTGCTAAACTTATTTTCGTTTTCAATTCTTTTTCATTCGTTTTTCTCTTAATCATGGATCCCACACTAATATAACTATCATTATGCATATTTTACTACTACATTGTACTATCATTTTATTTTAAACAAAATCAATCTTTTATTAACCACAATTACTTATAAGGTATTTATTACCATTGTTATACGTTTTTTTTAACTTGTATTCATAAAATTAAATATGAAACCGTTAAAAATTTTTATTTCAAAATATTTTCATTTTGTCAACCGAACACCAGAAAATTGTATGGAAAATGGACTTTTTCATGTAAAATATTTTCCAAATGAGGAAAATATTTTTAGTCCAAACGGACACACCCCTAAAGAAACTCAAAATTATAGCATTATTTTAATTTTTATTAAGGTATTAGGTAAAATGACTATGCATGCATATATAGAATACGGGTACATTTTTCATATTTCTTAGACTTAATATAACATTCACTTCCGTGATACATTATCGTTTTGAAGTCTTTCATTCATTCACAATAGTATCAATTATAGTTAACTCTAAAATAGTATTATGATATTTTATAATACTGTGAAATTAAATACGCATTTTCTAAATAAATATACAACTAAAGTAAAAGCATATAGAACTGTATGAATTTTTATATTTCAGTATTGCAAAAATGATCAAAAATTATTTATAAGAAATATATTATTGATGGATATTTAACATTGTGTATGGTTTTCGGCATGGGGATAATAAAGTAAATGTTTTCCTCTATTGTTTGTAAATTTTTTTGAAGGAGGTGTGCCTCGTTTTCCTATATCAAGTGTAGTATATAATAACTTTATATATAAATGGTAAATAATATGAGAAATATAATTTAAACATTCATCAATTTACCTATAATATAAATTTCTTCAATTCATTTATGGGATATTGTAAAATATATTATGCATGAATACCATATAAAATAAGGAAAATTTTACAGTTTCATAACGAAACCATCTTGTCGTACTTTAAAGTCTTGTATAGTATAGTACCATGTACTTTAAAAATATGTATTATACAAGTCTTTAAAAGTAATGGGATGGTTCTATCAACGGGACTGTAGAATTTTCCATAAAATGATATAAAATCTTTCATTGCACTATTATCATTTAGGCTTAATTACATTTTGCCCCTCGTAAATAGAGGTTAGTCGTGAGTTACCCTCTATGTTAATTTTATCCACAAATTACCTTCCAAGGCTTAACAGGGTTAAATTTTCCATTCAAAAGTTGTATGAAATGTGATAGTTGCCCACAATTTTATAGTTGTACTTTGCCACTCTAAAATTAGGGTAAGTTTTACTTTGACACCCTAACTTCATTTTATAAGAAATTTGTCTTTAAAAACTTACGTTGGTTTTGTTCTATCCAATAGTATTAAAAAGTCATTCATATCCTTTAGTATTAAGTACATGAATTATTTTTCTATTATATTCTTCATATTCATATTCATTTTAACATGAAATCATATCCTTTGTTTCGTCGTTATTAAATTTATATATAGAATTTATTTATTCTGTCACATTCTTTTGTTTTTCTTAATTTTTAATTTATTATTCTATTATTAGCAATTAATTCATCACTTTGTACTATAAAAAAATTACACATTTGAGTAAATATGTTACTTTAATTATAATCATTATATATTTTATATAAACTAAAGTTGACCAATTCACTTACTCATGCTCTGTAAAAGAAAAGAAAATATTAGGAATAATACATAATTAAAATAAATAATTTTTTTATATTTCACTTTTAAATGAATAATTATAGTTACTGAAATTCACAATTATCAACTACTATCATTAGTTACTTTTAAAAGAACATATTTTTAATGAAAATTGACATTATTTTTTAAATAGGATAATGTCAATGCATATAGTGAATCCGTTATTAAAAATAAAAATAAAATTGAGTTATAGTAATAAATTGAAAAAATTGTTTTAAATATACAAAATATAAGAGGAAGAAGGGAAAGGGGAAAGGCATGGCATGGAAAAAGTGCATGAAACAAGAAAAATTATCAAAAAAATTTCACAATGCATCTACACAAAGTAACAAATCCATTGACGTGTCACTATGCCCACTGAAGAATGAACGAAATTCGACTAATTATCTAAAATCAAGGGGTTGGTGATGGAATATATTTTTTCCACGTGGACTGGCATTGGCAAATTGTTCTAAATTTGTGGTTTTATAAATCTTTTCCCAATATTTCATGCACTTAACTAAATGGTAAAAAGAAATTCTTTATAATAGTGTTGAATGAAAAAATAATCACGGTTAGCTTTGAACAATAAATTATTTATAAAATAAAGTCAGGGTATTAAAGTGAAACTCACACTAATTTTAGGGTGGCAAGGTCAACTATAAAATAGAGGACAATTATGACATATCACATACCTTTTGGATTGCAAATTTAACTTTGTTAAGTTTTGAGGAGTAATTTATGGTTAAAATTAACACAAGAAGCAATTTGTAATTGATCCCAATTTACAGGGGGCAATTATTCATTATTTTTCAATCGAACTAAAATGTACGTAAAAAATTAAGCGTTGATTTCTATTATAGATGTGTTCAGACATTAAATATACAATATACTATAAAGAGTCCTTTAGTTTGTAGATTTCTTAGAATTATAATATGCAAATATGTTGAAATAACTCAATTTATGGATTAATATAATTCCATTAAAATATAAGTTTACAAATAATTGTAAATAAACATACTAATTATCTAATAATATATAGTTGTGCAAGTGTTACTGAAAGTTTGCCTATAAAATTTATGTGATTGCTTACAAAAAAAACTTTTAAAATACAAATGTTCCTAAACGAACTTAAAGTCAAAAATTAAGACTTGCTTCCCTTCTGTAAAATTTCCAGATTTTAATATTGATTGTACTAAAGTACACAAAAATAAAATTTATCTACTAAAATTTGCCAACCTTTAAACTCAGAAAAAATTTGATTAAGTCTAAGGCTGGTAGAATAATTATTCGACTGCAGTTGGTAATTCCTACTTGTAAGAAAGTTGGACAACATCCGAAAATAAGGATAGATATCACCGCAATAAATTCTGAACAGGCCTTGGAAAATTCATCTGAATGCTGAAAATTTGAGTTAGTTGAAAGTGGTAATGGCGCTTTTCAAAATACATCACAAACAAAGTTAACTATTGATGACACACAAGAAAATATTGATCTCAAGTTTAATGATGAAATTCTTATAGAAGTTCAAGTAGAATTGATGGAGCCAGTTGTTTCATTAGATATGGAAAAAGATTTATGAGGATGAAGATGGCTTTTTTCGTGTTAAAACTAAATCACAAAGCCTTAAGAATAATAGTTCGCCTTATGTGATTTGGTATCATGCTCGAAAGAATCAACGTTCAAAGAATCTCTAGATTTTAAGTTGTAAGTCCCTATGTTCTTCATTCAAACATTTAAAGGAATTATTTCTTTATCATTGGGCAAAAGTCATCTTAAGACTAAATGAGATTTTTTTTTTTTTACTCCTTATGAAAGTTTCCTTCAATTAGCACTTTCTTTCTATAATTCTATCATTTCTTTGCCTATTATTTTCCATTTCAGTGTAATTTACCCATTTTAGTTGAAACTGAATCAATGATATAAATGAAGTTTTCCAATTTTGAAACTTAAGTTGAATTTAATTTCATCTGTTTCAGCTTGGTTTATTGCATGAAACCTGTTGAACCCCAATTATGTTAATCATGTTTTGATGATGACCAAATCACACTAATGGCTTGAAAACAAGTGTGCATAAAAACAGGTAGGTTCGGACGCAAATGATCATCCGAACAAAACAGCCAGAAGACTCCACGGACGTAAATGACTGTCCGAAAGACAGAGTTTCAGACGATGGTAATCGTCCGACACAAAGAATATTGAAGCAGTCCGGACGAAGAACAATGTCCGATCATATTTCCAGAAAACTTTGCTTCGATCGGACGCAGGTTCGGTCGCTTTCTCGGACGTTCGAACGAATACCCTCAGAGAACGGACGCAACGTCGGACGCAGGGTTTAGCAGCGGCCGTCCGAACGGTCCAACGGCTAGTTCGTTCGGACGCATACTTGCTTCATCGGCCGTCCGAAAGGTCCAACAGGCTAGTTTTCCAGTAAACAGAAAATAGCCGTTGGGAAGTTGTTGGAAGCAGATTTTTGGCAACTATAAATACCTCTAAGCCTGAATTAATTAATAAGAGACTTCTACATTGATTACAAATAACTCTTGAGTTATTTGGGAGAAATAGTGCGAACAAGTGTTGTAATAGTGTAAGTAGTTTTGTGAAAAGAGTTTAGAAGTATAAGAGTTCTTCAAGTGTAAGAGTGGAGAGATAACAATTGTAACAAAGAGAGGTTGTAAGTGTAAAACTCATGGCTCAACTAAAGGAAATCAGTGTGAGGAAGAGTGATCTTCATTTGTGTACAAGAGGTTATTGTCTCACCTACTTTGAAGAGACTTTTAGTGGCTAAACTGTATAAAGTTGTAAACTTGGTAGTTGTCTTGTAAGAAGCTCTTTGTAGTTGAAAGCTCCAAGCTTGAGAAGTTTGGGAGTTTGGTTTGATTATCTTAATCTCAATATTCTTATTTGTTCTTTAAGTTTAAATAAATTGTTGAATATCTATTGTATTCATTTGTACTTAGGTTTTTATTTGGTGCATAAAGTTTGAATTTCTATTAAGCACATAAAAATGTTTGTTTTAAATACAACCTAATTCACCTCCCCTCTTAGGTTGCTGTTTGGGGCCAACAGAACCATCATATTTTGACCCTCCAAATCAAGATAAAGAAATTTGATAAAAAAAAAAATTCAAGACAAAGAAACCCAAAAAAAAAATTGGATTTAATTACCAAAGTAATTTTTTAGGCCAAGCAAATTTGGTTCTTTCTTATAGCTACCAATACCATACAGAGACTTCAGAAATATTTGTAGCACTAGAAACTATAAAGCTTGGAAAACTCTCGAGTATATAATAATTAGAAGTAGATAAAAGAAAGAGCTAGAGAATTAAATTGCAAATGAAACAAGAGAAGTACAAAAGCTAGTGATGAGTCACCTTGAGGATATCCACCATGATTGAGAATAGTAAGGAATGTAGATTTAAGATTAAGAATCTACTAACAGAAATCAACTGATAAGCTTTCATTGTTTAGGAGGTATTTAGTTCGCATTCGAGAATTAGAATTAGAATGAAAATCATAAACTCCATTATCTTTAATGGGTACTCAAGATAAAAGAGTCTAACATTTCTTTGACTCTAAGGAATACACTGTAAAATTTAGTTATTTAGTATAGACTAGAAATAACTATTAAGTTGGTCAGTTGAATAATATTTCTCAGACCAATAAGCATAAAAGTCACCATCTTAATTGGAAGGTTTTGTGGAGTTTGCCTCTAATAAATAAAATTAAAAACATTTTCTTTGGAAGTGTTTAAATGGTGCTATTGTTGTCAGGAGATTTCTTTCTTCACAATTTGAATTTCTGATTCTAGTTGTCCTAGATGTGGTGAATGTTTGGAGTCTCTGGAGCATCTTCTATTTCACTGTTCTTATTCTCAATTAGTGTGAAAACTGTCCTATTTCTTGGTCTAATTTTCAACATAATCAATTTAATTTTTTGTTGTAGTGGGAAGCTTTAATTAGTAATTCCAGGCATGCTGATTTGATTGATCAAATGTGATTGATTGACTGCTTTCGTCTTCTGGCATCTATAGAAATCTAGAAATAAATGGACTTTTGAGCATTTTTAGATTCATGGTGAGTGGTTGGAGTATCAACAAATAATCTCTGCTCCAGATCTACAGATGCAATCTTCTCCTTTATATGATCCACATGATGGTGTAATTAAACTCAACACTGATGTTGCTAGGAATGGCAAGACATGTCTGGGTATTGCTACAAAATCTACTATGGAAATGTTATATGTGCTTGGTCTTCTCCAAGTTGGTATTCTTCCAATGTTAAACTTATGAAAACTTATGATATTAGATATGCACTCGTTGAAGCACAAAAACAGTCATAGAGATGTGTATTGAAGTGGAATATGATGCTGTGTCTGTCATTACTAAATTTGAACAAAAAAAATGTTGATGTTATTATAGGTGTTGGTTTAGCTGACATTTTAGAATGATTAGTGTTAGCCAATTTGCTCACCTGTAGTACATTTTATTTTATTAGGAGGTCAAGGAATCAAGTTAGTCATACACCAACTTTTTATGTTTTAAGCATTTATGCTGATGTTGAATGAAAGTATAATTTTTCTTTACGATTTTTTAATGAAATACAAATGATGTACGACACTTAATTTCTAATTCATAATCAATATATTCTATATTTTGAAATATTTTTAAGTATCCTTTAATATCAATAGTCCAAAATTGCCACAAATTTCCCAGCCAAAAAGGGCGTCCCGATTTTCAAATGACAACTAAAATAAAGCATTTGTTCAAATCAAATGGCAAATTGAGTTTTTACTTCCAATCGTTTTGGACTATTGTGAAAGGCAACTTACATATCCATTTCAAAATATGTTTAATGACCAATTTTATTTTGTACTCCTTAATTTATACTCGATTCTTATTTTGTACTTTTAATTTTAGTTTTGAACACTTGATACTCTCAATTTAGATTCAATTCTCACTTCAGTCTAATTTTTAACATTGACACCAAATCTGACTGAATCTTTACTTTGCACCCAAAATTTTATGACAATATTGTTGTACATTTTATTGAATATGTTATACAAATGAAAAGATTTTGTCAAATTTGATAACGATGCTAAAAATTAGACTTAAATGGAACGGAACTGAGAGTTGAACAAAATGTACCCATCAATTTGAAATTAGAGATACAAAGCGAGAATTTGTATAAGTTAAAGGGTGTAAAATGAAATTAGTCCTATATTTAACATCATTGAGCAAAACATCTGGGAAAGCACAAATTATAAGAACTTGTGAAGGGTACAAACTAGCATGGGATCTGCAGTCGATTATCAATTCATTGTTGTGGTGGTGCCTTCTTCAGAATATTTACCTGCAAAGTAATTCACCAGTTGTGGAGGAAACAAACATGCGCTAAAATAGCTGAAAACAAGTGCATTGTTTTCATTAGTGAGTGATAATCTGTTCATTTACTGAATTGAAGCCTATTAATTGATTTTAATTATGTATATGCATGCTAGTTTTGTGGGTTAGTTTAGCATATATAACTCTTCCTTCCAGTAAATTAAAGAATGAATATTTCCTATTAACATTTTATGTCTTCACCTTCATTCAATTCCCAAGCAATTCATAAATATAAAACACGGAAAATTCGATCTTTCAAATTAAATAAAAGGAATAAAGAGCATATAATAGAAGGGAATAGGTAACAATTCATTAATGGTAATTTTTAGTCTAATGAAGTAGGGTTAAATCCACTTTTGGCTCCTAAATTTATCACCATTTGCCACATTGCATCGTGAACTAATTTTTTGTTTATTTTACTCCTTAAACTTTTTTTTCTTGCTACTTTACCACAAATTTTGAGAAAATTTATAAAAATAATGGAATATTTGTAAATTCTATGCACCCAGTGTTAGTGTAATGTTAGAAGATGTCATGATTTTTAGAAAAGTGGGTTATTCACCCCACGTGGAGGAGATGTGTATAATGCCCTGATTTAAAAGCAACTACTAATCATGCTGAGTTGTTGTTTAAGTATCAAATGTCCCAAATCCCTTGTTATTTAAGATTTACAAACTATGTCTAAATTGTTTGTTGTTCTTCAAATGTCCTAATGTTAGACCCTTTGGCAGAGTTTCACGCATCGGCAAGGCTGAGTGCAGGTCTGGCCCTTAACAACAATTTCGCACGTCGGCAAGGCAGTGTGTGAATTCGGCAAACAGAGGTGGGCTGAGTTGAGCCGTTGACGTGCAAAGTGGTTCAAAACTATGCAATGGTGTGCAGGAAGTCCTTAGGCAAGTGTTGTCTTTGGGACGTTGGCAAACGTTGCCAGTGGACAGCTCAAGACTGGAACGAGCTGGGCAAAACGGTGGCTAACGGCAGTGGCACGAACTCGTGTGCACACATGCACACGAGTTGGCATAGCTTTTGGCACAATCTTGGGCATTGGGGAGCCCAAGTAAAGTCTTGTGGGTGGCAAGGCTGGTCGGCAAGTATACGTTCTAGTCAGAGTGCACATCGGGTAAGTGCACTCGCACGGGTGTGGTGATCAGTTGAAGTTGGACTTCGTGTGGCTAAACACACTACTTGGCCGAGCTGGTGGGCTGCATGTGTGAGAAAATGGCTGGAAACGTGGGCAGCACGTGGGGAAGTGCTTAAACAAGTGTTGTGGCGTTACCACCTGGGCATGACCGAGGCCATGTGTCCGCCACTGCCAGCACTTAGACTGCCTGGCCAGGTGGCAGCACACCTGTCTCTTATACACATCTTGATGTGCATAAGAGACAGCACTTAAATCAATTGGTAGTCAGAAAAAAGACTAGAGTTCTAAATAAAAAGGATGTTTCATGGCCGAAATAATGAGGCTAAATTTCGGAGTCCTATTCTAAGCTTTTGAGAGAAATAAAGTGTTGCAAGGGTTGGCCTGGGGCCGTAATTCGTTTGTGTACGGCGTTTACTTACGTTTTGTTGTGCTATATTCTTGTGGGTTGCCTAAAAATCCTGATTCCGTGTGTTTGAGTGAGTGCTTGTTTGCGAAACGAGTGAAAACTAAACACAAGTGTGTGAGGCTGACCAAGTTTGCTGGGCGAATTTTGGTGCCGGTGCGAGCTTCTTATTCCGCCTTGGCACGACGGTTTCATGCTAAGTAGAAGTTTCGTGACAATTTTGGTATAAGAGCACTGGTTGTAGTGTTCTGTACGTTCCTCCAATGGCTGGTGGCACGGTGGAACGAGTTCACAGGTTACCTGTCTGCTGGTAGACCAACTAATGGTGCAGTTGGGTGAACTGCCAGAAGGCTATGTGTTGCGGTCTTCCCTTGACGAGACCAGAGATGCAGTTGAGGCCGTTCGTGATCATTTCCAGCAGCTTGAACAGGCATGAGATGCCAAGTTTGTTGCTCTTGAACGGGTTCAAGGGGACATAGCCGTTTTGAAGAAGGCCGTTGCTGGAGTGGAATTCGTGAAGATGGTGGTTCCACTGGGCATTCTTCAATGGCAAGGGTGAAGGTTCCAGACCCGAAACACTTCGATGGAGCACGGAGTGCAAAGGAATTGGAGAATTTCCTTTGGGACATGGAGCAATACTTCAAGGCAGCTGTTGTGCCTGAAGAAGAGAAGGTGTCAATAACCAGTATGTACCTCGTTGGTGATGCCAAACTGTGGTGGAGGACTCGGATAAGTGATGAAACCGTTCCTCTAATTTCAACTTGAGAGGGGTTGAAAACGGAACTGAAACGGCAGTTCCTTCCTACCAATACTTCGTGGCTTGCAAGGGAGGCACTACGAAGGTGAAACACACGGGTAGAGTCCGTGAATATGTGAAGGAATTCAGTTCGTTGATGCTGGATATTCGGGGCATGTCCGAAGATGACAAGTTGTTCAATTTTATGACGGGTTTGCAGAGTGGGCTCAAACTGAGTTGCAAAGGCAAGGTGTCCAGAATTTGCAACAGGCCATAACGGCAGCAGATAGGTTGGTCAGATTTTCAAACGATCAGAACCAACGATGCTGGCCAGGTTGTGAACAATGTGTGTAAGGACCAGAAGAATGGCAATGCCAGGCATAAGATGAAAAAGAAGGCTGTTGTGACCGAAACTCTGTCAGGTAAGGCTCCTTTGATTTATGAAAAGTCTAAATTTGGTGGCTGTTTCATTTGCAAAGGTCCTCACTTGGCAAGGGAGTGTCCAAAAAGGGAACTAACTTAGTTCATTTCAGAGCCGACGAGGACGGTCCGTCTTGTGCTAGGATGGGTTCTTTACAGTTGGTGTGCGACGCCAACGAGCCCCAGCTTTCCTGAAGTACTAGTAAGTACAGGGGTCTCTCGGGTGAGGGACAATGGCAGTGGTGACTGCCGGGTGCTAAGTAGAGGTGGGCTACTTAGATTAGGAAAGTGTTTGCATGGCAGTGGGAGGCTGTCAGGCAAAACGAGTGCATGGCAGTGGGTGGCTGCCAGGCGAAAAAAATACTGGCAGTGTGTGTCTGCTAAGCAGAAACGGGCATGCGATGCTTGTTGTTGTCATAGGCACAGTTGGGAAACGTAGCAAAACTTAGCTTGGGCAGAAATCAGTCGGACATGGGGTCTTGCTGATTGTGGGAGCCGAAAAAACAAGTGAGAGTGTGCTGTGTTGCTGTGTTGGTCTTGGTTTCGGGGGAAACCAAGGCAAGTCTTTTGTGCGACAAAGGGCGGGCATTGAGTTGGTGCCTTTGGCTGAAAAATGTTTGGCCAGTGACAAGGTTGGTGAAAACGGAGGCAAGCCATGTTGGGTTAGTTGCCAAGTCCGGGAGACTAGTGCATGCGGTCTCATGTTGCAAAAACGGACAGTTCCTAGGGTGGAACGTAAGCGGTAACGTGCTTCTGTCCTTGTTTAAATTATGCAAGTTTCGTTTTACTTGTTTAATTTCTGGTTGGCACGAGTGGGTGCCAATGTGACTGATGTTGTGCCAAGTGTTGGCAGAATACTTTGTATTTCGTTTGTTGCTTGTTTACTTTGTTAAGACTAGGACAGGGGTACTAGACAAGGTGAAACTGACTTGATGGGGATCAAGTGGGCAGCAACGCAGCTTAAATGAAGCCTAATCAGAAACTGAGGATTGCAGTCACAACTTAACCACAATGAACGAAAGTTGTTGAAGGCCGTGCAGAAAACGGGCAGTGGCATTGCACAGTGATGGGCACTTGTGCGAAATTCAGCAACAGAGAGTCATTCGGGTGTGATACATCCCAAGGACTTGATGGTGATCAATTGTCCACAAAGGCTCGATATAGGCTCACGGAATCTGCACTTCAAGTTCCACAAGGTCCAATTACGAGATCAAGAGCTAAGAACCTCAATGAAACTATGTTGGGCTTAGTTGAAGTTGTTGAAGATCAAGAAGAGCTCACAAACCTTTTGGAGATGAAGTCCACTAAAGAGTCTAAGATGTTCTTAGTAATGGACGTCCAAGTCATTGAAGATCAAGCCTAGGATGAAAAGCTGAAGGGCCGAAATTTAGCCTCATTATTTCGGCCATGAAATATTCTTTTTATTTAGTTGTCTGCCCAAACTATTAAAACTAGCTATCCCACATTGAATAATTTAGTCCTAGAATCCTCCACCCTCAACTATAAATAAAGGGGTCTTGTACACAATTGAGGAATGAATTTTGGCAATAAGATTTCAGTTTTTCTTTTTCCTCTCATACGAGTGAATTAGGATTTTAGATTCTCTTTAGTCTTGTCTATACTAGGAATCTAGTTGGGGGCTTCAAGATTGAGCACTTGAGGTTATAACCAACACCAGGTATTGATTTTCTGCCAATTAGGCTTTGGATCAATTCCTTGCTCATAGTTAAAAGATTGCCTTGTGGCTAATCAAGGAGGTCTATTAACAACTACTTTTCGCTTGTGTATATACTAAACCCTACGTTTGAGACCAAGTTCTACATACCCTGGGCATCAACCCGTATCATCGTGGTATCAGAGCTTTGGCTAGAATTTTGGTCAAACTCAAATTGTAAGTTCATCATACTGTTCATCGTGTATACACATCTAGATGTGTTCACCGGTTATACTGTTCATCGTGTACTGTTCACCGGTTATACTGTTCATTGAAAAAAAAAAAAAGATCTAGTGTTGCTACTTTGTTAATTGTCTTGATTATTCTCTTTGTTGTCTTAAAAAAAAAAAAAAAAAAAAAAAAGGCTGCCAAAAAAAAAAAAAAAAAAAAAACTGGTTCTGTTCATCATACTGTTCACTATACTGTTCACCACTACTGTTCACCGGGTACTGTTCATTAAAAAAAAATTTTCTTTCTTTTCTTTCTTTTGAAATTATCTTCTTTAATTTAGTAAACTCTCTTTACTAAATTTTGTGATCTTATTGTTCTTTTTGTGCTTTTTTTTGTGTCCTTTTGCTTTCGGATGAAAGAGGACTCATATCCGAAAGGTTAAGCCTAAATTTTTCAAACTATATTGATCCGAGATCCTTTTGGACATTATTTCCAATCAATACGATTGGTTGCTTTGAGGATCAACTTTTGGAACCCTTTGGCTATTTTCATAGTTTTTACAAGGCTTCATAAGAGAATCTTTGAGTGAAGTGAGATTTTCAAAGAGTAAGGTGAGATCATTAAGAGTGATAAAACCCAAAGTGAGGACTTGAGTGCATTACTAGTTCTTGGACTTGCTGTTGATTATCACTAACCTTTTTTTTGTTTTTACCTCTTCTCTTTAGTCTTTGTTTTGTGACTATGGCACAGGAAAATGACGTGCAACAGAGGAACAAGGAGATGCAAGAAACTGCTATGCAAAGTGTAATGGCAAGGATCTTAAATAAGATGGAGGACTTTGATGAGAAGTTTGCCACTATGAGTCTTGAAATTCAACAATTTCGAGGCAAACCACAAGCATCTACTTCAAACTACTCCAAATCAAGAGACCGCACGCAAAACCAATACTCAAGAAGACAAAGGAGAGTCTGATTATGATTTAGATTATGATGAATTAACCAATTTATCTTTTGATAGGAGGCGTGGTCCACGACAAATCCAAAGAAGAGAGCAAGTTCCAAGGCCTAACCCTCGACGAGAACCAAGGGAGGGGATTCACTACCCAGGGGGAGGGGACACGCAAATTGGCTCTCTCAAACCAAACATGCCCACGTTCCAAGGTTTAGCTGATCCTGAAGAATACTTGAACCGGGAACAAAAGGTAGACTTTTGTTTGATTGTTATGACTATTCAAATGAAAAGAAATATAAGTTGGTGTATCCCGCTTTTCGACTATGCTTTGACTTGGTGGGTATCTGAAATAAAAGAACAACGTAGAATAGGTGATTACCCTATAACTCGTTGGACTAACCTCAAACCCCTTCTTCGAAAGAGGTTTGTACCGCTCATTATCACAGGACTTCATGTGGGGCCAATGAAAATTCTCTTGAAGTGTGTGCACCATTGATGAGTACGCTCCAGAAATGGAGATCATCCCTCATACAAGTGCTCCCTCATGAACTTGAACTGAACCACTCTCGAGCTTATACACATCCTGTCTGTATATACACATCTAGATGTGTATAAGAGACAGCTTATATTGACTATAAAGAGTGTTACAAAGGGCAAACAAGGTAGAAAAGGCTCTCCGAGGTAAATCCAAGTCTAGCTCTACTTCCAGTTCAAATTCGAGATTTCCTCGAACTAACCCTAAACAGAGCAAGAGAATGGAGAAACTCAAGGAGAACCCCATTCCTGCAAAGCCAAAGGCCCAAAACAGCCAAGGTAATACCTCGGCCCCTAACCGCTCAAGGGACATTCAGTGTTTCAGTTGTAGTGGGAGAGGACACATTTCATCCCAATGCCCGAATAAGAAAGTCTTATACACTCACCCTAATGGCAATTGGACGAGTGAAAGTGAAGACAAGATGCCACCATTAGAAGGACCTAATTTGAGTGATGAAGACAATGAATACCATGAGACTGGCATGGATGGACAAGTACTATTACTAATTGCTGCTTTTGGGCTCAAGCCACTGACGACCCTACTAAGGTACAACGTGAGAACATATTCTACACATCTAGCCATGTCCAAGGTAAGACTTGTGGTTTAATTATTGATAATGGGAGTTGCGTGAACATAGCTTCACAATACATGGTAGATAAGCTAAATTTGTCAACGTTTAAACACCCTAGACCTTATAGACCAATGGTTAAATGACAATGGTGAACTAAAAGTAACTAAGCAAGTGTATGTCTCAATTAACCTAGGCAAATATAATGACAAAGTGTTGTGTGATGTCGTCCATATGAATGCAAGTCATTTACTTTTTGGACGCCCTTGGCAATTTGATAGGAAAACACTGCATGATGGTCATACTAATTGTCTTAGATTTGAAGAGGGTGGTAAAACCATTGTGTTGCATCCTCTACCTCAAAGAAGTGTAATTTGTCTATTATACTTGCTTGTGTATAAGGATGTTTATTTCACTACCACTGACTTAGATGATTCTCTGCCAAGTATGTTTAAAGCTCTCTTGCAGGAGTTTAGTGAGTCAGGCCTCGAAACTCATGCAAGAGAGGTTTGCCTCCTCTTCGAGGCATAGAGCATCAAATCGACTTAGTGCCTGGAGCCGTGATCCCCAATCGTCCTGCTTATAGAACTAGTCCTGAGGAGACTAAGGAGATTCAACAGCAAGTCAAAGAACTAGTTAGTCAAGGCCGTGTAAGAGAAAGTATGAGCCCGTGTGCTGTGCCTACAATACTAGTACCTAAACCTGATGGTTACATGGAGAATGTGCATGGATAGCTTAGCCGTCAATAAAATCACGGTAAAGTATCGCCATCCTATTCCCCGTCTTGATGACATGCTTGATGAGTCACATGGATCCAGCATTTACACTAAGATAGATCTAAAAAGTGGATACTGGCAGATTAGGATGAGAGAAGGTGATGAATGGAAAACTGCTTTCAAAACCAAACATGATTTGTATGAGTGGTTAGTCATGCCGTTTGGTCTCACTAATGCACCGAGCGCATTTATGAGGCTTATGAATCTAGATGTTTTTAAGAGCTTTCATTGGTAAATTTGTCGTTGTCTATTTTGATGATATTTTGATACACAGTAAAAGCTTTAATGAGCATATTGAACATGTTCGTGCTGTTTTGCTTGTTTTAAGACAAGAAAAGTTGTATGCTAACTTTAAGAAATGCCACTTATTTTTGGAAAGTGTTGTGTTTCTTGGGTTTGTTGTTTCCTCTAGGGGTATCCAAGTGATACGAGTCCAAGGTTGCTGCTATCAAGGACTCGGCCGATCCCCAAGAGTGTTTCAAGTGCGTAGCTTTCATGGGCTTGCGAGTTTCTACCGGAGGTTCGTGAAGGACTTTAGCACCATAGCAGCCCCGCTAATCGAGGTTATCAAGAAGAACGTCGGCTTTAGATGGGAGAAGCTCAACAAAAGGCGTTCGTCACGCTCAAAGTTAAGTTAACATCTGCCCCTCTTTTACTTTTGCCAGATTTTGATACTCCTTTTGAGATTGAATGTGATGCATCTGGCATAGGTATAGGAGCTGTATTGTTACAAAAGAAGCAACCTATTGCATATTTTTCTGAGAAATTAAGTGGTGCTTCTTTAAATTATTCCACCTATGACAAAGAACTTTATGCCTTAGTACGTGCTTTGAAAAATTGGAGTCATTATTTATACTCTAGAGAATTCATTATTCACTCTGATCATGAGTCTCTAAAGCACTTAAAGGGCCAAAACAAATTGAGTCGTAGACATGCTAGGTGGAGTGAGTATTCCTCATTGAGTCATTTCCTTATGTGGTTCAATATAAGAGACTTTGGAAAATTGGAGTCATTATTTATACTCTAGAGAATTCATTATTCACTCTGATCATGAGTCTCTAAAGCACTTAAAGGGCCAAAACAAATTGAGTCGTAGACATGCTAGGTGGAGTGAGTTCATTGAGTCATTTCCTTATGTGGTTCAATATAAGAGTGGGAAGGATAACATTGTAGCGGATGCTTTGTCCCGTAGGTACACCTTGATCACTACATTGCATGCTAATTTCTTTGGATTTGAGCATATTAAATCTTTGTATGTTTCTGATCATGATTTTTCTGATACTTATACTGCATGTCTAAATGGGAAATTTGGAAAGTTCTATTTTCATGAAGGTTACCTTTTTTATGAGACTAAGCTGTGTATTCCTGCCTGTTCTTTACGTGAAGTTCTTGTTAGGGAATCACATGGGGGAGGGTTGATGGGACATTTTGGCATCGAAAAGACAGTGCACACACTTCAAGAGACATTTTCATTGGCCCCACATAAAGTCTGATGTTGTGAATCTGTGTAATAAATGCATTGACTGCCAACGTGCCAAGTCCAAATTGAAGCCGCATGGTCTTTATATGCATAGCCAGTACAAAGTCATCCTTGGACGGATATTTCCATGGATTTTGTGTTAGGTATCCCAAGATCTAAGTCTGGCAAGGATAGCATTTTTGTGGTTGTAGATAGGTTTAGCAAGATGGCACATTCAATCCCCTGCACAAAATCTGATGATGCATCTCATATAGCATCTGTGTTCTTTAGGGAGATTGTGCGTTTGCATGGCATTCCACATACCATTATTTCTGATAGGGATGTTAAATTCTTGTCACACTTTTGGTGTGTATTGTGGAATAAATTGGGTACTAAATTGTTGTTTTCTACTGCTTACCATCCACAAACGAGACGGTCAAACTGAGGTTGTCAATCGTACACTAGGCACCTTATTGCGTGCTGTTTTGAAAAGGAATAGAAAACCTGTCTGTGGATATGCCATGCAATGTCTAGATGTGTATAAGAGACAGACTTGGCATCTCGTCCACTTTAAGTTTTCACAATCGACTGAATTAGTTGAGTGAGTGTATAAGCTGTCTCTTATATTTGCCACTACTAGCTTTCCATGCTGTCAATGTAGATGGACAAAAGAAGGCTGAAATGGTCAAGAAGTTGCACGAGAAGGCCCGCAAGCACATTGAGGAAGCAAATGCTAAGATAGTTGAGGTGCGAAACAAGGGTCGCAAGAAGGTCGTCTTTGAACCTGGAGATTGGGTATGGGTTCATTGGCGCAACTAGATGATTTCCCAACAAGAGAAAATCTAAGCTAGATTCACGTGGTGATGGACCGTTCCAAGTCATGGCTCGCATTAACGACAACGCATACAAGCTAGACTTACCTGGTGACTATCAAGTTTCTGCAACTCGAAACGGAGGCAAACTTTCAAAGCAGTTTTACATTAGGTGACGATTCGTGGACAAATCCTGCTAAGGGGGAGGGAGATGATATAAGCAGGTCATCCCAAGGACTTGATGGTGATCAATTGTCCACAAAGGCTCGATATAGGCTCACGAAATCTGCACTTCAAGTTCCACAAGGTCCAATTACGAGATCAAGAGCTAAGAACCTCAATGAAACTATGTTGGGCTTAGTTGAAGTTGTTGAAGATCAAGAAGAGCTCACAAACCTTTTGGAGATGAAGTCCACTAAAGAGTCTAAGATGTTCTTAGTAATGGACGTCCAAGTCATTGAAGATCAAGCCTAGGATGAAAAGCTGAAGGGCCGAAATTTAGCCTCATTATTTCGGCCATGAAATATTCTTTTTATTTAGTTGTCTAGTCTTTTATTTTGAGCCCAATTGTTTTAAGTGTTAGTGTGTTTAATTGGGCTTGTTTCAAGACGTAATTATTTGTTTTTGGGCCATGTATTTCGGTCATTAGTTAAGTGTACAAGAATTGGGTTTAAAAGCTAATGGGTTGTAGGATCCAACCCAACTATTAAAACTAGCTATCCCAAATTATGCCTACGAATAATTTAGTCCTAGAATCCTCCACCCTCAACTATAAATAGAGGGGTCTTGTACACAATTGAGGAATGAATTTTGGCAATAAGATTTCAATTTTTCTTTTTCCTCTCATACGAGTGAATTAGGATTTTAGATTCTCTTTAGTCTTGTCTAGACTAGGAATCTAGTTGGGGGCTTCAAGATTGAGCACTTGAGGTTATAACCAACATCTAGATGTGTATAAGAGACAGGTTTTGTAACAATGCCTGCTATAGAAAAGATTGCCTTGTGGCTAATCAAGGAGGTCTAATTAACTCTACCACATAGCTTGATGCATATAAGACCAAAAATTGTCTTGTGACCAAGTTCTACATACCCTGGGCATCAACCCGTATCAGGGTGGTAATGTTTGCATGGGCAGGTGACCTATGTGGGCATTGATGAGGGCATCAATCTCTTCAAGTGGGGGAGGTTTGTTAGACCCTTTGGCAGAGTTTCACGCATCGGCAAGGCTAAGTGCAGGCCTGGAATGCCCCAGAACAGACTGCACATCTGCAAGGCAGTGTGCGAATTCGGCAAACACAGGTGGGCTGAGTTGAGCCGTTGACGTGCAAAGTGCTTCAAAACTATGCAGTGGTGTGCAGGAAGTCCTTAGGCAAGTGTTGTCTTTGGGACGTTGGCAAACGTTAACAGTGGACAGCTCAAGACTGGAGGCAAAACGGTGGCTAACGGCAGTGGCACGAACGGACCCGTGCACACATGCACACGAGTTGGCATAGCTTTTGGCACAATCTTGGGCATTGCTGGGAGCCCAAGTAAAGTCTTGTGGGTGGCAAGGCTGGTCGGCAAGAGTGCTGGCCGAGGAACGTAGGCAACCGGGTTGCTGACGTGCTGGACATTGCGGGAAACGACTAGGCAGCGTGCACATCGGGTAAGTGCACTCGCATGGGTGTGGTGATCAGTTGAAGTTGGACTTCGTGTGGCTAAGGGGGACTACTTGGCCGAGCTGGTGGGCTGCATGTGCGAGAAAATGGCTGGAAACGTANAGAGAGGAATCCGTTCGGATTTAGGCCAAGACTGTTCTGCTCACCAAGTGTTTGTAAAAAGTCCTGTTGTAAGCTTTTGAGAGAAATAAAGTGTTGCAAGGGTTGTCTCTTATACGTATCTCGTTTGTGTACCGTTTACTTACGTTTTGTTGTGCTATATTCTTGTGGGTTGCCTAAAAATCCTGATTCCGTGTGTTTGAGTGAGTGCTTATTTGCGAAACGAGTGAAAACTAAACACGAGTGTGTGAGGCTGACCAAGTTTGCTGGGCGAATTTGGTGCCGGTGCGAGCTTCTTATTCCGCCTTGGCACGACGGTTTCGTGCTCTCTTATACACAAGTAGAAGTTTCGTGACACCTAACATGATGCGAGAAGCATAGAGTAAAAAGCAATACTCACAATAGAAATTGGCAACAGGTCTGTTCCCTTTCTTGATGAGCTCGAACTTGTACGTGTCCCCTACTTTAAGGCCAAGGTACGAAATGTACTCCATCCACGGGCGATGTCAACATGAGTTCCATTGTGCTCCAGTTTTACTAACCATGGCCTCTTTCTTTCATCTCTAAGAATCATTTCTCCATTCAGCTCAACTAAGCCAGTCGATCTTGCAAACTTCATTGGCAGATGCTGTGTCATTATCAATTTAATTAAACTTAATTGGGGAAAGAAAGGTTAAAAAATCATAGTTTGCAAAACCTGATTTCACAAATTGTGTATTTAATAGCCATAAAGATTTCTTTGTTTCTTAATTTTCCATATGATTTTATTGGTTTTTCAAATGGGCACTAAATTGTGAAATTGTTTTCCAATTTACCATCTTCCTTCATATTTTGTCCCCCCGAAACATAGTAAATTACCTGAAGATCTTTTCTAATAACTAACTTCAGTTTACTTAAGGATGTAATGCTCTTAAGAATTTGCTCAAAAATCGTTATTGATCTCAAAATGTAACTGATAAATATATACAACTATTTCACATTTTCATCGAAGTTTGTCACAAACTTTACCTATAGCACAACTATTTAGTCCTATAGTAACCTAGAGTCATTTGTTAATTAAAATAAATCTTTACACAATTACTAATATAGAACAAAGAAAAAAATTAAGTCTGATCTTTATTCTTTGGAGGCAGATTTCAACAATTTTAAATTAAAAAAATTCGAGGAAGCAGAGGAGATGGCTAGGATTAGAAAGAAATATGGTGCCAATTAAAGGCCCTTAAAAGGAAAAGATGGCAAGTTTATTTTGTCCTATTAAAATATTTGATGTACAATCGCAATTTCAAATTATATGGAAGAACTAGGGTTGGCAATTTTTCACACGATTTAATAACATGACACAAAATTAATAGAGTTATGATACAACTCGAAATTTATCGGGTCATTATTGAGTCAACCCGTTTATGGCACAAAATTAAACGGGTTGGGTTGGATCAACCTATGAGTTGACACGATAACCCGTTACGTTATTGAATGAATAGATTTTGCTGAACTTTTTTCTTTATTATAATTTAATATAGTATACTTTAAGATCGTGAATAATAGATTTAATATAAAATTATTAAATCAAACATAATAACTATTTTAAATATTATCCAACAAATTTCAATAATTTTAATTATGTATTTTAAATTACTATGACAATAGGATTAGTATTAATAATTGTTTAAGTTATTAAATAATTAAAATTTTAGATTTTAACTCAAATAGATCGCA
The DNA here is from genome assembly GCA_025175665.1 of Cinchona pubescens. Lineage (NCBI taxonomy): Eukaryota > Viridiplantae > Streptophyta > Magnoliopsida > Gentianales > Rubiaceae > Cinchona > Cinchona pubescens. The sequence continues at coordinate 1,983,887 of JANKKI010000235.1, forward strand.
AGATATTTAGTTTGTCAAATAAATGATAGTCTCTATCAATAGTAAACGGGTCAGACATGAACCTGACACGAACCTGAACGGATCAGACACGAACACGACACGATAAGAAACGGATCACGCCTGACATGACACGATAACTTGCTGACAACTCGACCCATTAACACTCCTAAGAAGAACTTTTTTTTTTTTTAATTTCAACATTTCAAGATTTTCAAGTGTGCATTGCTATTAAAAAAAAAGGTGTGCATTGCCAAAAAAAAAAAAATGATACTTATAAAATGTAGTTTTTATGTCATTCTGGTCCCTCATATTTAGACTTTCGCTATTAACCAATTTAGTCTCTCATCTTTAAAAAAAAAAATGGTCAATTTATGACACTTAACTGATTACCGTTTAATTGAAAAATAAAATTGCGATTTCAGGTATTTTTTTTCCATATTTCAGGTATACAATATCATTTTATTTATATAGCTTGTGCACCAAATCATTTCAGGCTTAAATCTAGTACTAGTCCAACACTACAAAAGTATACCACAGAATGCATAAAATTGACATTAAAATCACAAGAAGTTGAGCAGCTTACCAGTCTTGTATTCTTGATGCTATAAGGCTTAATGGTTGAAACAAAGTAAGGATGAGAGTTAGAGTTCTGCTATAAAATCAGATGAATCCTCAAGTTTCTTGTTTCGTTGTTTTGTATTCGAATTCGAAAGCAGCTGAGGTTGAGGAACGAAGTTAAGAATGGGAGTTTCTCCATTTTCCACCAGCTCAAACTTGAAAGAATCTCCTAGTTTTAGGCCATTTGCACTAAAGAACTCATTCCATCCACGTCTAATGCAAATATGTCCGGAATTTGGCACTAATTCCACTTGCCATGACCTTTGTTGTGGATCTCTGATAATCAAATTTCGGCGCCTGTTGTACAAATTGTTTGCTGTTGCAAATCTCATGGGAATATGCTGCAAGGATGATTAGCATATATTAAAAAAAAAAATTGAGACGTTTCCTAAAGAAAAGACAAAGATTATTCTAATTCTCAACGGCTTATTCGAAGTTGCTTACATTCAAATTGCTTATAGATTTTTTTTTTTTGAAATTGAAAATTATTATTTTTTTTAAAAAACTTATTGACAAATTGAAAAACTGTTTTGTTTTTCTTGTTTAGAAATTTGAAAATTATTTTCAAAAGCAAGTACTTTTCCATAAATGTTTTTTAATTTCAAAAAATAATTTATAACGTTTCATAGACAATTGAGAACAAGACTCTTTATATTTCGGACACATTTTGCATCCCAAAGTTTTTAAAAGTTCCTAATTCTAAGCCCAATTGTAAGAATTGTGTCCTTGGCCATAATTTTATTTGGATGATAATGGATTTTTATAAATTTTAACAACTAGAGGCAATCGTTACACATAAGTTTATGGTCAAGTAATCTATGTCAACTTCTTCAACACTAACCAATTGGGCCGAATAGGAATGCAAATAAAATAATATATGTTAAAATATTTTCAAAAATAAATTTTAGAATACAAAGTGAGAAATGACAAAAGCTTTTAAGGATGCAAAATTGGGAAAAAAGAAACTTTATGCACATTGCGCACTTGGGCAAGATATTATAACCGTAGATTTGGAAATATATTAAGTGTATGCATACTAATTAGGGTAATGTGTTGAATGGGTAAATAATCCAACTAATCCTGCAACTTCTCCATTAAAGTCAAAATAATCCTTTAAGTTCAATTTTAGCCGTTTTAGTCCTTAACTAAATATTCGTAACCAATTTCTTATTTAGTTGTACTATCCAAAAAAACATTTTTTTTGTATTTTATCAAGTGTTAACCAAGGGTAGTCACCATTGTGATTGTGAGTGGTGTATCTAGAAAACATTTGTATTTTAAGCGGCACAATCAAATAGAACTGAATTAACACAAACAATTGAGGAACTAGATCGGCTAAAATTTAAGTAGATGAATCATTTTGCTTTTAATGAAAAAATTAAAGCACTATTTACGTGATTTGCCTGCGTTGAATTTGAGGGAGGAAAACAAAAATTCGTCACTACACACCCCTATAATAGATTTTTCGTGTAAATACTAAAACTCCACTTTCTGTGTGATATAAGTTATGGACTCATAGATTCGAGTAACTAAAAAGGTAAGTAGGATTTATTGTACGGTTTCTCTCTCTTCAATTAGAAAAATTTAAATAAAAAAAAAAATGGTGCAAATTGGAGTCAATCCTTTAACTCATGTCCATATATAATCGATATTATCAGTCTCATCAACCACTTACCAGGATAGAGAACTTAATACAATAAGGCTTGACCCATGATACGAAATAAGAATTATCTGATTCTTCATCATCATCATGTGAAGAGACCTTTCTTGACTTCGGAATCAACACGTTCTCTTCCTTTGCAGTTCCTTCACTACCAATGGAAATGGCATTTTTTGCCGGATTCCTCCTTAAACCTATTATTTCACGGAGAACAATAATAATAAATCAAATAGAATAGAAGTAACAAATGAATTTTGTTCCCCCCAAAAAAAAAAAAAATTATCAAATGGAAGAGTGGTCTAAATGAGGAAAAAGAGTGCAAGATAGGTGGTCATTATGCAGAATCCCTATCTCGACTGTCAGATTGGCTACATTAGACCCTATTTTATAATCAATCCAGTGGTGGAAGACATCTTATTGTATCTATTATATGGGGAGTCTTGAGCGCGAATTTTTTTAAAAGATAGATGTTATTAAGAATTAGAATTTAAAAGGTAAGTCTAATTAGCCAAATGTTAATAAAACTTGACGAACTTATTGAGAACTGAAACATTAAATGAAATAATAAATTTCTCACCTGAAGACTTAAATTTCTTGGGAGACATTTCTTTTTGTTTTGGATCGATATTTCTAAAATCATCTAGTGTTCGATATTCCCTCTCACAATGACTAGGGTCAAAGACCATGACCTCAAACACCATATTTCCTTCGTGTTTAAACACAACAAAATCCCCCACCTCCAATTTGTTCTCCACTGCAAACCTTCTCCAGCCTTCTTGTAAAGATTGGCCACTGATTTTCACTTTCCACAAGAATCACCCCTTTTTAGTACTGTGTACACAGGCCTTTCTTCACACAAATATTTGGAGAAAGATGTAGGAATTTTCTGCACCAAAAAAAAAAAAAAAAAAAAAATCAGAGATGGATTTTGGCTCTGTCATAACGTTTTATGATATAGTAACAAAAACTAGTAAAGCATTGCATCTGTTATAACTAGTAAAGCATGAAAATAAAGAGGAGAGAAACTTACTAATCCATCCATGAATCCAGGAAGGATTGGTTTGAAGAAATGAGGCTTCTTTGGTGGGATTCTCATGGCTGCATCCGATTATGTTAGTAGTATTACAACATAGGCAGTATATAGAGGAACCTCATGGTTAAGGTGTTTATCTTGACCTATCCAAAATATGGATCGCTCAAATCAATTTTAAATTTTATAAATAGATTATTGAAATAAGTTAATGATTATAGGTACGGTAGCAGGTTGCGAGTGCTTATCAGTCAACGAATACCTGACTGGATCACTATATATGGCTAGTTATGTAATTTCATTTAGGATCTAATATTAATGAGGTTTTTTTCCTTTTCTTCACAATTACAGGAGTGTTAGTATATCATAAATAAATCAGATTAAGTATTCAATTATCTGACTCGCTAATATCCGACCATATCCTCTGTATATAATCAAGCACCGAGTCAATTTTCTAACCTAATGTGATCGGGTCGAATCCCCAACCAACCATATGGACTGAGCATTCAGTCCATTAGTAATGGGTAATTGTGAATTGCAATTAACTAGCAATTAAAAGGAAGTAAATGTACTTCACTAATTGGCAGCAGAATAGTAGTTGTAATTATAAACTCGACCAACTATTAAATTCCCTTTTCGTTCAAAACACGTGCATTAATTGGCTGTTAAGAATTTTTTATCTCACTTTCTATTACATTCTTTATCTCACTATTTGATGAATAGCTAAAATTTCTCTACTAAACTTCATAATTATATTTAAAATAAATATTGACAGTTCATTAAAAGTGGAATAGAGAACGGGATAAGAAATGTGAATATACCATTAATTGGGACTATTATTAATAAAAAAGAATTGGTATTATTAGTTTAACTTGGGACGGATAACTATCATATCATTGTGTAAGGGTAAGGATTAATATACTGACTGTAATGAATTTACATTTATTTCCTGCCGTCCCAAAATTGAAAGCCCTTAGGTCTTTGTGATTGGGTTTTGTAATTGAATGGCGAATCAGATCCCTAGTCTTAATTATCCGGTAACACCTTGGTACTATCAATAATTTTCTCTGTTTAATCAGTATATATAACATCCGAAAAGATCCATATTATATAATTAAGTCGTTTTAATATGTAATACTCCATTACTTTTGAAGTATCATTTAACATTTTGACATAGAAATTAAAATTATTATTAAATATAAATTATAAATAAAATTAATTATATATGACTAAATTACCATTTTAATAAATTAAAAAAAATTCAACATTATTTATCTTCCACACACTATTTCCTTTCCCCTCGATCCCATGTTCCTCCCCTCCTTCCAATCTCACGTCTTCACTAAATTTCTCACCCCATTATTCATAAAATTTGTGATAGGCCAAAGAAAGAGATAATATGAGAGAAAAAAAAAAAAGTGTATAGGAGGGGAATAAATGTTGAGAGATAAATAGTGAGTAATTAATGGAGTTAGAAAGAGATAAGAGCAAAATTGGTAAAAAAAAAAAATTTAATGCTTTATTAAACTTTTAAAGTGACGTTTAAAATGAAATAAAAAAAATTAAAATAACACTTGAAAGAAAACAGAAAGAGTAATCACTGCTAGTATAAGCCTAAAGTTTTAACTGAGTTGTAAGTTGTAGCCCATTAGTAGATTTTTTACACAAAAAAGTTTATACATGCTCCTATATTAGTTATTAAACATATATGTTGCTCCTTGTTAGTAGGCACCATGTAATTATTATTATTTTCAACAACTGTTTATAAAATTTAAAAAAATAATTTATTATTTGTGCACTGCGGAAAATTATGATTAATAGTAAAAGTGATTAAACATAATTTTTTTTTACATAATTACTATTTTAATAATGCAGGAGCATTTTTAGCGTAATTATCACAATCCCATTTAAGCAAATAATCCATCAGCAAATAATTATTAGACTTTATATGATGGATGAGCAATTATGGTGTAATTTATACTTTTGGTATAGTTTACTACTGAAGAAAAATTAACACATGTCCTTAACTTTTTATAACTACTCTACAGTCACATATTATTAAATAATTATATCATGCACATATATAAGTTCCCAAAACTCTAATTTAATTTGTATTTTTTTTTAATTAATTTCAAATACAGTATTACACACTAATATGACTAGTCAAAAATAAAAGTTAACAATGGGTGTTTCTCCATTTTCCACAAGCTCAAACTTGAAAGAATCTCCTATTTTCAGGCCATTTGCAGTAAAGAACGCATTCCATCCTCGTGTAATGCAAACATGACTGAACTTTGGCACCAGTTCGACTTGCCATGACCTTTGCTGTGGATCTCTAAGAACCAAATTGCAGCGTCTGTTGCATAAATTATTTGCTTTTGCAAATCCCATGGGAATATTCTGCAAAGATGATTAGCATGTAGTTTGCCAAATTCAAGACGTTTTGGCTAAAAAAGAAATATAAGAATATATTAGCTCCATTCCCTTTTATGTGTCATTTTAATTTAACCTTTAACATAGAGATTGAAATTGCTATCAAATGGTCTATATTTTAGGTAAAGTTGATTCTATATGACTAAATTACCTTTTTGACTAATAATAAATTGAATGAATTCCAATATTAATTACAACTTGAATAGTTAATAGAGGTGGGAAGAGATAAGGGTAAAATTAGTAAAACAATAATTAATATTTTATTAAAATTTTAAAACAACATTTAAAATAGAATAAATTTTTTTTACTAAAATGACATTTAAAAGAGAATGAAAATATTAATAAGTTGTAATCTTCCATGATGCATTCTAAAAATATGCCTAAAGGTTTTTGGGCAGAAGCTGTCTCTTGTGCCATTTATGTGTTAAATAGGTGTCTTACAAGGTGTAATTATGGGCGAACTTCATATGAGGTTTGGACTGGTAAGAAACCACATATTTCTTATTTAAAAATTTTTCGTTAATTTTGTCTTGCCTATGCCCATGTACCTGACGCTTTGAGGAAGAAATTGGATGACAAATCAGAAAAGTATATTTTTCTTGGGTATAGTCATGAGACAAAAGTGTACAAATTGTTTAACCCTGATACACGAAAAAGTGATTATAAGCAGGGATGTTACTTTTGATGAGCAAGGTGCCTGGGATTGGTTAAAAAAGGATCCCGATCCATCATCAAGACCTCCACTAGTGATTCCAATAGTGGAGGAAGGGAGTTCAAGTGCACAGCCGGATCAACCAGTTGTGCAGTCTATCCTAACAGAGTTATCCAGTCGCCCGCAAAGACAGCCACATTTGCCTGCTCGTTTGCAGGATTACGTGATTTCTAATGATAATGATATATCTGATGAAGATATTGGGAATTTTGCATTATTTACAGATTGTGATCCAGTTATATTTGAAGAAGCTATCAAAGAAGATCATTGGATTCAAGCCATGGATGAGGAGATACATGTTATTGAGAAAAATAACACGTGGTGAGCTGACTACCCTTCCGCCAACAAATAAGCCAATTGGAGTCAAGTGGGTGTATAAGACCAAAATCAAACCAACTGGAGAGGTGGATCGTTACAAAGCGAGGTTGGTTGTTAAAGGCTATAAGCATAAGGCAAGTATTGATTATTTTGATATATTTGCACCTGTTGCTAGACTTGACACTGTTAGAATGATTATATCACTTGTTGCCAATAATTGTTGGAAAATTTATCAAATAGATGTGAAGTTTGCATTTTTAAATGGTGTTCTTGAAGAAGAAGTTTATGTTAAGCAGCCTGCAGGTTATGTCAAAAGGGGTCAAGAAAATACAGTCTACAGGTTGAAGAAGGCATTATATGGGTTAAAACAAGCTCCTAGAGCTATACACTCGTATAGATTCTTATACACATCTAGATCGAATTGGATTTCAAAGATATCCATATGAGCATACTTTGTACATCAAATTCAATCCAGCTGGAGATGTTCTCATTGTATGTTTGTATGTGGATGATTTGCTCAAGTTTCACAAGCAATAATCCCAAATTAATTTCTGAATTTAGGGAAGGCTATGATTAGTCATTTTGAAGTGACAGATTTGGGGTTAATGTCTTACTTTTTTGGTATTGAAGTCTGTCAAATGGATGGTGGTATTTTATTTCCCAGAAAAAGTATGGAGGTGATATTTTGAAAAGGTTTAAAATGGATACCGCCAAACCAATAATGACCCTAGTTGAAGAAAAATTGAAATTGACAAAAGATGGTACCGGTGACTTTGTTGATACTACTTATTTTAGGAGATTGGTGTACTTGACTTCAACGAGACCTGATATCACTTTTGGAGTTGGCTTGATTAGCAGATTTATGGAGTCCCCACGCCAATCCCATTTGCAGGTAGCTACGAGAATTTTAAGATACATCCGAGGTACGCAGTCTAGTCTCATACTGATGATACTAGCCTTGTTGGATATACAGATAGTGATTGGGCTGGTGATATGATTCAAAAAAAAAGTACTTCGAGTTGTGCATTTTATATATTGGGTAATGGTGTATTTTCTTGGTCGTCAAAGAAGCAACAAGTGATGGCTTTATCTACAGCTGAAGCAGAGTAAATGGTAGCAACAAGTGGGGCTACTCAAGCGCTATGGTTGAGAAGAATGCTTGGGTTTCTACAACACGAGCAAGAGGGTCCTACCAAGATCTTTTGTGATAGTAAGTCCGTTATTGAGTTGACAAAGAATCCTGTTTTTCATGGGCCCAGCAAACACATTGACTTTAAATTCCACTTCATTCGTGAGTTAGTTCAAGACAAAGAAATTGTCATCGATTATTGCAAGACCGAAGATCAAGTAGCTGATATTTTTACAAAACCGTTGAAGTTGGAGTCATTTGTCAAGTTGAAGAAAATATTGGGCATGTTCAAATTTGAAGATCTTGGTTTAAGGGAGGCAATGTAGGAGTTAAACCAAATACCAATACGAATTAGACTCAGTTATTAAGTCTTTTCCATATGTATTTAGCTTTGTGGAACTAAATCTAACGTCAATGGGTTTTGATTTGTTAGTGGGGTTAAATCCAATAAGGACTCAATTTAGGTTTGCTTTGGAAAACTTATATATATAGTTCTACTATTGCTGCCATAGGGTTAATTTCTAAAAAAAAAAAAAAATTTGATTGATTGATTTTGCTGTGCATGTGTGCCGTGAGTTTTTCTTTAAACAAATAAAATAAGTTTTGATTGTTGCCTTCTTGTTTTTCAATTTATTTGTTCCTGTGGGTTAATTTTGTTTTGGGATTTTAAATCCTACAAATTGGTATCAGAGCCTTGTGAATTTTGGAGATAAACAAAAAAAATTTCATGGATAGTTCATATCTCTTACAATATTGTCCAGTTTTTGTCTTTGATGGCAAAAATTATTTTGAGGCTTGACAAAAGCAGATGATGGATTTTTTTCACTTGTATTGGATTATGGCGTATTGTTGATCAAGGATTAGAGAACCTCAAGAAGGTGCACAATTGACAGCCGAAAAAATTAAGGAGTTGGAGAAAAATAGACCCTGGTTAATTGGATTGCAAGGCACACCATTACCTCAATACTAAGGTCCAATTGCATGTATTCAATAAATTTATGAATGTAAAAACTGCAAAAGAGTCCTGGATAATTTTGGTGAATTCAAATCGTGGTACAGCTGACGTAAGAAAAATCAAATTGCAAGAACTTAGGAGACAATATGAGTTAGCTCAGATGAAACCTACCGTCTCTTATAAAGTTAAAGATTTTATTGGTAGAATTAGTAATCTTGCCAATGATATGAGAACCAATGTTGAGACTCTTGAAGAAGTTAAAGTTGTCGAAAAAATCCTACAGTCATTAAGTACAAAATTTCACACAAAAAAGACGGTTCTTGTGGCGACCGAAGACCTAAATGCTTTGAAACTTAATGTACTGGAGGGTGAATTGGTGACTTATGAGATGTCCATGAGTCAACAGACAGCTGATACGGTTGAGGAGGCGTTGCAAGCTAAGGTTGATCAACCCAAACAAAAGGAGGAGACGGTGAATTTGGTTGAAGAGGCGGGAATCAAAGAGGTCAAAATTTCAGAGGTAGATGACGTGGCGGCAGAGGTAATTTTCAAGGTCACGGTAGAGGTAATTTTAATTACCAGCAAAGAAATAATAATGGTAATTTTAGGAGGGACCAACAAAATTATCAGCCAAACAATAATTTTCAAAAATTTGATAGATCTAAAATTAAATGTTATTGTTGTGGTAAAACTGGACATTACACAAAATGAATGTTGGCATAACAAAAATCGTGATGGAGAAGTGCATGCCAATGTGGTTGAAAATAATGGTGATAAACAAGAAACTATTCTATTTTCTAGTTCTGGGATCGAAGAAAATAAAAAGAATGAATGGTTTATTGACTCTGGCTGTAGCAATCACATGTGTGAAAAAAAGGAATTATTTTCTGATCTGGATGAATCTTTTAGATCTTATGTGAAATTTAGAAATAATGAAAAAGTGCCTATTTTAGGAAAGGGTAAAATTGGTATTACTCTAAAAATGGGTCTTCCAATTTTATTTCTGATGTGTTTGATGTGCCAAGTTTATATCATAATTTGTTGAGTTTGGGACAATTATCTGAAAAGGGATATGATTTGCATTTTAAGCATGGTGTTGGTACTATCACTGATGATAAATTGGGACTAATTGCTAAGGTAAATATGAACCGTAGTCGTTTGTGGCCTCTCTCTCTAAATTGTAGTGATTTACCTTATTTTAGTTCTATGACTTTTGATGATACTTGGCTTTGGCATTTACGTTTTGGGCACTTGAATTTTGGGAGTTTGAAATTTCTGGCAAGGAAAAAATTGGTTATTGGTTTGCCTTTTATTAATTATCCTAACAAGCACAGAGACTCTTTTCCAAAAGGCAAGGCTTGGAGGGCAAAGAAACCCTTGCAGTTGATTCATTCAGATTTGTGCTCAGTAGAGGTTCCTTCCAATGGTGGTAGTAAGTATTTTATCACCTTCATTGATGATTTTAGTAGAAAGACATGAGTGTATTTTTTGAAAAATAAATTTGATGCTGGATCTTGCATGTGATGTATTCAAGAAGTTCAAGTATTATGTGGAGAAACAAACTGGTTACTTCATTAAAATTTTGAGAACTCATAGGGGCACTGAATTTCTTGTGTGTGTGTGCAAATTATATCAGTAAAGGAAAATCGCAAGTGTGTGGTGTCGAGAATTTGTCACCGAAGTTTGAGTTTTGTGTGAGAATAAAATAATCAAACTTTAGTGTTGGTGTTTTGGTTTATTTGGTTCTTGGCTTTTTTAAATTAAAAATTATTTTAGCTCTTACAAGTGATATCAGATTTGCGTTCCGCTGCGTAATTTTTGAGTCTATCAAATTGGTATCAGAGCTCTAGGTTCAAGAATTTGATCTTGGGATATTTGTCAAAAATTGAAGAAAAAGTTTTTGTTGGAGTACTCGAACATCGAAAAATTTGGACCACAAGAGAAGTTGGTCTTGGGGTACTCGTTTGACAATTAGGGCGTAATGAAATTGGCTCTAATTGGATAGAGATCTAAAAAGAGAGATACCTATCGTGATTGTTTTTGTTGGTGTTGAGCAGTGATGGAGGAAAAAAAATTCTACCAAGTAGATTGTGATTGATTTACAAAAATTGAGAATTTTGATATCAGTTATCATGAAATTCATGGAGGTTGATAAATTGAAGAAAAATGTACAACGAAAATTTATCATTCCAGATACGTGGATCATTTGAAAATTTTTGAAGATGAAGATTAAATCAAATTTACGATGCCAAATTGTGGTAGAAAAAAATTGCATGAAAATTTTTGATCGTCTTAATCGTGCATGACATGGATCTACCCTCACGGAGAATTTGGAGAGTTTGGTTTAAGGAGGCATTGATGGCATAATTAAACCAAACTCATTATCAATTAGGAAATATGTTATTGTTAGGTTTTTGTAATTTAGTTATTTAAGTAATTTAGTTTCCTAATACAATTATGTTTAGAGTTGTTATTTCCTATTCTAATTAGGTTTCTAGGTTTTTTGGTAATTAAATTTGGTACCCTATTACCAACTATAAATAGAGGGTTTGTTTAGTTTATTCAATTTAGAAGAGTTGAGTTGAGAGAGTCTAAAATAGAGAGATTCTAGCCTAATGGTAAGGCTATTATGCCGTGGGTTTATGCAGGTCTCAATATGAGAGTCCAATGTGCGTTATTTTGTAATTCCTCCTCTTCTCCCACATATTTTTATGTGTTTAATAAATTTATCTTCCGCTTTCGTGCTTTTTTATGCTAACATATTTGCCAAATTTGAGACATTTCAATCACCACCACCCCCTACCAACAAAAAGAGAAAAAGTAATTCTACTTTGCACCTGTATAGGGACAAGGATCTCTCCATCTAGGGGATAAATATAGGATTCTTTATTTATCCTTCTAAATGAGTGATACATTACTATTTGTTTAAATTAAAAATTAGATTTTATCCACATCTCTATTTTACTATTTTTATAAAATAATTTGATTAATTTTCTTAAATGACAATGATTTTTAAATATAATTAATTATCAAGAAGAAAACCGTTAAAATGAAAACTACGTAGGTTTGTCATAAAAATTTATAAAAATGATAATTTGACAAATATCTCATTTTTTATTATATATTTAGATGATGTATTATTCATCTAGAGGGATAAATAAGATTTTCCATTTACCCCTAAATAAAGAAGATCCTTATCCCCTTCCCTGTATAGTTCATTTTTGGTCATTTGGTGGTCACGTGTGTGAATTTATATCAACTTCCTCAACACTTCTAACATATGGGCCGAATAGGCATGCAAATAAACTTTATGTTACGGAGTCCTCAAAATAAATTTTGAAGTTCAAACATTAAAATGAAAAAATGAGAAAACTTTTAAGTAAGCAAAATTGAGAAAAATAAACATTGGTAATCTTTCAAGCATAGTTGCCACACCACGTGCATTATTTAAACTAATGATTTTAGCACACTCTATATATGTTATTTTAAAATAAAAATTATAAATGTATAAATTAAATAATTCGTCATTGGTAAAATAGAAAAATATGGTTTTAAATAAATTTAAGAGCCAATTTTTAGTAAGTATTTAAAGAAGTGAGTAGTTTTAACTCTTCCTTCCCCCCCCCCTTTTGACTTGAAGATAGATGTGTGGAACTGTAGATTAATTAGAACTAATTCTACTCGATGTGCGTACAGAATTGTATAAAAATTTTTTAAAAATAGACAAAAATTAAAATATAAATTAAATTAAGGGTTTGTGCAATTTTGTGATGGATTAAGAAGTTATTTGATAGTGAGAGTAGGCAGTGAAAAAGTGAGAAGTTACAAATTTGAAAATAAAAGTGAAAAAGATAAATTACACCAAAATCAAGAAATACGCCAAAAAAGGTTGATGCATTATATTACTCCATTCCCTTTTAAGTGTCATTTTAAAATAAAAAAAATCTTATTTCATTTTAAGTGTCACTTTAGAAGTCTAATCAAATATTAATTATTTTTTATCAATTTTACCGTTATTTCTTTCCAACTTTTTAATTTATTAACAGTCAAAAGGACAATCTATAGTGATATAAGATCAATTTTACCTAAAATTTAAATTACTTAATAACAATCTTAATTAATTCCTGTGCTAAAATCTTAATCCCTATTCAAAAATCTTAGCAGAAGGGAGGTAGTATACAGTAGTAATTCTCCATGCAAATTGGAGTTAATCCTAAAACTATAATGTCCATATTTATTATTTAATACAGTATGATCAATCTCATCAGCTACTTACCAGGGTAGACCATTTAACACAGTAAGGCTTGATCCATGATAGACAATAAGGATTATTATCCGATTCTTCATCATCATTTGAAGAGACCTTTCTTGATTTTGGACTCGGCACTTTTCCTTCACTATCAATGGAAATGACAGTTTTCGTTCCCAAAGGCCCCAAACGAGTTCTTGTGGAGTCCCTCCTTAAACCTATTATTTCAAGGGTGTCAGTTACTATAAATCAACCAGGTGCATAAAGTGGAATAGGGGTCGAAAGGACTTAAAAAGAGTGCAGGATAGAGGCTTATATTTAAAAGTTAATGTTTAAAAGCCAATTATTTCAATGGAAAAAATGTTACAATTCCGTAAACAAGTATTATAATAATTATTCAAAACAAGTTTGTAAAGCAATATGATCATGTTTAAACACTATAAAATCCCCCACCTCCAATTTGTTCTCCAATGCAAACCTTCTCCAGCCTTCTTGTAGACATTGACCACTGATTCTCACCATCCATTTCCTATCACCCCTTTTTAGTACCGTGTACGCGGGCCTTTCTCCATGTAAATATTTGGAGAAAGAAACAGGAATTTTCTGGCAAAAAAAATAAAAATTCAGAGATGTATGGTCTCGTACTGTGAATTAACTTTGTGACAAACATAGGATCTTAAGAGTTTGATGCAAAACACATAGAGATGTATAGTCTATATATACTTAATTTTCTTTATTTTAGGGACCGTATATAAAGTCTAATTTCTACGAGGGTATCATTAAAAATTTCTAATTTTTTTTTTAGAATTCATTGCGTTCAAAATGTTGGTTTCAGAACCAAAACATATCATCGTATTTTTGAATATTTGTATAGTATATCTGTTAATATTGTAGACAATGAAATTTTATTTTAATTAAAATTATCATTTGTCTATAAGTAAATTTAATTGGATATTTATGGTCCAATTAAATAATGCCATATGTCATATATATTTTGGAATATTGGTTAATTTAAAACCAATTATATTATTCCACATGTCAAGATGAGGTGGTTCGACCAATCAAATGAATTTGTGTCGCTCTTCCAATTAAATTGTGCCATGTCACATGTCTACAAGACTTGGCCAATAAGGATATATGTACTCTAGTATTTATCTCTTTATTAATAAATTAAATTAAGGAGATAATATCAAAGTAGTACAGTTCTTATGTATTAATATCTCTTATGTGTGTAAAGAGATAAGAATTTGTTTCTTGGTATGCAAGTAAGAAGTTACACATGTACTACAAGTCTTCTACCTTGCTCCCTTCCATACATGTATAAATGCAAGGGTCATCCCTCAGAGATTCAGGGGACGGATACACAGATACACAGACACACATATTTCTGAAGTCTGCAACCTGTGGAAGCTCTGAGTCTTCAAATTTTCTCTTCAAGTCTTCCATATATCAAGATTTGAAGATTTTCATCAAGCGTTCTTCAGGTCTCCCATATCAAGACTTGAAGAATTCAATATTTGATTCGGGAATAAGCTGTGAAGCCCTCGAATCGCGTCTGAAGTAAAGAATCGAAGGAATTTTCTCCACATATTGAGAATATCCTAGAGATTGTAATCTTTGATTTCATATATTCATATTTTTATCAATTATATTTCTTGTTTGTTCAATTTTTACAGACTCGAAATATTTTGTTGCGCACAATTTTGGCACGCCCAGTGGGACCATCTCTACCTTCCATCTCTTTGCTTCACATATGTTCAACTACAAATCTACGTCAATGGCTCCAAAGAACGACAAATCCATGCCTGATCGTTCTAATGCTGCTGACTCAAAAACTACTATGGGCATCTGCAATTGATTTGCGAATCCACGAAGGATTATGGCCCAACCACAAGAAGCATGATGAGAGCCCTCTCTCAAAATAATCCAGAGGTGCAATCTGCATCAGCTCCCGTGTTTGGCTCGACACCACCCAAAATCACTTCTCCTATGTTGGGGCTCAAAGATGTTGGAGCTTCAATCGAGAAAACCCTCGCGATGCTCGAAGCAGGTTCTCATTCCAAAGCTTCAAAACATGATGATGACGTATCAAGTAATGATTCTACATCTTTGCAAGGGACTCCGCATACGAGATTTTCTGTTCTAGAAGATTCTGCAACTTCTACAGCATTTTCTGTTATGCCTACTATGGTAACGCAAACATCAACTCTAGAGGATCAAATGGCAAGCCTAACTAGAATGATGGAAACAATGATGAAGCGCATACAAGATCAAGATGCCGTCATCACTCAACTCGTCAACAAGAAAGACAGTACCGCGGAAGGAAGTCAAATTAATTCAAAGGCACCTGGCGGAACATCAAGAAGCTAAAACTTCACAACAAGGAAAGGCGAAAGAAGTTTCTATGACTTCTGATGGAATGATTCATGCCGATCAATTGAAGGAGTTCGTTGAAGGTATGATCAAGGTCTCTTATACAGATGGTTCAAAATAAGATACAAACCCTATATACCTAAATCTGTCTCTTATTTGATGAGTATGCCTTGTCTCATTATACAAGTCTAGATGTGTATAAGAGACAGTCTAAATTGGCGGCAAGAGCTCATAGTCTTGAAATTGGCCTTGGAAATCCCGAATCGCCTGTTCCTGATCCTCGCAATAATAAAGAAAATCAAGACTTTAAGAAAGGGGGCAAACCTTCTCTCAAGTCTGGAAACAAAGAAACTATGACAACAAATACTGCACCTGTTAAGATCGCGACAAAAGTCAATCAAAAGGTGTCCAAGAAGGTAGAGCCTGCGCAAGGTAGGTCACAAAGAAAACCGACACTCAGGGAGATGCAAGAAAAAGAATATCCTTTCCTCGACTCTGATCTTCGAGGCATGTTCGATGATCTACTCAAAGCCGAACAGATATACCTCCCCGAGATGAAACGGCCAGAGGAAGCTAGGCGAGTTAATGATCCAAAAGATATTATGGGAGTCTCTTCCCCTCACAAGGTGTTTTGTTTTTAAAGATAAGGTGATGGAGTTAGCCCGCCAAGGGAAGATTTTGCTTGAGGAAGATAAAGTAAGTGCAAATCAGACCACTATAATTCATGACTCCCAAAATTTGTTGAAGAATGCTAAAGAATCTCGTCTTCCATCGAAGATAAGAACAATACAGCCTACGATAAAATTTGGAGATTTCAATCCCGTTCCATTATATGACAACCTCTTTCCACAAGGTGAAGTACCTTTTGAAAAGCAAATTGAAAATTTATTGAAGGATGATGATGCTACAAATGATCAGTCAGACGAAGGATGGACACTCGTCACTCGCAAAAGAACCAAAAAAATTAAAGCGCAAAAGACTAATCTGCATCCAAAATTTCAGATGGTTTTACCCGAGCAAAAAATCTTCCAGAAGAATAACAATTTTGTCATCAATCCCTCCAAGTGGTGTGATGTTTCAAAATCATCCGTCGACCTATTACTTTGAAAGAATTCATGCCAAGAGGATACTTGAAAGATGACGACGTCCTTTCATCTTGTCATGTTGTGAACATCGATAAAGTTGATGAAGAATTTGAGAAGAAACTCACTATGACTGATAAAGTTCTTGAGGAATGTGCCACAACGATTGTTTTTGATGATGAAGATTTATTGCTCGGGACGAAAGCTCACAATCGACCCTTGTTTGTAAATGGATATGCACGTGAGCGAAAAGTGAATCGGATACTTCTCGATGGAGGATCAGCTGTGAATATAATGCCCTTACATGCAATAAAGGAGCTTGGAATCACAAGTGATGAACTCTTACAAAGCCATCTCATGATCCAAGGATTCAATCAAGGAGGACAAAGAGCCATTGGTCTTATAACACTTAATTTATTAATTGGCGATTTATCCTCAAGTGCACTATTTCATGTTATTGATGCAAAAACATCTTATAATATGCTTCTTGGGAGACCATGGATAATCACGAGAATGATGTTATACCGTCAACTCTTCATCAATGTTTCAAATATTGCCATAATGGCGTCATAAAGAAAGTAGTTGCTGATGAAAAACCTTTCACTGAAGCCGAGAGTTACTTTGCTGATGCTAAATTCTACCTGCAGGGTAACAGAAAGAAAGAGTTAATTTGGGGAAGTCTCTCATAAAATCTAAGACACATGTCTTACGCTATGTTCCAAAGTCAAAGAGAAAACAAGGTCAATCTCCTTTTGTTGGAAGCGATGAATTAAAGGAGTTCACTATACCACTCACCAAAATTGAGGTGGTCAAGCATAGCGAAACTCTTGTTGAAGGCTTTGTTCGACCAAAGGTGGAGTCCGAAATAGAGCACAATTCATTACCTAAAACACGAACTGACGAGCGATTTGGTCCAAATGCATACAAGTTGCTCGTGAAAGCTGGTTACGATCCTAAGGAAGAAGGAACTTTGGGCAAGCTTCCTGCATAGATAAATGGAGAAGAGACATGTCCATGGCATGACTTCTACCCAAAAGATGTTGAAAGACAAGGGATATGCTGTCAACAACCTGTCGATGGGACTTGGGTATAAACCACCTTCTCCTGTGCGTATAACAATAAAAAGGGCTAATACACATCATATTACTATCAAAGAAGAAACTACATTGAAGGTTCAAGGCGATCAGTCTTTGATAGATTGAGAAAAGTTACACCACGTGTTTCGGTGTTTGATAGGCTTGGCCCACGAGGAAGAGTTTTGATGAAGCAACCTATTCATGAAAGGTTGAGTTTTCCAAAGGCACAAGAGTATATTTTTAACACGAAAGGAAACAATACTTCCTGCAATGATGGAAGTTTAAGAAAACAAGTTACTAACCTTTTCATACATTACGGTGATTTGTTAAATGTGAGAAAGGAAATCATCATCTCTTATATATGCACCAAGGAGGAAGACAAGGAAAGCATTGCCTCCTGCAACCATATCACTGTTCGAAACGAAGAGCCTTTAGAAGAAGACTTAGATGCCGGAGATGCTCCTCCTGAATTGGAAGAAGGCATGAAGGCAACCGTTGATGAGTTGATGGAAATCAACCTTGACACAAATGATGATCCTAGACCCAATCTACATAGGTACTTGGCTGACTCCTGAAGAGGAACAAGCATATGTTGAACTATTGCTCGAATTTAAGGATGTTTTTGCTTGGAATTACAAAGAGATGCCTGGCTTAGATCCGAAAATTGTTGTTCATCACTTGGCCATTAAGCGAGGTGCTAGACCCGTTAAACAAGCCCAAAGACGTTTTGCCACAAAACTGGTTTGATGTGGATGGATGCCATGTAGGAGACAACTATAGTCACCTGGATCCAACCGCATGCTTAGCATTGTCTTCTTCATTAAGTCCTTCTTGCACAGCATTCAATGTTATAGACAGTCCTTGAGATAGCATCGATTTTAGATTGATCAATTTCAATTCCTCGGCGCTTTTCGAACTCCCAAAGGCATTTATTGCTACAAGGTCATGCCTTTTGGCTTAAAGAATGCGGGAGCCACATATCAAAGGGCCATGCAAAAGATCTTCGATGACATGCTTCACAAGAATATAGAGTGCTATGTTGACGATCTCGTTGTCAAGTCGAAGAAACAAATTGACCATGTCCAAGATCTTAAAATGGTGTTCGAAAGACTTCGAAGATACCAACTCAAGATGAATCCTTTAAAGTGCGCTTTTGGAGTTACCTCTGGAAAGTTTCTTGGGTTTATCGTACATAGCCGAGGAATTGAAATTGATCAATCTAAAATCGATGCTATCTCAAGGATGCCCGAACCGTGCAACATTCATGAGTTGAAAAGTTTGCAAGGAAGATTGGCTTATCTTTGAAGATTTATCTCCAATTTGGCTGGAGAGATGTCAACCATTTAGCCATTTGATGAAGAAGGGTGTGCCTTTTGAGTGGGATGAAGCATGTAGTAATGCTTTCAAAAGCATAAAAACATATCTCACAAAACCACCCGTATTAGCTGCACCTATTCCTGGTAAGCCTTTAATTCTTTATATTGCTGCACAGGAACGGTCTGTAGGAGCATTACTTGCCCAAGAAAACGGTGAGGGTAAAGAAAATGCACTATATTATTTAAGCGGATGATATTACCAAATGAGTTAAATTATATGCCGATTGAGAAGTTGTCTTTGGCTCTCATGCTCCTATTCAAAAGTTAAAGCATTACTTTCAAGCTCATACTATCCAGGTCATACAAAGCTTGACGGGATCTGCCTTCATACACAAATTTTTACCATCCAAAATTACACATGCAGATGTGTATAAGAGACAGAACTTTAGCAGTTCTTTTCACAAAAGCCAAGAAGTATGACTCTTCAAGAGATGTGTATAAGAGACAGAGCTGGTACCCATACCATTGAGTGGGAATTGATTGATAAACTTCCGGATGAAGATGTTTTCGTGGTCAAGTTCTTCCGCCTTGGATAATGTATTTTGATGGTGCCTCACATCAAGGGGGCGCTGAAGCTGGAGTAATATTCATCACTCCCGAAGGAGATATGTTGCCATATTCATTCACTTTAACACATCAATGTTCAAATAATGTCACTGAGTATCAAGCACTTATCCTTGGTCTCGAAATGGCGGTTGATATGAAGCAACTACAACTTAGAGTTTTTGGAGATTCCAAGTTAGTAGTCAATCAGCTCCTTGGCAAATATGAAGTCAGGAAACTTGAGTTGTGGCCATATTATAACTATGCTAGGCAACTAATGGGGTGGCTAGGTGATGTGACTATAGAGCATGTTCCAAGGAGGGACAATCGACAAGCTGACTCTTTAGCAAAATTAGCTTCGATGCTCATCTTGCCTAATCAACAAGTTCAAGTCCCCATATGTCAAAGTTGGGTTGTGCACCTCCTCATTTTGACAGAAGGATCCCGATAAAAATGAAAATACTTCACGTAGTTTCTATTTATGAAGTGGAGAAGGAAGATTGGCGACAACCAATAATTGATTATCTCAGTTATGAAAAATTACCTGATGACGCAAAAAGAAGAACAGAAATTTGTCGTCGTGCACCTCGCTTCATTTACTATAAGGACATTCTTTATCGGCGATCGTTTGATGGAGTTTTCCTACGATGTCTCGGTGAGGATGAAGCTATGCAAGCAATGGAAGAGGCTCACTCGGGAATATGTGGTGCTCATCAATCCGGCCCTAAGTTGCACTTTCGCATTAAAAGGATGGGGTACTACTGGCCGACCATGTGAAGGATTGCATAGACTATGTAAGAAGATGTCAAGCTTGTCACTTTCGTTGCCAATTTCATTCATCAACCACCAGAACCGTTACATCCTACTGTTTCTTCTTGGCCATTTGATGCTTGGGGATTAGACATAGTAGGACCACTGCCAAAGTATCTTCTGGTGGACATATCTTTATCCTAGCTGCAACTGATTATTTTTCGAAGTGGGCTGAAGCAATTGCACTAAGAGAAGTAAAGAAAGAAAATGTGGTCGATTTTATTCACGTGAACATTATCTATCGATACGGGGTTCCACGATATATCATCACTGATAATGGAAAACCTTTCTGCAATGCTGCAATGAACAAGCTTTGCGAGAAGTTTGGCTTTAAGCAATATAATTCTTCTATGTACTATGCTGCTGCAAATGGACTTGCTGAGGCTTTTAACAAAACTCTATGCAATTTGCTAAAAAAAGTTATTGACAAGTCAAAAAGATTGGCATCAAAGGATTGGTGAGGCTCTTTGGGCATATAGGACAACATTTCGAACTCCTACTCAAGCGACTCCATACGCACTTGTCTACGGTGTCGAAGCAGTTCTTCCACTTGAATGTCAAATACCTTCTTTAAGGATTGCTGTGCAAGAAGGACTTAATGAAGAAGACAATGCTCGTCTTCATGTCTTGAAGAGTTGGAAGCACTTGATGAGAAAAGGTTGGAAGCTCAGCAACGACTTGAGTGTTACCAAGCTCGCCTTTCTAAAGCATTCAATAAGCGAGTTCGGCTGCGCTCTTTTCAAATTGGCGATATCGTTCTTGCTGTTCGAAGACCAATCATCCTTGCACATGGAGGTCAAAGGAAGTTTGTCTCAAAATGGGATGGCCCTTATGTTGTCCAAGAAGTCTATACAAATGGCTCGTACAAATTGATCGCTGAAGATGGATTAAGGATTGGCCCCATCAATGGCAAATATTTGAAGCGATATTATGCATGATTTAGATGCTCCTTGGCGCACGAGCCTAAACTGCATGTTGCTCCTGGCCCGCATGAGCTAAAATTGTGGACGGCAACCACCAATAGTGTAGTATGTGGTTAAACTGCTAAAACACTCCACCAAGTCTAAGGTGGTAAACAAATAGATACTCTTGGCACATCTAATTTACTTTAAACCTGTCTCTTATACACATCTAGCTGTCTCTTATTTTGGGATACGTAGGCAGCTTAGAGGGCAACTTCTAAGTTCAGTTACACCCCCAAGAAACCAACTCATTTTCCTTAAAGGAAAATATGATGGAAACAGTATTTTCATAGATGTTAGTTACTTTACTTGTTTTGAAAAAATATATATATATATAATACAAATAAAAAAAAATTGCAAGATAAGGAAAAGTAATTAATGTCTTTATTATTGAAAGAAAAGTTTCCAAACAAATGAAGTTTAAGGAAAAGAATAAAAAAGGGATTTGATATGATTCAAATATCAAACTTGAGGTCCACTACGGCTATCTTGCTTGCTTCAAGGATGTTGCTCATCTTCTCAAGCTCCCTAGCGTCTTCATTTGTCAAAAAGATCTTTTTGAAGAATGATTTTTCTATACTCAATAGATTCCCGCTTTCCTTGAAGACTTTGTAGATGGTTGGTTACCTTTTCCTTCATTGCTTTTGACTTCCGAAAGGTGTGCATTTGCCTTGGAGAGAATTTCTACATATGCTTCTCTTGAAATCTTCTCTGATGCTAAAGCTCTTGAAAAGTCATACTTCTTGGCCTTCGTGAGCAAGGTTGCTAAAGAGTCTCTTAAGAGGAAGGGCAATTGAAGAATCTATCCTTGATATTTCTTCAACTACCTCTTTGATACATTCCTCCAAAGAAGAGATTTGGTCTACGGAAGTGTTTGAGATATTATTGCAAAGTTCTTCCCACAAGCTTTATATATATTTTCGTTGGCATGATTTTATCACCTTGCGGCCATGAAATTCAGAAATTGGTGTTCTAACTTGCTTGTGGAGACTTCTATGGTGATTCAATGGTATCTGTGATGTAGCATAATCCTCTGTCGGCTTGACAGTTATGGATTCACGCATACTTGGATTGCTAGTAACATTCTCATGCAATTCTCTATCCATATTCATCTCATTGATGATAATGTCTTGTTACTGAATAAATGTGTCTCCAACTCCTTCCACGGGCGCCTCAATGGTAGTGAACTAAAAAAAAAAAAGAAAAAGAAATCAGCGACACCGGCAACGTAGTTGCAATAGTAATGGACAACAACAGCCAGCAAAAAAACTGCAGCAGCAGCAAAATAACACCGGCAATGTTGGCAGGGCAATAGCAGCTACGACAAATTTAACAACCGCAGGGATGAAATTCAGCAATAGTAATGGGCAGTCACAACGCCAAGGAAAAAAATCAGCGGTTGCGGTGACAATAGCAAAGCAACGACAGTAATTGTAAAACTCAGCGGCCACGGCAAAGCAGATTCGCAAGCAGTATGATGGAAATTGTACTTGCTCTACTTTGTGATGTGTATCCATGGCTGGCAAATTGGCTAATTTATAGGTGCCATGCATCTTTCGAATCCAATACAACTCAAATAAAAGGAGTGCGTTATTGAATTTCTTGTGGATTAGAATTATAATCTTATAAGTTTAAGTGAATTATTAGAACTTTGCATCACCTTCATCAAGGAGTTGGTTTTCCTTATTCATGTATTATCGAAAGCTTCCCATGTTAATTTGGTTCATTAAGGATTAGACTTCATTGTTTATGCGAATGGAGTTCAAGTCAGCCGAGCATTAGTTTTGGAGTTCGTGCAACATAAGGATTTGATTCCTTTGGCTATTAACTTGGTTATTCAAAAATTCAGTTTGACAAGGAGTTGATTTGAATTTTGTTCAACAAGGTATTGGTTTCACAACTCCAAGAGTAGTGCAGATGTCTTATTCAAGTCAAGAAATATCACTTTGATGGCTGTAGAATCGCTTTACATAAGTTCCCTAATTGGATTTGGAATTAAAATATTATAGCTGTTGAAAATTTTCAAATGATGAAGTTCAGCTACGTGGCTTTTTTATTTGGGTTGACCTGGAATTTTATTTGTGATTGAATAAGGCCAACTTCTAATTCCATGCAAATTTTAGCGGCAGTGGAAGGTTCTAATTCAAGTCTCGAAACACCTAAATCCGTCTTCTTTTGTAATTATGGTCCGTATCCTATTCCAATAATTGGTCTTTAAGCAATGGAGTTCGGATTATATGAATTCACTCGTTTCATGCAATTTGGAGATCAAGGTGTGCATGCATTGGTTCAAGTCTTTAGATTCGGTATTCGAAAGTCCAAAGAATATCGAAACTTGTCCGCTCAAGCCACAATTCGAAGGTCGGCGTTCGCAAACAAGCTTCGAGGGGGCATTTGTAGACAATGAAATTTTATTTTAATTAAAATTATCATTTGTCTATAAGTAAATTTAATTGGATATTTATGGTCCAATTAAATAATGCCATATGTCATATATATTTTGGAATATTGGTTAATTTAAAACCAATTATATTATTCCACATGTCAAGATGAGGTGGTTCGACCAATCAAATGAATTTGTGTCGCTCTTCCAATTAAATTGTGCCATGTCACATGTCTACAAGACTTGGCCAATAAGGATATATGTACTCTAGTATTTATCTCTTTATTAATAAATTAAATTAAATTAAGGAGATAATATCAAAGTAGTACAGTCCTTATGTATTAATATCTCTTATGTGTGTAAAGAGATAAGAATTTGTTTCTTGGTATGCAAGTAAGAAGTTACACATGTACTACAAGTCTTCTACCTTACTCCCTTCCATACATGTATAAATAAGGGTCATCCCTCAGAGATTCAGGGGACGGATACACAGATACACAGACACACATATTTCTGTGGTCTGCCGTCTGTGGAAGCTCTGAGTCTTCAAATTTTCTCTTCAAGTCTGTCTCATATATCAAGATTTGAAGATTTTCATCAAGCTGTCAGGTCTCCCATATCAAGACTTGAAGAATTCAATATTTGATTCGGGAATAAGCTGTGAAGCCCTCGAATCGCGTCTGAAGTAAAGAATCGAAGGAATTTTCTCCACATATTGAGAATATCCTAGAGATTGTAATCTTTTATTTCATATATTCATATTTTTATCATTATATTTCTTGTTTGTTCAATTTTTACAGACTCGATTGAAATATTTTGTTGCGCACACGTATATAAAGTCTAATTTCTACGAGGGTATCATTAAAAATTTCTAATTTTTTTTTTAGAATTCATTGCGTTCGTTGGTTTCAGAACCAAAACATATCATCGTATTTTTGAATATTTGTATAGTATATCTGTTAATATTGTATATATCCGTATATTTCTCTAAGAATGTTTGTATTGTATAACTGTTAATATTGTATATGTGTATATATATATACACTATATTAACAATAATATTATGTGTTTTGAAAATTTTAATCATAACACAATAAGATACTTCCTAACGAACTGAATAATTTCCCTATAACTACTACTTGAATGAATATAGGGAGGCGAGAAACTTACTAATCCAATATCCATGAATCCTGGAATAATGGGTTTGAAGAAATGAGGCCTTTTTGAAGGGATTCTCATGGCTGCATCTGATTATGTTAGTAGCATAACTTAGGTAGTATTAGTATATAAAGGGACCTCATGGGTAATTGTGATCAATTAATTAGCAATTAAAAGGAAGTTCAGGTACTTGCTATACTTAGTATACTTGCTAGCATATTAGCAGTTAGTGTGATAAACTCGACCAATTGACCTATCAAATTCCCTTTGAAAAATAATCAAGACCCGATTTTGGACCCTTATGTAGACTTACTCTCTCCATTTTAGAAAATTTGTCACCGTTAATTGGTGTATATGGATTAAGAAAGTTATTAAATTACGTCAATTTTACAAAAAAAATTAAATAAATAAAGTGACAAAATTATCCTTTTGTATTAATATCTCAACTACATAAACTTTCTTCATTAATGTGACACTAAGGATAAAAGTTAAAAAATATCATTTAATATTTTCTTGATTTTTTAAAGTAACAGATTGGAGCTCGAACTCAGTATACTCATATTGAGTTCATACTCAATTAGAATAAGTTGAATACTAAGTCAAGCATATACTCGACCTCGAACTCAAGGTGGATACCCTGAATAATTATCATCAGTTTTCTCATTATCTAAAAGTAAGACAAGTTTTAAATAATAAATTCCAAATTTTGGAGTCAAAGAAAATAGAAAATAATAGTATATTGAATTATTTAAATTTCAATTGTAGGTCAAATATTTCACTTGAAGGGTATGTAAAAGACCGACTTCTAAAAATTACGTGAATATTAATTTATTAAAAGAAATTAAACCTTTTTAGACGCAAAAAGGGAAAAAAAATACTAAATAGAAGTTTGTTTCATTCGCTAAAAGAATGTGAAAATTCATAAATGGATTTTATAGAATTTTTACGAGTTCTTATGAGGGTTTTAAAAAAATAAATAAAAGACAAAAAGTTTGGACTTTCTCCAAATCCAATAAAATTATTAACAAAAATTCCTTTAATCATATAAAATTTTGAAGATAAGGGAAAATGTAGAAACTCCATTCGAAAAACAAACAAGACCAAAAAAAGTTCTTGAACTTAAAACGGGCTAAAACGATAATAAGATAATAAGATAACTTTCTTCCGACCCTCCTGTACTCCCTATAATTTTCATTTTTTTGTATAATTTTTTTCAAAAATTTCTACTACATTTTTTTTACTTTGTGTAATTTTTATTTTTAAAAAAATTGAACACGCATAGGGTGTGCATCTCCCTCTAGTAATTTTTTCTTAATGGCTTTGCATGGCTATTGTACTATATGTGGAGTTTAAGTCCCCATAACCTTTTGCCCAAAAAAAAAAAAAAAAAAAAAAAAAGGAACGGAGAGAGGGGAGAAAGTTGATAATTGTCTGCTCTACTTTGTACTATATATGGAGTTTAAGTCGCAATAACCACTTAAAAAAAAAAAGGTTCCATAACCTTTCAACCAAAAATAAAAAAGAAAAAAATGATAGAGAATAAAGGGGAGAAAGTTTGGAATTAAAAGTGACATATAAAAGAGATGGGTATATAAAGGTGGGATAATTGATTAATCAATTGATAAAGGTGGGTAGATAAAGGTGGGATAATTGATTAATCAATTGAATGAAAAAGGTGAGATGGGTAGATAGAGAAGGTGGGTGATTGATTAATCAATTGAATGAAAAAGGTATGTTGGAAAATACATTATAATGATAATATTATCAATCCATTACACTTTATGTATAACTAGTCATTGTTGCATTCTTATGTGTGAAGCTTGTAATAAAAGCATATTTTTAATATAAAATATATAATTTTATTATTAAAAGAATTCAAGAAAAATTTTGAAGAAACTAATCGAGTAGAAAAAAAATGATGAAAAGTTTAAAACCACTTAAGAAATAGGGGTATAATAGGAATAACATTAAATGATATTACACCAAAATAGGGTCTCTTACTTTGAATACACTAGTAGGAAAGGTAGACCTTATGGATGTGAAATTAAAATATATATATACATTGCACAATTTTTTTTTTTTTAAAAAAGGAAAAAAAATAGGTCGCGTAAATGCTAATAGAAAATTAAAAGAATAATACAGAGAATGGAGAGTGAAAGATAGGAAGGAAGTTATGAGTGGTTAATGTAGAGATAATCTGTATAAAGGGAATAAGGAGGGTAAATTTGACAAATCATAAAATGATGAATACCAAAACCCTCCTTCATGCTTTATATATATTCATAGATAAACACTAGTAGAAAAGGCACATCTTGTGGGTATGCAATTAAAAAAAAAAAAAAATTGCACAAAATTTTTTATAAAAAAGAAAAAAGAAAAAAGAAAATAGTTAGTGGAAATGCTAATAAAAATTTAAAAGAATAATATAGAGAGTGGAGAGTAAAAGATGGGAAGGAAGTTATGGGTGGTTATTGGTTAACGAAAAAGATAATAAAAGGAATACGAAAGGTAAATTTGGCAAATCATAAAATAACGACATCGAAACTCTCACTTATGCTTTACATATAGTATTCTTACTACATATAAAGTTTCAGTATCTTTTTTATTGGTATCTGTCACTTTATAATCTTCCCTTTATACCCCTGTAATCCTATAAAAATACAAGAGATATAATAAAAAGAAATCTAATTTGTTTTTAGGAGAAACAATTTAGTGGATATAGTTAGTTGTAAGCCTGGCATAAATTGCCAAAGCAATTCTTATCTAGCTAGAGCAATTTTGGTTATTTAGACAAAATCACCCCTATAATAGTCAACACACTATATCTAAACATTAAAAAAATGGTAATAGTAGTTGAAAAATTGCATTCTTATTATGTCTAGTATGATTTTTGGTTAAGATAGTGGTTAGTCGATGGTGGAGATGGGTTAATTAGTTATTTTTTTGGCATTTTTGGCATTTTTTTTCCCGTATTCATGACCTATACTAAAAATCGATTGTGATGATATATTGGATGTGTTGAGTGATCACTAGAAAAATATTCCTTTGGCAGTGCGAATACAGCATCACCGAATGCCGCTTGCAGTATCTTCCATACTGTCACTACGTGACTTGTGAACATTTGCCAAAGAACAAAAAAAATGGAAGAAAGAAAGTAGAGAAAAAAAGTAAGTGGTCCCATATGAGTTGAACCTTTGACCATTAGAACAAGTTTGTCCAAATGAGCAAAATTACTTTAGCTGGATAGGAATTATTTTGGTAATAACACCAGTCTAGTTGTTTACATTCATGCATGAATAGCTAAAATGTGGTCAGTTTTATTACTAACGCGGAACACCTACATTAATTTCCTATATGATATAAACACAATTCCTACTTATTAATTGACTTATGGATACCATTTCACTCCCAACTTTGTAACTAACCTGGAAATTTCGTCAAGATATATGGTTGCTTTAACAATGACTTGACTCCTATATTTTTCATTTTTTAACTAAAAAACACTAAATTTTTGTGATTGATCAACTACAATTTCCCCCTGTATATTTTGAACTTTCTCTCTAAACTAATCTCAAGTTCACAGCCCTTTCAAGTGAAAATTTATAATCTCAACAACTACGACAAAGGTGAGGAAAAAGAGTTGTGGTGAAGAATGTGTTGAAATCAGTTTTATTTTTTGTTCTTCTTTTTTTCCTTTCTGAACAAAATATTTCTTGAAATTTAAGTTACTAAAAATCTAAAAAAAAATGATAGATAAAGTAAGGAACTTGAACAGTTGTAGGGAGTAGTGGGAAAGGAAGTTATTGTACTATAGGTAGTTACATAGCAATCTAACAATGGCATATTAGGAAGAACATTAAATTTGACATATCAGATTTTGTGCTTTATTAATAGTAAGATAACATAAGATAAAAGGAAAGTAACTTTTTTCACAAATTTTTGAAGGGCATTTTTGTCAAAACAAATATCCACAACATTCTTTTACAATTATTATACTAGTTCTATTGGCACACTCTATGTACGTGTAATATTGTATTAAAATTGATTGGAAAAGAACAAAAAATAAAAAAAGCAAATAAAATAGGAATCATGGAAAGTTATGGGCACTAGTGATTTTAGCACACCCTCATAGTTGTGTAATTAATAAGGGTGTAAAGATGTACCACAAAAAAAATGATCACACAAAATATAGCATAATAAATTTGAGTTTCTTTTTTTTTTCTTTATCTTTTTTTCCTTTCTGAAGTCAAAAAATATATTGTTGAAATTTAAGTTACTAAATTTTTTTTTAAAAAAATGATGGATAAAGTGAAGAACTTGGGTAGTTGTAATTAGTGGTGGGAAAGGAAGTTACTGTACTATAGGTAGTTATATGGTAGTTTATTAAGGGATATTAGGAAGAACATTAAATTTGACATATTAGCCTTTGTGCTTTATTAATCGTAAGATAAGATAGTTTGATAGTATGGACGAATTATAGATAACATAAGATAATATATTGGAAATTAAAGATTTAAAAGGATAAAAATTTTGCCTTTTTACCTTCGTAACTATAATAAAATACTAGTGTTAATTTCCATAATAATAGATTGTATTCAACTTAAAGTTATTACATTGAAATAAAATTTAATTCGTTAATACACCATGAAAATTCTTTATAAGGGATTATTTATGGACAGTGGGACACACATCTTATATGTATGCAATCTAGATAAATTAGTAAAAAGTAGTAATAAATTAGAAAGAAATCAGAGGATATATCACAAATGAAAGATGATAAGTTATGGGTATTTTGTTAACTATTGTAATTTGTATCCCAACTTATAAAACTAGTAGTGTGGGCACACTCAATGTGTGTGCAAAATAGTACTTTAAATTAAACTAGCCCATAAGAAACACTCTCTATATGTGTGCAAAGTTGTACTTCAAATTGGTTAAAAGAATTTGAAAAGAAAAAAGGGGTTATGGGTAGGTTTTAGAGTTTGGAAGTTATAGCATTAGAGACATGGGGTTGGATTGATTTATTCTTTTTTCCTTGTTCTAAAATTAAACCAAAATTCAAAAGTACACCAAAATGCTCATAAGTTATTTAAAGTAGGAAAAACTAAAAAAATTCAAGATAAATAATAATGGGAAGTTTTAGGCCTGGGTTGAATTTTTTCTTAAATTTCACCAAAAATGTAAAAGTGCATCAAAATATTTGACAGTTATCTAAAGTACTAACAGTAACACAATTCTTTTTTGTTTCATTGAATATAAAAGTCGATCATTTCTGAAAAAATATTTTAAAGTCAAATTTTTAAAAAAAATCGACTTAAGAAGGCAAAACAACAAAAGACATTTCAATTTATAGAACCAAATGTTATATACCATATTAAAGTCAATTTATATGAAATGTAGATTTCATAAAAATTTACTCTTCATTTTGCTAACTTGTCACAGTTAAATTTTTTATTAATCGGTCAATTTTAAAAATGTTTGATATACTTTTTTTTTTTAATTTTTAGTCTCAAAACTCAATTTCTATATGTGTATTGTGTTTAAGTAATAGTTTTCTCTTTAGTGGAGAATTTTCTATCTTTCGCTTTGATACGAGGGCTTTTGTCTCTTCCTTCAGAGTTTTCCATTAGGAATTTCTTTCTTATTGTGCAATCATCTCTTTGTTTTCTATTGTTCATCTATTATAACTTTCATTGGTTTTTATATTGATTGTTCTAGTTTCTTTAGATTTGTGTTTATATTGTTAGAAACAAGGAAAAATCAAAAATCAAAACTGTAAAAATCTTTCTTATTTTTGGCTATTTATTTTTGTCCATATATTAAGTTGTATTATTCAATCAACACTTAATATTTATTCTGGATTATGCTAACGGATGGATGAGGATTTAGTGCATAAGTTTCTTGCTTAAGAGCCAAGAACAAAATGGGTTGATTTTGGATTTTTCTGAGATGAGTATTAGTCATGATGAATGTAAAAGAAGCATGTTGGGAAGAGTATTTGGTGAGAATGGTGAGATCTACTAGTTTGAAAAACAATATGCAAATTGTTTGGAATTAATCATCTAGATTCAAAATTGCGGAGTTAGGGGGGAATATATAACGTTTCCTCTTCTCTCATGAGAAAGATATTAATAGAATTCTAGATAGATGTCCTTGGTCCTTTAACAATCAATGATTCGCTGGAAGTTGGATTGGATAATGACGTTGATCAGTTTTCAATTACTAATTACTCTTTTCTGGATTTAGTTGTGGAATCTGTGTGTGAATTGGTTTACTTTTGCAGAGGAAACTGGTTTGAAGATAGAGAATGTGTTTTCTTCTGTTAAATCCCAATTTTGGGAAGCAAAAAAAGTTGTCATATAAAATCTGGCTAATGTAATTTGGAATTCCTATACTTCATAGTTTAATGGTTAATTATTCTGGGAAAGTAAGGTGGATTTCATTTCAATACGAAAATCTTCTAATACTTTGTTTCTATTGTGATTGTGTTGGCCGAAATGAGAGAGGGTGTTCTAAGAAACATAAAGATATGGCTCAATATTATATGCTTCCAAACTGATTATACAATGTCATTTGGTTTAAAAAAGGGAAGCATTAGGTATATGGAATTTGGATAAGGTAATGGTAGTTTAATAGGAAAGCATGCGATCAACATAACAAGGGAAAGCAAAAATGACAGAGTTTGAGAGAAAGTTGTTGAAACAAATTTTGTTCTCTTTAGACACGTGGTACAATGGGATTGAAGGCTATTGATTTAGAGAATATTCTCTTTCTTCTCCTTTTTATTTAACTAGACGTTTAGTTCATCATTATTTTTCAGATTTTTAGTTCTTATTTGTTGCTAGTTTTGATCCTTGCAAAAGTTCTTTGAACTTGCTTAGATTTCTCCTTGAATTTAACATTTTCTTTCCTCATTTCTATATATTCCTTTTATGTTTTTTAGTTTGATTTTGCTACAATAATTGAGAGTGAAATTGCTATTAACGAAATCAAGAATTTTGCTGAAATTGTCCTTTCATCTTGATTTCTGAGCTGTTTGGATTGTTTATCTATTACAGAATGGGAGTGGAAGGGAAGGAGCGAGGAAGGGATGGGAAGGAAGAAGCAAGAAGGAGAGGGAGAGGGAGAGGGAGAGGGAAAGGGGTGAAAAAGATGGGCAGAGGTGGATGAGAACAGAATAGTAGGTAGAAACGAGAGATGGGATGGGAAGGGAGTAGAGGAAGAGAACAACAAAAATTGGATGAAGGGATCAAGGAGGAAGGAAATAGAAACCGAGGATAAAGAAAGGGAAAGTCTGATCCGAAAATCAAAGTGAAAAATGAACTAAGATTTGGTAAAAGAAAAAGTGAATTGAATAAAGTAGTGTATAAAAGGAAAAAACAAGAAGGAAAAATTAAGAGTGTGGATTTAAACCCATATTTTTCCAATACAAAAAGTAGTTAATTATTGTCTTAAACCACCGACCCTATTTAACTTTGCATTTTAGTTAGGTATTGCTATTAGTTTAAAGTATAAAAAATGCCAATTAAACCAAAAAATAGTGAGCCGAGTGACCTGACAGGTTTAATGAGTTCAACTGATTAAACTGGGAATTGGGCAATCGACACTATACATTCTAATCCGAGTTAAAACATAGGGCAACTGACCCAATCAATCCCTTAACTTTTTAATTAAAACATGAATAGTCCTTAAACTTTTTATTTGGCCAATTTAGTGCTTAAGTAAAATATTTGTGGCAGATTTGGTCCTTTATCCTTTCCACCACCACAAACTACTACTCCTCCTCCACAAATCTCCTTCTTCTCCTATTCCAACAATCCCTATCATCTTTCCCTTTGCATCTCCTTCCCCTCAAACTTCTAAAAGCAATCACTATACAACTGAAGATTTTAGATGAATATCCAGAACTAGTTTTTTAGGCATATATATTCAACAACATTATTAAAATCCAATCCTAGAAAATTCATCTTTAAAACAACTCTTTATTCATATAAAAAGGAAAAGACTTTCAATCAATTTATCCACCAAAAAGTGAAGTCCTTAATTTCTCCAACCTAGTTGTATTCTTAATAGATTTATTCATAGTTTTCAAGAAACCCATTTCAGGATTCTTCTGACGATGATGATTCAACAGATGCAGCCATGAATGGATTCTTGTCAACATATATTTGGATAGTGCATAGAACGCTCAAGATATGTTTGGTGAAAATAATGGAAAGAGAGGGAAATTTGTTGACGAGATCTGCAAAGGAATGGATGGGGTAGGGTAGGGAAGAGAAGAGATGGCTAAACTGGAATAAGGAGAAGTTGGGTGCTGGTTTGTTTTTGAGTATGGTAGGGATAGAAAGAAAGGGGATGTGAGAAGAGGCGGGGCTGGTGTAGGAAAGTTTTGAAGGGTTGGACAAAGTGGGAAAGGGGCTGGGAAGGGGAGAAGACGGTGCGGGAGAGAAGGGAATGAGTAGAGGAGTGCTAGTTTGTGGTGGTGGAAGGGTTGAAGGACTAAATCTACCACAAATATTTCATTTAAGGACTAAATTGACCAAATAAAAAGTTCAAGAACTATTCATGTTTTAAGAAAAAAGTTAAGGGACTAATTAGCTATTTTTCCTTCATATTGATGTAAATAAGCCGATGACAGGTAGTTAGTCAATTTTAAAAATAAATTATTGAAAAATTCAATAACTGTAAATCCAACTATCCATTATTTTGGCTTATTAAAGTAACTAGTCATATTAACACACTAAATGCGTGTGCAAAATTATATTTAAAATTTACTCAGAAAAGAACAACTAAAAAGAAGATGCAAGTTGTTTTAGAGAAGATTATAATTCATTATAAGACGGTTGCAAAAAATGTGAAGCAGCTTAAGCTTGTAAACAAAAGTCAAAATCGCAAATTTTGGGAGCAACTCCTACATTATCAAATGTAGCTCTATCCTCCAAAAAGGTTTAGTAATTTTCAAAGGAAAAGAAAAGAAATAAAATCAGGTCTCACGACTTTAAATCATATTTAATTTCTCTCTTCCACTCTAGCCCTCTCTTGTTTACTACTTGCTTTCAGTATTTCTTTTGTACCCTTGATTACGACAAAAATTTCCAAGATGAAAAATTGATGCAAAAATAAAGTTGAGAAGGCATATGGGCCTTTGGCAAGAAAAATATTTATAGGAAGGACCAATGCTCATGCCCTTCTCACTTTTAGCTTTCTATGCTTGTTGCTAGGATGCTTGTGGATGTTGAGGTTGTGCTTGCTATGGTTGCTGCTGCTACTGTTGAAGTATAACCCATGATTGAATCTGAAAAAGATTAAGGTGGTGATAGTGTGAATGTGATTGCTCAGGAGAGACAACTACTACTGTTGAGGAATCTATTGATAATTAATTTATGGTTTCATATGAGCCCAAAGCAAAGGATGGTGACATAATAACAGTAGTTGTAACACTACTCATCAAATTAAAGGCAGTAGTAGTACTCGGACCAGTAGCACCAAAATCATTATTGGTAAACCTCATAAGCTCCTGTGGTAGTTGCTGTTGTTGTTGCTCCTGCTGTTGTTGCTTGTATGCTCTAAACATCTCCTGCTGCTCACTGGCTATAACTACATGTTGTGGCAAATTGATATTGTGTCTCATAAATTTGTTGGTTTTGTTGTCGTTGTTGTTGAGATTCACGGATTATCAAAGGAGTACCATATGGAGCCACACACCTGTCGGCATCCCTATCATGGGTTGCATTTAGTAAGGCATCACTTTAGAGCCTGATAGATTATTTGGATGTTGTTGCATGAATCTCGAGTGCTAAAAAAGGTAAGCATTGTAGATAAGCCAATATATGTAGCCAATTCCTTCTTGGAATCATTGTTTAGATCAACTTGGACTTGCTTGAGTTGGTGTTGGAGAAGGGAGATTAGCCCTACACAACCATAGACAGAATCTCAGAGTCTATACTCCATCTCCTAGGAAATAGAGTTGACTGCATCCTCACAATAAGTAGCGTTAAGTTCATTAAGCAAGTTGGCAACATTACTTGCTCCAATACCTTGTGGACATTGATGAATTTTTGGAGCTTGTCTAGGAGAAAATAGGATGCAAAAACACAATCTTGAGTGCATTTCTTCTTGGACATTTGCACGCAGGGCATAGAGAATTTGATGAGGATATCTTTTTCTTCATCTTCTTCTTCTGCAACACCAATGTAATGTTATTATCAATGCGATCATTGAAAAGAACGAGGGGAAGTGATAACTCTATTACATAGAGTTATTTTTCCTTTAAATACTATGCAATTTTGGTCGTGTTAGTTCCACTCAATTTGATTTTATGTGTTTTTAT
This sequence comes from Cinchona pubescens, assembly GCA_025175665.1. Taxonomy (NCBI): domain Eukaryota; kingdom Viridiplantae; phylum Streptophyta; class Magnoliopsida; order Gentianales; family Rubiaceae; genus Cinchona; species Cinchona pubescens. The sequence continues at coordinate 2,019,084 of JANKKI010000235.1, forward strand.
TCATATTTTATGCTTAGTTATGGCTTTTATATTGATTGGCTTTAGAGTAATATTAAGATTTTTGGTAGTAATTATGCACTAAATTGAACTAAATTGACACTTAATGATTTCGTGTGCATTTTGACTTAATGATTGCGGTATATTTTATAAGGGAATGTTTGAAGATTTGATGGCAAGTTGAAGGAGTGGAATAAGTCAAGGGCAAAGCTGTAATTGCACGAAAATGGAAGACCAAGTCCAAAGCTGCTGCTCTTATTGACCGCAGTGAAAGCCACCATGAAGGAAATTTATTAGCTGCAGTCAACACTAGTTCAACTTCAAGGTGCCAGTAACCATGTCAAGCACACTAAGGCACACATTTCGTTAACTATGGTCAACAAGCAACTACGAGGAATCAGTCATTGAATCGCAATCAATGAAATTGTACAGGAGAAATATTGACCGCGGTCAACCAAGTCAACTAGTACTTTGACCATCATATTTTTGAAAATGCCCTAGAAGACTACACCTAAAACACATAGTTATAGGTGTAGAATAGATGTGTGCCTATCTATGAAGTGTGCAGCCATTAGCATAGTCTTGTCATTAGTACTTTCTCCCTTCCCCTTAAACTCTAATTTTAGTCTTTACTCTAGTTGTAAAATTTAACTTTTTTACTCTTAAATTATTGGGCTTTTCATTAGATTTAATTTGATACCAATTTACATAGTTTCTCATTTCGATCTTACATTGTGGGTTATTTCAAGTTCTTGCCCTTTCCTAGAGGTAGACTAAATTTTAGATTAATTAGTAGATTTTAGAGCAAATCTTGATTTTCTTAGTGTTAATGCTTTAATTAGTAGTGGATTTTCATTAAATTCTTTTTTAATAAAATCTAATCATTGATTTAAATCAAGATTTCTTCCATTTTCCTTTTCCAAAAATAGTAAAAATGAAGAATATGGTGGTTTCTAGTGTAGGAAATTCTATTTTTTGTAAATTCTTTCTTATTATTCCTTTACTCTTTCAATCAGCTAGCTTAATATTTACTATGCTTTCCTAGTGTAGCCTTTTAAATTGCTTTCTCAGTTTAATCCCCTTAATTTCTTTCTTAGTGTAGACTTCTAATTGTTTTCCTAATCTAGCAAATTAGTTTATTGGCCTAATTGAATATCTTAATTGTTCTCTTAGCATAAAAATTCACTTGCTTTCTTAGATTAGAACTTTACTTGCTTTCCTAGATCCCTATCCTAATAGCTCTTCTTAGTGTAGTGTTCTAGTTACTTCTCTAGTTAATTTTAAGTACTTTATTAGAATTAGTTTTAATTGCTTGCTTAATCTAGTTCTTAGTTACTTTCTGGGATTTACATTCCATTGTAGTCTAGCTTAGTTTAATGTATTTCTATATTTATATGTTGCCTGCCAGAGTAGGAATTAGTGATAATTTTTACATACTTTCTTTGATTAGTTAAGTTACTTGTTTTAACTAAGCTTTCCTTGTTATTATCTTTGTAATTAGTAACAACCTTTTCTTTGGTTTGTCTAAATAGTATAACGACCTTATAAGTCTAGTAATTACCATAACACCCAATCCTCGTGGGAATGACACCCAGTCATCACTAGCTTACAAACCTACCTCGTACACTTACGAGAGTGAAGGTGTTGGCTAGGTGTTAAAGGGTTTACTTTTCTTATCACTTGTTTGATGCCCTAAAAGGCTTACAAACCTAAAGCGAACAAGTTTTTGGCATCGTTGTCAGGGATTGTGTTTGCAATGGTAATATTTGTTACTTTCGGGTAATAATATATTAGATGTCTTTCTTTCATTAGTAAATGCTTGTAGTCTAGAATTAGATATTGCTTTCTTGTTTTTGTTTACTTCTTGCTTTTGGTGTTTTTCCATTTGAACTTGATTCTTTGCTTGGTTTTGTTTTGTGGTTTATGGTTATTGGTAGGCAATCCCTAAGACCTTTGTATTTAGAGATTGAGAGGACATTAACAAGGATTCGAAGGGAAAAGACATTACAACAAGACCAAGAAGGAATTCAAATGGCAAACCCACAAAAAAATGCTAGGTTACTTGATAAAAATAGTAAGGAATGATGATCAAGAGGAAGTGGTGGAAAACAATGGCAATAGTGAAGTGGGTAATCACGGAAATGGACATCATGTCAATGGGTGACTACTTTGGGACTATGCCATGCCAAATTTTGAGGGAGCGAACTCAATCATAGCTAGAATGCTGGTCCAAGCCAACGATTTTGAAATCAAGCCGGCATTGATCCAAATGCTACAAACACATGCTATGTTTGGAGGAGGTCCGAACGAAGATCCCCTATACACATCTCATGAACTTTGAGAAGGTCGTGGATACATTCAAGTTCAACGGGGTTCATCCCAATTGCGTTCGCATGAGCATATTTCCATTGTCCTTGCATGACAGAGCAAAATGGCAATTGCAATCTCACGAACAAGGAACATTCACAACATGGAACCAACTTGCCCAAGAGTTTTTGGCAAAACACTTCCCTCCATCTAGAACCGCCAAGTTAAGTAATGAAATAACATCATTTAAATAGGATGTAGGAAAAAGTCTAAACTAACGAAGGATTGGGAGAGATTCAAAGAGCTCTTAACGTGCAATACTGTTGTGGCTACAAGTCTAAACGTTTTACCACTAGCCCTATCAAGAGACCAAATCTGTGGGTGGCACCTTGTCCTTCAAAATTCCAGAAAAATCCCAAAGGCTCCACAATATGATGGCTTCCAATTACTATCATCATGGGCTGGTAGCTCAACAATAATGAAACACAAGTTCAACATGGTCAATGAGGTGTTCTTCATTTGAATAATAATGATGCAATCTTGGCCCAAAATGGAATCATAGCTAACTTGATGGCTAATTTACCAAGGGCATCTTGGGAGGGCAACACCGTAAATGCTATATCTTTAACTCCCAAAGTACCTCTATAAATCCTCATCATGCCGAACATATCAACCCCCACATCTAAGGAACCCTCCATCAAACTTCTATCAACCTCAACCACATCCTCCTTACCATAACAATCAACCAAGGCTTCAATTTCAACATCATAAACCTTTCTACCACCCATAAACTATGCTCAAAATTTTCATAGAAAGGGAAATGATCTTCAAACTCAATTTGACAATTTGAGGAGGGATTATGAGAATCTAAAGAGGGAACATGATGCCTTTGTGAGGAATCAAGGGATGACCACAAGGGATTTGGAGACCCAATTGGGTCAAATAGCTAGACAATCAAATGAGAAGCCATCGGGAGCTTTACCGAGTGATACAATTCCCAACCTAATGGATCAAAATCTGAGGGAGAAAAGTGGAAGGGAACAAATCCAAACCATTACACTTTGGTGTGCAAAGCATTAGAAGAAAAGGTTAGGGAGAGTTCAACATCAAAGAACAATGAGAATGAAAAGCTTGAGGATATTGATATAGAAAAAAAGGGAGTTTTCAAGGGGCCAAAGTGAAATGATTGAAGAACCTACCAAACCCATTAATTAACAAAATAAAGGCAAGGATCCTCCACTCCAATTGGAAAAGCAAATGAAAGTGCCATTTTCCCAAATTGGTTGAAGGAAGAGGAGAAAGCTAAGAAGTTCAAGAAATTCCTTGAGGTGTTTAAGAAAATTCAAATCAATATCCTATTCATGAAGGCACTTGAAAACATACCCGCATATGCTAAATTCATGAACCAAGTTCTTGCTTCGAAGAGAAAACTCCTTGGGGATGAGATTCTATACTTTGACGAATGGTTGTAGTGCATTGCTGACAAGGAAATTACCTCCAAAGCTCAAGGATCTGGGTTAATTCTCTAAACCTTCTGAGATAGTAGGGGTCCAATTTGAGAAAGCTTTATGTGACTTGGGAGTTTCGATAAATCTCTTGCCTTTCTTGGTCTACAAGAAGCTTAGTGGTGGAGACTTAAAGCCTATTGCAACTTGTGGACGGAGCATAAAGTTTCCAAGAGAGATTGTTGAAGACATGATCATCAAAATTGGCAAGATGTACCTCTTGGCGAATTTCATAATCCTAGACATGGAGAAGGAGAAGGACATGTCATTATACTTGAAGAAGGCCATTTCTTGTAACCGTGCGTGCCCTTATTGATATTTAAGAAGCGAAGTTGGAATTCTGCATTAATGATAATTCTCAATTTTAATTTTTTTGATTCCGTAAACCTTCCTTTTATTTATGAAGATCTCATGAGCATAAGTGCAATTGATGACTTAGTCAATGATTTTTGTAGGTACAACTTAGTTGAATTCCTATCGGAGAGAGCTTTGGTGAGCCCAATTAAGTCGATCAAGACGATGAAGATGTGGTAGAGTGTTTGAATCACCTAAAGAAGAATGGTCCAATGCAAGAGAGTGAAGAAGACGACAATGGAAAAGGTAAAGGGGGCTCTTCAAACAATGAACCCCTAAGGTAGAACTTAAACCTCTTTCTACTCATTTTAAATATGTTTATCTTTACGACAGTGAGGATTATCCTGTGATTGTTAATGCATCATTGACTAGTGAATAACTTGATATGTTAATTATTTTGCTTAAACTTTATAAAACTATCATTGCATGTTGGACTATTGATGACATTAAGGGGATTAGTCCTGCTCTTTGAATGCATGTTTTTATTGGATGAGACGCATAGGCCGTTAAGGCAACCTCAAAGAAGGTTGAACCATACCTTGAAAAAGGTGGTTAGGAAGGAGGTTATGAAGCTTTTAGATACCGGTATAATCTATCCTATTAGTGATAGGAGTGGGGTAGTCCGATGCAAATTGTCCCTAAGAAGGGTGGCATCACTGTTGTGATTAGTGATACCAATGAACTCCTTCCCTCTAGAGTGGTCATAGGATGACTTGTTTGCATTGATTTTAGAAAGTTTAATGAAACCACCCGTGAGGACCACTTTTCCTTACCCTTCACTGATTAAATGTTAGAAAGATTAGTTGATTTTGCATATTATTGTTTCCTCGACGAATATTCCGAGTATCTTTAAATTGCTATATGCCTGAAGGACCAAGTGAAAACCACATTCACATGCCCGTATGGCACATTTGTATATAGTAGAATTGCCCTAACTTGGGTTTTACAATGCTCCTAGTACTTTCCAATTGTGCATGTTCACTATCTTTCACGATATGGTAGAAAAATGCATAGAGATTTTCATGGATGACTTTAGTGTCTTTGATGTGTCCTTTGATAATTGTATGTCAAACTTGTCTAATGTTTTGAAGAGATGGGTAGAAACTAATTTGACCCTAAATTGGGAGAAATATCACTTCATGGTGAAAAGGGCATCGTTTTAGGGCATAGAGTTTCATCCAAGGGTATAGAGGTCGATAGAGTAAAGGTCGAGGTGATTGAGAAATTGCCTTTGCCTATTAATGTAAGAGTGGGTTTTATCAAAGATTCATTGGGAACTTCTCTCACATTGTTAGACCTTGTGCTCTTTGCTACAAAAAAGATTGTATTTTTAACTTTGATGAATCTTTCTTACATGCTTTTAATGAGTTGAAACACACACTGTCAATGCACCAATCATTGTTGCACCAAATTGGTCTATTCCCTTTGAATTAATGTATGATGCAAGTGACTATGTAATATAAGCCATTTTTTTACAAAAATTTGATAAAGTGTTGTATGTCATTCACTATGCTAGTAGGACCCTAAATGATGCACAAATGAACTATCCACCATGAAAAAAGAACTACTTGCTATAGTGTTTGCGTTTGACATGTTTAGATCATATCTTATTGGCTCTAAGACCATTGTGCACACCGATCACTCCATATTGAAGTATTTATTTTCCAAACAAGATAGAAAACCTCGTTTATTAAGATGGATGCTTCTCTTGTAGGAATTTGATTGGGAAGTCGTAGACAAAAAGGGATGCAAAAATGTGGTGGCGGATCATTTGTCAAGGATTGAAGAGTCTCAACTTGTGGGTCAAGAAGTAACAACCATTGTGGAGGAGTCATCCATAGAAAATTTGTTTGAGGTTAAGGAGGCACACCCTTAGTACACAAACATTGTAAATTACCAAGTTGTATGGGTGGTGTCAAGCTTGTTGAGTGTCAATCAATTACTTATTAGCTATTTTTCCGAAGAAAGTTGTTAACGGAAATCAAGCACTACTTTTAGGATGAACCATACCTTTTTCCGAACGTGTACTGACCAAGTCTTAAGGAGATGTGTTTTGAAAAGGGAAGTGGAGGACATACTGGTGCATTGCCATTCTTTATCCGTTGGAGGCCACCATGGATCACGAAGGATAGCCTTCAAAGTATTGCAAAGTGGGTTGTTTTGGCCGACGATATTCAAAGATTCAAGGAATTTCGTGCTTGAGTGTGACAAATGTCAAAGGATTGAAAACATTTCAAGGAGACAAGAAATGCCCCTTAATGGAATTGTTGAGTTAGAAGTCTTTGATGCATGGAGCATTGACTTTATGGGACTCTTCCCGACATCGTACTCTAACAAGTTCATATTGACTGCGGTTGATTATGTGTCGAGATAGGTAGAAGCAACCGCTACACCGAATACTGATGCAAGCATTGTCACTTTATTCCATAAGAAGAACATCTTATCCTAGTTTGGAGTGCCAACTAGAACAATCATTAGTGATGGGAGATCTCACTTCAAGAACTCTCACTTTGAAGCCTTAATGTCAAAGTATGGGGTAAAGTACAAAATTACTCTAGCATATCAGCCCCAAACTTTGGATCAAGTGGAGGCGTTGGAATTGAGAGCTAAAAATAAGCTTGGAGAAAAGGTGAACAACTCAAGAAAAGATTGGGCAATGAAGTTGTATGATGCATTTAGGGCATACCGTACAGCTTCAAGACTCCAATTGGAATGTCTCTCTACCACATAGTCTACGGTAAATCTTGTCACCTGCCCGTCAAGGTAGAACACCGAGCATATTAGGCCATAAAAAGTTTGAATTTTTATATGAAAAAAGTTTGTGAGAAGCGACTCCAAGACTTGAATGAGTTAGACGAGTTTAGGAAGGAAGCATTTGAGAACTCATTGATCTACAAGAAAAAAACCAAGGCTTGGCACGACAAGCTAAGTTTGAGAAAGAAATTCAACCCGGGTGATCATATCTTTGATTTGGTCTACAATTCAAGACTCAAGTTGTTTCCAGGCAAGCTCAATTCTAAATAGGAGGGTCCACTTGAAAGATCAAGGTATTCTTGCATGGAGCCGTGGAGTTAAAAGGCACATAGTCAAACTTCATGGTCGATGGACATCGTTTGAAGCTCTACCGTGGTGATCTGGAGGAAAGAGGACACACCACCATCCTCTATGTTGATTCTTGACCTCTACATGTCATAGTCAAGCTAACGACTATAAACAAAAGGCTTCTTGGGAGGCAACCCAAATTTCTTCTCTTTTACTTGTTTCTGCTTTGGTTCGTTAGATTTAAGTAGGTTTAATTAGTTTAATTTTAGTACTAATTTGGTTTATTTCTAGTTTGAAGGTATTTTGATTGAATTGCAAGTGGAATCGATCTCTAAATTAGTGTTTTTGTGTTTGTAGGTGATTGGAAAGTCAAGGAAGTGATTTGGGGAAAAGTTGAAAGTGGAAAATTGGTTTAAATAAAATTGACCGAGAGAGGTCATGAATATTTTTGAGTGTGGTCAACTACCAAACCAACCTACTAGACAGTTAACTGTATCTCAATGACCGCGGTAAACAAAGGATTTTTGTGAAAAAAAATTTTTTAAGTCGTTTTGACCGTAGTCAACGTTTTTTAAAAGGATTTTTATTAACCGCAGTCATCAAAGCCTAAGTTTTGAAAAGCAAAATTTCTAAGTGTTTATGATCGTAATTCATTAACCTTTTGAAAGAAAATTTTCTGTCAGAATGACCGTAGTCAATGATTTCAAGGACTAAATAATTTAACCCCAGTCATCTTGTGAATTTTGAATGAAATTTTTTTCTAAGTCCTATTAATCGTAATTTTCAAATTTTTTGACCGTGGTCTATATCGGACTTGAGCTAACGATAGTTGACCGCATCTCAATGACAACGGTCAACTACACATTTTTGAAAAAAATTTCTAAGGAAGAATGACAGCAGTCAAGATTTTAAAGGAGAATTTTTATTAACTGCAGTTAATTTTCAAAATTTTCCCTAGCTACACTAGTTAACCGTAGTCGAAAATTTTATGTTGAAAATTTTTTGATCGCGGTGCCTCCCTACCCGAGTATAAATATTTTTTAACCCCCAAAACTTTTTAGAAAATCCCAATTCCACCAAATTTCAGCCAACCCTTCCTCTTCCCCTCACCCTTTTCAAATGAAAAACCACCATTTTTCACCAAAAATTCCCCTAAATCTACCACAAGGCACCCCGAATCAAGTTTTTTTCAAAGTTTGGAGGATTGATCGGTCAAGAACTTTATCAAAGGACTCAACTCACATTTTTAACCAGGTAAAATCATTCCAATTCCTCAAACCGAATTTGTAAGTATTCTCAATCTTCAAATTTGACATATTTTCAGAGTTTTGAGGAAATTTTTGGCAATACTGTTGTTTAGTTGGAAACCTTGAGTGTTTGTGATTGGTTTGAATTTTGGGGCATGTTATGTTGATTCAATTGAAATTTCTTGTTGATTTTGGATAATTGTTAATTAAATGGCTGCAACCAAAGATAAGGGCAAAGGTAAAGCAGTAGCCACGGTTTCAACGGGCAAGAAAAGAAAAGTTGGACCATGTAGCCAATCTAGGGGTGGTGGTACCGGGGTATTTGATGATCATGTTTTTGTGAGTGCTAAAGCTTCTAAAATTTACCACAAACATACTGAGCACGGTATCATCCAAGAAAGAAGTTTTGATCTCTCGGGAAGTTGGGGGGAGTTTGAGGGACTGAGAATGGAAATTAAGCATCAACTGCTTGAGTGAAATTGGGAAGTGTTTAATGAAAAAACTCCTAAGAGTCATGTGAATTTAGTGAATGAATTCAACTACAATCTAAGTGGAATAAGAGATGAACAAGTTTATGTGAGGGAGAAATGGGTTGATATAGGTGCTAGAAAGATAAATTCAGTCTTTAAGACTCTGAATCTCAATGGTAGTGAGTACGAGGATTTGATGAATCCATAATTTGGGGGGTCCGCTTATAACAGGATTTGGGCACAGTTGTGTGGAAGTGAGGGCCTCACTAGTCGTTTAACTATGCTCAGACCAAGGTTTTGGAATTTCGTAAAGAACACTTCAATTGTTTCCCAAAATTTGGTTATATTTTATTTGTTAGTCGTATCACAAGGACCACCACTTTCAATTTTGTGCAGAGGAATAAAGCCTGTCTGGTGTTTGGCATTCTGGAAAACCTGAGCATTGATTTGGGAAAGACCATCTATTTGGATTTCCTAAAAAATTCACAAATAGCGAAACCCACCTTTTTGCTTCTTGGTTTTGTTACTCAACTTTGTCTTGATGCAAGTTGTCATATTAAACTTGGGAAGGAGGAAGTACATGCAAAGGGGAAGATTAATGGAGCCTATATGTGTGATATGGTGAAAGAATTCAAAAGACACCATCCGACGGTAGATGCATCGAATGCACAACCCCCTCAAGCATCATCACAAGTACCTCCTCAAGCATCATCACAAGTACCTCTTCAAGCACCGTTCATCACTACGCCAAATGACTATGTCTACCATCCTGCTCATTGTCAGCTTGTCACAGAACCCTCCACAAACTGACCATGAGCAGGATGAGAGGCAAGCTTATTTAACATATAGTAAGATGATCATCCATACCAATCTTTCACTCATCGGCCAAACTCTCCAAGCAACAACTCTAGACACTTGGATTCATCCAAGGCCTCCATCGACATAGCACTATAGGCTACCATGTGATCAAGCCTTCTTCCACTCATAAGTTGAACAACAAGCACCACCAAAAGGAGATGGCGAGGAAAAAGGAACCAATGTGGAGGGAGAAGAAGGAGAGGATGCAAAGGGAAACCCGGAAGACTCAAGTGATAGCATGTTTGAAACTCTTGAAGAGAAGGAAGATGATTGAGCCCTATAACGATTGTCTCATGGAGAAGACCCTTCTACCCTTACATTTACTTGTTCTTTCCCCCCCTACCACCCCTTTATCATCATTATCATTTTGAGAGGTCAAGATACAATTCCAGTGCATTTCTTTTATTACTAGATAATTAGTATTTGTTGGATCATTAGTTAGTAGTAGTTTTATTGCTTTGAATAACGTTTTTGGTTAAGAGGTCTAGTTTTTATGGATTAATGATTGGTTTTGACCTCTTAACAGTTATGATATTTTTGTTAGAAAATATGGCCGTTGAGCCATTTTGGTACGGTTAACCTTTAGTTATTACTTGAACATATTTTTATTATGGTTGATTGAATCTTTGGGCCATTTTGACAAGATTCACTTTTAGTTATTGTTTTCTTGTTTGGTTTGATTTTTATTTATTTTCATTTCTTGTGCCCTATGGTGAGCAGATGGATGAGTAGTACTCATCACTTTAGTAATGTCAAAAATGCAATGGTGTCCCTTATCAGTTGTGTTTTTATGGTTTGTATTTTGGGATGAATGAATTGGTTGTTGAACTTGGTAGAAATTCATGTAAATAATGGATTTTAACTCCCTAAACTTTACCAATTGTTCAACCTCTATCATGCAAAATGTTTTCATTTGACTAGTTTTGATGCTAAACTCTACTCATTTCACTGCAAATATTAGTTGAATATCACTTCCACTTACATTGTTGACTGAGTTTAAATATGCTGACATTTTTGGATATTGGCTTAATAGTGTAGGATGAAATGATTTAAGCATCCTTGGTCATTTTACATGAATTGCATTATAGGATATAATGTGACTTGTAAGATTTGGTTTAGGACATTAGTTGGGGTAGTGTGAATCTTCCATTCACCAAATAGCCAAATTTTGGAAATGATCTAGGAATTTTCTTAGACCATTTAAGCCAAAAAAGCCTACCCTAAAATCAATTGTATCCCTAGTCTCCCCTTTGAGCCTTTAAACCTTAATTCTTCAATGACTACAAAATTCAACCATTCTCCTTGTTTATTTACCCCCTCTTTGTCCCATCACCTTAGTTATTTTAGGACATCAAATATGGAAGTTAAAGTTATATGTGGGAATAAAGGCGATTTTTGCACAAGTGTTTGAAAATTGAAGTTTAATGCTTAATCTTGTTTCGAATTCTGTATATGTAATTACCTTTTTGTAATTAGCTATATGAAGTTAATTTGATCCTGTAATTTGATACCAAAAAATAAATAAATAATAAAAAAGTAAAAAATCCCTTATTGTTCATTTTAATTTCTATAATTTTGTATATACTTATGTAATAAAGGAGGCTCAAAATATCTCCTTCGAGATAGTCATATTTGGTTCGATAATTCAAGTGTGAATTGGCTGATGCATGACAAGTGTGGAGATTTTTGTTTAAGGGATTGGAGTTCAAAAGTTTGTTTTGAATGACTAAGGTGAATTGAGTTACTTTTATTCATATTTACCCTACCCTCAATCTTAGCCTACATTACAAGCTTTACAAGTCCTATATGATCTTTAATCTAAGCTATAAGATCTTAGAGATTTGGGGGTGAAGCATTGTTTCAATGGTGTTCTTAGCTAAATCTTAAAGTGTCTATAATATCCTTGCATGTTCATTTGCATCTTTAGTACTTCTTAAAACAAGTCTTAATGATCAGAGCATTTCTACACTTAGAGTCGATTCTTAAGAAATTTGATTTATTTGCTTTTGATCAACTTGGGATTGAATTGGCATTCTACGAATACTTTAATAGTCAAAGTGATGTTTGCAATTAGAACTAGCTATACTTTTCGAAATGTGCAAGTGGTTGAACATGTTAAGTTTGTTGAGTTAAAATTTCATTTCGCATGCTTAAATGTTCTCAAGTTCAATATGTCAATTCATGTTCATTTCCATTGGTAGTGTGCTTAGTCCTTTTTCTTTCTTGTTTTGCTCGGGACTAGCAAAATGTTAGATTTGGGGGTGTGGTAACTCTATTACACAAAGTTATTTTGCCTTTAAATAATATGTAATTTTGGTCATGTTAGTTCCATTCAGATTAATTTTATGTATTTTTATTCATATTTTATGCTTAGTTATAGTTTTTATTACTTTAGATTAATACTAGGTTTTTTGGTACTAATTATGCACTAAATTGACACTTAAAGATTTTATGTGCATTTTCTGAGATGTGACTTAGTGATTGTGGTGTATTTTGTAGGAGAATGTTTGAAGATTTGAAGGCAGGTTAAAGGAGTGGAAGAAGTCAAGGGCAAAGCTGTAATTGCACGGAAATAAAAGATCAAGTCTAAGGCTGCTGCTCTTCTTGACTGCGGTCAAAGCCACCATGAACGAAATTTATTAACCACGATCAACATTACTTCGACTTCAAGGTGCCAATAACTGTGGTCAAGCACACTAAGGCATAGTTTCTTTAACTGTGGTTAACAAACAACTACGAGGAATCAGTCATTAACCGCAGTCAATGAAATTATATAGGAGAAATATTGACAGTGGTCAACTATGTCAACTAGCACTTTGACCTTCAAAATTTTGAAAATACCCTAGAAGACTGCACCTAAAACATATAGTTGTAGGTGTAGAATAAATAGCACTTTGATCCATTAGTATTGTCTTGTCATTTGTACTTTCTTCCTTCCCTTTATACTCTAATTTTAGTCTTTACTATAGTTGTAATAGAAATTTAACCTTTTACTCTTAAATTATTGGGTTTTTCATTAGTTTTAATTTGATACTAATTTCACCTATTTTTTTCATTTTAATCTTGCATTGTAGGTTATTTCAAGTTCTTGCCCTTTCCTAGAGTTAGCCTAAATTTTAGATTAATTTGTAGATCTTACTGCAGATCTTGATTTTCTTAATGTTCATACTTTAGTTAATACTAGATTTTCATTAAATCTAGTTTTTAAAACTAATCATTAGTTTAAATCAAGATTTCTTCTATTTTTTGAACCTTTCAAAAATAGTAAAAGTGAAGAATATGGTGCTTTCTAGAGTAAGAAATGCTATTTTTGGTAAATTCTTTCTTATTATCCCTTTACTCTTTCAATCGATGCTAGTTTAATATTTACTATGTTTTCCTAGTGCATCCTTTTAAATTGCTTTCTCAATTTAATCCCCTTAATTGCTTTCTTAGTATAGACTTCTAATTGTTTTCCTAATCTAGCATGTTTGTTTATTGGATTCCTAATTGAATATCTTAATTGTTATCTTAGCATAAAAATTCACTTGCTTTCTTATATTAGAACTTTACTTGCTTTCCTAGTTTCCTGTCCTAAATAGTTCTTCTTAGAATAGTATTTTAGTCACTTCTCTAGTTAATTTTAAGTACTGCTGGGCAAAAATTTAATATTTTGTGAATCAAATTCTCACACAATTTGATCTCACTCATCTGATTTGCTCGCGCGAGTTTTTATTTGTGTGAGTCGGAGCCATTTAAGATATTAAATCTCTTAATTACATTCCCTATTAGAGAAACACCTTTTGATTGTGATTAATTAATTTGACTTCTAATTAAACAAATGAGAATAGAGGAAATTTATATAATATTTATTTTTGGGGTTGCACCTAAGTAATATACCCGGGTTACCTACATACTCGTTGTCAGATCAAACCTCACGTAGTTCGTGTGAATTACAATTGACTTGTATTTGGAGCATTTGTTTTGAGTTTAATGAGAAATACATTAATTTTAACCCATTTTTTATTATTGATGGGTTACTTGAATTTTACCCTTTTTAATTTAGTGAAATTTTAATTAATAGAAAAACTCCACAAAATAATATATTTTTTAGTTCTTGCGGCTGGACCCCTCAGAAAGGTTTCCTACGTATCCAGATTGGAATCAACCCACACATAGTTCTAGACAAACTACACTTTTTAAATATAAATTCTTTTCAGCCTTTTGAGGCAATTGACATTTAAATAGAGTTTGGTAATTAGAGGCAAAAATAATTTAGACGAGTACAAAGACCAGTCCAATTATTTTATTTAATATTTTTGTGTTGCCTTGAAAGGCAAGACAGACATAAAATCCAATTTGGTTCATGTCTTTTTAATACCCGTGAATGGCAATGTGGACACAAGTACCATTTAATTTGATTTAATGTCTTATAAGATAAATTTGGGTACAAAAAACCAATTAGTTTAATTTGGGGTCTTGAAAGACAAATTTTGACACTAAGACAAATTAATTTGCAATTTATTAACTTAAAAAATAATTTTGGGCACTAGGGCCATTTAACTTAATTTAATGCTGAAAAGACAAATTTGACAAAATAAATCACTAGAATCAATTTTAGGGTACTAAGGCCAATTGATTTAAGTTAGTGCCTTAAATGGCAAAATTTTGGTATTAATGCCACCTAATTTGATTATTACCTTAAAAGGTAATTGTGGGCACTGAAACCAATTAATTTAATTTGATGTCTTATAAGGCAATTACGGACACTAAGGCCAAATAATTTAATTTGATGCCTTAAAAGGCAATTAGTTTTATTTAGTACCGTAAAAGGCAAATTTGAGCGAGAGAGCTATTTTTCGATATAAGTGGGCACTAAGGCTGATTAATTTAAATGTCTTAAAAGATAATTAATTTTATTTAGTGCCTTAAACGGAAAATTTAAGCATAAAAATCAATTAATTTGATTTATTACCATAAAAGGTAATTTAGGCACTAAAACCAATTAATTTAATTTATTAACCTTAAAATGTAATTTTGATATTAAAGACAATTACTTTAATTTATTACCTTAAAATGTAAATTTGACCAAATAAGGCACTAGGATCAATTGTAAGGCACTAAAACTGATTGATTTAATTTAGTGCCTTAATAACTTGAGAGGACTCCAAGGCCATTTATTTAGTTTGAGAGGCAAGAACAGGTGTTGGAACTAATTTAGTGCACCAAGGCCTAATAGTTCCATTCCCTAATTTGTATTTTTATTTACTATCCTTTGGTAATATTGTATTATGAGAACTTATTTAATTACGATAGGCATGCAACATCAAAGTGTTTACTAGTAATGCCTTCGATCCCGATTCAAGTTTGGAACTCATGTATCCAACAAAGACTTGAATGGATTTAATTAATTTAATAAACTAAAAGAGATATTATTTTTTTAGTTTAATAAACTAAAAAGGCATGCAGATACTAGTAATATGTAAAATTTAATTGGAGTTGGGAACTTATAGTTCCAGTACACATCTATGTGCTAAGTTTATCGATACTTTTAATTACCAAATTTAAAATCAAGTTCTCATTCAATTATTAACCACAAGAATACTGTCAAATATATTCCAAAAAAAAAAAGATTGTAGTGTAATAAGATTAAAATTTTACTTAAAACAACACCCACCAATCTTAAAATATGTTAATGTGTAAACATGAAAGAACTAATTGAAGTAGAGAAAGAATAAACTTTTGGTAAAGTTTTTGTTGCCAAACAACTTTAAGAATTTTTGTTTGCTCTCTCTCTTCCTTGCCTGCTTGTAAATTTTTTTTGCTTCTCAATGCTATATTTTTTTAGCCCCCCCCCCAAATGCCATTTTGCTTTCCCTCTGTTTTGCTTTTCTTTACCCATATGCACTCTTCATTTCTTTGTTGTTTCATCCTAGAGCTTCCTATTTATTGCATTTCTTATAATTAGTTTTGGGAGCAAAACTTCCATGAAGTGAACATGGGTCCCTTCGTTCTTTTGCACTGATCGTGCCTTGGAAGTCGTTAAAGTAAAGAGAGCAACTTCATCTACCCACTACTTTGACAAACTTGGGTATTATTTCATGGCTACATTTTGTGGCCACATTCTTTTGTTTTGACCACCACATGAAGCGGTCTTTTGATCGCTTCAGTTTTTTATGCAGCCAATTTTTTTTTTTCTGAAAATTTTTTGTTTAACAAGTAGTTTATTAGAATTAATTTTAATTGCTTGCTTAATTTAGTTCTTAATTACTTTTTGGGATTTATGTTCTATTGTAATCTAGCTTGGTTTAATGTCTTTCTATACTTATATGTTACTTGCTAGAGTAGGAATTAGTGATAGTTTTTACATGGTCTCTTTGATTAGTTAAATTACTTGTTTTAAGTAAAGCTTTCGTTTTTATTAGCTTTGTAGTTAGTAATAGCCATTTCTTTGGTTTGTCTAAATAATATAACGTTCCTATAAACCTAGTAATCACCATCTCAATTGTAAAACCTAGTCCTTTTGGCATTTTTATTTCGTCAGCCTATAGAGAGTATTTCAATTTTCCCACCCATTAGATCTCAAAGAGACTAATAGGTTAATTAAGGCTAATAAGGGGGACTAATGTTACAATTCTAAAACCCTATATATAACTCATGTAACCTCCTATTAAGTTAATTACGTTTTAAACACCTCCTCACTCTCTTTATGTCAGTTGCATTCAACAACAGCCTATAGGATTAGATAACAAAAGAGGAAAGTTGGTGAGAAAACAAAGGGTGAAGAAAACGCGGTACAAGAAGAGAGGGAGAAAGAGATAAGTGGAACTTTTTCAAATCGTAAAGAAGGTAAATCACGTACCTTGTTAGGATTTATTCTTGATCTTATTAGGATTTATTCTTGATTTCTTATGGATTCAGAAATTAGTAAGGTTTTATTAGAATTGAAAAATAGTAGTAACAATTAAACTAAATAAAAGAAAAAAAATGTCTTGTACATGGCAGTGTGTTTGAGAGTGGATTGATTATTAGTGCCTAAATTTTCAGCATGGTATTGTCTGCGAGCTTTTCATTATTATGCTTGATGGTTACGAAAAAGAATTATTGAAAGATCAATTGCAGCAAGTCGTCGAGGCTTGTTGCCTCTACTTAATTTGAAGGACCACAACATTTGGTCACAATGTGAGTCAAAACAAGTATTATAATTTTATATTATTTTTTGGTTCATTTGTTTAATAATTAGGCATTAGTCTTTCCGTAGGTCTAATTTGAAAAAGTAAAGCAACTATAGGAATTTAAAGTTTTGGGATTTTTTCAAGAATTGGAGCTTTAGGTTCTTTTGTATTTTTGATCATACAGACGGGATTAAATTTTATCTAACACTTTAATATGAAAAGGAAGGAACGAGGCGTTGAATCTCTAAAATTTGCTTGACTATTAATACTCAAATACAAGTTAAGTGGTTCTCCTTTCCTTTATTCGTTTTCTAAATATTTTATAACTGATTAATTGTCTAAATTTATTTTACTATATATAAATCGGATTGAGTACATTGATATATGGTGCATGAAATGAAATATCTCTATTATAGATATAGTCAAATGTTAAATGCATGCAAAAATGTGACTAAATGTGACCAAGTGTGATTGAATGTGCATGTGTATATATAAAGCTTATTGGTAAATATATGTTCTTTGGTGAGAACTAGTTCTCATCAATGTTACCGTCAATGTCAATGTTACTGCTGATATCAATGTTACTTCTAATGTCAATGTTACCGGCAATGTCATTGTTACCACCACCGGCTCTGTTTAGCGGGTATAATAATGGATAGACCTGGATATCCAGTAGCCAATTAAAATTATGTGAACCATGATCTAACCGATTGAGTGTTTATCGTTATTATTTAATACAATGAACGTATGAGTTGTTTTTGTGTGACTGATGCATGATTGACTGAATGCTAGTATATATATTATTGTGTGCTCAATCCAATAAAAAGAAATAGGACCCATTTACTGAGCAAAGTGTTTGCACACCTTATTATTATAACATTTTTGTAGCACAGGAAAGTGATTTAATTATGGGTTAGTTCCAAGGTAGAGGACTACTGGTAGAAGTTGCGGATTCAGCATGAACTAGTTTACTGTTTCCTTCTTTTGCGCACCATCTTCTACAATAGTTAGTTCAATGATATACATGATGGTCTATTATTGTTATTAGTACATGTTCATTATTATGGGCTAAGTTTGGCTCAATATACTGTTGCCTAGCATGCTCGGGGTTTATCCTAAGATGCAGTGTGTTATTGTCCCGAATTTGGGGTATGACAGAAGTGGTATCAGAATCTAGGTTATGATCTCTATGGAATGTTCGAATTAGGTATTTATGATACCGTATTATTGGATTTTGAGGTTCATGTAAACCACAATTTGGAAATGGCCAATCCAAACTACAAATCACTGTAATCCTACTAATTATACTTCTTAGCTAATAGGTTAAGATTAGAATTTTGAAATTAGGTTGGTTATTACAATTCGAGTGTTGTAAAGGAAGCGTGGAACAACCTGTTTTTTGTGTCACTAATTATTATTATTGATTATTTGCTTTGATTTCCACTAGTTTCATATTTTAATGATTATTTGGTTGAGCATGTGTTCCTTACATGTCTAAATATTTATTTTTATATTTATTGGTTGTGTATAGATTATTTGTTTAAATTTTGGGTTATTATATATTAAATGATTACTTGTTTAGGGGTTTGTAATTATATGTTTAACTATTAAGTTATTTTGGATAATTAATAATTCAAAGAATTTAATTATTCATTTTTATTTATACTAGATATATATCTGATTGATTAGTTACTTATATGTACTACACTTATACGTCTAATGATTTACGTGTATTAGTATTTATTAATGACTTATGAATGATTGTTTTGGATTTACACTAGCCATACGGTTAATTAATCAATGGTTCTAAATTATATTAGTTATATATATGATGTGATTATGGTGACATTCAATAATAACATAAGGATGATAACTATTTATAACCCCTAAACAAATGTGTAATATAATAATCATGCTTAAAAATAATGATTAAATTACAACTAAGTAAATAATAAATATCGAAACTCCATGCAATTTTCATTAATCATTAGTTGATTATTTATCTTGATTTTCATCAATCACAAATTTAATTGATTTCTTGTGTAGATGTATGCAAGTATTTGCTATATTAATTATTTTCTTATGTTCAAATAATTGTTCTGATTTACATTAATCGTATAATTAACTAATCAATTGTTTTGATTTGTATCAACCGTTTGTCCATCTGACTACTTGTTTTGAGTTTCTTGATTGCTTAGGGATAAATTGTTTATCTATTTGAATGTATATTAATTGTATAATCATTGATTGATTTTAATTTTTACTACATAGGGAATAAACGTGTTCATCTATCTTATATTTAAATGATTAATTGGTCAATGATATTACCACTTACATTTTTTATTATATAGTTGTTTAATACTACTGATTTTATGATGATTATAGTTGTGATTTGTACTATTAACATATTAGTTAGTTCCTACTACATGGTCGAATGTATCTTAATTGTACAACTAAGTAAATGGTCCGATGATTATTGATGATATATAAATTAGGAAAATTCTATAGTCCCTTTTAGGAAATCATTTTTTTGTACTTTAAATGCTTGTACAATACAACATCATGTGCTTTAAATGCTTGTATTGTACAAACTTTTAAAGTTAAAGGAATGGTTCCCTAAAAAGGACTGTAGAATTCTCCTATGAATTATTAGTCTAGATTTATTATGTTAGTATATTTAATTGTTTATTTATCAAAATATGTGTTAATTATCAATGTAATTAATTATTTGTTCTGAGGTTTCTTAAACGTATAGAGTATATGTTCCAATTTGCATTAATTTCATGCTTAGTTAATTGCCAGCTTTGATGTACGTTATTTAGAGGTTCAATTAATTATTTGCTATGATGTATATTAACTTTATATGAATTATTTATTTTGAAAAGATCATTGCTTATCTAATTAATTATTTTAATTTACAATAATTGCCATATTGAATTGATTAGTTGGTTGGATGTATACGTTAATTGTATTCTAATTATTTATTTGTTTTTGTTACTTAATTGCATATAGATTATTTGTTCAGATTAATGCTAATTTCATGTCATTGCTTACTTGTTTAGACGTTATTAATTCAAAAGTTTAAATTCCTTATCTGTTTTGATGCATGTTAATAAGGGGTCTAATTGTTTATTGAATTTGATGTTTGTCAATTACATACAGATTAACTGCTTTGATCTACACTAATTGCTAAGTGATTAATTGATTGATTATATGTTGTCTAGCTTTATTTGTTTAAATGTTGTTGTTTTCACGAAAACTATTTGTTATAATGTATACTAAGAGCATATTTGGTTGATTATTTGTATTGATAATTAATGATTATATATTAAAAAATTATGTCTAGATTTATATTAATGGCAGTTTTAATCCCGTACGTGTTGGTTTGTATGTTAGTTATATGTACTAGTGATTAATGCATATCTGATATTGTATGTGTGCAATAAACAAAAAATAAATAAATTAATTGTAATTTTAAAAAAAAAAAACTCCCACTAACATAGGTGGAATGGATAGTCATTAAAGGTATAAGTGGAAAAGAACATTAAATTTGACTTTTCCTTGAAAAAAAAAATCAACTTTAGGATAAGAGTAGCATGTTTTAGAAGAAAACTTTGAAGGAGATGACTACATTATATTAGACGTGTCTTAAGAGTTTCTTTATCCTATACTGTAAGAGTATTTTCTAACACAATAAGAATTATATTTATATCATATATATGCCTTAAGATATAATAGTTCCAAGAGACAAAGTGAAACTTGGAAACCAATATAATAAACACATCAACCTTAGTTGTGAATTAGTATTTGGAACTTATTTGTTGTAAATGATATAATAATTGTGGAAAACAAATTTTAATTTATATTAATTGGATAATCTAGTAAAAGGCCATGTTGCATAATTATTTGTACTACATTAAGTGCCTGTGATGTGTTAATCTGATGATAATTGGAATAAGCATTTGGTGATAATTAACTTGTATTCTTGCATGTTAAAGGGTGAAATTGGTGTGTCTTTTATTATTTCATATTTGTGTAGTTGTGAATTTGAACCATGAGGTTGTTGCAACTTAATCTTTTGAAAATTTGACTGGAGTTAAGATAAAGAATGATAGTGTAAGTGATGCAGACTTATACGATTGAGTAAGTTTCAAGAACAAAACTTTTGTTAAGGAGGGTAGAATGTGAAACCCGGTCATTTTGGCATTTTTATTTCGTCGACCCATAGAGTTTTTTTTTTCACCCATTAGATCACAAAGAGAGTAATAGGTTAATTAAGGCTAACAAGGGAGACTAATGTTACGATTCTGAAACCCTGTATATAATTCATATAACCTCCTATTAAGTTAACTACATTTTAAACACCTCCTCATTCTCGTTATGGCAATTAAATTCAACAATAGCATTTAGGAATAGATAACAAAAGAGAAAGTGGGTGAGAGAACAAAGGGGGAAGAAAACGCTGCACAAGAAGAGGGGGAGAAAGAGATATGCAGACCTTTCTCAAATCGTAAAGAAGGTAAATCCCGTGCCTTATTAGGATTTGTTCTTGATTTCTTGTGGATTTAGAAGTTAGTAAGGTTTTATTTTAATTGAAAAATAGTAGTAACAATTAAATAGAATAAAAGAAAAAAAATGTCTTGTAGATGGCAGTGTGTTTGAGAGTGGATTGATTATTGGTGCCTCAATTTTCAGCGTAGTATTGTGGGTTTCGTTATTATGCTTGATGGTTAAATAAAGAATTATTGAAAGTCAATTGCGGCAAATCGCTAAGGCTTGCTACCTCTACTTAAATTTGAAGGACCGCAATATGTGGTCACGATGTGGGTGGGTCAAACAAGTATTATAATTTTATATTATTGTTTGGTTCACTTGCTTAATATTTAGCCTTTATTCTTTCCATGGGTCTTATTTGAAAAAGTAAAGCAATTATAAAAATTCAAAGTTGATTGATTGGGATTATTTCAAGAATTGGAGATTTTAGGGTTTTTTTTTTTTTTTGTATTTTTGATCGTATAGACAGAATTAAATTTTGTCTTACACTTTAACAGGAAAAAGTAGGAACGAGGCGTTGGATCTCTAAAATTTACTACACTATTAGTACTTGAATACAAGGTAAGTGGTTCTCTTTTCCTTTTATCGTTTTCTAAATGTTTTATAACTGATTAATTATTTAAAATTATTTTACTATATGTAAATCGGATTGAGTACATTGATATATGGTATATATGGAAAAGCTCTATTATAGATATAGTCGAATGTTAAATGCATGCGAAAATATGACTAAATGTGACCAAGTGTGATCAAATGTGCATGTGTGTATGTAAAGTTCATTGGTAAATATATGTTGTTCTGTGGGAACTAGTTACCACTAATATCAATGTTACCATCAATGTCAACGTTACCTCCAATATCAGTGTTACAGCTAATATCAATGTTACTACTAACATCAATGAATATTACCGGCAATGTCACCGTTACCGCCACCGGCCTTGTCTAATGGGTATAATAATAGTTAGACCTGGATATCTAGTAGCCAATTAACCTATGTGAACCATGAGCTAACCGATTAAGTGTTTATTGTTATTGTTTAATGCATTCAATGTATGAATTATTAATATGTGACTGTTGCATGATTGACTGAATGCCAGTATATATATTATTGTGTACTCAATCCAATAAAGAAAATGGGACCCATTTACTGAGCAAAGTATTTACTCACTCCATTATTATAATATTTTTACCGCACAGGAAAGTGATAGGCCAGTTCCCAGATGGAGGAATGCTAGTAAAAATTGTGGATTCGGCATGGACTAATTTACTATTTCTTTCTGTTGGGAGCCAACTTTTGTAATAAGCAGTTCAATGATATAAATGACGGCAGTACATGTTCATTGTTATGGGATAAGTTTGCCTTAATATACCGTTGCCTAGTATGCTCAATGTTTATCCTAAGTTGCGGCAATTGTTATGGTTTCAGATTTGGAGCGTGACAAACCTAACTCGTATACTTATGAGAGTGAAGGTGTTGGTTAGGTGTGAAAGGATTTATTTTTTTATCACTTGTTTGATGCCCTAAATGCCTAACTAACCTAGAGTGAACAGGAACTCTTTAGAGGTAAAGCACAAAAATGCCATATCCGATCTTCAACTTCTCAACGATCCCAACGTAATCTAAATTAAAGAAAGCGGAGAAATATAGGTATCATGAACAAATATAGTACCTCTCTACTACTTTGGTTACTAAATTTATTTTTTGCTTCTGTGTCCTTTGTTTGGATAGAAAAGATAGAGACAGAAAATGAAGGAATAATGAAATTGAAAATGGAACGTTTCAAAGAATAAAAAGTGAAGATGCAAGTCAAAGAAGCTGGGGTATATGATTATGATTATTATTACTAGTGGGAAATGCACACACCATGTGTGTGATTTAAAAAATAATAATACAAAAAATATAGTGAGAAGTTAATGTGGCAGTTATTCATTATTAGTAGGCTAATGTGGTAGTTTTATTTGTCACATAAGGGTAAATTCGGAAGTCCAAATAATGGCATCATACCAAAGGGTTCTCTTGCTTTATATACAGTATAGATAGAATAAATATAGATAATTATGGTTATGGTTAATGACTATGGTTATTAGTATGGTATGGGACAACTATCTAGAAACCATGGGATTGAGGAGTTATTGATAATTATGGATTTGAGTTAGTTTGTATTTATTTTCTTTCACGATAAAATATTATGCAAAAAATACAAATTAAACCAAAAATTCTCATTGGTTAAATTAAGCTTAAATAAGTTTTTGTTCTATTATGAATCCAAGCTAAATCCTTCTACACTTAAATGGAAGATAACAAAGGAAAAGAATAAAAACAATGGTTAATTGTACTTTACCTCATGAATCCACACTTCAATTGCATTTTGTCCCTTAAACCCAAACAATATACATTTTACTCTATCAGAAAGATATATCAAAATCATAATCTTACTATAATAAAGCACAAAGCCTAATATGTCAAATTTAATGTTCTTCTTAATATACGCTTAGTAAACTACTATATAATTGTTGGCCCAAAAAGCAACCTAAGAGGGGGGTGAATTAGGTTGCTTCTAAAACAAACCTTTTTATGTGCTTAATAGAAATCCAAACTTTATGCACCAAATAAAAACTAAAACACAAATGAATACAATAGATATTCAACAATTTAAGTTTAAAGAACAAATAAAAATATTGAGATTAAGAGAATCAAACCAAACTCCCAACCTTCTCAAGCTTGGAGCTTACAACAACAAAGAGCTTCTTACAAGGCAACTACCAAGTTCTCAACTTGAAGTTTGGCCACTAAAAGTCTCTTCAAAGTAGATGAGACAATAACCACTTGTACACAAATGAGGATCACCCTTGCTCACACTAATTTCCTTTAGTTGAGCCAAGAGTTTTACACTCACAACATTCCTTTGTTACAATTGTTATCTCTCCACAGGGGATACTCTTACACTTGAAGAACTCTTACACTTCCAAGCTCTTTTCACAAAACTACCTACACTATTACAACACTTGTACCCACTATTTCTCCCAAATAGCTCAAGAATTACTTGTAATAAATGTAGAAGTCTCACTCTCTTTAATTCAGGCTTAGGGGTATTTATAGTTGCCCAAAATCTGCTTTCAACAACTTTCCAACGGCTATTTTCTGTTTACTGGAAAACTAGCCATTGGACCTTTCGGACTGCCGCTACTAACTTCTGCGTCCGACGCTGCGTCCGTTCTCTGAGGGTATTCGTTCGGACGTCCGAGGATGCATCCGAACATGCGTCCGATCGAAGCAAAGTCTTCTGGAAATATGATCGGACGCTGTTCTTTGTCCGAGACTGCTTCAAATTCTTTGTGCCGGACGATTACCATCGTCGAAACTGTCTTTCGGACAGTCATTTGCGTCCGTGGAGTCTTTTGGTTGTTTTGTTCGAACGATCATTTGCGTCCGAACCTACTTGTTTTTCTGCACACTTATTTTCAAACTATTAGTGCGATTTGGTCATCATCAAAACATGATTAACATAACTGGTGTTCAACAATAACTACCTATAGTATAATAACTTTCTTTCCCACTACTACTTACAACTGCCAAAGTTCTTCTCACTTTATCCATCATTTTTTTATTTTTAGTAACTTAAATTTGAACAAATGTTTTCTTCAAAAAGGAAAAAACGAAAACAAAAAAAAGAAACTAACAATTTATTATGCTATATTTTGTGTGATCTTTTTTTTTTTCTAGTATATTGTACACCCTTATTAATTGCACAATTATGAGGGTGTGCCAAATTCCTAGTGCTCGTAACTTTCCATAATCCCTATTTAATTTGAATTTCTTATTTGTTGTTCTTTTCCAATCAATTTTAGTACAATATTGCACACATAGAGTGTGTCGGTAGAACTAGTATAAATAATTGTAAAAGGATATTGTGGACATTTGTTTTGACAAAATGCCTTTTAAAAATTTATGGGAAAAGTGAGCACTATCCTTTAATTTTATCTTGCTATTAATAGAGTACAAAGTTTGTCACGTCAAATTTAATGTTCTTCCTAGTATGTCCTTAGTAAATTACTATATAACTACCTAATACATAGTTACTAAATCTGGCTCAGGAAGGAACCCGACGAGGGAGGTGGATCAATAGGTTACTAGTTCAATCGGTTAGTCATTCAAATATATTTTTTATTAATATACAATACCTACAAATTATTAAATATAAGATATATGGTGAAAATATTGATAAAAATATATTTTATTAAAATAGAATAAAATAGTTAATTTTAAATTATTGTATATACATACTTGAAAAATATTGACTACAGGAAATATAATGATATATACAAATGCACAAGAAATTAATTTTTAAATATTTGTTAGATGGTTATTTAGTAATGCAATGGTACTTTATTATGTTTTAGATAGATACGTGAATTTGTACAATCAAATGTATAATATTTTATTTTATTAATTTAAGTTAGACAGTTAGTTATTGTAGCAATATATTTTAATATTTTATTTTAATTTTTTGTCACTTTTTAAATGTCAAATGATATTGGGAATAAAGTTATTCTTATAGAAAATAATATGATAATTTGTTGGTAATTGCTGTCCAACAAAAATTTTCTAAAAAGTTAATTTCTTTCTTATAATTTTAATTTTTTTTTGTAAAAAATATGTTTAATGGATGAATAAATTTGATAATTTATATGCTACTAAATATTTACATAGTGTTTTTACATGAAGAGTTAAAAAGGAGTTAATGTATAGGGTGAAGTTTGGAGAGTAAATAAATAAAAAAAGAGGTACATAATAAACAGAAGCTTTCATGGTTAGGTGATAAGACTATTCCTCTCTATTGAAGAGGTCTTTAGTTTAAAATTTGGTAATTTCAATTTTTTTCTAAAATAAACAAATCGCTGGGTTTCTCCAAACTCGACCGAATTCCTGGGTTTACCAATTAAACTGGTTGGTTGCATGAAGTCCAGTGGGTTCGTAGGTCCCTATCTGGTTATTGGAGCAACCTAACCTAGTCTCATAAAGGGTTCACCGGTTGAACTACCGGATCGGGCTAGATTTAATAGCTATGACCTATAGTACAATAACTTCCTTCCCAACTACTCCCTACAACAGCTCAAGTTCTTCACTTTATCGTCATTTGTTTCTTAATTTTTAGTAACTTAAATTTCAACAAATATTTTCTTCGAAAGGGAAAAAAGAAAAAGAAAAAAGAAACTGACAAATTATTATGCTATATTTTGTGTGATCATTTTTTTTTTTGGTAATACAACTTTATGCCCTTATTAGTCGCACAGCTATGAGGGTGTGTCAAACTCACTAGTGCCCATAACTTTCCACAATCCCTATTTAATTTGTATTTTTTAGTTTTTGTTCTTGTCCAATCAATTTCAATATAATATTGTACACACATAGAGTATGCTAATAGAACTAGTATAAATAATAGTAAAATGATGTTATGGACATTTGTTTTGACAAAAATTCTCCTTTGATTATCTTATCTTATCTTACCATCAATCAAGCACAAGACTGATTTGTCAAATTTAATGTTTTTCCTAATATGCCCTTAGTAAATTACTATGTAACTAGTTATAGTACAATAACTTTCTTTCCCACTGCTCCCTACAACTACCCAAGTTCTTCACTTTATCCATCATTTTCTTTTTATTTTTAGTAACTTAAATTTCAACAAATATTTTCTTCGGAAAGGAAAAAAAAAAAAAAGCAAGAAGGAAATTCACAATTTATTATGCTATATTTTGTGTGATTTTTCTTTCTTTCTTTTTTTTTTGTAGTACATATTTACACCTTACTAATTGCATATTCATGAAGGTGCTCGAAAATCACTGGTGCCCATATCTTTCTATAATCGCTATTTAATTTTGTATTTTTATTTTTTGTTCTTTTCCAATTAATTTTAACACAATATTGTACACTCATAGAGTGCGCCAATAGAACTAGGATAAATAATTAGAAAATGATGATGTAAACATTTATAATATTTTGACAAAAATGCCCTTTAAAAATTTGTGGAAAAAGTTATTCTACTTTTATTTCTAGTAATTCCAACTATTCCTTTTTATTTTTTTGTTATTTCATGACTAAAAGAGAAATTCATGAAATGTCAAAATTTTCTTCATCAACTTATACATTAATTTATTTATGTCTAAAAATAAATACAAAAGAGAAAACTTTTACAACTAATTTTTGTTCATTTTTATTTTGCATTAACTAAATATATTAAAAATAAAATATTTAAGTAAGTATCTTTTACTTACATAAATTTCATTTATATGCAGTGTATTTATGTGTTTTGATGTCATATGAAAAAATAAAAATATATTTATTTAATTAAAAGAGGCGAAGATATTCTTACATAAAACATATTTAATTTAATTACAAAATTTTTTTACTTACTAATTTTTGTATTTGAAAGTTTTAGTTTCTAGAACCAAAATTATTGAAAATAGTTGTGAAAATTCTACCATTTTATACTTAGTTAGTTGTAAATGAAGAAATATGTACAAGTTGATTAAAAAAATGTGAACAAGCGTACAATTCTCTCATAGTCAGAAATTATTAAAAATGTATATATACAGACTATTATTCCAAATAATATTTTGTATTTATCATGAATCATTAGAAATGAAATAAAAAGAGAGTAAGCTTCGTTTGGACTACTATTATTTATGATATATACAGAATATTATTTGGAATAATAGTGTGGCTATATTTTGAGATATGATATATGTGAAATAAAAGGTTATTGAAAAACGTGTTTAATAAATGATTGCAAAATATTATTTAAAAAATAATAAAAAATGGAGCAATCCAAATAGAGCCAAGCCTACTAAATTTGATGGGTATTTTTGTCAAAAATATTCACATCATTCATTTATAATTACTCATACATTATGGAATCTTTTTAAAGGAGATAAAGTATATATTATTTCGATTCATGGGTGACAAAATTTAATTGGAGTTTAGGCTGAAGGTAAAGTGTAATACATAACCCTAAAAACAATTATATAGAGATGGTGATATATTCAACCTCCACGTCCATTGTTTCCATTGGGTTAATTACACTTTACTTTTCAACCCTAACTCCATTAACTATGTCACATTGTCATTATATATTGTCCGAGCACTAGAATCTGCAGATCTCAAGCTCTAGCGTGTAAATCTACTCTTTCCACTCGACCAATCGAGAAAATATCCATATAATACTTGATCTTTGCTAATTTGTGTTTTCATTGACCACGTTATCATATATACTTTGAATACTAGAATCACTATCCTCACGCTTTAGTGTGTAAACCAACCCAATCTACTAGATTAATAAAAGGAACATCTATATAATATCGTGAAAAAACAATCTCGTATTAGCGTAAACTCGCGAATATTACTACTTTACACAATGAAAGAGTAATTTTGCTATAATTATTTTTTTATGTAATTTTCTACAAAATAGTTTAACAAATCCCTAACTTCCGATGACCTCTATTTTAATTACTTATATTTTATTTTTTTATTAATTTTAAATACAATATTACACGCACATAAAATATGCCAATAGAATTATTACTAATATAATCTTTCATGCTTCTATAGTTATTTCTTGTCTATTCTTTTATGGCGGGTATTACTAGCTCGCTTTTTTAAAACATCCATGGCATTTAAGTAAATATCATCATCCCCGAGGGCAATATAAAAACCTAACAGTGGAAAAAATGAAATGAACCTTTCTCGCAAATATAGATCTTGAATTATAGAGTCGGTTAAACACCAAACAACTCTCAAACGCTCTTCTAATCTCAGTCATCTATTATCCAGTCTATCAATCATGGCCGTTGATATTTTCCACGTAAATTACTCGATCTTTAGCCTTTTCTGTTAGGACTCCAACAACTCCATAGCTATCGTGGCCGTACAAAAAGTAATCAACGGATAAAATTTTTCCACGTCGTCATAAATTTTCTTGTAATTTAGTTTTTCCTGGTTAACAGTAATAAAAAACATCTTATTAACATCTTCCGGACCCCAAACAAACCCTACCCCATTCCTTTCTCTCTCTAGAAAAATAGAAAAAAAAAGGCGGAATTTAAAAAAAAAGAAAAAAAAGTACTCCTATAATCCAAAAAATCGTTTCAAAAAATCGTTCAAAAATCAAATTTAGGGTTTCAAATCGAAACTCTTATCACTCAAAATTCTCCAATTCGAACCCTAGAAAAGCTTCTTCGCCCTTCCTATTCTCGATCTCATCTCTTCACTCGCTGTTTTGTCGATAGAATCGAGGTACGGAACGGTACAGAACGGTACGTTTCCTAAATACATGTTTTTAGGGTTTTTTAAGGATAATATGATCGCTTAATTAGGGGAATTATTTAATAATTTGATTGTATTTTGATTATATTTTGAGTGATTGGATGAATTGATGTATTTTTGTATATGTTGTTGAAGTTTATTTGTTTTTGAAATGTGGGTTCTTTTTTTGGTATTTTTGATGTGGCAGATCTGGAAAACTGAGAGTGCCCAATATGAGGAATGTGAAAATTGGGGGTTTTGTATTTAAGAGTTCGGATTGAGGGATTGTTGATGGAAAATAGCATAGAAAAGATATCCAGGAAAACAAAATCTTTGGATCTCCTCAGTATATATAAATCAAGGGTTTCAAAAGAGGGGCACTCTAAACAGGGTGAATTCCGTGTGCAGGATGGGGGTGAGAATAAAGATGAGAAGAAGAAGAAGAAGAAGAGAAAGAGTGTAAAAGAGGTGGCTTTGGATAGCCTTGAGCCTGTGGTGAAAAAGATTAGGAAGAGCTTAGGTGAGGGGCATGTGAATGATACGCAATCAGGGCCGGTTTCAGTTGATTCAGGTCTGTCATTATCTGGTTTGAGTCAGAAAAATGGATTGAATGGGCTTTCGCTTAGTTTGTGTTTGGGTGGCCCTGGAAATGTTATTCATATTCCAAAGCGTCCACGGGGTTCTGTTAGGAGGAAGAAGGTTGAAGGTAATGGGCAAGCTAAGATATCAGACTTCTTATTGGCCGAGCGATTCTGTTGATATGGCTGGCAAGTCAAATGGGGAGACCAGGAAAGCTGAGTTTTCAGGGTCGTCTGGCGGTGAGGCCGGTTCTGATGATAGGATTGCCAAGTTACTTAGTTATTCTGGAAGTAATGCTCGTGGTTCTAAGGTTAAGCGGAAGAGGATTGTTGACAAAGTAAAGGATAGTAGGAATGGTACTTCATCTCGGCATGCTAAAGAGGAAGGTGGCCATGTTGTTACAAGTAATGGGAACACGTCTTCTAAAAAACACCGGAGCAATCATAGGAAGAGGAAGGATTTGGGATCAGGTAGTGAAACTGCTCAGAAGAGGAATGTTGATGAAGTGAAGTATAGTAGCAATGATACCCCATCTCAGCATGCTAAAGAGGAAGGTGGCCCTGTTGCTGTAATTAATGGCAATTCATCTTCCAAAAAAAGCCGGAGCAATGATAGGAAAAGGAAGGATTTGGGATCAGGTAGTGAAACTGCTCAGAAGAGGAAAAAGTTTGCTGATGAAGTGAAGGATAGTAGCAATGGCACTCCATCTCGGCATGCTAAAGAGGAATGCGGCCATGTTGTACGTAATGGCGATTCATCTTCCAGAAAATGCCGGAGCAATCATGGGAAGAAGAAGGATTTGGGATCAGGTAGTGAAACTGCTCAGAAAAGGAATGTTGACGAAGTGAAAGATAGTATCAATGGTACTCCATCTCGGCATGCTAAAGCGGAAGGTGGCCATGTCGTTGTAAATAATGGCGATTCATCTTCCAAAAAATGCCAGAGCAATCATATGAAGAGGAAGGATTTGGGATTAGGTAGTGAAACTGTTCAGAAGAGGAATGTTGACAAAGTGAAGGATAGTAGCAATGGTACTCCATCTCAGCATGCTAAACAGGAAGGTGGCCATGTTGTTGTAAGTGATGGGGACGCATCTTCCAAAAAACGCCAGAGCGATCATGGGAAGAGGAAGGATTTGGGATCAAGTAGTAAAACTGCTCAGAAGAAGGTTGAGCCTTCAGTGGATAATTCAAGCAGTGTTTTAGATGACTTCCAAGATGATGATGATGATGAGGAAAAACTTGAACAGAATGCTGCAAGGATGCTTTCCTCTAGATTTGATCCAAGGTTCACAGGCTTTACTTCTAGAAGTAGATCTTCTGGAAATCCATCAGACAATGCTGTCTCGTCTTCCCGTCAAAATTTTGTTAGCAGAAGGGAAGATTCCTTGGCTGGCTTAAAATCCAAAGATGCTAGTAGAGTTTTGAGACCTAGAAGACAGCTCAAGGAGAAGGGCCTCTCAAGGAAGCGCCGTCACTTTTATGAAATAGTTACTAGCAATTTGGATGCATTTTGGTTCTTGAACCGGAGGATCAAGGTTTACTGGCCATTAGATGAAAGTTGGTATTTCGGGCGTGTAAATGATTATGATCCTAAAAGAAATCTTCATCATGTCAAGTACGATGATTGGGATGAGGAGTGGATTGATCTTCATAAAGAGAAATTCAAGCTGATTTGTTGCTCCCCAGTGAGGTTCCTGGAAAACCTGAGGGTGAAAAAACGTCTACAATTGATAGATATTCAGATAAAAGAAAAACAAGTAGTGAAGATGATGACAGCTTTGATGAAAGCTATTTGGATTCAGAACCTATCATCTCTTGGTTGTCTCGATCATCTCATAGAGTCAAATCTTCTCCTTCTAGTCATTTGAAAAAACAGAAAACATTACAGTTATCTCCGTCGGTAGTGCAACCAGTTCTGTCTGCTAAAACTGATTATACAGGTGCAGATGTGGGATCCTTTGCAGGAGATGGAAGTAAATCTGATTCTGACTCGACATTGCCAGACAAATTTGCTGACGGTGAAAGGGCGGAAAATTCTTTGTTGGGTAGTCCTAGTAGCTCCAAAGGTAGCCCATGCGTTGTTTATGTTAGGAGGCACTTGCGCAAGAACAGTGGAGGATTGTCTCCTGTATGCAAAAGTGATAGAGCACGTAGAAGTCGACGGCAGAATTGGTTGCTTCTTCTGACATTGTTGCAGACAGCTTCTCTTGGAAATGGCGCAAGAGTTTCCTGGGATGCTCAGAAAATGACAAGCTGTTGTGGTCAATTGATGATCAAGGCCTTCTTAGATTGAGAGTTCCGGTTGGAGAATCTGTCAGATTCAGATTGGGTGTGTGCTTATCTGTCTTGCAATTTCTGGATTACTCATTTCTGGCAGATCGTTTTGGGTTCTCTCATGCTTTAGTGCTACCCAGTTATGGTACCATCATTACTACATGGCCTGAGGTTGCTTTGGAGATGCTTTTTGTTGACAATACAATTGGACTGAGGTTTCTTCTGTTTGAAGGCTGCCTGAAGCTAGCTTTGAAGTTGTTTTCCCTCGTCCTTACAGTATTTAGTCAATCTTCAGGAGAATGGAAGTTCTTTGACATGCAATTGCCAATAACCTCAATGCAGTTTAAATTTTCCAGTGCACAAAATCTAGGAAAGCAAAAGGAGTTTGCATTCTATAGCTGTTTCCAAACTGAAACAGTCAAAGTGGGTTTACCTGGATTTTATGCTTCAGCGATATTGTTTGCTCAGTAAGAAGTTTCCCATCTCTGAATGCACTTATGATAACATCAAGACTCTTGAAGGTGGAAGCTATGAGTTACATACACCATATGTTGGTGCAGGATTCTTTCCGGTAAAGGTATGCTCCCAACTTTTCTCCTTGGTCCGCTTTCATTGCCATTGGCAGTTTTTGTGGTGTCTGATTGATTGGGTTTCCTTTTATCCTTTAAAATCCTTTCATCTATCAGTCTCTGTATTTGCATTTTTCTTGTATAGTGTTCCTTTGGGTGGTGAATCAAAGTATATAGCAAGAAATTGTCGTACTTTTTCTTTTCCCAAGAAAAATGGAATGGATGACTAATAGAGTGTTTGATGGAAGAGGGGGGTGGAGGGAGGGCAGATGCATCATGAACGTAATTTTTGTGTCTTGAATTTCTTTTTGCTAGACAATAAGTATGGAGAACAATGATTGAAGTTGAATTTTGTAATTGGCTTAGTTCTTTTTCCAATGTTTTCAAACCTCTGGGCTTGTTGATTGTGATTTTTTTTTTATTTGCAGAAGAGGTTTGTGCAGAGTATTTTACCCATGGGTGTTTCAAGAGAATCTTCCAGCAAGATGATGAGCCAGTCTGCCGTTAATTCTATTTTGAAGCCTGGGAAAATTCCTGCATTTGCTCTTTCGTTTACTGCTGCTCCGACTTTCTTTCTTAGTATGCATCTGCAGCTGCTCATGGAACGTAACTTTGCTTGCATCAACTTTCAGGATAACTCTTCATTGTCTGCTTTTGGAGATTCAGAAGTTGACGTCCAGACAACTTCTGTATTCCATCCGGAAGTTGCTTCTTGCCCAGAAAATGCCATAGGTAAAATTCCTGGGTGTGATAAGCAAACTTCATTGGAAAATGCTGCTAGCTCTCAGTTATTGTGTTCTGTTGAACATTGTCCAGGAAGAGATGTATACTCTGAGGTTGACTGATGTTGACAGCAGAAAATCAGCTCAACCTCCTGATTTTGGAAAACTAGACATTACTATGAGTTCTTCCCATTCCAAGGATTTTGAAATGTGTGCAGCTGATACAGTTGTCGAACCTTGCGAACATGAGTGCAATAATCATGAGTCGGAGCAGAATGTTGAAGCCTCAAATCCTTCCGTTTCCAGAACTGTTGCACCTTCAGGCTTGTCTAATTTGAAAAGTTATTCTACTTTGGGTGCTTTGAGTATTGAACTTCCGTCTTCTGATCAAAATGGTTACCTTTTGGGTCAGGGAGTGAATATTTCCAGACAGGTTTCTGATTTGGCTGGGAATACGAGTGATGGTATTTCTCAGAGCCCCTGCCCAATTGGTCTTACAAGTTCATCATTACATGATGGAAATGGCTCAAACTCTTCTCCATTTAGGGATTTCTCTCCTGTGTGGCCTCATGGGAAGTCAAATTTCATAAGCAACGGTTTTGGGAAAGGGCCTAAGAGTTGATGGCTGTCTCAGGCCTCGGACTCAGGTGCGGTACACTTTGCCTCCAGGGGCTTATGATTCTAGTTCAAAGGACAAAAGCCAGAACCAGAGAGCTTTTCTTTACAAACGAATTCGGAGATCTAATGAGAAAAGGTTATCTGATGATTTTAGAGGTTCTCAGAAAAAACTGGAATTGCTATCTTGTGATGCAAATATTCTAGTCACTCTTAGGGACAAAGGGTGGAGAGAAAGTGGTGCACGTATTTTTTTGGAACTCACAGATCAAAATGAATGGAGACTAGCTGTTAAAGTTTCTGGGGTAACAAAATATTCTTACAAAGTTAATCATATTTTGCAGCCTGGTTCAACAAATCGCTTCACACATGCCATGATGTGGAAAGGTGGAAAAGATTGGGTATTAGAGTTCCCTGACAGGAGCCAGTGGACTATTTTCAAGGAGATGCACGAAGAGTGCCATAATCGTAATATTCGTGCAGCTTCAGTGAAAACCATCCCTATCCCTGGAGTACGTTTGGATAGAGGAAAGTGATGATTATGTGGCTGATGTCCTATCTATTCAACATTCTCCAAAGTACTTCAGACAAGTTGAAAGTGATGTTGACATGGCTATGGATCCTTCACGTGTCTTGTATGACATGGACAGTGACGATGAGGAATGGATTTTGAAAAATGGTAAATATTTATGTTCTGATGAGAATAAGCCTAAAGAGGTATCATTTGAGTTGTTTGAGAAGATGTTAGACATGCTTGAGAAGTTGGCCTATTCTCAACAGTGTGATCAATTCACGGTTTCTGAATTAGAAGAGCTTATGGTTGGGATTGATTCCATGCAATTAGTAACAGGCATTTATGGACACTGGCGGCAAAAGAGGCAAAGGAAGGGCATGCCCTTAATTCGCCATTTCCAGGTATTATGCCTCCCCCTCCTAGAAATAATGTTCTTTTTGTTGAAGCATGTCTATTTTAGTGATAGTTCTTATATGCCTAGTTGCATGTTATTTAGGATACAATACATAAGTCATGTACAATTACAGGTGTCTTCTATTGACATTTAGTTCTATTTCAAAAGCACTTTTATTTCTTTTACTGTCACCTGCTCTTGGGAACATGATCTTGCCTTCTTTATTCATCTCTCCTGTGTGAATAATAGTCTCCTCCTCTGGGGGATTAAACAGTTGGTGAGAATACTCATCTCCTGTTTGGTAGTATGACTTTTTTATTTAACTGTGAACTTGAGAACTATTGCATTGCCTTTGCTGAGGGTATTTTGTTTGCTAAGTTGTGCTTCAGTTTTTGTCTTGTGGAAGATGTGGATTTTTTATCCCACATCTATGGGAACAAGATTCACTTATATTCTTAAATTCAGTTATTTTCTTTATTTTCTGTTATTGCTCAAGTTATTGAGGTTTTTACTTTGACATGGATTATTTACATACAGGATATTAAATTAGTTAAAGTATGTTTACTTGGTTGAACTAGTTTTCAGGAAGTAGCTATGTAACTCTTTCGGGAACAATAGGTGAAAGAAGAGTGCAACCAATGGCATTTAGTACATATGTAGACTGTGTTCCAAATAAAATCATGGATTTTCTTGGTTGAGTTATCAAGCACTTTTGGCGCAAATTATGATTTGTCTGTGTTTGGTGATCTTTTACTTCAAAACCGTTAATATGTATCTAAGATTGTGAATGGGAGGAGAAGTTTGATGTATCACTTATTGTATGTTCTGTTTACTGTTTTTATGGCATGCCAACTTGTTAGCCTAGTAGTTGACTAGTTGTTACAAAATCTGATAAGGTTATATGACAAACTTAGGGTTTTTCTTTTCTTAATGTTCTATGATGTAACCCTTGCATCTCTCTCTCTCTCACACACACTCACTCACTCACTCACACACATACACAATCAGGCAAACTCTCCCTCCCTCACATAGGTGTTCACACATATGGAGACAGGCACAGACACATGCACGTGCAGTAAAAGAAACCTGGCAAAGTTGCAAAGAGTCATAATAGTTACACTGCATAGTGCACTGTTGTCTTCCTCCCCTTGTTCCTGATCTGTCTATTGAGAAAATGCAATTCTCCTCTATTTGCATACATCCTGTTGAAAGCTTTGTTCCATCCTCTTCTGCTTTTGCATTATGTACAAAGGGACAATCCAGAAAATCCCTTGGAGGGGAAATCAAGAGGTGAGGGAAAATGAAATACGTGGCCGTCAAATGATTATTCTTGAGATTTGCATCACAAGATAACAGATACTCACAGATTCAGGATGTGGAAGTATGTGATATTTTTGCTGCTTGACATTGTGTAAAAATGCTTGGGCCATGATGTGTTTTTCAACAGGAGGCGTAGTCAAGTAATCACATAGCTTAATGAGTTCT
Source organism: Cinchona pubescens (assembly GCA_025175665.1). Lineage (NCBI taxonomy): Eukaryota > Viridiplantae > Streptophyta > Magnoliopsida > Gentianales > Rubiaceae > Cinchona > Cinchona pubescens. The sequence goes on from JANKKI010000235.1 coordinate 2,056,028, forward strand.
CTCTTCTTTCGGATCTTGTTTAGTTGATGTAGGAACTTATTCATGCATTCCAAGTATGTGGTGTCAATACTAATTGACTTCTTTGACGAGGTAAGTTGTTGATTGTCTATGCATATGATTGATGGGGTTGGAATTGCCTTTCATCTAAAACAGAACCTTATATTGCTCGGCCAAACTCGCACATCATACAAGGACACATTACTTTGACTTCATAGAGACCATCTATGTTACATGGTATTGGATACAGGTGTGGAATACCAATGTATCAAAGATGTCAGATTTGTTAATTTTCTAAATCAGGATACTGTGATACGGCCGGAGACTTGGTCATGGGGTTGTCTTGTATCTTCATCTGGAAGTAATATATTAAGTAACCAGCCGAAATTACTTCTTTTTTTTTTTTTTTTTGGCGCCAACTGAAATTATTTTATGGCTCATGTTTCAAAGAAAACATTTTTCTTTGCCTGAAATTATTTCTTAGTGTTGCAAAGGAGAAAAGAGAATTTACAGGGGAGGAGAGGAAGAGACATCAACAAGTAGAATCAAAATCTAACGCATGCAACAATATAAACTTTGCAGCCTTTTCTCTCTCTGTTTTGATTCTTGTTATCAGTAACTTTAGAGGTGTCCGAAACTTCAGATAAAGTGTTGTATTACGGATCCCATACCAATACTAGTATCGTCATGTCCAAACGAAGATTGCAAAATAGGGGATTAGTATAAAAAAAAGTTTGGCAGAAGAAGAGTGAGTCTAGGAAAACAGAATAATGCTGGTCACAACTAAATGTGAAATCCTAAGTGGGAGTTCATTAACAAAAATTACTTGATAGAACATGTTTTGAAAAGAGGAATTATCCAAAACACCAATGTTGAAGTAAATGGGATCTAGTTAAGTGATATTTTTGTATAACCATAGATAATGAAGGAATATCAATAGAAGAAAATCTGTGTCCATTACTGGAACATAAGTGATAGCTTAATAAACAGGATTGAAGATTTCTACATATTGCTGCTATGTTGTAGACTGCTCTTGCACCAGTGACTTATAGGAAATGGATAATAAATCTGTGTTGATTGTGTAACGAAGATCTGTAGGAATAAAACTTTATACAGACTAAATCAAGCAATCAATTATCCTCTGACCAATCTACTCCTTTAACATCATAATTTCGTGCTGGGAACCATATCTTCTATGAATAAATTGACCATAAACTACTATTGACCTAGAACCAGATTTTTTGGTAGAGGTTTCTCACAAAAGTTTTGTAAATTGAGCAGAATCCGTCCTCAGTTGTTTAGCTAAATATCTGCACAAGGATGCCCTTACATGATAAGAGCCCATCTAAGGCAAAAGCTACTTGGACATTGGATATCCGTTTATCCACCTTATTGGGAAGTATTGTTCCATGATACAATTTGAGGCAAAAAAAAATAGCTTGACCAACTTTTACTTCCTAAAATGTGCAAAGGTTTAATATTTAAACAACTAATGGGGCCTTCTGATTTTGTGCCATGTGGATGCTTTTTAGAATGATGTAGTGGCATGTGTTACTGCTGCTTGTTTTGTGATTCTAATAATTTTATTTAAAATTTTATTTAATCGAGGGCCTAGGAGAAGCTTGGAGTAGCTCCTATTGATGAGAAGATGATAGAAACAGTTTAACGGTGGCTTGGTAATGTGCTAAGGTGAGCTTTAGAAGGTTTCATGCAACCGACCTCACCTAGTGGGAAAAACGTTTGGTGGTTGACTTGTTTTTGTTATTGTTATTGGGGCTTGGAGAGCCTAGGATTTAAATATATCGCACTGGTTGAGTTAGAGGCTTGATTCTTGCCGACCTTGTAGCCTCGAAGTATTAAACCCCATATTGCTATGTAGTATATGTAGTAGCTTGTTGAAGCAATGTGCTGGACTGCTCGTTTTTAATGGGGATCTTGCACTGTTGTTGCGTGCATTTATGTATATAATACTTGTCCATAACTTGACCTCTTATGGTCTTCCTATCTCCTATGCTTTTAGAAGTTCTTGTCAGATTTTTTTTTTTTTTTTTTTTCCCTTAAAAGATAATTTGGGTAGTGTTAGCATGTATAGTTAGATATAATTAGGACGAGTTCCCAATCTATGAAGAATTCTAAACGGGCAACTTCTTGTTATCGTTCTGAAATTGTAAGCACATCCAATAGCTATCTACACCATTGCTTTAGATGTTTCGAACTAAGTCAAGTCTTTTGTCATATGTTGCATTGATATTGTTGATTTGGATAGACTGATATTATATCCATCTGTTTGTGATGATGCTTGAACTATTGAACATACATTATATAGCTAATTTTGTTGTTTTTGGAAGCTGTTCTCTATTTCAATAAATTGATACAACCTATCTTGAGATTTTTTTTTTTGTAGTCTCTATTGCAAAGATTGTGCTGGATGAGATTTCTCAATTCCTTGTGTTTTCTCAGCCTCCTCTGTGGGAAAGATATCAGCATCAAGTGAAGGAGTGGGAGCAAGCTGTGGCCGGATGCAAAGAAAATACTCTATTGAATGAAAGGCCACTCATGTTTGCTTTTTGTCTAAAACCTCGAGGTCTGGAAGTTCCTAATAAGGGTTCCAAACAGCGATCTCAGAGAAGGTGTCCTGTTTCAGGACACAGCCAAGCTGTCTCGGGGGATCTGGAGGGCTCTCATACTTTCGGTATGTAACTTATCATTTTGCATGCAAGTAGGCCAAAAAAAGACAAAAGAAAACCACTTTACTTTAAATTTTCGTCTAGTGTTCAGTCCTGTTTTTTGGTTGGTAGAGGTACATCCATTTTTCGTTTTTTTTACCATTCCAGGAAGAAGAGTAAATGGTTTTGCTGTTGGAGAGGAGAAGAGTGTATTTTCAGGCAACAGCTGTGAGTTTTCAGATTCTTCGCCATCACTTCAGGCCTCAACAAGGGTATTTTCACCACGGGATGCTGGTGGCCTCGGATTTTTCTCATTGAGTAGTGATGTGCCCGAGTGGAATCACTACCCAAAATACCATAGGAACAAGCCAAAGAATGGGGCATTTCTATCCCCAAATAGTTTGCATTTGGTTCAATATCCTCAGAGAACAGTCGGAATGAAAAATGGCGATCACAGATGGAATATGGAATTACCCGAGTGGCCAAGTCAAAAAAATCATATTTATGAAGGATCTCGGAGCCTATGGAATGGAGCATTTGGATGGTTCAGATCTTCATGAGTTCAAATTGCGTGATGCATCTGGTGCTGCTCGGCATGCACTGAATATGGCCAAACTGAAGAGGCAAAGGGCTCAGAGACTGCTCTACAGGGCAGATTTAGCTATTCACAAAGCTGTGGTGGCTCTCACAACAGCTGAGGCCAAAAAAGCTGCTTTTGACAGCTGTACTGGTGATAGTTAGGATGACTTTCTGGTTGTGACAAGTAATGAAATTGCACAGTACTTTCAGCTTGTAGGTGGATGTGGAGTTCATATTGTTTTGAGGTCAATCTCTGACCACCCCTGTGCAACCTTTCAGCACACGGTGATGGATGACATGATAAATGAAGGGTCGCATCTCTGATCAATTGTGGGCTGCTATGCCATATATCGAGAACAGCAGCTCTTGACTTCTGCCCAGTCATCATGCTACATTCCTCGCCACACAAGCTTGCTTTTAAACATAGTATCGTACATAACTTGCTGCAAGTTGAATCTTTCCACTGATTAGTTTTCTGAGGAGCAGAATTTTCTCAGTTCAGTGGTACAGGGTGGTGTCCATTCTGATATGGGGTTTGTGAAATTTTGTTGTTGATCATTGTACAGAATTTTTTTGCCTTCTAATTTTTTCCTCCTTTGAGCCTGCTGGCCCTTTAACCTTAGTTTAGTGATCATCATTATAGGAGCACTAGACCAAGATATTATATATATTTATCTTTGTACTATCCTGCCATTGCTTGCGGAAAAGCTTCTATCAGTAGACGCAGTGCTTTATCTGTAGGTAAACGGATGAAGATACGCTGTAACTACCCAGTGAAATTTTCAGAAGATTAATGGAGCCATAAATATCTCGCCTCTTGCAATTCAGGTTGAAGTATTTTTATTCCAAAGGTCTATGCTGATGTTGTGTATATTGTAAATATCAGTTCTTTGCTTCCTGTCTACTTCTTCCTCCAGGGTAATGCTATTTGATCCAAATTGCTTGGTGTCTTGAAACATGGTAAACTTATTGCCTATTTTGTGCATTTTATTGGTAGTTAACAGCACATTCATAGCTCTATGTACCCAATATTCTGTTTATTGTAGTAGAAGTTTGTGGTTGCCCGAATTCTTTTTGTCCAGTTAGTTTCGATGGAGAGGGTTAGAGTGGTTAGAAAGGAGAGAATTCAAAATCATCCATTTCTCATTATTCAAAAAATTACCTTTTGGTTAGATATGCTAGTATATTTTCTTCCGTTTGAAAAATTAGAAATTGCAGAACTACGAGAAGTATGTATATGGATTACATTTTCTCTCCCTTTTGCTTCCTATTTTTCCCTTGTTATTACATGCGCAACTTTACGAATACTTGTATATACAAAAAGAAAATGAGAGAGAAAAAGGGTGGAGGGAATTTATTTGTTAGCATAGAAGGCAATGAACTACAATAAAAGTTGCTCAGCCTTGTTAAAGAAAGGATGAAATAATAGCTATACTCTTTCAAAGTTCAGACACAAATAATGTAAAACACATTTGGCCTAGTTTGGGAATTTGTTGAGAAAAGAAGATAAAAGAAAACTTACGTTACTATAGAAGGGAAAAAAAAAAAAGAGAAGATAAAAGGAAGAGATTTGAATGTTGTTTGGGAGTATATGAAAATATTCCTGATTTACAAAGAAATAGAATTTTTATTTTTTTATTTTTATTTTACTGACAAAATTAGAATATTATAAATGTTTATTATTGAGGTTTTTATTTGCAAACATTTGCAAAGAAGAGTTTTGCTGACGAGGATGGATGTTGCTTCCCTCCATTTTCTTTCCATGACCATGAAAGAATATTCAACTTTTCTTCAAAATCACATCCTTCCCATTTAAATCTGTCGATCCAAACGAGTTGAAAATCTTTGATACGTTTTCCATAAATATTCATATCCTTATAGCTCATACGTTCTTTGTTATCAATCATTGAGCCCAAGGTTTGATCCTTGCCTATCCATCCCATTCTCCCCAGTAAAAAAAAAAAAAAAACGAAGATAAATAATAGGATTAAATCTACTTTGACCTTTTAAACTTTTCACTATTTACGATATTGCATTCCAAACCAATTTTTTAATCAGTTTGCCCCCTGAAACTTCTATTTCTTGACCCTTTGCCCCAAATTATGACGAAAACTATAAAAGTAACAGAATGTACTTATCTTTAGTACTAGAAAAAAGCACGTCCCTCACACGTGTAATACTTCTAATTTATTAAAAAAATTTACTTGTATAAGAAATTCTAATGAGTAATCAGTGAATGATAACCAAGTATGAAAATTTTAAGTGTTGTTTTTTATACAAAATTTAAATATTTTAAATATATTTTTAATATCTTTGCTCTTTTTCATTGTAATTATTTTCACATATCTTTTTTTTTTTTTTCAATGTTGTTTGTTATTTGTTACAAAATTATATATAAATTTCATTTTTTTTTCTTCAAAATTAAGCAAAATTTCTCATTTATGAGAACAATATGATAATTGCATTTTTTTTTTATTATATATATTTCCTCTTCTAGGTGCCTAGATTATAATTTTTATATAGGGTCACCACCAATTAATTAAACAATTAAAGATTAAGATATTTTTCATAGTATTGAACTTTTTAAATATATGCGCATATTCTTTGTTATTACAAGAAAAGATATTATCATTATTAATTATTAAACATTATATAGATGAAGTATTTTGAAATTCTATTAGTAACGAAAATATTAGTAGGTAATCGAATGATATATAGATAGTAATTACAAAAAATGATTAATAAAAATTTCAAAAAAATAAGAAAGAAAATGAATCTAATTAAAATGTAAAGAATATATAAATCAAACAAAAATTATGTCTTATGTATAGGATAACTAAATAGATCAACTACTATACTCTCCGTATTATAAATAGATATTAAATAGTACATTAAATTATTATAAAAATTGAAATAATAAATTGTTGTTTTGTCTTGCTATAAAATGTAATGAATGTTAAATAAAATAATCTTTTATCTTACTCTACAATACACAAAATGCTAATGAAATTGTAGTTCTAAATATAACTAAAATTACGTGTTATTATTTTAAGTGAGATTTTATATATATTTTGCATCATAATTAATTTTTTGCTAACAAATTATGTAAAATATATATAAATATAAATAATATATTGTTATGTTATCCCTTAAAATTATGATAACATTCATTTCAATACTTAATTAAAATTCTAAACTCTTTATTCATCTTTAATGACATAAAATAGTTTTTATTTTTCTTTTATGTTCGTAGGTTATAATTTCTAATAGCGACACCACCAATAACTTAATCAATTATATATAGACAAAGACTTTTTTCCATAATATTGAACTTTTTTGAGATATATCTATATATTCTTTATCGTGTGTAAAGGATAAAATCACCATCAAATATCAAACATCATTTAATGGATAAAGCATGTCAAAGCTCTTTTGTTAATGAAAATACACATATGGGAGATTAAATAATATATAGTAATAATTATAAAAATGATAAATAAAATTTCAAAAAATAAGAAAAAATAAACCTAAATATAAAGAACAAAGATATCAAACAAAAATTATGTTTCCGGTACAAGAAAACTAACAACTTAAACTAATATGTTCTGTATAATATGGATAGATATCACGTAGTATAATAAGAACATAATCAACTAATGAAAATAAAATAATATTCTTTAATCTTATAATATCTGAAAATTAATTAAAAAAATCCTCTATATTACTCTAAATGCACACAACTCGAATAAAAAAATTAATTCTAAAGACATCCAAAATAACATAACATGTAATTTCTATAATTTCTATTCTAATTAATTTTTTTTAATAAAAATTAATTATGTATCCAAATAGAGAATATATTGGTATTTTTCATGTTTCTTAACCTTATAATAATATTGATATTCTGAACTCTTCCATTCATCTTGAATGGTATCGAATGTGGTTAACTCCAAAATTATATTTTGATATAATATTTTAGTATGAAATTAAATTTACATTTATTAAATATATATAAACAAAATAAAGGCTAATGAAAGTGTATGGATTTATTTTTTTAATTTTTTATTCTTTTTCAATTAATTCCTTTTATTATATACCAAGATATTTAATCTATGTCTTTATTGTTTTGTTAAATAGTGAAAAATTACATTATAATTTCCAAAATTGACATGTAAAATTAATCTATATCTGTAATTATTTTAGAGTGTTTAGTAGTATGACTATATTTGAATAATATATGTTGTCTTTTAGAGTACTTACCTGCTTATTATTTTTTTTTATATTGTCATTCCTACAATTTATACATAGTATTCTTATAAGTCTTGCAATAATTATTCTAAACTATTTTGAGCATGAATCATACAATTGGTTTAACATTTTTTACCTTATCAATAGTTAGTCCAAACCAATATTTCTTTGTTGTGTTAGCTTATACTATAACAACCGGCATTCTAGTTTCTGAATTTGACATTTAAACTCATTATATACCTGCAACTATTTGTGTATATAGTATTGTTACAATCATTATTTTAGAATATTTTAGGTATATGCATTGTATTATGGGTTGAACTTAATTTTTGACTCATCAATAGTTCATCTAAACTAATATTCTATAAAATGATGTTATTAAAGATAAAGATTTAGTAATAGAAATACTATTAAAGAGATATAAAATTAACAAATACTTTTATCTTAATGAAAGATTGTGAGTTTTTTATTTTGTTCCTGAGTTTTACTTTCGTTACTTGGTTAATTTTCTTTTCTTCATGTATGACAAAAAAAAAAAAAATCTAAGTTAATCGTAATACAGACTTAAAATAAATAAGAAAATAGTGTTATATATTCCACTATTTTTCACTTTATATAAATTTTAATTATTTATTTGTATGATTATTAATTTTATGATTTTTAAGTTGGAACATACTCAAGAATTCTATACTCATTTATATATCTCTCCTGTTAATAAAAATTTCAAGTTAAAGAAATCACTATAATCAAGAGTCGTGAAACCTTAATAGTTGACCATCAGTTAAGGAAAGTTGTACTTGAAATAATGATATCGGCCAGATTTGTCATCTTCTTCAATGAATCCCAGCCAAAGGCAAAAAAAAATGCCAAATTCAACTTTAATGCATCTTTTCATCAAATTCTACATGAATCAAATATTCTGTTTATGAAAAACTTAATCATTAGACAAATTAAGTAAAAAAAAAAAAAATTAGAATATAATAGGGGTAAAATGATCAACATGTTTAGTTCACATAATAGAATGACTTTACTGGTCAATAGATAATGTTAGGTATTAACATATCAATGACACTAAAAAGGGATTAAGTATAATTAACCTTATATATAAAGTACGCAAGGGAAAGGATTTAATTAAATTTCCCAAACTGAGCATACTTGAATTAACAATTAGAGAAAAGAAAATAACTGTAGTGAATTTGGAATATTTATAATAATTATAAAGATTGTTTTATCATCAATAAAAAATAGAAACAATTTGAACATACATAACATTTGTACAAAATGAAATATTTTTATTTTATTCTTTGCTTAAATATAAATGATTTTTCCACTCTTAGAATTATATACATTTTTATTATGTATTTTAGTCAAAATTTCATAATAAGTTAAGGAGGAAACAATTTATTTCATTAGCATTTCATGCATTTTAGAATAACATAATGATGTTTTCATGAATATTCAATACATTTTAAAGCGAGACAAAAGAGCAAATTATTATTTCAATTTTTTTATAGTGAATTTAATATACTATATTATACCTATCTGTAATATGGAGAATATATTAGTTTAACCGTTTAATTTCTTATGCATAAGACATAATTTTTGTTTGATTAATTTAGTCTTTACATTTTAATTAGATTGATTTTTTATTTTTTGAAATTTGAATTATAATAAATATTTTTAGTTATAATAAATATTTTTATGCAAATAAAAGTCTTCCATCTTATTATGTATTTATGTCGAAATATATGGTTGTATCCTAAACAATAGGTAGAATCCAAAGATTAGGAGTAATTTAATTAATTATGTTTTCTTATTGGGAATTAGAAATTATATGATTCATTTTTTTTAAAAATTTTAATTATAATAAATATTTTTATACAAAAAAAAAAAAATCTTCCATCTTATTATGTATTTATGCCAAAATAGGTGATTGTATCCTAAAAAATAGGTATAATAGATAATGAGTAATTTAATTATGTTTTCCTTTTGGGAATTGGAAATTATATTTCATTAAGGGTGTGTATTTTAGACATTACAAAAAAGTAGATAAACACTTAAATATGTTTTCCTATTAGGTATTGGAAATTATATTTTATTAAGGGCGGATATTTTAGACATTATAAAAAAAGGAGAAACACTTATATATGTTTTTCTGTTGGGAATTAGTAATTATATTTCATTAAAGACGGGTATTTTAGTCATCACAAAAAAGGGGAGAAACACTAAGAGGAGAGAAACAAAATTTGAGAGAAACAACTCGCATATATATAATAGTAATAGATATGTTATAGGTATTTAACATAACATTTTGTTTTATTATGACTCTTGAAATTATATTAACAATGCATGCATAGAACTCACAAATTTTTAAAACTTTCATCAAAATTTGGGGTAAAGTGTCAAGAAACAAAAAGTTTAAGGGGCAAAGTAAACAAAAAAATTAGTTCAAAGTTTAATATAGTAAATAGTGACAAGTTTAAATTTAACCCTTAATAATATTTAGCTTATTTTCCTTATTTCAATGTACTAGTAAGAGAACACATGCTTTGCACAATTGGAGATGCTAATTATTTGATTTTATTGATATGAATTAAAAAGTAAAACATATTTGGAAACACTAACTATTTGATTTTTTTAAGTCATCTAATTTTTCACTTATATAATTTATGTTTCAATGTTTAATCAAGCCAAAGAATTTTTTTGTAGTTTGTTCGAGTTTAAAGATATATTTGTTCATAGGTGATTTTTATGTATTTTCGTTAGATATGCTTTATTGGACATATAAGAGATTTCTATTTAGTTTAATAGTTAAAGTAATTCATAAAAACTAAACTGTATCTTGTGAATAACACTTCTACCTTACCATTTTTAAAATAGAAGTCTATTTCCACGATTGAGAATTATTGATACATTCTACAATGAGTTTTGGTTATCTATTTAACTTCAAAAATAATAAAGTTTAAAGTATCATCAAATTGGAGTACAATGTATCACAAGATATATTGAAGTTTATTGTTATATTCATTCTATAGTTTAGTAATCAAAGAGAGTAGTGTAGTCCTGAAAAATGTTAATAATTTATAGAGTTTATTGGAACCCTTTATTCTCTTCAATTATTCAAATTATATCTTAAAAACTTTGGATTTATCAAGCGCATTAAGGTATTTGATTATTCTTGAATCTGTATATCTCTCTTGGAACCAACTTATTGAAAGAACCATTCGTTGCAAATACTAAATTGCAAATTCTAATTTAGGAAACAAAATGTGTCTTAAGTATATAATTTTCACAATTACTAGAGATGAATTATATCCTGAAAATAGGAAAAAAAGTGAAAAATTCTCTAACAATATTTAGTAATTTATGGCATGAAATTTAGTGATTAATTCATTGATTGATAGTAGTAAATTAAAAGGTAAAAATTCAATATTATAAATTTTATTTGATAGAATAAGAAGAACAACATATAGTTATAATGGCTTTCAAGTTGTATAGTAATAATTCAAAAGTAACAATAAACATTTAGTATATAGGTTTTATTAGACAAAGTACATTTCTTTACTATTACTCATTTTATATGGTTACTAATGACCAACATTAGATATTAACAGGTCCAAAGATAATATTTATTATTTGTTGGACGACAATTCTACTAAAAAGTTTAGCTAACTAATATTTTATTATAGGAAAAACGTAATTCAGATTACATATATGTAATTATTAAAAGCATAAAAAGGGAACTAAAAGTAAAGTAAGAATTGCAAGATAAGAATTATTTTCTTTTAAAAAACATAAAATAAATGTGGATTACACATTTTTCACCACCTTTCTTCCTCATCCAATCAATTTAACAAAAATCGAAAAGATATGCTCTATATTAACTTTATTTTTTAGTACACCACATAAAAGTCAAATTCTTTTCATATTATGGATAACGAATCTTTTTCATCATTACAAAGTATAGATAACAACATTAAAGACAAAATAAATGGCATTAGCGGAAGGAAGGTGATAATGTTGATATTATATACGCTAATAATAACTTTGTTTATTCAAGTTTAAATGGCCTTGAGACTTCTAATAAATTTTATGCCTCCTTTATTTTTTTTTCTTTTTTTTTTTTGGTGTCAAAAATAGAAAAAGATTTCAAAATTATTCTTTCAAAAGAGCTCAAAAGTTTACATGTGATAAGTCTTAATTTTTTTATTTAAAAATAATACCTACTATTATTTAACTTAATTTTTAATCCTAAAAAAAAATTATTTACATACTTGTATAATTTCTAAAATTCATTCTTGAAAAATGGATACTTTAGTGGAAGTCTCTATTCTACACAAAAATCGTATTCTAGCAGTAAAGTAATCATTAAGATTGAAAGTATATTTTAAAATTGTGTACTTTTAAAAAGTTAATGATATTTTTTTGTATCGGAATACAGTTTGGAGGCCAAATAAGAATAGATTTTCAGTTTGGAAGGTCGAATTCATAATCATTCAGTTTTTTGGGGCCACATTGTGAAATTTATTTTAGTTTGAGTACCAAGTTGAGATTTTTTTTTATTTTCAAGGATTATATTGAAATATTTTTTCAATTTGAAGAGTCAAATCAAGACCTTTCAATTAAAAAGACCATATTGAGATCTTTGCTTAGTTCAAATGGTCAAAATGGTATGTAACTCTTTCAAATTAAAATAACATTGTTTCCTTTCTTTTCCTTTATTTATCAAATGAATTTTTCTTTTCTTTTCTTTTTTTAAAAATCCCATCTTAAATATAAACTATTTCTCAAAGAAAGCTTTTAATAGTTATTAATAAACTAATAGTTTTTTCTTTAATTGTACATAAATGTTATCTAGTCTATTAATGTATCCACAACCTATATATATTGATAATAATCATATGCATAATTATATTTAATGAGAAATTTTATTCCATTAAGTTTTTTTTTTGGATAACTTTATTTAATATTCATTTTCAATTACTAAATCCATCACAAAATTCTACTCTATGGTAAAATTTACTTCAATCAAATTTAATTCTATATCAAATCTCAAAAAGTTAGTTTTTATTTCATGTGTACCTTTGTTGGATTTTTTTCCTCTTTAAGGGTCCAAAAGTATGGGTGAAACATATAAATTTATTTTTCAAGTAAATTTTATCTTCTTATTATTGTTTGATTTCTAAAACCCATCCCGAAAAAATATTTCCTACTCTTCTTTAATTTCTAAAACTTATTCCTAATATTCTATTACATAAGGAAATTTATTTCAATTAAATTTAGTTCCTAATATCCTTTACTTTTTGAGGAGTACTTACATAAATAGCATAAATGAAATTATTAAAAAAGGCATTCAAGAAGGGAACATAACAAAGTTATTAAATTTTATATCGAGGGTAACTTGGGAAAGAAAATAAAAAACAAAATTAAACTTCTTCATTTATTATATTATATATTCAATTAAATTTTTTAATAATTTTATTTAATATTCATTTTTTATTTCTAAAGTTATCCCAAAATTTTACTCTATAAGGTAATTTACTTCAATCAAATTTATTTCCTAATATGAAGCCTTAAAAGTAAGTTTTATTTCCTCTTTTACTTTTTTAGGATTATTTACATAAATAACTTGAACTAGATTTAACTATCTATTTCGTATAAAAATTTTATTCTAATTGTAAAGTAACCATTAAGATTGAAAATATATTTTAAAATTTTGTGCTTTTCAAAAGGTTAATAGAATTTTTTTTATATTGGAATTCAGCTTAGAGGGCGAATTAGAATAGATTTTCAGCTTGGAGGGTTGAATTCATAATTTTTCAGTTTTGGGAGCCACATGGATCAAGATATTTGTTGTAGTTTTGAGGACCAAATTGGGACTCTTTGAATTTGGAAAAATATATTAGAATAATTTTTTCAATTTGGAGTGCCAAATCGAGACCTTTTCAATTTAAAATGTCATATTGAAATTTTTGTTTAGTTTGAAAGGCCAAAATAGTATTTAACTCTTCGAAATTAAAATGATCTTGTTTTCCTTTAATTGTCAAATGAATTTTTCTTTTTCTTTTAATAGTTGTTAATAAAATATTAGTTTATTTAGTTACATATAAATATTAGAGGATCAAATGCACAATCTTTCAGTTTTAGGGCCATATTGGGACATTTGTTTTAGTTTTGAGAACCAAGTTGAGACTCTTTGAATTTTGATTGGAGGATTATATTAGAATATTTTTCAATTTTGATGGTCAAATCGAGACCTTTTCAAGTTAAAAAGGCCATACTGAGATTTTTGCTTAGTTTGAATGACTAAAATGGTATTTAACTCTTTGAAATTAAAATAATCTTGTGCTTTCCTTCTTTAACCATTTGAAACTTTTCTTTTTCTTTTAATAGTTGTTAATAAATTATTAGTTTATTTAATTGCATATAAATGTTTTATAGTCTGTTGATGTACTTGTTGATAATAATCATATGCATAATTCTATTTAATGAGACATTTAATCGATTCATTTTTTGATAACTTTATTTAATATTCATGTTCAATTTCTAAATCTATTCCAAAATTCTACTCTGCGAGAAAATTTACGTCAATTAAATTTAATTCTAAATGAAGTAATCAAAAAGTTAATTTTTACTTCATGAGTACATTTTAGAATTTTTTTTCTCTTTAAAAGTCCAAAAGTATAGATGAAAAATATAAATTTATTTTTCAAATAAATTTTACATTTTTATTATTGCTCGATTTCTAAAACCCATTCCGAAAAAATATTTCCTACTATTCTTTAATATCTAATACTCATTCCTAATGTTCTATTACATAAGGAAATTTCTTTCAATTTAATTTATTTCATATACAACATGAAGTCTTAAAAGTGGGTTTTATTTCTAGTTTTACTCTTTGAGTAGTATTTATATAAATAGCCTAAAAAATTATAAATAAATAAAAAACATTCAAGTTGGAAACATAATAAAGTCATTCAATTTTATTTTGAGGGTAACTTGGGAAATTAAAGCTAAAAATAAATCAAACTCCTTCACTTATTTTATTATATATTGAATTAATTTGTTTTAATAATTTTTTTTAATATTCATCTAAATCTATCCCAAAATTCTACTCTATAAGTAAATTTGCTTCAATTAAGTTAATTTTAAATATAAGTCTAAAAAATTTACTTTTATTTATCATAGTATATATTCAATTAAACTTTTAATAACTTTATATAAATTCATCTTTTATTTCTAAATCTATCCCAAAATTCTACTCTATGAGCAAAATTTGCTTCAACTAAACTTAATTTTAAATATAAGTATAAAAAATTTAGTTTTATTTTCTATGTTACCTTTTAGGATTTTTTCTCGTTGAGGGCTTAAAAGTGTAAATAAAATATGTAAATTTATTTGTCAAGTAAATTTTATTTTTTTGTTATTGCTTGATTTCTAAAATCCATCCCAATAAAATTATTTCCTATTCTTTTTTAATTTCTAAAACTCATTCCTAATATTCTAGTACATAAACAAATTTACTTCAATCAAATTTATTTCTTAATATGAAACCTTAAAAATAGGTTTTATTTCCTCTTTTACAATTTGAGGAGTATTTACATAAATAGCCTAAATAATTATAAATAAAAAAAAGGCATTCAAATTAAGGGATATAACAAATTAATTAAGTTTTATAATAAGGGTAACTTCGAAAAAAAATCTAAAGCACCTAATCAAACTGGCTCTTTTAATATAATACTAATCTAGGAGCACGTGCTTTGCACATTTGAAAATACTAATTATTTAATTTTTGTTACTATGAATTAAAAAGTAAAGCATGTTTGGAGAGGATAACTGTTTGATTTTTTAATTCACTTAATTTTCGATAAATCTTATATAATTTCTATTTTAGCATTTAACTAAACCAAAGAATTTTTTGTAGTTCGTATGACTTTAGAGAAATATTTGTTCATAGGTGATTTTTACACATTTTGTTCATAGGTGATTTTTACACATTTTGTTTAGATATACTTTGTTAGAAATATAAAAGATTTAGTTAGTTTAATAGTTCAAGCAATTTTATAAACTCTAAATAATTGTGTCTTGTGAATAACACATTTACTTTATAATTTTTAAAATAAAAATCTATTTTCTCGATTAAGAATTATTGAAATATTCTACAATGAGCTCATTAGTACTCTATTTAACTTAAAAAATAGGAAAGTGTAAATTATCACCAAAATATAGCACAATGTGTGGTAGGAAATATATTAGAATTTATTATTATATCCATTCTATAAGTTTAGTAATCAAAGAGGGTAGTGAGTCTTGAAAATGTTGACAATTTATAGAGTTTATTGAAACCCTTACTTCTCTTCAATTATTTAAATTCTATCCTATTTGGATTTATTACATGCATTAAGATATTTGATTATTCTTGAATCCCTGTACATCTTTTTGAACCAACTTGATGAAGGAACATTCAAGTGCAAAAACTAAATAACAATTTTGAGTTGAGGAAATAAAATCTCTCTTAAATATATAGTTTGTACAAGTATAGTTATTATATATATCATGAAAATAAGAAAAAAGTGAAAAATAATCTGCCATCATTTAGCAATTTATGGTGTAAAATTTAGTGATTAATTCACTATATTAAAATTACAATATGTATATTAGTAAATTAAAAGGTAGACATTTAGTATTATAAATTTTATTTGATAGAATAAGATAAACAATATATAGTTGCAGTGGCTATCAACTTGTATAGTAATAAATTCAAAAGTAACAATAATATTTAGTATTTAACTTTTATTAGACAAAATACACTTTAGTTAAAATCTAATTAGTAACTTATTTGATATCCCTATTTTTAGTATGTTATTTATACGATTAACTAATATTCAACAATAGATATTTACACGTAGAAAGAAAATAACTAATTTTTTATGGGAGGATAATAATTATATATTAAGAGTTTTATTTAATATAATTTAGCAATTCAATTTGATTATAGGAAAAGTGTAATTTAGATTAAATATATACTAAATATTCAATGTATGAAAAGGAAACTAAAGAAAAGTAAGAATTTTTAGATAAGGATTATGTTATTTTAAGAAAAATAAAATATGTATGGATCACATTTTTCATTCTCTTTCTTACTCATCAAATCAATTTTACAATAATTAAAAAGATAGGTTTTACATTATACTCCTATTTGTTTTTTAGTACATTATACAAAAGTCCAATTCTTTTTATATTCTGGACACGAATTTCTTTCTGATGTTTTCCAATCCTTATTTTGATGATGACATAAACACTTAACTCTGTAAACAAGTTTTTACGGGTCTGTTATTTGTTTTGCTAGAGACAGGATTTTCGGACGCACTGTACCGTCTGACTAGTACTGTGTCAAGCTTCTCGGACGCATTCCACCGTCCGAACGACCAAGAAGAAGGAAGAATCCTACTGCTTTTCCAAACAGACGAACATGACCGTCCGAAGCCTCTATCGGACGAAGGAACGGATGCATACACGGACGTCCGAACGAAACTCTTCGCCAACTGCATGAAGATCGGACGCTGTGTCGGACGCATCCCATCTATCTCGGACGTCCGAAACCCCAACGGCTACTTTTTGTGCATTTATTATTTAGCCGTTAGGAAGTAGTTGCAACCACAATTTATTGCTCTTATAAAGACAGCTGCTTTGATATTCTGTAAAGATCATCTAATACATTGAATACAAGCCTTAGAGAAGAGCAATTTGAGTACAAATTGGCTATAGTGCTTTGTTGTATTAGTGTGCAGTTTAGAGTGCAATTCAACTTTGAGTGGAGTGATAATCTTGTATGAAAGTGAGGTTGTAAGTAAAATTCTTGGCTCAACTAAAAGAATTTTAGTGTGAGAAAGAAATATATCCCCATTTTGTAAAGATTATTGGCTCACCAAGTGTGTGAAGCATTTTAGTGATTTGATACTTCAAGCTTGTTAGCTTGGAAGTATTGGCTGATTAATTTTCTCTGTTTCTTACTTCACTATTTCACTGATTTGATTATATCAATTTTTATTTGAAAATCTTAATATTTCTAAAAGTATTTTTAGAAACCTAATTCACCCCCCCTCTTAAGTTCTCTTTGGGACCAACATTTCATAATTACAAAATTTACACAACAACATTAAAGACAAAATAAATGGCATTGGCGAAAGGAATGTGAAAATATTGACAATATTTATGAAGGATAATGTCTTTGTTAATTCAAGTTTAGCTGGTATTGAGGATTTTAAGCAAATTTTGTGTCTCCTTTGTTCTTTTAATTTTTCTTTTTTTGTGTCAAAAATAGAAAAATATTTTAGACTTATTCTCTCAAAAGAATCCAAAATTTTTATACGTGATAAGTCCTACTTTTTTATTTAAAAATCAATTCCTACTATTATTTAACTTAATTTCTAATTCTAAAAATGTTTTATCTTGATACTTGTTTAATTTCTAAAATTCATTCTTGAAAAATGGATACCAAATAGAACTCTCTATTTTGTATAAAAAAAACTATTTTTAATAGTAAAGTAATCATTAAAATTGAAAGTATATTTTAAAGAAAAATCATTTACAAAACTACAAATTTAGAGCCATATGCCAAAGCCACTCCACGTGGCAAAATCATAACAAATTCATTCTTATCTGGATCTAGTGATACATAAATGGCTTTTGTCACTTTGACACTTGTATAAATGCACTCTATTTTTAAATTGTGTACTTTTAAAAGGTTAATTATATTTTTGGTATCAAATACAATTTGAAGGATAAATTAGAACAGATTTCAGTTTCGAAGGTTGAATTCATAATCTTTCAGTTTTGCAGGCCACATTGGGACATCTGTTTTAGTTTTGAGAACCGAACTGAGATTCTTTAAATTTGGAGGACTACTATTGAAATATTTTGTCAATTTGAAAGGTCAAATTGAGACCTTTTCCATTTAAAAGGCCATATTGTGTTTTTGCTTAATTTGAATGGCGAAAAATGGTATTTAACTCTTTGAAATTAAAATAATATTGTCTTCCTTCTTTAACTTTATTTGTCAAACAAAATTTTCTTTTTTTTTTAATATTTGTTAATAAACTATTAGTTTTTTAATTGCATGTAAATATTGTCTAGTCTATGAATGTATCCACAACTTATATATATTGATAATAATTATATGCATAATTCTATATAATGAGAAATTTTATTTCATTAATTTTTTTTTTAACTTTATTTAATATTCATCTTCAATTTCTAAATCTATCCACGAACTCTACTCTGTGAGAAAATTTACTTCAATCAAATTTAATTTTAAATGAAATCTCAAAAACTTAATTTTTATTTCATGTGCACCTTTATAGAATTTTTTTTTTCTCTTTAAGGGTCCAACGGTATAGTGACACGTATAATTTACTTTTTCAAGTAACTTTTATATTTTTATAATTTCTTGATTTCTAAAACCCATCCATAAAAAAAATATTTCCTACTCTTCTTTAATTTTTAAAACTCATTCCTAATATTCTATTGTATAAGAAATTTATTTCAATCAAATTTATTTCCTAATATGAAATCTTAAAAGTAAGTTTTATTTCTTCTTTTACTATTTGAGAAGTAAACTAAAAATTATATTTATATAAATAACCTAAAAATTATTAAAAAAGGCATTCAAGTTGAGAACATAACAAAATCATTAAGTTTTATAGTGAGGGTAACTTAGAAAATAAAATATAAAACTAAATCAAACACCTTCATTTATTAAAGTATATATTCAAATAATTTTTTAAATAACTTTATTTATTATTCATATTTTATTTTTAAATATATCCAAAATTTTACACTATGAGGAAATTTGCTTCAATTAATCTTAATTCTAAATATAAATCCAAAAATTTAGTTTCTTTTATTATAGTATATATTCAATTAATTTTTTAATAACATTTTTAATATTCACATTGTATTTCTAAATCTATCCCAAAATTTTACTCTATGAGAAAATTTGCATCAATTAAATTTAATTCTAAATATAAGTCTAAAAAATTTAATTTTATTTTCTATTTACCTTTTAAGATTTTTTCTCATTAAGAGTCCAAAACTATAAATGAATATGTATATATGTATTTTTCAAGTAAATTTATCTTTTTATTATTGCTTGATTTCTAAAATTCATCCCAATAAAATTATGTCCTACTCTTCTTTAATTTTTAATACTCATTCCTAATATTCTATTAAATAAGGAAATTTTACTTTGATCAAATTTATTTTTTAATATGAAGCCTTAAAAGTAGGTTTGGAGACTCTTTGAATTTGGAGGACTATGATGGAATTTTTTTAATTTTGAGGGTCAAATCGAGACCGTTTCCATTTAAAAGGCCATATTGTGTTTTCTTAATTTGAATGGACAAAATGGTATTTAACTCTTTAAAATTAAAATAAAATTATTTTCCTTCTTTAACTTTATTTGTCAAACACATTTTTCTTTTTCTTTTAATAGTTGTTAATAAACTATTAGTTTTTTTTTAATTACATATAAATGTTGTCTATTCCATTAATGTGTTCACAACTTATACATGTTCATGATAACTATATGCATAATTCTATTTAATGAGAAATTTTATTTCATTAAGTTTTTTTTAAAACTTTATTTAATATTTATTTTCAATTTATAAATCTATCCCCGAATTCTACTATGTGAGAAAATTTTCTTCAATCAAATTTAATTCAAAATGAAGTCTTTAAAAGTTAGATTTTATTTTATGTGTACCTTTTTAGGGATTTTTTTCCCTCTTTATGGGTCCAACAGTATAGTGAAACATACAAATTTATTTTCCAATTGAATTTTATATTTTTATTATTACTTGATTTCTAAAACACATCCCAAAAAAATATTTCCTACTATTCTTTAATTACTAAAACTCATTCCTAATATTTCTATTGCACAAGAAAATTTATTTCAATCAAATTTACTTCCTAATATGGATTCTTAAAAGTAGGTTTTATTTCTTCTTTCTCTTTGAGGAGTAAAATAAAAAAGTATTTATATAAATAACCGAAAAAAATTATAAAAAAGGCATTCGAGTTGGAAACATAACAAAATCATTAAGTTTTATAATGAGGATAACTTAGAAAATAAAATATAAAACTAAATCAAGCACCTTCTAATATTAAAGTATATATTCAATTAATTTTTTAAATAACTTTATCTAATACTCATTTTTTTAAATATATCCCAAAATTTTACTCTATTAGGAAATTTGCTTCAATTAATCTTAATTCTAAATATAAATATAAAAATTTACTTTTATTAATTATCGTATATATTCAATTAATTTTTTAATAACTTTATTTAACATTCATCTTTTATTTCTAAATCTGTCTCAAAATTCTACTCTATAAGAAAATTTACTTAATTAAATTTAATTCTACGTATCTGTTGTCTCTTATTTCATCTAGATGTGTATAAGATTTTTACATATTAAGGGTTAAAATATAAATGAATATGAAATTGTATTTTTCAAGTAAATTTATTATTTTTATTATCGCTTGATTTCTAAAATCCATCCCAATAAAATTATTTCCTACTCTTCTTTAATTTCTAAAACTCATTCCTAATATTCTAATACTCATTCCTAATATTCTAATAAATACAGGAATTTTACTTTAATCAAATTTATTTCTTAATATCAAGGCTTAAAAGTAGGTTTTATTTCCTATTTTACTCTTTGAAGACTATTTACATAAATAACCTAAATAATTAGAAAAAAGGCATTCTAGTTAGGGGACACAATAAAGTAATTAAATTTTATAGTAAGGGTAACTTTGGAAAGAAAATCTAAATCACTAAATCAAACTCCCTCTTTCATTATAGTATAGATTGATAGATATATATACATATATAGATAGATAGTTTTGTTAGTATTGAAACTCTTCTGTTAAAAAGGTGTGTTAAAACAAACAACGGTCACTAAACCGTCAATACCGCCAAAATTCCCTCCTCACCTTTCCTCTCACACACACCCAGCAAAGCCAGCAAGTCCCCCCCCAAAAAAAAAAAAAAAAAAACATTGCTATCCATCATTAACCCAAATTCTTGCAGAAAATAGCCTTCCATTGATCCCATCAAAAAGGGTGTTGTTTAGTCCAGAACCCCCACAAACCAAAAGGGTAAGAGAGAAAAAAAAAATCTTAATGAGTTTGATTAAGAAATTTGATGGTTATAATCATGGATCAATGAAAAAAGTCTTATTAGTTCTATTTTTTTAGGTATTTTTTTCACCTAATATTGCATGATATGGGATATGAATATATAAGTTGTTAGGACACTTTCTCTTAGCTTTAATAAATTTAAAATTCAAGAATGTGTAAAGATGTCAAATCTTATCGTTTTTGTTGATTTTTTGATAGGTAAAAGAGAGGGAAAAAAGTGGTAAAAGATGCCAAAGGTGAAAGTAAAGGAAGAAGAAGAGAGAATTGAGAAGATCATTCGCGGTCTTCTTAAGCTTCCAGAGAATAAGAGATGTATCAACTGCAACAGTTTGGTATGCAATGTTTAGTCCTTAATTGTTTTATGTTATTTTTATCTCCGTTTCGACATCTATTATTTGGAATAATACTTTAGCAACTTTTGAAATAAGATATATGTGAGATAAAAAGAATCCTAGAAAACGTGTTAGCAAATAATTACAGAATATTATTTGAGGCATAGTGAATAATTGGACTGACCAAACAGAGTCATGATGTATAAAATTAAAGAATAATCTAATACATCCAGAAGGTTTAAAAGTTATTAGGGAAATTCACTTTGCAGAGAAGGTATATATACTATGAAAATGATTGCAAATTATAGCTTATGCTCGCAATGATTCCATTGATATGCAACATCTATGAAATTCCTCAAGTATTCTGGTGATGAATAGATGATACTAGGATTTTCACAAAGGTAGGTTGAAATGCCTTTGGTTCTATCTATTCCCATCATAAACTTGTTTACCAAAGAAGATTGTAATTCCTTTAGGCTGTTACAAATTTAAGTCTGCATTTGATGCAAAGTGTGTATTTAACCATTTTGATATAGCTACATTCTCTAAATGTGGAATTATCAACGGCAATGCAGAGAAACTCATATAACTATTCAAGATCCTAGTGAGTTTTAGAAACTAATGCTGGCTTTGTTTTTCTTCTGAAAAGGTAATAATACAGGAGATGGGAAGGAAGGCCGTAATTTTTATCATATCGTACGCATAACCTCTAGAATTCTACTAAGAATTGCGTCCTTTCCAGTATTTTCCTGGCTTACAGAATCTAATAGAAATGATTGGAGAAGTTTATATCTGCCCTTTTGTTTCTGTTCTTTGGGATATCAGCAATTTGATTTAACTTGCTAATGGTACATATTTCTCCCAAGCAGGGGCCACAGTATGTATGCACAACCTTCTGGACATTCGTTTGCACGAACTGCAGTGGTGTGCAGCTTGTAAGTAAAGCTTTGGCCTTTTCATGTTATATTGTAGTCATTTCTAATTTACAACATGATATAAACTTCCAGAGATTCAGCATAAATCTGACAACAACGTCATAAAGAAGGCAGATTTAAGAGTAGATTATCGTAATTTAGTTATATGAGAAATTCAGGCTGACTGGTTCTTCTTAAAAAATTTCAGTCGAGAGTTCACACATCGAGTAAAATCCGTGTCAATGGCTAAATTTTCTGCAGAAGAAGTTGCTGCTCTACAAGCAGGGGGTAATGAGGTGTGCAATGCATACATTAACAGTTTAAACCTACTTTTGTTGCTTCAATGAGTCCAACTCATCTTTTTATTTGATGGCTTTCCTAAACTACAAATTCACAGAGAGCAAGACAAATTTACTTTAAAGCTTGGGATCCACAAAGAAATTATTTTCCAGATGGGAGGTAAATTCATTTGATTTAAGACTAGCATAGTTGCTTCATTGGAGACCTTTTTAGTCTGATGAGATATATTCCTATTCTTTCCAGTAATCTTCATAGACTTCGTGATTTCATCAAGCATGTCTATATAGATCGGAAATATGCTGGTGGTGCTATGAGTAATGACAAGCTTCCAATGGTTAAAGCAGTAAGCCTCTCTCAAATGAATAGATCCTTACAAACTGCTTTAGTTATCTGTAGTGGTTTTAACAATCTCATTTCTTTTTTTGCTAAATAGATAACTGATCTGTATATGTACTTTATAAGTAGTGATATTTGGTCCTATTTGTCTTTAAGGTAATTGAATGCGTCGAGTTTCTGTTGAATGAACTTGGCAAGTTTAACTTCAACTGATGTGCTTCTGTATATGCTAAAGGGTGCAAAGGATGACTACCAAGAGAGGCATTCATTTGAAACATCCAGTTATGGTGCCAGAGAAGACTTTTTTAAATTTCGTACTGATGATGCTCGGAGAGAAGATTTCTTTGAGCTGCATTCATTTGAAAATTCTTTTCCAAGTAGAAGAACTGACTATGGCTGACAGGAATTTAAGAAATTACATTGATGAAAGAAATAGTCCTCGATACAGACAAGAAAAACTGAAGTCTGGCAATAATAGTCGGACACCTTGCTTTGAAATAGTTGATGATAGGTTTCGAGAAGATGGAGCTGGAGCTGTAAGGAAATTTGAGAGTCACAGGTATTCAAAGGCAGACTCCAGGGCTCGAAGTAGTTCACCAATTTCTCAAAAGAGCAGAGATATGACAAACCAGCCAGCAATTCTCTTCCACTGAAAGACATTTTAGGTGAAAAAATTCCACAGCTAACAGTTGGAGAATATCCTAAAACAAATTCTGTTAATGGCTCTGCTCATGTTCAGGTTAGTTGAATTTCTGTTTCTGGTCATGCAACAAATATCAAACTCCTTTTACATGTTAACAGAGTGTTACTTTCTCCTGGAGGTCAGTACGGTTTTTAATTTAACTCGACTATACTTCACCCGACACTTCTTTGGTTGGGAAAGTCAATGCTGTAAATATGAGATACTTAGTTACACTCTTTTGAACCTTCATGTTACCGTGCTTTATCATACTTCAGGTAAAGGTGCCATGTTTTCTTCTTTATGCTTTGTCCTGCCATAATATGATACCAGTATTTTGTCAGTATAATTTAAAAAATTGTGAACAACCAACCTTCTTATGCACTTTTCTCTATAATTTTTGCAGTGCAATGCATGAAGAAATATAGGAAAACCAGTTTTGGGTTATCTACACATGTTTATTTAGAAATAACTGGATATTTTCTAGCTTCAGCTTTTGAAAATAGGGATAGACATGAAACACTACTTGTACTTGCTGAAGAATGACTAGGAACATTGGATAGACAATCCTTTTCTTTCTACTATGAAAAGGCTTTATAGCAATCAAATGTCATAGGGATCACTTTGCATGTTTTAATGCTAAAAAGAACGTGTAGTTCACTTCTCTCTCTCTCTTTTGTGGGAGGGCCTCCAATTCAATGCCTTTTGCATGAAAGACATACTTCTCATCCAATGACTTTTTAATGTCACTAAAGCGATGATCCCTGAAGTACATTTTTACTTGCAAGTTCCAGTTTGTGCTCCTGTTGCTGGATGTTTGATCTAATTTTTGTGTATCTTGATTTCTTTAGATTCTATGATTCTTGTGTTTCCTAACATCCTCTGCTTTTATGTTTTAATCTTTCCTTTTACAGACACCAGGAAGCTCCAGAAGTGCAGGCTCTGTTGATAAAAAGGATGAGGAAAACAAGAAAGCGAATACTCTTAGCAGCTTGATAGATTTTGCTGATAACCCTGAGCCTTCTGCAACTACAGCACTAGTACAGAATCAACAAACAGTTCCCGTTGGTGATGATGGCAAGAGCACACCTTCATCTGCAGGAAATGAGATGGCCTCTAGTACTCAAAATGCTAATTCACTTGAATCTTTATTGTTTGGACTGGCAGATCCTGCCGGTAGCATGCCTCAAATGCCTCCTGCTGGCGACACTGCCACCAGCTGCTATTGTAGGTGCATCTAATACTCATGTGGGTAAAGTTTCGAATGATGTTGGAATTACTACCTCTTCACATGTCGAAAATGCTGTAGCATTTCCTAGTAGTAGCAGTGACTCTAAGGTTAATCTTACTGATGCACAACAGCTGCCAGCCGTGCAGCAAAGTGAGCCATTTCAAGTCCCTATGGGGAATAGCGGCTTTACTGCTGAGCCGGCTACTGCTGCTCCTGAAGTATACAATCAGGTAAGAAGTTGATTTTGTGCAGTCCATAAAATATTGCTGTTGAAGTGTGGTTTACATACTGAGATGCAAAAGTTGAACTTCAAAATTTCATGTCCTGTCTGTCTTCTTATAATTTGTCTGCAGTGCAGTAGCTGATTCTACTCTTTATGCCTTTCTACAGTCCTCGAGTTCAGAAGCCGCGCATGCCAATGGTCCAGAAACGAATACTTCATTAGGACAATCAACACAAGTTGTCTCAAAGGCAGCTAACGATATAGCTAGCATGGGAAATGAGTCATCTAGTAGAAGAAAAGAACTTCCAGCGGTATGAGCATAACGAAATGTCATGATATTTTAAGTCAATCTAATTCTCAGAAATGTCATCTAACTATAGATTGTATTGTACAGAACCTTTTTACATCAAGCTATTCATCATTTGGTGCTGCAGTTCCGGGTTGGCAATCTACTCCACCTTATGGAATGGGATATGGCACACAGTACCATGCTAGTGCAATGGTAGTATAACTCCCTCTGAAATAACACAAGTCAAATTAGTCCGAAGAAAGAAAACAAATTCAAGATAATAGCAATTAAAACAAATTGCCACATGACAATTTTCTAATTAACACAACTTTCTGTCTTCTTCTTTTCTTTTTTCCGGTAACAGTCCATGGGAGCGCCCCAAGATTCAGTTAGATCAAGGAATCCATTTGATATTGGTGATGATGGTCCCCAACCTCAAGGCACCATGGTAAGGACATATTATCTTACTAATTCCCCACACCCTCCAAGACCACCAAAAAAAAAAAAAAGGGGGGGCATTTCGGCAGAATTGAAGATTTGTATACCACTGAACCTTCTTGGTGGTAAAGAAATTCTATGAAAATTCGTTTAATTTAGTCCTGCGCACAAATTTTAGCATATAGTTAAAACAATATAATCTAGACAAACTAATTTTTCATGGAGATAACTTGTGGCTTTTGTATGTAATTTCCACTCATGCACACTCTACGCGTGTGCCATTCAAGAAGTCAATTTATCAGACTTATAAGATATTTTTTAGCTACCAACTAAGTTGTAGTTTGGGGGCAGTTCGTTAGTACTTTTGAGGTGTTAATGAAAATGACAAAATTGGTGTCACAAATGCCCATGTAGTTTCCCTTTTATAATATCATTCATAAGGAGAGTATGTATTCAATATATACGTGAGGAGGAAAAGAACAGTTCAAAATCTATTCTTTGTTGATTTTGGAATTTGTCAATCCA
This sequence comes from Cinchona pubescens, assembly GCA_025175665.1. Lineage (NCBI taxonomy): Eukaryota > Viridiplantae > Streptophyta > Magnoliopsida > Gentianales > Rubiaceae > Cinchona > Cinchona pubescens. The sequence continues at coordinate 2,082,990 of JANKKI010000235.1, forward strand.
TCTCTTAAAAAGAAATTTTAGCGAGCACATCTGTCATATAAAGTGGCTCTTTGATTGTGCATCAGTAAGCATCTTGTTGAATAAGTGTGATGGATTGGTTAACTATTCTTATAAATTTGTCATTAGTTCTTTGAAGAGATCATTTAAGAAATTATGCCAATGATTCCTGTTAAAAGTAAAAAAGAGACTACAAGGACATAGATGTTTTCCTGAAAGATCATGAACGTGCAATAGCATGTCCAAATTACTTGGGAGGTATAAGGAACTAGTATTGGCATGGGAGAAAGTTATCTTGGATTTCCTAAAGCATGTTTCTTACAGATTCAGAACTAAATTGGTCATAACTTACCGACAAATGTACCTTACTGATACTTCCCCTATCCACCGTTCATGGCAACTTCATTTTAACTCATAACTCCAAAATGGAATATAGTGACTAATGCTTACTGACTTCACAGAACTAAATCGTGCATGCCTGTTAATTTAGTTGATTTCAGTTCAGATTCACCTTTGTTGCTGAAAACTCAATGTGAATCTTGTAGAAAGAATAGTTGTAGTAGTTTAGATTCCTCAAATTAGTTCTTGCTTACATTATCTATGATTGTGAGTTGCTTTTAGTTGCTAAATCGTGTGCTCCTTGAATTAAACTTACTAACCACGAAGTATTGTTTCTCTTCGATAGTTTCCTTCCATGTCATCTTTACAAGGGGCAATGCCAAATATGTTACCTTTGCAAGGCTTACAGCCTCAAGTATCACCATATGCATCGGCAATGCATCCACAGAGATCTTATGGAATGATGAGGCCTCCAGGTTAATGAAAGATTAATCACATATTTCTCTTCAAATCTCTTTGTTTCAGCAATATTTGTAACATGTTTCCATGTTGATCTGGTTATTCAACACTTTCAGGAGTATACATGGGGCAACAAATACCAAATAATATGCTTCTTTCCAGGTAAACTCTTGCTTTGGCTTCTTCTAAGTTATAACAACATATTTTCGACATTTCTCCTTGGATGAAAGAGGTGAACTAATTAGAGAGAAAGCCATCAATTTAGGCTCAGTGGTTGCTTAAATGGAAACTAGTGTGCAGTCAGTCAATTAATTCATTCCAAGATTTTTGGAAAATGGACCAAAAGTAACATCTTATTCTGGTATGTGCAGATCACAAGGAGCTAATAATAGCTTTGGTGGTAATGATGCTGCCTTTGCCTCTCTTAACTCTATTCAGCAGTCGAGTGGTATGAACAATGACGATGCCTTTTCCTCTCTTAATCCTATTCAACAATCCAACGGCGTAAATCCATTATCAGCTGCACCACATTCCTACTCATTGGGAGGAGGAAATCCATTTGGATAGATGCAAATAAAAACACATTCTGATTTTAGAATAATGTGGTTCTTCTTTTTCTGATCGCTCCCATCTGCCGAAGGAAGATAAAAGTAAATGAGCCAACTATGTACATTAATGTCATTGAATAAATTTGGAAATAATACATTATAAAGGGAAAGCCTTCATTTTAAAGTTTTAACAAGGATTAATTTTATTTTGTGCTTTCTAATTTATATCTAATTTTACTTTGCATTCTCAATTTTAATTTTAAACACTTTTAACCCCTAACAATCAAATTTATACCGGTTCATTTCAATTTTTAACACAATTAATGAAATTTTCCCATGTACATTCAAAATATCAATCAAATTTATACCAGTTCATTTCAATTTTTAACACAATTAATGAAATTTTCACATGTACATTCAAAATATTTTGACAGGTTATTTTACATCTTCTTGAATTTATTGTGCATGTATAAAGATTCTGTTTAATTTGAAGACTGTGTTAAAAATTGATTTAAATTAAGACATATTTTAGATTTAGCGGTGAAAAATGTAAAACTAAAATTAAAAATGCAAAGTAGTAGCTAAAATTAAAATTAGGCAATACAAGAGGCCGGCCTGCTAATTTGGTGGGATCCAAGTGATGGAAAAGGCTGTGGACCCGATAATTTAGTGTGGAAGTCTTTTTTATCATGAGGGTATTTTTTTTCTTATTGAGCAAATTTGCTCGAAACCACCTATTTTTCTTTTGGAAAATAATTAGGTAGATTCGATTTTTGATCTTACTTGTAAATTTTATGCTTAGAATTAAACATTAAAAAATCTTGCTTATATCAGTTGATGTCATAAATTCTATAAGATTTAATCTACACCACAAGATTTACAAGTAGAGGTAAAAATCAGATCTACCTAAAATTTGTCTTTTCTTTTATTGTCTTCATATGAATAATAATTTTAAATACGGTACAAGATTTCCTGTTACACACTCTATATTATTTTGATTTCCTGTTACACACTCTATATTATTTTTTATCACATTACTTCGTAAATTTTTAAGACTAGGTACTATGATTTTAAGATCCCTACCCATCTGATATATTTTCCTCATGTTCCGTCAACGTGTCTACATGACTACATCTGTAACTGGGGGAAACCTTCGCCATATAAACTAAATTTAATTCCACATTGTACCATTGAACTTATTGCACTAAAATTTTGATTTTTGGAATTTTTATCACTTACAACTTTTAAATTCTTTTCACTTTTGTTTATTTCGAAATAATGGAATCTTTTCATTTTCACAACAATTTAATAGCATGTACAACAACAATGCTGTCATAATATTATAAGTGCATATTTTTGTCTCTTTTTTAATATTTTTATAGAGATAATAAAATTTTTGTATTTGCACAATAATTTAATAACATTTACAACAATAATGCTGCTACAATATTATAAGTGCATACGTAGAGATTTCACTCATTTTATTAATGCTGTTTAAAACTGGATTGAAGTGGACCGCATTTGATATTTGGGGTGATAAAGTGTACAAAAAATTGAAATTGATCTTGGAAACTAAAATCAAGTATAAATTGGGAGTACAAAGTACAATTAGTCATATAAACTATGGTTAATTACACTTTGTTCCCTTGTAAACTTGACAGTGTTCTGATTTGTATCCTAAGAAAAATTTATATACAGTTTAGCCTCCTTTGACTAATGACTGAAGCCAACCGTTAGTCAAAAATGTTAGATTGCGGCATTAAATTACTAAAATACCCTCATATAATTTTAAGTTTACTTATATTTTACCTCCTAAGATAATAAAAACTTGCAATTTATCAGCTACAATGTCCACGTTTCTATTTTACCCTTGTAAATTAAGTTAAATAAAATGCTCGAATGAAGAATTTCTACTTTGACGGATCTTTATTATTTATCGATTAATTAATATGTTAATATATTTGTCATCATCCTTATGATTATTTCTGATATATTATTTAAAAAATTTAGTACTGAAATCAGCGTAATTAGAACTTTAAATAAGGTATCAAATTTAGTCTGGATCATGCATTGTCTCTTATTTTTTTAGTGAAAATGTTATTTTATTTTTGTTCTATAATCTTTGGAAGTCATATACATGCAATTTTGTGGTAAATTTTATAAATATTCTAATCATCTATACTATTATAAAAATGTGACTGGGGTGTTTTTCCCTTTAGGTGTTTCTTCCTATTTTGATCTACCTAAATTACCCATAACTAAAACGTTATTTACTATATAACTATTAGATAAATATGTAATTATGTTTGGGTTTGGCCCAAACACTATGTTTCCAATTTTGATCTACCTTTAAATTACCCATCTTATACACATTATTTACTAAGAGACTATTAGATAAATATGTAATTATGTTTGACTTTGGTCCAAACACTATGTAAGAATCCAACTTGTATGCAACTTTTAGGCCATTAGAATTTGTTTCTACAAAATATTAAGACTCTTTACGAGAAAAACCTAATATCCTTAAATAGTCTTACGTTAGAACTCTCACGAGAGAATCCTACAATCTTAAAACAATCCTTCAAATTAAATTCTTTCAAGAATAAATTACTTTGCATGCAGTGAAAATATTTCGTTTGAAGAAACTTTGTCATGTGAAGAAGTTACAGGGTGATCACTCATAAGTTGATGAGAAATTTTAAGTTTACAAATATAAGTGAATAAGAGATGGTTCCAACTTTATCAACAACAATTGTCTCTCTTTTTTCAGACGAGGATTATTTTTGTTTGGTCCAATGTTAAGAATGATAGTAATATCCTACAAAATTTGACTATCACTGAAAAACTATGATATAACCTCAATAAATTCTATAGACAGCTCTGAAGAAGAATTACTGTTGAAAAGTTGTCCCAACTAAGTGGAATATGAAGCTCCATCAGGGATTCTTCTCGAAAAGGCTCGAGGATAGTGCAAAGGTAATTCTTTACTGCCTTGCTAGAAATGCGAGCTATATCTCTAAATTTCTTTTCCAAATTTCTTTTATACTCATTCTTTTCCTATAAGACACATTAACAGTCATTTTGTATCCTTTATTTATTTTTCATAAAATTTGTCCTCACCTTTTTTGTATAGACCTTCTCAATTAAAATACTTATTACACTATGTTTCCTATTTTCATCTACCTAATTTACCCATAACTAAAACGTTATTTACTACATAACTATTAGATAAATATGTAATTATGTTTGACTTTGGCCCAAACACTATGTAAGAGTTCAACCTGTATGCAACTTTAAGGCCATTAGAATTTGATTCTGCAAAATATTAAGACTCTTTACGAGAAAAACCTAACATCCTTAAATAGTCTTACGTTAGAACTCTCACGAGAGACTCCTACAATCTTAAAACACTCTTTCAAATAAAATTCTTTCAAGAATAAATTAATTTGCATGCAATGAAAATATTTCATTTGAAGATACTTTGTCATGTGAAGAAGTTACAGGGTGATCACTCATAAGTTGATGAGAAATTTTAAGTAAATATAAGTGAATCTCAATGGTTCCAACTTTATCAACAATAATTTTCTCTCTTTTTTCAGACGAGGACTATTTTTGTTTGGTCCAATGTTAAGAATGATAGTAATATCCTACAAAATTTGACTATCACTGAAAAACTATGATATAACCTCAATAAATTCCATAGACAGCTCTGAAGAAGAATTTACTGTTGAAAAGTTGCCCCAACTAAGCGGAATATAAAGCTCCATCAGGGATTCTTCTCGAAAAGGCTCGAGGATAGTGCTAAGGTAATTCTTTACTGCCTTGCTAGAAATGCGAGCTATATCTATAAATTTCTTTTATACTCATTCTTTTCTGATAAGACACATTAACAGTCATTTGAGTATTCTTTATTTATTTTTCATAAAATTTGCCCTCACCTTTTTTGTATAGACCTTCTCAATTAAAATATTATTGTTATTTGTAAGTTACTTTGGTGGTGGTCAAGTTATCACCTTCAATTTTTATTCTATTGCTTATATTGAAAGGTTTTTCTTATTAATGCAGATGATTATGACATATATAAACATACATCTTATCATATATTTGGTATGTATTTAATATCAATTGATTTATAAAGTTATAAATTTTATTTCACCAGAATATAATGTTCTAACAAAATCATCATAATACCTATTTAATTCAACATTAATATACTTGGGGAAGGCAATCACTTATAAACAACAAATACGTAAAATTATTAGAACACAGATGTACAAGGAACTTAACTTCAATAACAAATAGAAATATTTGAATCGTGGTTATCTGTCTCTTATAAAATGAGAATGCTTTATCAAAAAATATCTCTTATACCTATTAGATTGTATAACTTCAAAAAAATAATAAATAAAAAACCTATCATGTTAGAATAAAATATTAAGTATAACCCTTCGCCTATATATGGTACTTTATTTTGATACAATCGTAAAAAATTATTTATTTATGTGTAAAGCTTTGTGCAATTTACAAATACGAAATCAAATTCCGTGTACAAATGAGAATAAAAACAAATATTATTAACAACCATCACCCCGACGAACTTGCAGTAAGATAAAAACAAAATTTAAGAAATAAATTCTTGCTCAAAGTCAAGCCAAGATGGTTCAATATTATCAATAAACACTAGAAAATACATTCTTAGATTGGCTGTCCATCATTATTATTTACCCCAATCTTAATGTTTTTAAAATTAATTTTCTTAAAAGCCATTAAAGTTCAACTTATTTACAGCCTCAACTAATTTTGATACATTATCTAGATTGTAAATATGACATAAGGTTTGTTTGGATATATAGATTTGAAATTTTTTTATTTGTTGGAACGATTTGTAAGGATAAAACGGATTAAGTTCAAATCAACTCAAATTAAAAATGTGTGAAATAAATGATTTCAAACAAATTTTTAATTTGGGTAAATTTGAAATTCATCTATTTGGGCCTTATAAATCCCTCCAACAAATAGGTAAATTTCAAATCTTTCCCAAAATCTATCAAATCAAATATAATATAATTGAATATTAATATACTATATTCTTGAGTTATTACATGTTTCATGAATTGAAAGGATGTATTGACTTGCTTACTTTATGATATATTGTCTGAATTTAAACCCAAATAGTATACTACACAGAAATGGATTGGAATGGAAAAATCTTTTCAATTTATTCTTTCTATTATTATGTTTGGTATATGAAGTTTAAGTTGGAAAGGCCATTTCATAAGGAAAATTATTTCTACTATATTTTGGAAAATCATTCATCAAAAAAAGTTGAAGAAAGTCCTTTCCAATGTCAATTTGAAAAGAGAAATTTATAAGATGTCAAATTTATCTAACTTTGTATCAAATTTTATTTACATAGTTGTAATTTTATTGATGTTATGGAGTCTTCATATTATATGTATTAGATTATATAATTTAATTATTTGAATGTAAAATAAATTTAATATGCATTTTTTAAATTTTTAGCATTAGGATAAATTATTAAACTGTATAATATAATTATTTGAATGCATAATATAATTATTTATGATCGGGATGAAGTAGTTAGATTATATAATATGATGTTAAAAAGTTAGAAAATTATATTAAATTTTTATTTGCATTCAAATAATTAAATTGTTTACATTCAAATAATTAAGTTGTAAAATTTAATTATTTGAATGTAAAAAAAATTAATATATTACAAAATTTTGTAATTTTTTAGTTTAGCGCAAAATATTTAAAGATTTTTTAATTGTAGAAATAGTTTATTAATAAAATAAGAACAAGAAAAGTTTTTTTATTTAAAATCCTTCATATTTTAACATCTAAAAAAATTATACTAAATATGAAATAAAATACATATCCATTCCGACTTAAATTACCAAACATTGAAGTAAGAATAAACATTCATATCTATTTTGGGTAGAAACCCATTTCGCATGGAATGGCCTTTTCCAATCCAAACTATTCCTGCGTACTAAACGTGGAAATTCTACAATCGTTGAGGAAACCATTCTATTGGCATTAAGGGTTTGTATAGAACAAATTTTTAAAACATATGATATTGTATTAGACAACACTTTAAAGCATATAGGATTGGTTCTCTCAAAGGAATTGTAGAATTTATCTTATACTAAGATTACGAGAAAATAAAAAGATTAATTTCACTTTACCTCCTTAATGTTTAGACTTACTATCGCTTTAGTTATTAATGTTATTTTTTTAAATGCTTAAATCTTTCCGTTAAATCCAACTCAACATTTATTATTCTTTTGACAAAAATACTCTTATCCTCTCTTTTTTTTTTTCTCATTTTTATATGATTTATTTTTTCTCTTTCATTTTGTTGACATGATTTAATCATTTTTTAATCATTTATCACCATGTCTTAGAATTCATCAAACTCTATTTATGGAAATAAAATAAGATATTTTAGGTGTCATAATAAAATAAGATATTTTAGGCGTCATAGTAAAATTTATACACACATCAATAATTATAAGATAAAAATATGTATTTTAGGCTGAAAATCTAACATTGTTAGTTTTCACTATTAGTTCAGTGATTTAAATGTCTAAAAAATAATATTATAAACTAAAGTGATAGTGACACTAAATATTGAGGGAGTAAAGTGAAATTAATCCAAAATAAAAATAGCTTGTGTCAGTCATAAGCGACAATGACTTGCTTCTTGCTTTTCAATGGGAAAAATGTCAGTACAATTATTTTAGAAAATCTTAGAGCATATAATTAATGTTATGGGTAGTGTTTTCTCATTTAGTGTTTCTTTATTTTTTTTAATCTACTTTTTTGTCCATAACCAACAAAATCTAACCGGAATATGAAGGTCCAAAATGTGAACAATATGAATACATGATAATGCTTACTTAAGCTCTCCTCCTCCAATTCCTATATAAATTCTTAAACTATCCTTAAAATTAATCAAGGGAAAATCGCTGAAATAGTCCTTAAACTTTTTTACTTTAGCCAAAATAGTCCCTCAACTTTTTTTGTAGCCAAAATGGTCCTCCAACTTTTATTTTTTAGCCAAGATAATCCTTTTATGTGAAATTTAAAATAAAAAAATAAAAAAAATTTATAATGACTACACCATAAAAGGATTTTTTTGGCTAAAAAATAAAAATTAAAGGATTATTCTGGCTAAAAAAAAAAGTTGAAGGACTATTCCACTAATAAAAAAAGTTGAGGGACTATTCTGGCTAAAGTGCAAAAGTTGAGGGACTTAGAATAGTTTGGCGATTTTCCCATTAATCAATATCCTATTTCGGGTTTATGGTAATACTTTAGTTAACAAATTTTGCAACCACTATGGGAAAATCTGGTAATTAATATTAGGCTGTAAATAAGTTTTATCTACTTGTGTATAATTTAAGAAAATAAAATATTTATGAAAAGATTATATTATTTCATATATTATTAAAACATACATAAAAATGAAAACATAAATATGTTCATATTTTAGGAAAATTAAAAAAATGAAAACAAATTTGGTGCTACTCAAATGTAATTTCATCTTTAGAAAAATATATACACATGCAAATTACGTGTGTTTTCCTAGTTTATAAGAAAAGAGTGTCTATGGGTCTCCCCAACTTAATACTTTCTGTTATAATCTTGATAAAAGTTCATATTCAGATTTGGTTGTTAAAAACTTTTCGGCTGTGGAACGAGACGACATCACCATTTGTTAAATTTGAATTACTTTCTAACATTTTGTCTAATTGTAATGGTTTTTATATACACATAAATTCTTAATAGGAAAAAATTCAGACACAGTCAAATTTACATAAAAACAAAGTATAATTAACCTTATAAACTATTTTAAAATTCCGCTTTGTGCAAAACTTTTCCTTGATCTGGTTGTTACGAAGCTTAAGCTCTCCCGTAACAATGGTAGCAGCCTAACTTGAAGTTTCTTTATCGCAGATAGTTCGCAGCAAGTCTAAATTTTACAAATAATTATCTATAGTTCTCTCTATTCCACTCTCTAGATAAAATACTGCTTTGCCATTTAAAACGAACAATTTTACGAATTGGTATACAAACTAACAAAATTAAGCACAATTTCATTACTCCTCGGAACAAACTAAGCTCAATTGCATTCTGTGACTAATATTTCACTTTACTTTTTGTACATAGTCCACATATTGTAATGTTTATTCTAATGGAAATTGCACACACGTCTTGTACACGATCACTCTGCACCCCCTCCTGAATCCACAATGACCAATGTCTCAATCCGTCATGACTATTACCCACAGTACTTGTCGCTTACCTAAACAGCTCCAGAGTCCCGACATTTGCCTCCTGAACTAAAAAAATTATACTCATCCCCCAATTACATGATTCATCTTTTCAAAAATTTATAATATAATGTTAAATGGCTTAAACACCCTTAGCACTATATTTTAATTTTTGTATTTAAATTTTGATAATGATGTGATAATTATTTAAAAATAATGAAAAATAAATTATATAATATTTTAATATAATCCATATCAATATATATCATGATCAAATTTTTAAATTTTGTTATTTTATTTTATATTATTTCGAATTTAAATATTTAATTATATTGGTAGAACAATTCCTAAATGGGCTAATTTTCTGTTGAAAATTCTTCTTTAAAGATATTGTGTGACAATATTTTTTTTATATAAAATTTGTGATTTTTTTGATGTCTATTAACATTTTACAATTTTTATATTTGGATTAACCTGTACAAATTTCAATATCATTGAATATAATATAATTCAACATTTTATCACATTTTCACTCACTAATTATTTTGTTATTATATTTAATTATAATAATAATTTTTATTATAATATTAGTTTGTTATTATATTTTATTTTTTACTAATTCTTTTATACGTATTGAACATCAAAATTAAATACATGAAAAATTAAAATATAATACTAAGGGTATTTTAGTTATTTAACTTGATATTATAAATTTTCTAAAAGATGAATCATGTGATTTGGGGTAAAGTGTAATTTTTTTAGTTTAGAGGGGCGAAACGTAATTACTTACCTAGTTCAGGGGACAAAGTGTTATTAACCCTATTTTTTAAAAATTCGTTAATATTTTAATCTAAAGGAAAAATTTATCTAGGTACTATTAAGGGGTTGGAGGGAGAAAGGGCCTTGTAGACCAGATAAGGGTACTTTGGCAGTTGTCTGGATTTCTGCAAAGTTTGGGATTTGAATTCCAAACTTCGTAGTAAAGAATGCTTTATGAAACAAATTTCTTGACCAACTCTAAGTTGGTTGTGCATTTTTTTTTTTTTTTTGGTCACTCCCCCTATTTTTTTTGGAAAATATTTAGGTGGACCTGATTTTTGACCCCACCTATAAACCTTGTGGTCAGGATTAAATGTTAAAAAATCTTACTTACATCAACTCATGTCATAAATTCTATAAAGTTTAATCCACACACTACAGAGTCTATAGGTGGGATAAAAAATCGAGTCTATCTAAATATTTATTATTATTATTTTTTTTTTAGACTTGGACGGTAAAAAAATAATTATAACCCATTTTTTTACTTATTAAGTTTAAGGACTTCTATTGGCCCTTTTTTTTTCTCAAAATTGTTTCTCGCATTGTCTATAAGTTTTAAAGAAGTTTACGTTCGTAATTTCTATAGGATTTGGAAAAAATCTGAATTTTTTTTTTTTTTTTAAACGCTATTAAAAGTTCGTAAACATTTCTAACAAAAACTCACCTCCGCATTGTACATTCTTTTAGTGGATTGAAACAAGTTTCCATTTTTAGAATTTTATTTTCCTTTTTGCCTATAAGTGAAAAAAAAAATCTAATTTCTTTTAATAAATTTTCACTTTTTTAGAAGTGAAGTCTTTTATCTTTGCTCTTTAAGTAAAAGAAAAATATTTAGGTAGACCCAATCTTTGACCCTACTTGGTTAGAATTAAATTTTAAAGAATCTTATTTATATCAGTTGATGTCATAGATTCTCTAAGATTTAATCCACACCGCAGGGTTTACAAGTGAGACCAAAGATCGGATCTACCTAAATATTTGCCTAAATAAAATATTTTGCCTACAATTGAAATACTAGTAAATCTGATATATCTTTTATTTTATTTCATTCTAAAGCTTAGAATCTATTATTTATAGTTTGACTCATTTATTAATTACACATAATGTTAATTTAGATAATTGGTTCTTTCTATTTTGGATTCTTGTTTTAATAATCTGATTGATGCTATTATTTTTTATTGCAATTTTTTTCCTAGAAAGTTAAGTATAAGTTCAAGTTTGAGTATGCTTGATTACAAAATTCAACAAATTTAAATCGAGCATGAACTCATTATAAGAATGTCGAGTCGAATTCGAGCTTCAAAATAAAGTGCTCGATTGAACTCAATTTCAAACCTTTATACATAATACATCAATCGAGTTCAAGTTCGAACATATTTAATCTCGATTCAACTTGTTTATATTTTATATAACTCTTACCTCACGTTTGATACGCAGCAATGGCATGAAACGGAAAGACTAGAAATTTGTCTTATATATGGTCTCGTGTGCTCTATATACAACTTAGAAGTAGCTCAGCCACTTGAAGTAGTTGAATCTGTATCTAGGAATAGGTTCAAAAACCACAATACTTTGCAAATTTCAGATAAAAAGGACAATATGTTGGTATTTGCCCTTTTCTTTGAGATCGTAGAAAAAAAAAAAAGAAAAGAAAAAGACAGACGGACAGATATGTGAACTTCTAAATTAATCATGTTATGTACATTTTACAAGATCATGTGTGTATTAATATGCACAATACCATTTATTGTGACACTTGTTGAGCTAAAAAAATCGAAATTTTTGCGCAAGATGGGCAAGTTCTTGAATTAGTCTTGCCTCTTATCCATGAGGAGCTTTTTGAAGTGGTTAGAAAGTATAACTGGTAAAGCAGAGCATTTTGCTGAATTTGAACCTATCTTTCTATTATGTCATTTGGTCTTCGTATGAAATAAACAAGAAAGTTACACGAGAATCTGTGAAGTTTGACAGTTTCAATTTATCCAACTCAAGATTTTGAAAGTACATTGATCTCCTCTATAGTTTAAGCTTATTACTTGGGTAAAGATTCCTTTGCCAGTTAAGTTCCTTCTAATCTAGGTTAGTTGTTCCAGTCTATGTGAGTTGTAGTGGTGCTCTTGTTGATAAAGATTATAATAATAAAAAAAGAGAGAAGAAAGAAAAGAATCACAATGAAGTGCTTCTCATACAGCGAAAAATTCTAAAATGAAACAGTTTACGACATACTATAGTGACTGAATGGAAACTATACAGCTTATGTCTCCCAAACAAGGGGTGATAAATTTTGAAAAATCAAATACTACTCTTACGTTTGGCTATCCCTCATTAATAATATTGTAACCACAAAAATCAGCCAATGAATTTGGACTGATCAATAGGTCCCAGATGGAAGCTGTGATTATTCCAATAACTAGCAAGACATGTTAGCATTGTGAAGTATGTAGGACACCAAGAAAAATGTTATGGTTAATGGATGCATATAAGTTGTTCACCCAACCAAGTTTGGGGCCATAATAGTTGAGATTAATCATGTATGAGCTCAGATTGTATACTATTTTGTAGTGTTGAGGATTAACCTTCCTTACATTATTAGTATAGAATTTTTTCTACCCGTTTTACTTGATGGGATGTATAATATATGTATAAAATTACTATTTAAAATTTAAATAACGATTACCTGTTATGCATTTACAACTATTGATATAAAAAATTTCTACAAAAACCTTGTAGAAAAAATTAGTCCAACTGTTAAAAGGTCAAAAAAAGATGTGATGACCAGCTAAACTCTGTTGGGATGAAAATGAAGTGTTAAATCACTGACGACTTGTATTCAATAATCAATAATGTGTATCCAATTATCGTTTCTGGAAAAATAAATCTGTATTCAATAATGTGTACGTTGCCACCAACCCAACCAACTCTATAAAGCCTCTGAAAAGTCAAACTAAATTTGTGTATTGCTCAAGTGCTTTGAGTGTAGGTAGGCATGTTTGCGATCTTTTTATGGATACTTTGCTGCTTTTCTGTTTTTACTGAATGCTGCTTAATTTTACTTCATTCGTCCTATTCTGATTAATTTTATTACAAAGGGGATTTCATTACTTCACAACATAATAGAAATATGTTGTCATGTGCTCAATTGTATCTATATCCTCGTACCTGTTTCTTACAAATATAAGCACAACCTTTTCAATAGAGCAATTAATAAAACTAAGTAAATAAAGTTTAGATAGTAAGATTCTTTTTTATAATTTATTAATCGTAAGTTCGAATTTATAAAGATAGGTCATAGATTCACTTTACATTTTCTTTATAAAAAAAAGGGAAAAAGACAAAATAAAAAAGCCAAGAAAATGCCATAGTTTGAAGATAAAAGGGAGTAATAATCAATATTCCTTGAACCAACAAGAAAATGAAATAAAAAATAAATAAAATTAAGACAAGCCATGCAGCTAGACCTGACTTTGTACACTATAAATCTGTAGAGGAGGTCAGATAGCTTAAGGAATTTGCTCAAATCTAAAAGGATAATCTATATAGAAGAGGAAATGCATCTCCATCTCATTTCCCCAATAATACATGGTTACTTTTTCTTGCACTGTCGGCAAAAGAATTAATGCAATCATGGCCTTGGAAATAATTTTGTCATGATGGAAGTTTTCCTGTTAAGTGAAATCATCTGATTTGGGGTTGAGCAACTGGTTGAAATTGTTAATGACCAAATATTATAGATGTAATCACATTATTGTTCGTCAATAATTTATTTTATTGTTCAATATTTAGTAATGGACGGTACTATTTTTGCAAAAACGTACACCTTTTTTTGAAGTGCATAATTGCTCTCAATTTGCACAAAAATATTTCATCTAAATGATTATATATCTAACAGCTTTAATCAGAGCTATTAGAACTCAAATTTGAAACCCACCATGTACACATGATACATCAAGTATTATGTAGGTGTAGATATTATTATCTATTATAATAATTTCTTAACATATTTTTTAATTATATTTTGTTTTACATATATGGCTTTTAAAAGTCGATACAGTCAAAAATAGTTATCTAAATGGAGCTAATGATATCTTTTCATTCTTTCTATTACGGAAAATATTTAAATAGACATAATTTTTTATTTTACTTGTAAACTCTGTAGTTAGGATTAAATTTTAAAAAAATTTATTTACATCCGTTAATGTCATAAATTCTCTAAAATTTAATCCAAATTACAAAGTTTACAAGTGAGATAAAAAATCGAGTCTACTTACATCTTTACCTTCTATTACAATACCTATTACGAAATCAAAAAAGGACGTTGCCTGGGGTGGACATATGCTATTACTACCATTAAAATGTGTGTACCTGATAAAGAAAAGTCTTTGCAAAGTACTTTTAATTGCCACTCAAACAGTAATCATGTTTAGTATTTATAAATAGATTAATCTTTAGTATAAAAAAATTTCTATATATCATATATATATATTATTTAAATTTTAAATATCATTTTTTATATATAATATGCATCTATATTCGATAGTGTAGATCTGACAATATATCAAAGATTAATCCTTTATAAATTAAACCTAGCTCTCTTTTTTTTTTTGGGGTGGATCAGCAAGTGCTAAATCCTCTGGAGCTGACTAGATGGGGAATAGTACTAGTACTTCATACAGGAAAGAAAAGTTACCTGCTCAAACAATACTCATTAAATGCATTGCATTAAAGAGCACCAAATTAGCTGGCCATTTGATCTATAGATAGCCCATTTTTTGATCATATCAGACAAGTTTTCAACATGACCATTTTTTACACTATTTCAAGGAGAGAAAAAAGGGGGGTCTGAAATGGGAAGGAGCATGAGGATTTGGGGATTGATGATCACTGTTTTTGTGTCAATTATGTTAGCACAAAATGCCACAGGACAGAGCATATATGCTTGTTGGGGAGGTTGTTACAATGTGTGTTTTCTGCTTGATGGAAAATCAATTGCTGAGAGGTATCCATGTTATTTGAATTGCCTTGCCAGCTGCTTTCCTCAGTCTGAAATAGAAGACCAACTGTACTATTGCCATGTTGGTTGTTCTGCACAACGTTGCCTCCAAGTCAAAAATGGTAATTTAGCACTCTCTGCTCTACTTGTTTGTGTGTGTTTGAGAAAGTGCAACCATTGTTACCAAAACCCTCTCTACCTCTATGAGCTGCATTGCGATTCATGCATACCGAAATATAATTTATTTGCGTTCTAAAATGCAACTATTCGCGTTTCGAAACATCAAAGGTATAGAATCATAAATGGTAATGCAAGTGTGAGTAGTGAATATACAAGTGTTGCTAGAAAAATATGAGGCTTTTATTGCTACTAATTTGTATCCATTTTCTCTGCTCTTTGCTGTCTAATTACACATTTCTTCCTTCTTTTTTTCCCTTAAATTGGCAGATACTGCGAGGGACAAATGCTTTGGTGGCTGCGGAGACGTGTGCAAAACTTAGAACTGTCTTGCATTTGGTGTGGAGCATCCTCATTGGAAAGTTGATCATACTGCTTTATGTAATAAATTATAATGTCATATGGTTCTTTATCTTTTCATTCAGCTTCAGCATGAAAGGAATGAATTCCATGATTCCATCCTTTCACAATTGTCCCTATTTTTTATCTTGCTTATTTCTGATCAAGAAAACCAGTTCTTTAATTTACTTTGCTTTTCTTGTTCTGATTCACAAAGAACATCAACCAAGGTAAAAATGTTTCAACAGAAATCTGTACTGTTTTCTCAGCCTGAGAAGTTGATAATTTTGATAATTCCATGAGGTAGGAAACCAAATGTTACAACTGCACTAGAGCCTACAAGTGAAACAGCATTGTGTCCCTTGAGTAAATAGCTAGCTCAATTCCTGCAAAAAATAATAGAACGCGCAAGACATCAATATGAAAATTTCCCAAAATCATCACCAATAGCAAGGGTATAAATGAATCTAATAAGTTGAACAATTCACGAGTTTGTAAATGTGCTGAAACTTGGCTTCAAACCGAACTCAAAAGAACTTTTTATCGCGTCACGTTCGAATCGAGTTCAAGTAGTTTGAGATTTTTATAAGTAAATTTAAAATTTTAAACTAAAAGAGTTGAGCTCAATTTGAGCTAAAAAATTTATTTAATACTAAATTTTATTTAACCTTTAATTAGCGATGAATCAAAATCAAATGAACTCTTATAGAATTCATGTAGCAGGTTTAGAGCTACCTAAAACCGAGTCCAAAACTAACTTGCCAAACCAAGAGAGGGCAACATGGCAGCATGTCATAGCTCCAAAAATTTAGATTGCGAGCAATCTGTTAAGATCATCAATCCAATACCAACTGATAAAGATGTAGCTGAAATGTCCTTTTCAGGAAAAACATCGGTCGACAACTTAAGCACAACAATCACTGAATTTAAGATTGACAAGGAAAGTTCAGGAATTGTGCTGCCCTTAATGAAGCCTTCCTTCCATGCATGCTTAAACATTTTTCACTACAACGAAATACAGCACAAGTAATAAAATATTTGTCTACAATTTATTGATAATAAATTCGAATAAAAGGTATAAAAAAAGACTTGGACATTTTCACAACTCCAGCAAGAGATGGTCCAAATTTACACCCTTTAATTGCTTTAGGCCATCTGACAATTGTCAAAACTGCACCTAACAAAAAGATAATGAAAGCAGAAAGAGAGAAGTTATGATTATTCTTAAATATTTTTTGCTGTTTCTGGGTCCATTGTTGTCATTGGCCCCCCGTCAGTCTCTGCTGCAACCTCATTATGATCACCATCGCCATTAACAACCTTATAATTTCAATAGCACGAATAACAGCCAAGAGCAATCCTAGTTTCTCTGCTACTTGGTACAACTACGTATACATAATGTGTTATTTTATTTAAAATATTCTGTGTGATATGCGGTATAAGATATCGAAATACATGAATTAATATGTAATTTATTGGGTTATTTAACGAATTAGGTGACTGTATTTTATTTAAATCTAATTAAAATTTGACAGTGAAATATAGTGGTAAGACATTTTAACGTCACGAGTTCAAATCACCAAAAGATAATTAGAATTCAACGTTTCAACTATAACTTTCATGAGTTCAAATCTCCAAAAGATAGTTAGAATTTCACGGTAGATCCAGAATTGAAATAGGAATTAGCTTATACAGTTGCACAAAACCTGTGACAGCAAGTACAAGTAAAATCTCCGCACTGCATATCCCTGATGCCATAACTTCTGGGATACTAAAATCTGCAACAAATATGGCCACTGCTGCAATTGACTTCACAGGCTAACACTTCCATTCAAGTTATCTCTGGGTATTGGTAATGACAAAGTTGTAAATACCAGTAAGAATCAGTGTGCTGCCGCAGTGCCAAAAAATTGGGAAAACAAGTGCCTAAATCCCCATTGCACCAATTAACTCAGCCTACTCTGATCTGAATATTAAATGTTTCCCCTTTTTGTACAACATTTATCCTTTGGCCTGAATTGCAGATTTTATGAGTATTTCTAAAAGGTTTTCCATGGCAGCACTGTTTGGTTTTAGTGGCCTAGTGTTAGGGGAATTCTTGATCTTGAAATAGTGTAAAAAATATGTGAAAAAATCAGCATTTGTTTATGTTGGAAAGAGGTGAATGTATCGAATAGGGCAAATCTATTCGCTAAACTTTTTAAATGTATACTTTTGGTCATTCTGTTTATTTCCATTGACAAAAATACCTGAATTAATTCCATTTGCTTCAGTCAGGAACTAAATGTATTGATTCAGAAGTTAAAACGCAAGAATTGTTGTATTATTTTCATCACAATAGAGGGGGTTTTAAATAAGGAGGCCTAACCTCTAACCTGGGGTTTTTTATTCAACACAAACTGAATCACATCATATATCTGGAATACCCATTGCGTAAGAAGTTTACCTGGAGCTTTTTAATCATTCAACAAAAACTGATTCATATATCATATATATGGAGGGATTAAGTAGACTTGATCTGTAGCCGTAGACATTGTAGTATAAATTAAATATTATGAAATTTGTGACATTAACTGATATAAATAAAATTTTATAAAATTTAATTTTAACCGTAAAGTCTATAGATAAAAATCAAAATCAAACCGAATTTATGATAATATTTTTCATATCTCGAATCCCCATTAGAAGTTCCTTGGTGCAGAAGGATTTGACACTGATTGGCCCTTGAAAGTAGTCTGAAACAACCACAATAGCGCGTAAAGAGTTGTAGCTTAGAAATTTGAAAAATTTTGTACCAAATCATTACCTATGTGTACTCGCCTCTCTTATTTCCGCGAACTAGTAAAGGAACATGAACTTGTTGTATAGATGTTTGAAAATGTTAAAGTATTTAATTTTTATTGATATGAATTAAAAATTAAAATATAATTAGAAATACTAATTATTTAATTTTTTTAATTTATATAATTTCTATTTGTAAACGTTTAATCAAATTAAAGAATTTTTTTGTAGTTTGTATGAGTTTAGAGATATATTTGTTCATAGGTGATTTTTATGTATTTTTCTTTAGATATACTTTATTAGAGATATAAGAGGTTTATTTAGTTTAATAGTTAAAGTAATTTCTTAAAAACTAAACTGTATCGTGTAAATAACACTTCTATCTTACAATTTTTAAAATAGAAGTTTATTTCCACGATTGAGAATTATTGATACATTCTACAATGAGTTTTGGTTCTCTATTTAACTTCAAAAATAAGAAAGTTTAAAGTATCATCAAATTGGAGTACAATGTATCATAAGATATATTGAAGTTTATTGTTATATTCATTCTATAGTTTAGTAATCAAAGAGGATAGTGTAGTCTTGATTTTAAAAATGTTAATAATTTATCAAATTTATTGAAACTTTTTATTCTCTTCAATTATTCAAATTCTATCTTAAAAACTTTAGATTTATCAAGTGTATTAAGATATTTGATTATTCTTGAATCTATATATCTCTCTTGGAACCAACTTATTGAAAGAACTATTCGTATGCAAATACTAAATAGTTAATTTAGGAAACAAAATGTCTCTTAAGTATATAATTTTCGCAATTACATGAATTATGTCATAAAAATACGAAAAAAGTGAAAAAATTCTCTAACAATATTTAGTAATTTATGGCATGAAATTTAGTGATTAATTCATTGATTGATAGTAGTAAATTAAGAGTTAAAAATTCAATATTATAAATTTTGATAGAATAAGATCAACAACATATAATTACAGTGGTTTTCAAGTTGTACATTAATAATTCAAAAGTAACAATAAACATTTAGTATATAGGTTTTATTAGACAAAGTATATTTTAGTTAAAATCTAATTAGTAACTGATTCTTTGATATCTCTATGTTTTAGTATTTAATTTTTACAATTACTAATATTCAACATTAGATATTAACAGGTTCAAAGATAATAATTTTTTGTTGGAAGACAATTCTACTAAAAAGTTTAGCTAACTAATATTTTGTGATAGGAAAAACGTAATTCAGATTACATATATGTAATTATTAAATGCATAAAAAAGGAACTAAAAATAAAATAAGAATTGCAAGATAAGAATTATGTTCTTTTAAAAAATAAAAAATAAATGTGGATCACATTTTTCATCCCCCTTTCTTCCTCGTCCAATCAATTTAACAATAATCGAAAAGATATGCTCTATATTATATTTGTTTTTAAGTACACCACATAAAAGTCAAATTCTTTTCATATTATGGATAACGAATATTTTTCATCATTAAAAAGTATAGATAACAACATTAAAGACAAAATAAATGGCATTAGCGAAAGAAAGGTGAAGATGTTGACAATATCTATGAATAATGATATCTTTGCTTATACAATCAAGTTTAAATGGTCTTGAGACTTCTAATAAATTTTATGCCTACTTTGTTTTTTTTTTTTTTCTTTTTTTTTTGTGTCAAAAATAGAAAAAGATTTCAAAATTATTCTTTCAAGAGAACTCAAAAGTTTTATATGTAATAAGTGTTACTTTTTTTATTTAAAGATGATACCTACTATTATTTAACTTAATTTCTAATCCTAAAAAAAAATTTATTTACATACTTGTATAATTTCTAAAATTCATTTTTGAAAAATGGATACTTTATGGAAGTATCTATTCTATACAAAAATCTTATTCTAGCAGTAAAGTAATCATTAAGATTGAAAGTATATTTTAAAATTGTGTACTTTTAAAAAGTTAATGATATTTGTTTGTATCGAATACAATTTGGAGGCCAAATAAGAATAGATTTTCAGTTTGTAAGGTTGAATTCATAATCATTCAATTTTTTGGGCCACATTGTGAAATTTATTTTAGTTTGATACCAAATTGAGATTTTTTTATTTTTGTCAAGGATTATATTGAAATATTTTTTCAATTTGAAGAGTCAAATCAAGACATTTCAATTAAAAAGACTATATTGAGATTTTTGCTTAGTTCAAACGGTCAAAATGGTATGTGACTCTTTAAAATTAAAATAACATTGTTTTCCTTCTTTTCCTTTATTTATCAAATGAATTTTTCTTTTCTTTTTTTTGTCAAAAAATCCCATCTTAAATATAAACTATTTCTAAAAGAAAGCTTTTAATAGTTACTAATAAACTAATAATTTCTTTAATTGTATATAAATGTTATCTACTCTATTAATGTATCCACAACTTATATATATTGATAATAATCATATGCATAATTATATTTAATGAGAAATTTTATTCCATTAAAGTTTTTTTAGATAACTTTATTTAATATTCATTTTCAATTACTAAATCTATCACAAAATTCTACTCTATGGTAAAATTTATTTCAATCAAATTTAATTCTATATGAAATCTGAAAAAGTTAATTTTTATTTTATGTTTATGTACATTCGTTGGATTTTTTTTTCCTCTTTAAGGGTCCAAAAGTATTGATGAAACATATAAATTTATTTTTCAAATAAATTTTATTTTTTTATTATTGTATGATTTCTAAAACCCATTCCAAAAAAATATTTCCTACTCTTCTTTAATTTCTAAAACTCATTCCTAATATTTTATTACATAAGGAAATTTATTTCAATTAAATTTAGTTCTTAATATGAAATTTTAAAAATAGGTTTTATTTCTTCCTTTACTTTTTCAGGAGTACTTATATAAATAGTATAAAAATTTATAAAAAAATGCATTCAAGAAGGAAACATAACAAAGTTATTAAATTTTATATCAAGGGTAACTTAGAAAAAAAAATAAAAAACAAAATCAAACTTTTTCATTTATTATAGTCTATATTCAATTAAATTTTTTAATAACTTTATTTAATATTAATTTTTTATTTCTAAATTTATTTCAAAATTCTACTCTATAAGGTAATTTATTTCAATCAAATTTATTTCTTAATATGCAACCTTAAAAGTAAGTTTATTTCTTTTTTTATTTTTGAAGATTATTTATATAAATAACCTGAATAATTATAAAAAAAACATTCAAGTTAAGAAACATAACAAATTAATTAAATTTTATAACAAAGATAATTTCAAAAAAAAAATCTAAATTACTAAATCATATTCACTCGTTTAATATAGTCTCACAAATATTTAGTGAATATAACATAGTGTTATTATCACCATCTTTGACTCGGATCTAGCATTATCACAAGATTTCAGAGTAAATTGAATCGAGGCAGAAAACCGCAGAAAAGAAGATGATTAATACTAACAAAGATATAATACCATAAAAACCACAAGAAATATCACACATTCTTAAATTTAAAATAGAAAGCATTTAAACATAGATTTTGAAGAAAAAATTGCCAACACTAGCAAAATATCCTTCATAATTCCAAAAGTGATAAGTTCTCGTTCTTCTAAAAATGCAAAATTGGGAAGACTTGTTGAAATAAATAAACCAAAAAGAGAGCAAGATGCAAAATGCAACAAGCTACTTGTCTTGTGTTCACTTTTCATCCTCTTCACTCATCATCCTCCTCATCCTCATCATCATTTCCAGCAGCCGAATTCAATGCATTTAACCTCTCTATCAGCTTAGCCCTTCTTTCCTCATAAGTTAGCTTTTTAAGGTTGTACCTGAACAAGAAGTCAGCAGAGGGTGTATCAGACAAAGAAACCATCTAAATGTTTGGCAGACAGAGAGAATCAGCAGAAGTCGAGAATTTCTCTATTAGAACACACTCATGTTGTAAAAGGTTCCAGTTAAGTAGGCTGAAGTTTAAGGGGCAAATTTGCTTCAACTCCATTAAACAGTTCCCATCAATTTCTAGAGAAACATTAAGACCAGAACTTGAAAAAGAACACTAACCTCTTGTGTTCTTTTGGAGGCTCCTTCACAGATTTCTTAGCAGTAGGATCAGCACGAATAGCTGCATGGACTTTTTTGTACAACTCCTCAATATTATCTGCCTCGAGACGGGCTAGGCCCCTTTTAATGTACTCACTGAAATGAGACTGATACATCTCTGGCTCATCTTCTATCAATGTCTGCATATTTAGAAAAACATAGTAACATCTACAGCACAAGGAGTAAAAGGAACCTGTCGAAACAAAAATAATGTCCATAGATGTATTAATACTCACTCTCATGTATGCAGCAACATGCCCACCATAGATGTACTTGCGGTGAACCTCAGGGTCAAGTTGTTTAGACTCTTTGCCGAATCCAGCAAACCTCTTTTCACCATGAGGAATGTCAAGTCCACCATCCAATGCACCCTAAAATCCAAGAAAATAATAAGTGATGTTGTTCAGAGACGTATAACGAACACCTTGATTTTGACCTATTTCCAGTAGGTCTACATGTTCAAAATTTGAATACCTTCTTGATTTTCTACCCTAACTTTTCCACTTCTCTTTGAATAACAGGGAACATATCATTTAAGACATCATGCTGGTCAAATCAGTTAGGCACCAACCATATCCATGAGATAAATACAAAAGCTGGAAAATTTACAAAAGTTGACAGGCCATATATAAGCAGAAAATGAAAGAGACTAAAAAAGAGTATATAACCTTGAGTGCCCCAAAAACACGATTGCCAGTAGTTGTCCGTATAAGACCAACATCCAAAAGAGCACGGAAAGGCCTTCTGCTTTCAGCTGGTTCAACAGAGTAATCTTCACCAGTAGCCTGGCAGTATAATAGCCCAATAAATAACTGCTCCCAGTAACTGACAAACCCCCATCCCCTTTACCCTAACTCTCAAGAGAAAAGCAAGAAAATATCACTTATACATTAACCGAATAAGTACACTCTGGTTACCTCAACATTTCCTTCATACTCCTCATCCATTTCAAGCTGTTTGAGAACTCGACGAGCCAATAGAAGACCAGTACAGTAGGCTGAGATACCAGATGTCACAGACAAAAAACAAGCAATTAGAAACCTGCTCAAGAAATCAAACTAAAAAAACACATCAATTATGTACCTGCAGCCCTTATAATTTGTCAGGCCAATTTCAAGGCCATAACGAGGCAATTCATGTGCATAAGCAGCTGCGAGAACAATGTCACCAGCAATGCTAGCAGAAACAATTTGTGCAGTAATGTCCTTGTTGGTCTAAAAACAGTGTCAAGGTAGTATTGTGGTCCAAAAATAGAACATCACTCTTTCCCAACTAAAAGTCAACGAGTTCAGTCAGTTGGTCACATGGTGCTAAATAAAATAGTTTACATGATTCAGAGCACCAGACATGAAAATGTAAAGATCCATACTCTATCACACACTAATCACCAAAAACAGACCACAATTACCGGGGTGTGGGGGGTAGGGGTGGTGGTGAAGATCAAGAAACCAAAGCACAAAAAAGAACCATGAAGCCACATCGTGCAAAGACCCATGCCTAGGCAGGAAAAAGCAGAGAAAACCAATAACAATTCTGGCGGTAAAACAAGCAATTACAGCAAAATTCGCATGAAACAAACAAACTTGGAAAAAGAAATACAGAGTAGGATACAAATCTCACGACAAAGCGATATTTTGGGGTATTATACTTGTTTTTGTCCTGATTGATCAACCGAACCCTAGCTCGATAGTCAGTCTTCCCCTCTATATAATATGAATAAAATTCAAATGAAAAGTAACGTAAATAACCTTGGCATTGTAAGAAAGTAAGAAAGAGAGAGGCTTAGTGAAAAAAGGGGGCCATACCTCTCCTCCTCTTGAATTGGACCTGGTATCGCTTACAGTAAGCTTTTGTTTTCTGGGCTTTAACAAATACCTGGAAGTAAAATCATGTTATCACATCTGCATGAATTAAAAAAAAAAAAAAAAAAAACTCCCACCAATCGTACACAGCCAACAGACCCACAGAAACTTGAGTGTGCCTGAGAAATTACTATCAAAGGGAGAGTCGGATTAAGCTACATTTCTATAGCAGACACAACTCTAATCCCATATCAATTCTAACGGAGAACCAAACACAGGCTAAATCAGATTTAGCTTCATTAGCCAGACAGTCAAATTTCATCAATTTCTTAAATACTAAATAATAAGATTAACTATTACCTATTCCAAAAATAAATAAATAAATCATAACAGGCGACATTTGGTAACCTAAAAACATCAAATTATCCAAATTGAACCGTACATTTTAATTAATCACTCAGAAAAACCAATCACAGACAAAAAAAAAAAATGAGGAAAAATAACAGTATAAACCAAATTAACTAAATTAAATCTCTCTATTAATCAGAAAATAACAAAAACATAAAAATTCCAAAAATAAAATAAAAAGAAAAACAAGAATCATCCTAGAGAACTTATAACATTTCTTCCACACAAAATTTGATTATACATTTTTCAGTTTTGCGCAGTTTAATGACATAGAAAATGGACAAAAATAGAATAAATAAAACTTGACGGCGTGGAGCTTCAGTATAGGGTTAGTATTTTACCATTTTGATTCCTCCGCCGAGAGCTGCTGCTGCTGCCGCTCGCCGCCGCGGGGTGTTTGGGTTAAAGAAGCTGAAGAAGAAGAAAGTGTTTGGGCGAAGGCGCTTAAATAGCAGAACTGAAATTGTCTAAAACCCTAGCCCTAACCTATATAGTGCGGGCTTATGATATCATTAAAAAAATATGGGCCCATAATAAAATTGGACCCAATATGGAATGGACTGAGTGGGCGGATGGATACGAAACTATAGGTCCATTTGGCTGTTTAGAATTGTGAATTTCTTATATGAGTCATGACTGAAATAATCAAATGCTTATGACATAAAATAGTCCGTGTATTTTTTTAATGCCCCATTTATGTAATGATGTATTTCGGTTGCCAATTAATTAAGGCAACAACACACCAATAGGTGGATTGTCATTTACAATTTGGAGAAAGGGCAAGAGCGTATGCATAGTTCAAATTATTACATGATGACCCTATCACTGATGCCCTAAACATTGGTTAGATTGAAATGAGCACAACTAAATAAAAGTATAATAATGGGTTTATATTAATTGGATCAAGCACGTAGGTTGCCAATTTGAACTTATAGACTACGTCTCTGTCACATAGTGCTATTTTTTCTGTTGATCTATTGGGTATGATTTCCTTCTGTTTGGACACTTTTAGGCAATAGGTAACATATTCAAAATGTAACAATTTAGTCCTTTATCCATTTTGACTTGCCTTTTGCTAAAATATATATATATATATATATATCCACATCTCATGCTAATAAATTGAAAGCCAAAAGTTGAAATACACAACTTTTATTTTATTTTGAAAGTTATTCATTACAAATTTTTACTTCTTCTAACTTATGTTATAACTTGCCACAATGAGTATATATGTATAAAGTAAGAGCCAGATCTCATAGGACAGCGGAAATAATCTTATCAAAAGTTATGCATGTAACATTAGAGTAGTTGAAAATCTTAGTGTCAATCACAAAATTTAAGGCAAAAAGTATAAATGCAAACCATCACAAACATTCAATTCTATGGTTCATCTACCTATCACAGAAAGTTCATAATATGTTGTTAATTATGAAGTGTAATCTTTTTTTTCTATCTAAATAATCCGTACAATTTTTATAATCAAATGGCAGTTTAAGCATATTTTAACTTTTTAAAGGAGGCAATGATATTGTAAAGATGAATTTTGTAGAATTTAAGGGGTTGTTATGATAAAATGTCAAAAGCAAAATTTATTTTTGTTGTTATGATAAAATGTAAAAAGCAAAATTTATTTTTCTAAATTTGAGGGAAAGGGAATTTCCACCCTCACTCAATTGGTAAATACTTGTTTGAATCGCGATACATGCACCATTATCTTACAATATTAGTAGGTTTCATGTGAGTTTTACAGCTAGGCTCACATCTTTTTATGACATCACGGTGCATATGAGTGTAGCTTCACCAATGGACACATGTATATGACACTTTACTAAGTTTTTTTTTTTAAATATATATATATATATATATATATATATATATTGTACTTTTACCCTATATGGTTATTATCAAGGATCCCCCTATAGTGAGATAATGAAGATTGTTGCAGCATGAGATATTCTTTTAACTGGAACATCTGACACATTTGTCTACTGGTCGATAGTGACAAGCTACCAGAGTTGTTACATGCTACTGGTTGAGGAGATTTAGGTATTTAAGTAAGTTATGGGAAAAACAGTTGGGTAGAATATGTGTATTAAAAGGCCCAGCAAACAAAGAGTTTAATAGCAATGTTGAAAGCCAATTTGACATATTATTTTTTTAGGCTCAGAATTTCCTTCACAAATAGGGTTAATTAAATCCTTGTTAGCCCAAGTACTATTGGTTTGTCACTTGTTAGATTGTGACCTCGTGGAATATGTGAAAGAATAGTCAGGTCAAAACTTAACTTTTCAGCCTGTCGTTTTCAGAAAGGAGATAAAGTATTTCTAGAAACCCTTGTGTGATTAGACATAATTAATCAAGGATGGTTTTATGTTGTGCAGTGCGTTTAAAAAGTAAAATCTAGCAACATACACTGATGGATGCCTTTATGACTGAGGGAATGCAACTGTTTTCTCAAGGTTCGTGTTGGAAAATATGTATTACCACTAACTGCAGCTTCAGCAACATACGTTCATGATACATTATTTGGAGCGATCAATTAAAGGATAAGATAGTAAGTTACTAATTCTAGGCAAATAGTTCAAAATTAAATAGACTATTGTATTGTATGCATGTACTGCAATTAGTCTTTGTATTTACTTTTTTTATGCTGGGTACATGAGTAAATTCTTTACTCCATTGAAGTCGGTAAGCATCATTAGATTGTATGTTGAACCCACAATAGAAACTAGGAAGAATATGCAGTTGCAGAAGTTAATGAATTCTCTATTCAATGAATGGAAGTTAATAAAAAATTATTAGATTGTAGGGAAATAATAACCCGGTTGATAAATGCTTTTATTTGGTTTTGGTGTTTTAATAGGTTGAATTTGAATTGGAAGGTGGACAAAGATTAGAAAACAAAAATGAGGACACAAAGCATGGAATTTTTAGAAGTAACCAATGTGGTGAGAGATCTTTCCAATTTGGTGTTGGAATTGAACAATTAAAACTAGTCATTGATGGTATGAGAAGGTTGGAGATAAATGAGCATTCTATTAATGCAAAAATGGTGAAAATTATTAAAAAAGAAAGTATTAAATGACATGGAGTTTGATGAATTTAAATGTACGAAAAGACAAAAGAATGGTGGGTAAGAGTTCGAAGTAGGTAGTCTCTCTTTAGAGTGCTTAGAGATAAAAATGAAGGGATTTGATTTGAATAGGATAGATGATGAATGCGTAGAGTTAGAGACTGAAAAGAGAGTTACATAATGGGTTACGGTTAATTTAATTCTAGATATCGAACTCATTGACGAGAATGTGAAAACTTGCATGTTTAGCAATTTTGAATGCGATTTGAGATATATTAAGAAGGGGTTTCAATTAAGTTTGGGTGACAGTAGTGAATATAAATTTTGAACTTAATCCTAAATGTGAAATTCAATCAATTCTCTGATTCGATGATCTTTTTCTTTCCACAAGGCTTGCTGCTGACTTTCTCCCTTTTTCTTAATTTATTCGGACATACTTTTAGTTGTATCCAACAAATTTGCTGCGATGAATCAAGGATTACACAAATTACAATATGCATTCTCTAATTTTTCATTAATTCTTATATTCAACACATTTTACAAATCAAATGAGCTACAAAGCATCCAAAGGCTAAATATAAATTACCTGCAAAAGTCACATTATCTAACTTTTCCCTTATTGCTAGATTTAAGATCGCCCTTTGCACGTGTGAATACAAGGTCTAAAATACCTACCTCATGCCTGTATCTTCTATTAAAATCACTTAACCATAGCTTGTTCTACTCTCTATTTTAGACTTCCATATACCTCTCTTTCAAACCAAATGTTTCCTTCTCCAGCACTTTTACTACATGCTTATACCCATCGTCAACTTTTGATTTGAGCTTATATAGTTTCTAGTAAATTGAAGTTCCAATGATCCGTACGTGGCTATTTGTGACAAACTTTGGGGGCTGTTTACCCTATTCTCTTGTAGTAAACTTCTATTGTTTCCAATTCTTGTCTAATCCTTCTAGGTAAAATGCATGATTCGGATATTTCACCCATTTGCTTATAGATCATGATCATAAACATGTACACAAATAAAAGTCCTTTTGATTTCATTTTCAAACATAAACATTTCATCACTTGATTAACTATATCAAACTCTACAGACCATGATAAATCAAGTACCTTATACATTGTAAATATGTACGTGCACCATCTTTCGAAACAAATAGTTCAGGAATATAGAATCAACAATCCTTGTCTGTTTAGATATTTTTGTATACTGCACAACACATTTTGAGTAAAAATCTATAGGGCATGCTTCTCCAACAATAGAGTTTTGGTTGACATAACAGGACTAGTGTTTGTAGTTTGGTGAACAATTTTAACCGTATTGTGCCGCAACCATGCAATTGCAAGGTAGAATGTCTATGCTTCCTAATAAATTTGTACAGACACATCTTGTCATGCAGATAACTGTTAAGGAATGCATTCAATGACTGCATCTTATTCCCGCAAAAAACTATCCTTGTAGTGAGCCTCTGTCTAGTGCCTTCGTTTATGATATACCACATTAATCAAACCATTGTTTTGAAGCCCAAACTCATCAACCAAATTCTCCTAGCAGAGGTGAAACTCACCGATTAAACATTTTGCAAACATCAACTTGCTGAACCAACTAATGAAAGCATTATATTTTACACTTATTCATTTCAGTTCAAATGTCGAAAACATAAACGATATTTAGTATTGAAAAAGATAATTTTATAACCTTTCTCATTGATTTATCACTATTTGTCAATACCGATATAGGACTTTTCATATTCATGGCTTCAAGAAAAATTTCTAACACCCACTTATAGGTTGCAAAGGATTTACCAGGTAATAGAGCATAACATAAAATAATGCTAAAATAATGGTTGCTCGCCTCGGCAAGAACACAACTAATGGCTTTCTATAATTATTGGTCTTATACGTAGTGTCAAACAAACACTAAGACATCACCAAACTTGTAATAGTCTGCCCACGTATGGGAATTAGCACAAAATAACCTGTGTAGTCTTCCTTTACTATTTGTGTTATATTTGTAGGAGAATATATTGTCAGAATCCTTCCTAGAAAACAAATACCCAATTGCATCCACAACAATACCCATTGATATTTCTTTTGTCATCTCAACTCCCATTTTGTTGTATAAATGCTTTAGCACAAAACCCACATTTTAGTGATGGCCAGATTGTAGAATAAATTGTTTCATTATTTGTGAAGTCTTGACACCTACTATTTTAAGTATTTATACCTGTGCACAATTACATTTACTTATCTTTCACATGGACTGTAAAAAAGGGACACGTGATTCAAAAGCTATTTCATGATTATGCTTAGGTTCGAATAATGTGACAACATACAACAACTTTTAATAGTTAAACTTTATTATGAAACAACTATACCTTGAAACTATATTATGTCTTTACTTTATGCTTCCTTATCCGTTTTTTAAGGGACGCCAACTTTTTATCCCTAAATCTTTCCCTTGAACATATGCCTATTGACAAATTGTTATGTCATCTCCATTACGCTTATTGTATTTTCTAATACTAAATTCTTTACAATTAGCATACATATTATAAAATCCATTTGCTTCTGTCACAGTAACAAAGGTCATCTGGAAAATTGCTTTAATTGAAAAGGCATCTCTCTCATAATAATCTTCTCTTTTCGCACCATCAGACAATTCTTCTTCATTACCGCCAACACTATTACTAGAAAAATTATCCGTATTGAATTCAGTTTTTGTTAAATTATAATACTAATATGTTCAAATGATTGTTCATACTAAAGGCCTGAAAAAATAGGCATAAGAACAATTGAAAATAAATAAAATAAAATATTTAAAACTAATACAATAACTTTCAGTCATAAGTAATAGATATGTTTGACAATTGACTTATACATATAATATTCATAAATTCAAGAATTCTTCTATTCTTATTACACTAAATCACACATTTAAACATCCTTTAAGTATTAAATAATTATCTTATTAGGTTATTTTGTTTTCTAAATTTAGATTAATAAAATTGTCCATATGACTTAAAAATTTACAAGTAATTTTTAGTTACGATTACCTTATATTTTCAGTACACTTTACCGATCGACCCTGACTGAAGTTTTACATATTTTGCGTTACATATTCTTCACTATTTAGTCTTAATCGGAATTCAAGTTTACCTTACTGTGACAACCATGAATAAAATCCTTCAAAATATTATAGAATTCTTTTATCTCCCTAACTTCTAGACATTGTTATCATTCAATATCTTCTATCAACTACATCATTTGCTACAATGTTTCACTACCATTAATATTGTTTACTCATTACTATCTATCGTGAAAATTACTCACTTTTGTTTAAAAGTTCATACAACTACCATATATTTAATAAAATTAGCAACAGGTCTAAACATCTTTTTCCTTCTTGTTCCAACATTGAACATCATATTCATTTTTATGAACTAAAAAATAAACACACCAACACAAACTACAAAAGAGATATATATATATATATATATATATTTAAACTTAATTATTCTAAATAAAAATTAATTTAATAATAATTAAACTTTCCATTCTTACTTGTCCTTCTACAATGAATCAATAACTTTGGCAGCTAAATCTAAACAATAAACACATTGTTATCCATCCACTTTACAATTTCTATATAGATCTCTTTCACAATATAACTGCTACTTAGTATAACCATTATTTAAGATTGTTGGCTATTGATGTTGTTAGTTTCAGAATATTTATTACTTTACTATACTCAACTCTTTGTTCACCTAACAACAGTAAACGAAATGTAATTTTTTTCTCATAACATAACTTTTTTAAAAATTATTAAAACTTGTTATTTGAAAAACTCTATTTATTACTACGATTTATTGGCATTCCAAGTTTATCAAATATTTAAATAATTTACACGTCCAAGAATCATTTTACATTATTTTAAATAATTTAAACCACATATTTAATATGAACTGAGGTAAACATAACAATCAGCATTTTTAATTACCTTATTTTAATAATTTAGTGGAGAGAAAAATGAACAAATTGTTCAACCGGTCCCTTAGCCTTATTATATGGTCACCAAATCTCTTAACTTTTATATAAAACTCCAACGTCTTAGACAATATGTACATGTTTTGTGTGCTCATTGCTAGGTACTGCTCACTTTTGCCTAAAGTATCATCTTACCATAGGAAATTTCTTAAGCGTGTCCCAAATATTGGGATGCACTAATGCAATCCTATTAAATGCATGACACAAGTTGCAAATTTATAATTAATTAGGCATTGAGCTAATAGAAAGTTGAAAAGTACGGAGCAAAATACGAGATATGTTGGGTTCGTTGGCTTTTTGTTGACTTGTGTAACCGGTGTTGAGAAATCAGACATTGATTCTTCATTATTTTAATTTTTTTCTTTTTCATATTTGTATAAAACATTTTTTTTCTTAAAAATGTTAAAATATTTTCTTACATATAACATGTTAAATTAAATAGAAAAATGAATTAGTTACAAATAATCCAAATGCTTTTGAGAAAACATATAAATTTAACTAAATAATATGTCTTCGCATGAACAATAAAATCTTCGCATTAGTAATTTTACTACTAATCCTAGTAACTTTGTAAGAAATTTTACACGTGAAATTTTTCGTAAAAAAATAAATAACATATTAGATAAGTGATTATAAAGTGACAACATTTTGTACAATAAAACAAAAGTATATATTTTAAATGCGGTATATTTATGTAGTTATCACGGTAAGAAATAAAGTCAATTATTTAAACAATTGCTACATACAATTCACCATGTATTTTCATTGATATATATAACAAATCAAAAGTAACGATCGGTATGTATAGATTACAACAAGAATGTTTAGCAAAATATTTTTACCAAGCATGAAAATTCAAGGTAACAATTTATTACGATCGGCATGAATAGTTTAGCATGTATGTCGATTGATATATTGAAAATATAACGATAGTTCAAAAAAAAACTTTGAATAACTAAATTAAATAAAGTAAATGATTTGTCACGATCGGTATATATATATATATATATATATATATATATATATATATATATATCTGTAATTTATTTGCCATTATATGTGTTTTGTAGATGCTAATCTGAAGAATTATATCTCTTATATAAGAGAAGATACATTATTAGAAAGTATAATAACTATGCAACATGTAACTTTATGGACGAATATATTAATAAATTTATGCCAATATCTTGTTTCTCTTATTTTATTAAGTAACTAATTTTATTTTTTCAACTTTAATTTAAGAAAAATATAGGTTTCTTGATTATTACTTGTTAAGTTAACTATTAGAAAACAATACTTGCACAAATAAAATGACTTTCAATATAAAAACGTGCAAATTTAATGAAATTGATAGTATACTTATTTGGATCTCTTAATATGTACATTAATTAGTGCATAATTAACTCAAGTTAAATTTTTGGAATAACTTATATATATATATATATATATATATATATATATATATATATATATATGAGGGGGTGCATATGCATTGAAGATGTAATAAAAATGACATTCAAAAATAGAAAAAAAAAATTATGAATTCAATTTGGTTTTCTTATTTAAAAATTCATTTTTAGTTTTAACCAAAATGACATAGTTTTGGGAGAGAATAGATTAAGATCATGCGGTTCGATTTAATAACCATTTTCTTTCTTATTTTATATTTTTAATATATTTTGGAGCAAAACAGAAACGTATTCAGAGGTTTATTGAATATAAAATAAAAGTTTCTAATTTGGGAGAACTTGTATAAAGAAATATCATCCATAAATTCGTTATATTCTTGTACATTAAATCGTATTTTCTTATTGAAAATGATTTAATTGTGAGTTTTAGATCACATTATTAATATTACATAACCTTATATTATTGACAAAGTTTTTAAATTATTGAAAAATTCTACCGTCCCTTTTAAGGAACCATTCCCTTCTACTTTAAGGACTTGTACAGTACAACACTATGTGCTTTAAAAACTTGTACTATACAAGTTCTTAAAATCAAAAGAATGGTTCCCTCAACGGGACTGTAGAATTCCCCTAAATTATTACCTATAAATTACAAAACATAATTTTACACAATATAGAGTTAACATAATTATATTGTTAGCGAACTATTACTTACAAAATACAATTTATAGTGTTACACTGTCACTCACACATAGATACATTATTAGTATTTGTGACTTAAATAAGAAGTATTATAGTATTATATATAGTAGTATTGTATAATAGTAAAATCTCAAATAATAAACTTTAGATTATTGAATAATATGCCTATTAAACCCAATATTGTCACAATATAATACTCTAAAATTGTGTATTTAAGAAAAGACAAGTTTCACTTATACACTATATGGTTTGATAGTATTTCACATGATTCCCATATTATGGTTAAAAAGCTACAAGCACCACTGTGCTTTCGATTTAATTGTCCAGCAAATGAAAAGTGTTTCTAGTAATAAAAATTTTGAATGTCAAACACGAGTCATGCATTTTGTTTTGAAAATTTCACATCTTTGACAATTTATTACTAAATTAATTCCTCTTATTAATACCAATTCAATCATATAAATTATTTTGGGCAATATACAATTGATAAATTATAAGGGTCAACTAATAAACAAAAAAAAATATTTTCTTTATCCAGCCGCACCACCCTTCTTGCAACCATCTGGATCTCTTCCACCCGAAACTCCACCAACACCTTCATACTCCCAAGCTCCCGGCTACCCGGTTCTACTACCTCAATCCTCCACACCACAATCTCAACGCCTGGAACCCCTTTCTTCCAACCTTTCGTCCTACTCCTACATCCACTACCCACTGTTACCTTTCCCATCCCTTCTCCTTCTTGCCACCTCAACTCCCTAGATCCATCTTCTTCATCCCGAATTTCCCCTCCTCGCCAACTTCCCGCCCCTTAGATCCACCACCCTAGCCTCCAAATCCCCAACCCTCTCTCCCACCCCTATATCCACCATCCCGTAACCTACTCCACACTTCCTCCACCATTCCTTCCCCACGACCTTTTCTACCCTCCAGATCCCTGATCCCCTTCCTCGCCCCTAGATCCACCACCCTACCCCCTCATTAGGATCTCCTTCCCTACAGATCTACCACCCCACACCAGATCAACCACCTCCTCCCCAATCCTGTGTAGCCACCATCCCTACCACTTGCACACATATTTTTCTTTGAGTTATTGGAGAAGAAGGCACAACTTTTAAAATTATAACTAAATCCCCAAAGTTTCTATTTTTCGTTGTAACCCCTCGGCCATTATTTTTAACGTATTTTGACAAGTTTATCCTTAAAAATGACAAGTATTAATTTGCTATTTTTGAGGAAAAAAAATACTTCAGTGACTTCAATTATGACAAGCCCATAGTTTAATGACTAATTTGTGTATTTTGTTCTAAATAATATTAGAGTTGTATACATAGTAGTAATTAGTGACAATAATAAAATTTTGATGATTGAAATAATGTACATTAAGTCAATAATTATTAGATGAATAAAATAAGATTGGATCAATCGTAATATAATAATATTATATTACTTATGATTTTAAATTGTTTTTGCATTTTCTAGACAAGACTAGGTCACAATCTATTTTTACCTCTACTATAATTATGAAAATTAAAATAAAAGAAATGAATTAAACAAAAATAAAATAAAAGGGCCTAAAATAGGACTTGTAAAATGTGACAATTATTAACCCACAAATGAATATAGGAAAAAGTGTTTGTTCTTTAAAAAATTGGAACATATTTTAGGTGTGCTGAGTCATTAATAGAAAATTTATCAGATTATTCTCTTACCATTAAAATCCTTTACCTAGATAACTTTGGTATTCCAGAAACAATATATTTAGATTTAGGAGCACTGTTGAAGGAAGCATCCCCATCAAGGTATTAAAACTCAAATATCTCTTACCCCAGATTAATTTATTATTTGAAGATCAAAATCTTAGTTACTTTAAGCTAATTATGCATTTAATTAACATAAAAGCCAACTAAACACTTAGCAATGTGTAGCACATAATAAAAGAAGAATATTGAATCTTGAATCTATATTGAAAAAGTTCAACAAAAAAAGTAATCTTGAATCTATATTGAAAAGGTTCAACAAAAAAAGTAAGCATATCACAAATGTCACATTTTACAAAAATGATGTAAACAAAAAAAGAAAGAAATTGTAAGAGTAAGTAGTGTCATATCCTTAGAAGGGCTCACACGAATTATAAGAAAAAAACAATATAGCTAATATTAATTAATTAAAGTAATGAAGTTAAAAACTCTTAATACATTCTTAAATGAGCTAAAAAAAAGTCTAACAAATAGCTAATTAAACCTTAATCAAATAATAATTAAACTCATGTCAACCTTTTAAACTTAAAACTTAATTTTAACTGTCTCAAAATCATAAATAAACTATAGGGGTCAAATTAAAAAACTACTAAAAATTAGAGATGATGTCAAAGTAGAAATCAAGGTAACATTAAAGGACTAATGCCACAATTTGTGAAAAAACTTTGCTATTTATTAATTTACCGCTTTATCAAGTAGTCTAGTTGGATATCCCTTCCACACATCACCTAATGAAAAATATGGGGACACTTCACTTATGCACTTAAGGCACTTTTTCTCACCGTAAGATACAATTAATGTTATCGTACTTAAGAGTTTTCCTAATGGAAGATATTAGGTAGATTTGCTCTTTAATCTCACCGTAAACTCTGTGGTCAGAATTAAACGTTAAAAAATATTGTTTACATCAACTGATGTCATAAATTCTCTAAAATTTAATCCACACCACAAGATTTATAAGTAGGGCCAAAAATCGAATCTACTTAAGTATTTGCCTTTCCTTATTACCAGGTGATATATGGATTCAACTTTAAAAAGTTGCTAAAAATTATACTACCATACAGGACACAATTGTTTCTACCATGTTGCAAAATTATTAGGGATCAAAATACATAAGAGACAAAAAATTGGGCAAGGGACTACTTCGGCAATTTCCACATAATAAATCATTGAACTGCCTAACCAAGCCCATCCCATGTCCCAGCCTCGCACTCGACTCACTTTCTCATGTGGGGTGGGCTACTGATTCCCCTCTTTTTCCAGCTTGTTCTTCCCTTTGATTGCATTATTTCCCTCTATGGGCTTCTTCAAGCTACCAGTTAATGCTTTTAATTTTCCAACTTTTTCATTTTCTTGAACTTATTTCCTCTGCAGGACAAAATAGAGTTCTTCACCAATGAAAGGAAGCATGAAGGGTCCTGAAGCAAAGGTGCAATCTTTTTCAATGTCTATTTAACATCTTTGAACTTTCTTTTTCTGATCAAATCCAGTTTAGTTACTTGATTTTGCTTTAATTAGTGTGCTTATGTTAATTTAGTGTAGTTATTGATTTATTTGCGTATGTGCATATTTGGTAGTTAGTTGGATCCTTGATTTTATGTAAGTATAAAAAGAGCCAGTTTAAAAGGGTATATATAAGGGGATTACAAAAGTAAAGGAAAATAGACTTGGATCAAAGGAGTGGGCCCCACACTTGTGTTCGATGAGGCACTCATTTCAGGTTTAGAGCAAAAGAGTGGGCCAAGTGTTACATGGATCGCTCATATCCCTTGTGTTCCATGTTTTAGGACGCATTCCCAAACGTGGGTAGTTTAACATACCTAATTATTTAAGAAGAGACGTGATAGGGTGAGAGTCAGGAGGGAGAGTGAAGAGAAAGGAAGAAGAAAAGATACATTCCTAAATGATAATAGGAAGTTGTATTTAGGTGGACTTATTAACAGTTTTTTTTTTTTTTTTAATTATCCTAATTGGTTTTTATTTATGTGATTTACTTATTATTTATTTTTCAAAATGATTTTTTAAAATTTATGCGTAGAGATTCTAAATAGCTAATTTCAATCCTATTATAATAGTGAACCGATTAAGCCTACCCCTCCGTACCGCGTACGGGGAGAAGTTACGTACCGTGTACCTGCACTATGTACCAAACCATACCACTATCCATGTAATACTGATTGGGCCCACATGTGGGTTTGTCCTAAATGTGGTTCACTTCTCACATATGTGGGTCCACTTCTTTGTGTCCCATGCCTATTAGACAGCGAAGACCAACCTACCTAAGTCTTAGCCAAAAGGAAAGGGTTCTTGATTGAAGTAGACTTATTTCATGGATAACAGTTTAAAGGGTGATATATCATGTTTTGGTTGTATGCTTTAGGTGTTTGCTTTTAGAAAATCTTGGTATGTACATTAGTTTTAAAATTTAGAACGGGCTAATTTCAAAGTTTGAAACTTCAAATTCTATATGTCTGATGAAAATAGAATATCTTTGCAATGCATTTGTACAGTGATTGGAAGTGTCTAATGAACATGGAAGAGAACTTAAATAAATTTCAGTAATATACGTGTACTGTAGCGTTTGCAGGTTCTTGAAAATGACATCTTTTATGTATCTTTTCAAATAGATGCCAAGAATGGAGGATATTTTGAGTCTTCCAGTGCAGGATCCTCCTTGTGCAGAATTTTCCGCAGCTCACCTAAATTGGGTACACGTTCAAGGTGGCCGTCAGGGTGGGGACGATATTGCTCTGATCCCTTTTTGTAGGGTTGATGATTTTGTGAAAGGAGAATCCAACAATGCCGAATGCCCTGCTAGCTTCCGCATTGAGTCCAGAAGGAAGAGACGTGAAGGGAGTGTACGCAAACCAAGGGTTGATGGATATCTTGAATATACCTTGTATGTCATTACTTGTAAGTTGAATTTAATTCTCCATTAGACTGTTGAAAACTTAGTTACTGTTGCTTTCATCTTATATTTCTCTGTACTTGTGTCTGCATGAATGTGTTAATGTGTCTATACCAGAAGCACAGTTGCTCAGAAAAGCAGGCATAGATTTTTGTGATGTTTCCACCAATGCACCTATCTCATGTGAAAGCACATTTAATTTGTTCCAAAGTTTGTTACATGTTCTCAGTTCTTAGCAAATATCTAAGTAAGATATGTTACTGAGTATTTTCTCTTACGAACATTTAGATACTGGTGCTCTTATGGTCCTGAAGACTACCGGGACAATGGGTCTGGTTTTGGTGACAATACAAACCTTAAACCTGCTACAGGTAAGGGAAGCAGGCCTGGGCGACGTCACATGATGAGGGGGTGCCTTTGCCATTTTACAGTTAAGCGCTCATACACACAGCCCCTTCTTGCCCTTATCATATACAATCAGAGAAACCATGTGGATAAATCAGGAGCTCCTTGTCACGGAATACTTGATCAGAATGCTTTAGGAACAAGAGCTATGTATGCTCCACGAATTTCAGAGGAATTACGTCACAAAATAATGTCCATGCTTTATGTTGGTATACCTTTGGACACTATAATCCAGCATCATGCTGAGGTGGTGGAGAAGCATGGAGGACTCCTCACAATCGTGATGATTTTTTGACTCGTAGTGATGTTCGCAACATGGAGAGGATGTTACACAATTCCTCACATGAATTACATGCAGATGACAAATGCAGTGTGAAGATTTGGGCACAGCGCCATAATAAGCATGTCTTCATCCTCCAAGGTTACTCTAATTCTGAACCTTTTATATTAGGACTACAAACAGATTGGCAGCTGCAACAGATTCTTCACTATGGACATAATGGATTGCTAGCTTCACATTCAACATCTAAACTTAAGAAACTCAAGGTGCTATGCTGTTTCTCTTATCAGTTTATCACTTTCCTGTTTCTTGTTTGTTATGATTTTGGAACAGATACATTGCTTGTTGCCACAATAAGTGGATTTTGATTTGAATCATTAGCAAAAAATAGTGGGGGAGATGTAAGAAAATTACCAACTTGTCTAATTGACCCTTAGTGCAGATATTATATTTGGTTATTAAAAATTACCCTTTTGAGGGGAATGGCGTTTTTTTAGTATTATTTCGTACTCTACAAAATATTCCTGTGGTGGGTCATTTTCTCACGAGAGATGATGAAAAGAATTTTGGAATTGATGCTGTCTACAACCAATTCTCCAAAAATTCAGTTTCCATCACTTGAAGTGCACGTTTAATGCACATTTCTACATTGAGTTCCTGTAGAACTTCAGACCATTCAGACATCGCAACAATGATATAACAAGTCAGATGGGTGAGTGGGTTCTATAGGTTGCTTTCGTTCTCTATGCCTTCTAGAGACGAGAAATATTTATTGAAATGGCAGGCGTTCTTCCTCAAGAGATACAATCGATTGTTGGCCTGGATATTCAATTTTGTGGTCTATCTATAACAGCTGATCCTATTGATAGTGGAAGCAGTTCTTTTGTTCCTTTGGGCCACAGGCTATTTTCCTGGAAGTTTCATGTTTAAATTTCTTTATTTTATCAACAAATGTAGTATATCTTGGTCTGCAGACTGGTAAGCTTCATAGGAATAACCACAGTTTTTTTGACACAGAACAAGCTGTGGGCTAGGCCGTCCAACTTGTAGAATAGGTTTGAAGGCTTTAAACTTGCAATATTATTGCAGGAAAATCGCAGGGAAAGAAAATTCTGAACTGAAAATTAAAGGAAAATTTACTGGAAATCTGAAATTAAAGAGAATAATGACTAGAGACACTAGGAATCACTCCTATTCACCTTTAAGCATCACTCCTAAGGCTAGATTGCATCACACAACCCTTCAGAAGACAACCGTGTCTGCTGGAAATTTTTATTAAGCTGAAAACTATGTTCTCTTTGTGGAGAACAACATTATTTATAGACTTTAAAGACAAATCCTATTTTGACTAGGATTTATCTCTTGTTTCCTAAAGAATTAACAATTCTAGCTTAACTCTAACTTGGTATCAAAATTTAAAATGGAAACCCAAATCAAAATGGAAACCAAGTTCCTTAAGACAAACTACTAAAATACTAAAATACTAAATCAGAAAATCTCCTCACAGCTAAATTACTAAAATACCCCTAACTATGCCAACTCCCAAAAAGGATCTTTGTCTTCTAGACTATGCCAAAGCTTGGGCTTTGGAAGCTTGTTTACTACGCCTTTGATAGACTTTTGTAGATTGTTGCCATTTATCTCTATCATTTTTACGAAGGATAAACTACATTGATGTGGTTGAATAGAAAAATTTCTAGCTCTTGCTCAACACAGTTAAAACACATTTACTGCACCAGGTGTATCGGTGAACCCAATTACTGTGATTGCTAATGATACCTGTTTTTAGCTTCTAGGGTGGGTATCTTAGTTCAAGATCCTGTTATTAACTAAAATCAAAGAATTACTCGGCATTTTCATTCTGGACTATGGTTATGAATTTGTAATTAGGTGATCTAGCTGATTCAATGAATTGTCATCAGTTTCTCATGTACTGTCAGATTTAAAAATTTCTTGGAAGTAATAAGTTTTAGCACGTTAAGAGGTTCAAAACAGGTTGTAATAAAGTTTCTTTTGTTTTTCATTTTTCTCGTCCCCTAGTTAATTTTGTATTGTCTTTCCGGATGAACAACAATTTTTGTTAGATAAAAACTCAAGGAAGCTGATTTAATCAAACATTGGAAAAAGGTTAATAGGAAAAAGGAGACTAATTTTTCTTTGTTACTATCTTGTTAGGAAAAATTGCACCTAGGCATATTTTTCAAAAGATGACCTACTGTCTTTCTTCTGAGTGTTGTTATCAATATCTATTAGAAGTAGCATACTACAAACTTTGCTTTTACTTTGTATGTTGTGGGGCTTTGTAGTTGGGCCAACGTTTTATGTTTACCAGCATCCAGGAATATGTGCATTGATGTGATGGAGGCACTAGCTCTCCCTTGTGCACCACTCTGCCACCAACCATTGGCCTCTTATCTTTCTCTCCTAAAGTGCCTCAATGAAGAAGGAATATTAAATGTAAAAGAAAAAAAGAGTTTGAATTTTTGTCTCGT
Source organism: Cinchona pubescens (assembly GCA_025175665.1). Taxonomy (NCBI): domain Eukaryota; kingdom Viridiplantae; phylum Streptophyta; class Magnoliopsida; order Gentianales; family Rubiaceae; genus Cinchona; species Cinchona pubescens. The sequence continues at coordinate 2,125,132 of JANKKI010000235.1, forward strand.
ACTTTTGTTCTTTTTGTTTCCTGTGTCTTTCTCAATGCACAAGGAAGTCATGATTTCAAATCCCAGTCAATTTGATAATAATGGCTTTAGGTGGTCCCTCATCTTACCTGGTTGGGAAACCTTTTCTACTTCATGTAGCACCTAAGGACTAATGAAGGTCTAGAATTCAATCTTTTAAAGATACATGTGCATTGAAATTTCAGTTTCCATGTGGCTTGATGAATTTGACTTCTAACTTTGACAGTACAATTTGTGCTCCTTACTTGTTTTCGATACATCCCGGAATGCAATTCCAGTTGCTTGGGTGATTACCTCCAGTCATCTTGTTCAAGGTATCAACAAGTGGGTGGTGCCTCTTGTTCAGAAGATACGAACTAAGGATCCCAGGTGGAGGCCTAATGCATTTTTGATGGATGATCCTGCATATGAGGCTTCTGTTCGGTAAGTCATACGCAAGATCCAGTCCTTCTTCCTCTTTTGTTGAAGACTAAAATTTCTCAGATTGCACTTCTCACTATTTTAGAGAGGCCTTCCAGTGCCATGTTCTTCTGTGCCCTTGGCATCTTCGTCGTAGTTGGGTTAAAAGCCTTTTAAAGAACTGCTGCAATTCTGATACACACAGAGATTTGTTTAAGCACCTGGGCAAGATTTTGTACTGCTCAAGAAGTGGTCCAAGCACTTCAGATGCTGTAGAGGAGCTCACGCAGATGCATATTGATCAATGTGCCTTTATGAATTATTTTAGAAGCAGACGGTTGCCAAATATAGGTTATTTTCCTCCACCTGATTTCTTGGTTTATATAGTAAAAAAAAAAATAGAATAAAGGTTTCTTTTCTGGCACCTAGATGGCTCTTTTCGGTGTGGTTGCTGTCACATTATTCTTATGTTTCTTCTTGTGTTACTTGTCAGGCAGAATCTGTTGCCTTTTTGGTTGACTTGTTTAAGAATGCATCCTAAATTTATCTACTGTAAATTAAAGTTTAGCATTTTAAGTGGAACTTCCATCTTGCAGAACTGTGGCTTTGGTGAATGGTGTAAGGACTCTCCCTGTTGTTAGCCAAGAATTTTTTGCTCCAATAGAATCGTATCACCTGAGGTTGAAATTGAAAATTTTCAACCTGCTGCCTGCAAGTTCCTTGCAAAGAATTGATTGTCTGGTCCATGTGTTGACAACTGAGTTTCACTCTTTGTATTGGTTTGACCAGTACACGTCCGAGACTGGATACTTTCAGAATCTGAGGGATGGGTTTGGCTCAACTAACTCTTGGTATCAGGCTATGCATATTCCGGATGTTGATGTTCTACTGGATGAGGAAAATCTTCAGCTTGCAAAAGTTGTTTCTCAGAGAGATAGAAGTGTGGTTTACACAATATGGAACCCAGGTTCCGAGTTTGCAAATTGTGATTGCACCTGGTCAAAATTGGGCAACTTATGTAAGCATGTTATTAAGGTTGCACTCTGTTGTAAAAATCGGCAAGTTTCAAGACCTTTATTGGCGGCCCAAGTTTACAGGGATGTCTTGCTTACAAGAACCTACTCCAGAATGCCCCAGAAGATCCTCTCGTTCTTGAGCATGCCATTCTGCGTGCAACACGCTTACAGCAGGAAATCAAAGGTTTGGAAGACCGGTCTAATAGTGGACTGCTGCAACCTTTACCTCCTACTTCAAACTCTCAAATGGTTGATAGTAATAGTATTCTATCTTTTCCTTAAATTAGTTGATTTGGGTTACTAAAAAGTAGATGTACTTATTAGACTGAATATATTTGGCCTTTCAATCTAAGTCTTTTGGGTTGTATCAAGTTGTAGCAAGCTCATATCTGATACATGCATGAGTAAGTGGTCATAAATCAGAAGATTCCAAGTTTTACATTGGATTTGAGTTCTTCACCTGGACAGGTGCAATTCTTGGGCCAACAGATGGTATATGAAAGTCTGGTTTAGGATATAAGTTCTTCAGCCAAGTTTCTAGCCAGACTTCAAAGTTATGCGTTTGCAGCACATTATTCAGTTGATACATGTGATAAGAAGAGTTAGTTCATATCTAACTTGAGTTTTTGCTTAAAGAGGTACACTTTTTGATAATATACTTGCTGATGCACCTACTACTTATTTTAATTCTTTTTTCTTTTTTCGAAAGTAAATTGGTCCTTCATGAAGCATTTACGGATCGGAACAGTAAATGTGAAGATATGCTTTGAGATCTTTCTGATCAATATGCGATGTCAATAATGCCTCATGAGATCACAATCATCAGCTATATTATCTGAAATTCTCACTACCTTTTCTATGTTCACTGCTTATTAATCAGCACCTTCGGAAGGAAGCATTGCAACTAGGGGTGTAAACGAGCCGAGCAGAGCACGAATAGTGCTCTGCTCGAGCTCGAATTCGAAACTTTTAGCCAGGCTCGAGATCGAGATCGAGCTCGATCGAATATGGTTTTTAGAGTTCGAACTCGACTCGTTAAAATTTGACAGAGTTCGAGTTCGATTCGAGCTCGCTCGAATATTTTGAGCGAGCTCGAATCGAACTAATTCGAATTCAAGCCTACGAGTTCGAATTCGAATTCGATTCCTTGAACTTTTGCAAAAAAAAAAATCATAATTTCTCATATATTTATTTACATTTATTCTAAGAAAATACATAATTTCTCTAGACTTTTCAATAACATTTTTCACAATCATAAACTACACACAATATTAAAATAAATAAATTATCCTGCAATCACATCACACAAAGTGAGTGAATGAGCAACACAATAGTCAAATTTAAAACCATCCAAACTGTAGTATAGCCAAGTGCTAATTACTGTTATATATTGGATAAACAAAAGATAATAACCACAATTTACTAACAAAGTTCATCACTATAGTACTAAATGACCAATGCAATATTCAAAAATCACTAACAAAAACTATAAAAACCATCCATAAATCATTCACTAGTTCAACCACAAAATTCCTTAATTTCTTGCTCAAGATCCAAAAGAGAGATTGGCAACTGAGAAAATCATACACCTGCAGTCCATACATAAAATTAAAGAAGTAAAGTGCCAAATGTTAACAACTAGAAATCAATATTCAGTAGGCTAAAATCTAAATTTTGTAAAATTCAGTTGACACCTTTCTCCAAATAGATGATTCACGAGATGGGAAGTGAAATTTCTTTTGATGTTTTGACACTCTGCACATAGAAAAAAATAAATAAATGATTGACAACATAATTTAATATGAATAATTTTAGTTTCATATCTTACTTTCATCTTCTTTTTTACCCCATGAAGGTTTCGACACCAATCTCCTCCACACATCAACACTTGCACTGTTTCAGGAGAGAGTGAAGCTCGATATGCATCTATCACCCTTGTTCCAGCACTAAATGTAGCCTCAGATGCAACTGTGCTAACTGGAATGGCTAAAATATCACAAGCCATCCTAGACAATATTGGGTATGATAACCTATTCATCTTCCACCAACCCAAACAGTCAAATTGTACCGGATTAGCATTTGGTTCATTCTTTTGTGGACCTTTCTCCAAATAGTCAATCTAGTTCAGATTTTTGAGGCTCAAAAGTCTCCGATTGCCTTAAAAAATCATCAAAATCATTCCATCCAGAAGTAGAGGAAGAAATTATAGCATCCATAGATGAATCACCAACTTGAGATATCTTCCTTTTTCTAAGCTGATCATGATCATTTGCAGCCACATATTCATCATACAACTCAAAAAGGACTGTTTTAACTTTTGAAATGTTCTCCTGGGCTTCATTAGATGGAAAGAGTTGTGGGAAACAAAATTCTACAGCCTTCATTTTTTGCCTAGGATCTAAAATAGCAGCCACAGCCATCAACAGATTGCACTCACCCCAATATTTATCAAATTTTGTTTTCATTTTTCTAACCATTGCTCTTATGAAGTCATCCTCATCATTTACCCCATTATCTAATACTAACTTTACTCTTTTAATTTCTTGGAGGAATAAATTTGATGTAGGATAATCACTACCTGAAATAATTTGAGTGGTTGCCCAAAAAGTCTCCAAAATATTGCTAAACTTTGACCACTTTTACCCAATCTTCTTCTGATGGACAGCAATCGTAATGTGGCTCGCGATCCCGAAATCGTGGAAAAACTTCTTTGAACTTTATTGCACAACTCAACATCTCAAATGTTGAGTTCCACCTTGTTCTACAATCATAAATCAGCTTTCTTCCTGGCAGTCGCAATTGTTGCACAATATCAGCAAATAGTAGAAGTCTTCCATCTGAGCGATTGACAAATTCTACACTTTCTCTAATATTGTCAGTGATGTCTACAATCTGACTGAGACCATCTTGAACCATAAGGTTCAAGATATGTGCACAACACCGAACATGGAATAGTTTTCCAGCACACACTAAGTTCTTACTCATAGAGAAAGTATCTTTCAACAACCTGATTGCCACATCATTATTTGAAGCATTGTCCACTGATATTGTAAATATCTTGTTCTCAATACCCCATTCTTTTAGGCATTTGAAGATGGCATCAGAAATTTCAACTCCTCTTCGAGGTGGCGGAAAGGAATGTGAACGAAACTCAATACTCTCTTCTGTAACTTCCACGAAGAATCAATCCAATGTTCGGTTATCACCATATATTCAATCTTTTGATTCTTAGACTTCCACAAGTCCGTTGTCAAACTTATTTTGTTGACATTCTTAAGAAGATTGAAAATCTCACGTACGGTTTTGTAATAGCGATGGGAACGGCGATGTTAGCATCGACTATGATTATCTAACAGTTCAAGTACAGTTGATATAGTTGAAGCGCAGTCCAAATATGGTTTTTGGGGGTGGAATTTGTGGCGTCAACCTATAGGGTTTATCATTTTTCTAATTTCTTCTCTAGCCGAGTGTGAGAGATTACCTTTTGATTTACCAGAAGCAGAAGAAGAATTAGTAGCAGGTTATCAAACTGAATATTCAGGTATCAAATTTGGTTTATTTTACGTTGCAACTTCTTCTTCTCTAGTTCATAAACTGCTACACAATCAACTTTACTTGTGTTGCGTGATATTTTTTGCCAGTACAGGCAGCCCGAGTTTCATCATGAAATTGAATCCTTCCTCTTCCAAAATGCTGAAGGGATGCTCATGCATCAATACCCAATGTGCAGCTGCCTCTCTCATCTTTTCCATATCAAACTTTCCGAAATGTAGAGGAGGTATGGGAAGTACAGGTGCATCAGTAGGCTGGAAATTGATCTTTGTCTGTTGCACTGCTTGTCTCAAACTCATCTTCCTGATCACACAAATCTGTCGGTGTCTAATCATACTCAATGTGGTCCCCGTTGCATTCTTTGCTAATTTTGATTTACAATGAATGCACTCAACTTTCTTAACACCATCAACAACAACATCTTTGAAATCATTCCATGCCTCTGATTTTTTACACCTTTTCTTCACTTGAAATGTCTCTAGATTTTGTCCATCCTCATTTTGTTGATTTTGCTTGGGTACTTCACCAGTTGCTCCCATGACATTAGTATCTTCTACAGTAATATTTTGCAATTGCAGGTTCATTCTCATTGTTTGGACTGGATGGAACAGGAGGATCCAAAAATACTGGGGTAGATGAATTCTCTGTAGATAGTGTAGGATTTGAAGAAATTTCTTGCTGACTTTGCATTATTACAAAATGGTAACTGCCAAAAAAAAAAAAACCCCATTTAGCTTATAACAAAAGAAAAATAAAGAAATTAATGAAAGTGCAACAAACTTTAAATCATATATATGCATGTAAAAATTACTAATGTCAAGCACTAAGAATAACCCTTCAAATCTAAATAAGTAGCAACAATTAATATTTTAACATAACAATGGCATAATTTCAATTCCAAATAACTAAAGTTAAAGAGGGGAAGAACAAGAATGATAACTTGCAGACAAAAACTAAAGAAGATATATCCCTGAATAACAAAACAAATAAAGAACCAACCAAATAGGAAGCACTTAAATTCAAGAATTATGAAAAAATGTTCTTTTTAAAATTCAAGAAGAAGTAAAAGTGAAGATTTTGTGCAGACAATAACAAAGTCCACATACTTAATGAATAAACCACCTTGAATCACTAATCAAATCTTTGACCTTTTGTTTTCCAGACAATGACAAACTCCATACACTAAATAATCACTAATCAAGCCCCACATACCCCACATAACAACAACTCACAAACAACCCCATGCACCAATCACCAATTCATTTTAGGCCTTTAAAGGATAGTAGCATTATAGTGGTATTGAATAATCAGACTTCCCAATTCTAGATTTCTTATAATTTTTTTGTTGAAAATATCAACCAATTTTTTCAGCCCCAATTAAGCACAGTTAATATTTTCATCATATCATCTTGCGCTTTGAAAAAAAATACAAAAATAAAATCAAAGTTCAAAAGTAAAAAATATACCTTGAGATTTAACTATGTTGAAGATGGTGGTGATGGGAGCCGTGAGATTTGGTGAGTTTAGGAGATTGTAGGGTTTGTGAGTGCAATTGTCTGAGTTAAGGAGAGTAGGGATTGGGATAGGGATTGTGAAGTTTGATAGAACGATCTAAGGTGTATTTGTTTATTTTTTAAAATTTTAGATAAAAAATGTTTGACTCAAATGTCCATATACTATTAAAGAAAGTGATCTGGTAGAAGTGTAATTTTATCAAATACTTGTGAAATTTTAGTAATTAAACATAACATAAAAAATTTAAAAAATATATATAAATATATACCAAAGCTCGAAAAGCTCGACGAGCTTTCGAGTCGAATACCTATGCGCTCGAGATTCAGCTCGAATCACTATTCGAGCAGTTCGAGTTCGACTCGAGCTCGGTCAAACCGAGTTCGAGTCGAATAGTTGACCGAGCTGCTCGCGAGCAGCTCGATTCGTTTACACCCCTAATTGCAACCTAGATACCAGGATGTTCCTTCACTGCTCTCCCCCCCTCTCTCAGCCAAGTGCCTCCTTTGAATGCCATGAAAAGACCTACAAGCTGTAGAAATTCTTACTCTCTCTGCAGATCTTGTATCATGATATCAACCACAAATATGTAAAGATGCAGTATTGATGTTGAATATCAGGATCAGGATCTTCTTCCTGGAGAGAACTGAACAGAAAATTTCTAGTAAGGTCAGAGAGGCGATGTCAAAGATTAGTTTTACATGCAGTACAATGTCTGGCTACAAGTATCTTTGATCTGGTGGTGGCTGTGATGACATTGGTGATGAAAAATTAAGGGTATAAAATTTTTAGATAAAGGTGGAGTTCAGAATTTGCTGATGGTAAGTGTATACATGGGTGAAGATTAAGGGGATAGCAGCTTTTGTATTGCTGATGGTGGTTCTTATTCTGCACATGATCGAGGAGATAGTGTTAAAGGCTGTGCTGCCTATAGAGGAATTTGGTGGGGGAGGTGAACGGAGAGGTGAAGGTAGGTGCTGGAAAATAATGGGTAATGGTGGCAAATATATTGGGGTGGGATTGGACTATTGTAGTATGGATCTGTTAGGGAAGAACCATAGTCGGCAGAAGGGGGTAAAGAAATAATTGGAGCCTGTGGAGGGTTCTAAATAGGTGAATCAGAAATGGTCATGGACTTGTGATGATAATAAAATTGATGTTGTGGAAAGTGTGTGGGCAATGCTGTAGGTAGGTATGGCTGGCTTTGTCTGTGGAGGAGCTGATGGGGGCAGTGTACATGTGGGCAATGTGGAGGAAGCAGGGTTAGAAAAGGGTGAGAACAGCTGAAAATCCTACAATTTACCCATCCGGACAAGACACTTAGGCACTGCAATGCTGACCTTTGCTCTAGCCTTCCTCTCAGGGAATTCCTTTTGTCCCTAAATCCAGGAAAATTCAAGCTAGTTATTGTCTGATACCAGAAGTTGTATGGCACCGAAAATTTAACAAAAATGGAAGTGAACGTATCTTGTTAGAGACCTTGCGAGGCAACTTGTTATGAGCTACATTCAGCTACTCTGAAGCCACCATATCGTCCCTACTGCCAGGTAGTGTACCTATAAGCTCATTATTGCTTACATCCAAAACTGTCAAAACTTCTTTGACATTCCAATCTCAGCTGGGAACGACACATGAAAGAAGATCAGTATTTGTGAGAATCAACTCATTCAATGTTCCAGAAACATTGCCTATGCTCACTGGCAGATACCTTTCATACTTCCTGTTTGCTAAAACCATGACAGACACTAGTAAGATGCTAACATTTTCAGGCAACTGAAAGGCAAACTTATTATTCTTGATAACCATAGTACAAAACTCTCTCAAAGAGCTCGAGGAAGCAGACCTTCGGACTCATTGGAAAATGTGAAGATACTTCAGTTTTGGCAGTTGTAGGACACCTAGAGGAAACTTGCCGGCAAACTTATTGCTAACTTATAGCTAGTTCAAGAGACTCACAAGAAGTGTACCACCAAAGCTATTTGAATTATTTGGAGTAATGCTAGATCATACACTAGGCCTAATTCATGTGGAAGGTTCCTGGCAATGTTTCCATAGTTGAGGCTAATACAGGCAACTGTACCTTCAGAGGTGGACATCCGATGCTGGCCAATAAAACACATTCTGGTGTGAAGTTAACACAAACTGGCTCCAATCCAGTTGGCACCAGATTGTATAGAGACCAGAGCATGGCTTCTTTCCATGCTTGCAAAGCGAATTAACTATTCCTTAATTTTAGATTCTCAAAACAAGCAATGGATCAACGGCAACAGAGCCACAGTAATAAGATGAGAGATGTTTTAGCTGAATGTGTTTAGCATCACCTTCCACCAGATTATCATTGGAAATGATGAGAATGGTATATCTTGTTCTTAATGCCAAACTGTTTCACATTTGGTCTTTGGAGTTTCTTCCATCGTTTTGTTGGTAAATAGCTTATGTTTTGACGGAGAGGGATGTACTAAAAAGAAGAGATTTTGTGGTTGGGAAAGGTTGAAGTTCTGTTTAGATAGTGAAAAGGCTCCTTATATAGAAGAGTGAACACTGACATTAGCATGCTTCCTACTTCCTGGGAGTACATTCTTTGCTTAAGACCTTGTGTTCGATGAGCTTTTTTCTGCGTTTCCACATAGTAATGCTGATTTTATCGTTTCTTGTATGTAGAATTCCTAAAAAAGAGGTTACTAAAAGTGAATCTTGGTACATAGAATCCAAGCTCATAATCTGTTTCTGGATTAAAGATTAAAACTTTTTGAAACTTCGACAGAAGAGAAAATCTTTAAATGATGTTAATTTCAAAAAACGTTTTTTATGAGTATTGATTTTAAATGTGTATTCGCACAGCGTTCAATGCGAGTTCAAATAACCTACAATTGAATCTAATAGTCTGGGAAAAATTCCATTTTTTTAAAAAAATTACAAAAATATTTTAATTTTTCGTAAAATATTAAAATTACAAAGAGATTTGACTGACCTTACATTTGCCAAATATGAGGTGCCTTAAACCTGACCCCGGCAATGCGAGGTCATCCTACCTCTAAAATCAGACTCGAGGAGGATGTCCTTCAGTTAGACTCAGCTCTGCTCTTATACACATCTTTAACGCTAAGACCACCGCCGGACCTCTTCCTTTACGACCACAACTAGGCTGGTCTGTAGTTGGACCATATTTGGTTTTAAAGATAGGATTATAAAGAATTTACATTTGAATCGAATCTCTTTTTATTTTTACAAAATAAAAAATTGAAACATTTTTGTAATTTTTTTAAAAAAATTATTTTTCAGTGACTTTACATTTGCTGAATGCGAGGTTATCATTAAAATTTTTAAAAAAATACTTAAATTTTCCCTTGAACTTTGCATTCAGCGAATGCGAGTTATACCTGTCTGAATACACATTTAAAATGAACACTTATAAAAAAAAAGTTTTCTGAAAGTGGCACCATTTAAGAATTTTCATCTTATGCGACTTTTATTTGCAGACTACGAATAGCTTGATTATGTATATGTATTATTTTTATAGGAAAATTTGTTTGTTACTCATCCCACAATATAGAGTAAGTATTCTAAATTATTAAATAATTAAAAAATAATTAAATCTCATACTTTTATCATTTACTTTTCAATTATCTCAACGATTAATCCCGCCATCTCAACAACTGTAATACTCAGACTTTGTCCTAAATTTTATTAGGAAAACAGCAGGGGACAATGCATTAGGAAGTCTAAGCCTAATGCATATGGTAATCACGAGTGATTCCCGTTTGACTTTGAAACTCATTTCTTGCTATAGATTAATTCTTTTATTATCGCACAGAAGAGTTAAAACCTTTTTTTTTTCCCCCGAAGGGGAAAAGGACAAACAGTTGTAAGTATCGTCTTGACATAATTCATATTGTGTATAAAATTTTCAACTCGCCATCAAGAAAGCAATATGTTTTTGCAAACATAACAGTAGGTTTGCAGGCCAAATCAAGAAATCAATGTCAATAATCATGTTTTTATTTTGAATAAATTACAGTTTGTCCCCTTTAAACTTTATCTTGTCTCGATTTACTTCTTACAAAAAAATTATTTATATATTTAGCCCATTCTTATTAATAGTCAAAATCAATTATTAGTCAAATGTTAAAAAGTGATGCAAAATTACTGATTCCTACCCCTTATATTAATATATGGGTTAATTATAATTTAATCAATATAATGGCACAAAATTACACTTCACTCCCTATTTGATAAATTTATTAAATTGATTCTAAATGTAGGAGTGGCAATGGTTCTAGATTCCATAACCGGAACCGGTGGAAGCATATCGTAAAAATCGGTAGTATAAAATCGGAATTGGAACCGTCGTTGACGATACCTGGAACCGGTTTCGGAACCATGGACAAAGGTTCAGGTTCCCGTTCTGGTTCTCCATTTTTTGGAACTAAAATTAAGAACTGACAATTTCAGAACGGAACTGGGTAAAAAAGAAAAAGAAAAAGAAGAATATATATATATATACATGTAGGCCAATATACTTGATGCATTTAATTTTCCGTTAGATTTTCTTTTAGTATGAATTATCCAAAATGAATATTTATTTTAATTTTTAATGGTTCAATAAATGATATAATAGTATACTTTTTTTTTTCCAAAAACAAAATCTATAATTGAAATATAAATATCAAATGTAATTTTTTGTTTCTCATCTTAGTTTTTATTAATTTTTTAGTATTATCCAAAATGTATATTTACTTTTAAAAAAAATTCAAAATTAGAACCATGACCGGATCCAGATTGAACTAGGGAACCGGTAGGAACCAGAACCAGCTCCCAAGGTTTTGGTTCTGGTTCCAGTCTGGAATCGGAACTGGCGGTTTCAAAACCGTGGTCATACCTACCTAAATGATGCCATTTTATAGGATTCATCATATGATTTTAATGGCAAATTCCGTCAGTGATAGAGTCTCGAACCACATGTAAAAAATATTTTAACACCTAAATCCATGCTCAAATTTTTGCCATGATTATAATTATTGTAACTAAACTATGCGAAAATGACTGGAGAATCGCGGAATAGGAGAAAACCTATGAAGATGTTCTCTCCTTGTACATGCTTAGAGCAGATATAAATTCCACATAAAATTGCTTCAAAACGATATAAATTTCACATAAAATTGCTTCAAAATTATTTTCTAGAATTATAAAACAAAAATATAGAGTAACAATTTCACTAAATACCTAATTTATGTTAATTTCAATTCTAAAATTCTTAAACCATCTATTAGAAATTATTGTAAGGGTGATGATAAATTGATAGCATATTAATTGAATTGTTAAACAACAAAGATCGTTAAAATAGAAAATTTCTCATTCAAACATTTTATATACTTTATAGATAGTAAAGTGAAAATTTTAGAAATTATAGGAGACAAAATATAATTTAACATTATTATATAAGATAAATTGTAACATTAAAATTATACGTGGTAATTTAGTAATTTCATATCACTTCTAAACTTTTGTCTAATTGTTGGTTTTGACTGTTAGTCAGAAGGGGTAAAAAGTATATAATTTTTTTTCAAAATACAAATTAAGACAATCAAATGTATAAGATGATAAAATATAATTAACCCTTTTTATTTTATTTTTAATGGTGGAATTCTTATCCATTTGACCATTGAATACTGACTGGTCGTTCAGATGTAATGTAGTGCAAGAATTATTTTAAGATAAAAAATTCAAAATGAGATTGAAGGTGGGATATTAATTGGTCGGTGTTGTTGTCAGCTCAGCTTTCTTGTCCAAATTTGTTTCGTCTTTGCAAGTTTCCCCCTGACTAGTGAAATGGCAATACACGTATATGACAAGACAGGTACACAAGCCATCGGCGGCTCGTGTCTCAAGTCTTGTTAGGCTTATGGAGGCCATTCCTGTTTAGATTGGATTTAAAATATTATGCTTTACACTTAGTATCTTGAATCTCTTAATCTTAAATGATTCATGTCATTTATTTAAAATTCGATTCATTTTAAAAAAAAATTTAACTTACGATGGAGGCCATCTCACACATGTTTCTACGTATTGACATTCATGCATGAACATAAGCAAGTAATCTTTCGGTCATAATCACTAAAATTATTTTAAATGGTGAGTAAGATAATTAAATCACATAAAATATCTAAAATTCGACTATCGTTGTTTTTAGTTGGTAGTTGACACAATATGTAAAAATTATTACAAGTTGTTAAAATATATACTAGTGATTTCTCTTAGCTTTAGAAAAAAGTGAATAACTTATCTTTTTTCTAATTTTTTTTTTGACTTAAAAAAAAAAAAAATCTTTCAGACACAAATGTGTAAATAGTTACTCAAGCACGGTACCGGAGGTAGGATTTATGTATTGGGTTGGGTGCAACAGGGGAAGTTTTAAAAAAAAAAAAAAAATTAAGAGGGCACAAAACAAATAATTTTTAATGTGCTTTATGTAATTTTATAATCTAAGTGGGGGTCCCACCCGCCCCTCTGCCCCGTTGCCTCCACCAGTCAGCGTTGGTAGAAGGCATTCAACATAGTACAACAACAACGTTGTAATCGCCCACCAATACAAATTAAGAATAGTAAGAGTTAAATTATATATTTTTTTATGTGATTTGATCGTCTCATTTATTATTTGAATTAATTTCATTGATAGTTTCGGAATCGATGTTAATATTATATATATCTATATATTTTATTAATAAATATTTAATTTTTTATAACATATCGATGTAATAGTACATTTCTGATAGGATATCTTGTATTTCGTATATATATTGATTCATTATGTATCGATGTAATAGTATATTTTTAATAGGATATCTTGTATTTCGCCTATATATTGATTCATTATGTATCGTTGTAGATATATCTCAGGAAACAAATTTTTAAATATTGTATCAGAGTTAGATTTAAATGTTTTCTATTTACACATGACCTGATCCCTTATGTATATTGTATTTAATTTCATGTGTTTATGCTAGTCAATATTTGTCTTGCTTTTGGAATTTATCTCAACCAACACTTGTTCAGATCTTGATTTAAGAGTTTATATCAGCCAATACATGTTCAAGTTTGGAGCCCCAAGTCATACTTGATAGGCCAAACCAGTTTATTGTATTGTTTCATTCCAAATCGTACGTGAGAGGGGATATGAAAGTATAAAATATTTTATATCGGTTAATTTAAAGATTCTAAATTAATTACATAAATTTTTGAATCACATCGCTCATTATCAATTGATTTTGAAATAAAAATTCATATTCTTTAACAATCAACCAAGCTCTTGCCTCCGAATAAGTTTTGACTATTCACTCGTAATGTAAAGTGAGTTCAAATAAGTTTTGCCTACTTACTTCGCAATACAAAATGAGTATAACAATTATTAAAATGATTGCAAAGTAAAAATTTTATTACTTTTTAATAATTCGATTATATGTAATACGGAATTAGTATCATAGAATTTTTCCTTCCTTCCGTGTTCGTTCCGTCCTCCTTTCGTAATGTAGATAGTAATAGAAATAGATTTAGCAAAGAAGTAGCCATCTTTGCAAAAAATTTGAGAAAGGATGTGGAATGGGAAATTTTTTTTAACTATTTGAATTGCAAATGCAGTGAATTAAGTCACCATCAATTGGTTGTAAATATAATTAATACAAATTTCTATCTTTTATTTTTATTTTTAAAATAGTGATGATAAACACGTGTTCTCAATTCAGAAGAAGACTCGAAGACCTTCATTGCTCATGTGAAACTTCCAAGCCTAAGGATGTGGCAAATCATTTTCTAATTTCTAATGGTTTAAAGATAAGCTAAACGATTAATATTACATTGTGTTTAGATAAATAGATTTGAAGAAAAAAATTGTTTGATAGAGAGATTTATAAAAGTAAAATAGATGAATTTTAAATTTATTAAAATTAAAAAATTATTTAAAATTTTTTATATTTTTTAATTGAAATAAATTTAAATAAATTTATTTTAATCTTACAAATCGTTTCAAAAATAAATAAATTTTAATTTATTCTCTAAATTTATCAATTTAAACATGAATTGGAAAATCTATAAGAACTTTCACCGTATAAAAATATTATTTTATGCAATTAGAACCCCTGTCTCTTAGAAAATCAGCTTTGCTTAATGATTGAGAACAGTCAATCTCATGAGTAAGACGGATAATTACGTGGCAGCTTGGACGGTTTAAAGATAAGTACATTCTAACGCGAATCTAAATCCTTACACGTCAACTCCTAAGAGACAGTGACGGGTTAATAAAGGATGGATAACACTTTGTCTTAGAATTTAGGTGGGTATTTATATTTTATTTACTTAAATTAAAAGAATAATACATTTTATCCTTTTTTCCACCAACATTATTTATCCATTACAACTTTAACACCAACAAAAAAATTATATATATTAAATAATTGAAATAACCTTAACACTATATTTTATTTTTTAATTGTATTTAAATTTTATTCTGGTGTGACAATTATTAAAAGATAAGGAAAAATAAATTATAAAAATATCTTTTTATATATATGATTTATATCAATATAATTTTTTATTTTATTTTTTTGTAATTTTTAAAATTCGATATTATATCGTATTTGAGTATTCAGTCATAATGATAGCACACTTTTCATTGAGGAATTTTTCTTTTCTACTGATAATAGATTTTTCAAACAACTTTTGTGACTTTTGTATGTTTCTTAATGTAAGTTAACACTTTTTAATATTTTCTTTAAACTTGTGCAAATAGTATTGTTAGATGCAATTTAATTTAATATTTTTTTATATTATCACTCTCTAAATACAAAAATATCAATTTGTTATAATAGTTTTTTTTTTTAAAATTCTTGTATAACTATCAAACATCAAAATTAAATATATAAAAAATTAAAATACAGTAATAAAGATATTCATTCATTTAATTAGACTTCTTTTTGTATGGTATTAAAGTTTTTCACAGATTAATAATGTCAATGAAAGGTATAGTGTATATTCCTCTAGTTTGGGGATGTAAAGTGTAATTAACCTTAGTTAAGGGGCAAAATGTTATTAACACTGACAAATATAGTAGTGGGACCTAACTTGTCCACGTGTCAAATCTAACTTGTCCCTTCATTAGAACTCATAATCGGGCTTGTGTTTTGTCCTTACTCTGACAGGACCGTTGCAATAATAAGACACGAGGTAGCTATAACCTAAGATTCAGGTGTATATCTCCAAACCTAACATCACAACCGTTTATCTTAATCAGCTCTGCATCATATAACTTTCATATAACTTTCTTCCTTGCCTCTTTATGTTTATAGCCTGAGCTTGGGCTTGTTCCTGACTTTGCTCCTATTGAATAGAATTAGGTAGGCATGTAAATGGATTGGAACAGAGCCAAAACTTCGTATTCAGATTCGATTAATAAATAGATCTATTAATAGAAAATTATATCCGATCCATCGCATCTTGTCAAATTTAAATTTGAATGTGAATCTTGATCTTGTTTTATAAGTTAGGATTTTTTATAAAAAAAAAACTTTATATTTTATAGAAATTTCTTTGAGTTGTAAAAAGAAAAAGCTTTATGCATGTCATTTATTTTAACGTATTAAATTACATAAGAAATAATTAGGTAGATTCGCTCTTTAATCCTTATTTTGTAGATCATGTAGTGTAGATCAAACTTTATTTAATAAATGATATCCACTAATGTAAATAAAATTTAATAATGACCAGTCAATTTAAGATTTACAGGTGAGATCTAAAATCTAGTCTAATTAAATATTTTTCCTTAACTATAGTGACAATTTACACAATATATATGAGCGTATAAATAACTAATAAATACTCCCATTGTTCCAATTTTATTATCACCCTTAGAGTAGCAAGGTTTTTAGAAAATTCAATTTTATGGTATGTATACCTGAAGTGATTCCCTGTCATTGAGATAAGACAAGTCAAAAATCATAAATTTGAGTGTTTAATAATGATAGAATTGGAATATAGCATAATAAAGTAATGATTTTTTTTTTTTTTTTTTTTGTGTGGAAAAGGTAACATTATTTTTGGGACATCTTAAAATAGCAAGTATGACAATATAAATGAGAGTGAGGAAATATAATATTATTATAAATTAAATATTTTAATTAGATCCAAGTTTTAATTGGATCGAAACAACAAGATTCATATTCGATTCATTTATTATCATAACGAAACGGGTTTAGATTGAACTTGAGTAATCGAATTTGGATATATATGGATCTAGACTATAGCAACTAAACGAATTTATACATGGATCTAGGTCTACCCGATCCATTGACAAGTCTAGCCCTAGTTATCCAATTACTCATATTCAAAACTTTTTACTATTTGACCAACGCTTTTAAATTTGGATTGCCAAATGAATTGGCACCACGCTGGTTTCGATCAATTTAATTAAAAGAATTGATTCGACTGTTAATTTTTATTTATTTTTTAAATTTTTAGCTAAACAATATTAATAATATTATAGAATTATAAAAAATACAAAAAAAATGTTAAAAAATTAGAGTACATGCTAAAAATAGCTCAAAATTTCTAATTCATTCACTAAAAATAAAAAAGTGCATCATAATTTTTTTAAAATAAAAAAGAATTTAAGACTCTTAAAAAATTGGTTTAATCGATATTGGGTCATCAATTTGACCGATCAAATATGGGTTTAACTGAGTTTGACTAATTTTTATCTATTTTCGAATTTAGTACTTGATTAGGACAGAAGATCAGGTCGGTTTGCAATTGAGCCGGCTGAACCGGATAGATTATTCGAATTTTAAAACACTATTTGACAAGTATAATGCCAATTTTTATTTTGGAAAAATTCTATAATTTCTTTTAAAAAATTATTCTTTTGTATTTTAATACTTATATAGTACAATATCATATGTTTTAAAAATTTATACTGTATAAATTTTTAAAATCAAAAAAATAATTTCCTAAAACAGATAGTAGAATTCCCCTTTCTTTTGACCTGCTTAGATGTTCACAACTTGACAACTGAGTCCCACAATAACACCTGAATGCATGCACGTAGGCTATTCCTACCATAGATTTGGATGAGGAAATTCAGCATTAGATACTACGGAAGTTAGAACACGTTTTCAAGGGTATAATAGTAAATACAGAAACTCGAAACTTTTCAAACAGCGTAACGAAAGCTAGAGGCGGTGCCAGCTGTCACTATCGGCATTGAATTGTTTAGCTGTTTTGCAAAAAATGGAACAAAAACTCTCCAGAAATTCAACAAAGGGCACAGAAGTTTCCAATTTTTCCAATCACACCCCTCCTCTTCTTCCACCTATAAAAACCCCCAGTTCGAAGATACCTCCTCGAGAAAATGCATGCACACTCCACTTTCTCTCTCTAACACAAGGAAAACCGGAAAAAAAATCTTTGTATCTATATATTTATATATAAATATAGAATCGCAGAGAAATTGCGGAGCGGTTCTGGGAGAAGTGATCGGAGGAAGCGGTTTCTTCTCCGGGATCGGCGATCGGCGATCGTGATTTCAAGTTCGTTATTTCTGAGAAATTGGATTATATATTTTTTATTGTTCTGTTGCTTGAATTTTGTACGTGATTTTGGGTGAAATTCGATAGTATTTGTTGAGGTGTATTGTGTGCGCATATATTGAGCTTTTGAAGGTACGATTTCGATGGAATTGTTATGAATTGGAGTGAAATTGTTTAATGTTAATTTTTTTTTTTTGAATCGTGATAATGCTCGAAAATTGAGGGTTTTGTGGATTTGCATATCGAGTACTTTATTTTCGCTGTGATTTTTTTTTTGGTTCACTGATTTACATAAAAAGCATATGAATTTTAAAGAATTTTGTATGTGTTGGCTGATTTTGACGAAATAGATGATTGAATGTGGAGAAAAAGTGGTTATGATGATGCATTTTTGGTTACTCTGCTCAGAAAAATTAAAATTATGTTTGTTGTTTATGATCTGACGTGTTTACATGAACTGTGTAGAGTTTTGAGTTTTTCCATACTTGTTATTTATTGGAAAACTAGGTTTTTGATTGTTTAAATTGTACTAGAATTTTGTACTTTTACATTTTATTGAATTTTTTGAAGTTGTGATGTGTTTACTATGCTTGTGTAAATTGTATAAATTTCAGTACTTGCTGATTGATGTGGCTTAGGAAGAAATGGTTGATTTGTCTCGTGTTATTTTTAAGAAAGCAAGGTTTTGATATTTTAAAATTGTATTAGTAGTTTGTGGTTACCTTCATTCCCGCCAAAGTGTCTCCTTTGTACGCTGACTATATATGTTTTTAGCCAGTGATTTAGGATTCCAAGGAACCTATCAATGGAATATTGCGGAATCTAGTCTTGATACTGACGTGTGTTAATTCATTGACTATTTATTGGTCTTAAGTTTCCCGAATTGTTTTTACAGCTTTGTTTTGTTTTCAACAGCTGTTAAAATCTTTGTGGGGAATATAGTTGGTCGTGGTACTAGCTTGAAAATGACACGTGTTACTTTTGGACTGTGTATCAATCAAAACTTTGTCGTGCTTTGTTGGATTGAGTTGCTGTTGTTTAATGAATCTGCTGCTCTTGCCTTTGAGTTCTACGTGACGTTTTTGTCGCATGTAAAAGTTCTACTATAACGTACTGTTATTTTCTGAATTAATAAGAGGCCTACTATCTTACTTCTAACGACATGAGCCTGTAATGGTTGATGAAATATGGCTTACCAAATATCAGTTACAACTGGTGCACCTGTCCTATTTTTTTCCATGCGTGATGATTTCTGTACTAACTTTGAGAATGAATTAAGGAGAATTCAGTGCAGGATCAGCATCTGATTATTACCTTTTCAGAAAGGTTATTGTTAAAATCATGTAGCTGAGGTTCAAGAATGGACTGTTATAGATGTTCATTTTCATGCCTGACTCCTTGACCTGATCATTCTTACTTGAATCTATTACATAGGACTCTCCCATACAAGAAAAAAGTATCTGCTTTAAAACTTGTAGTGTAGAGAAGTAATGGAATTTGTAGAGGAGAGTTACTCGTTAACTGAAAGTTTTCTCACTGTGTGGGTTATCATTGTAGTTGGGTGTTGCACGATCTGGAAGCGGTTAATATTTAGAAACAGGATTTTGTCATTAGGAAGTTTTCGCTGGAGCAGGATTTTGTCATTAGGAAGTTTTCGCTGGAGCAGGATTTTGTCATTAGGAAGTTTTCTCTGTGTTATGTGTTGTCTAACTTCTTGTCCTGCACATGAGTATATCTCCTTTAGGTGAGATGATAACCATAACTGGAGAGATATTCAGTCATCATGGTTTCCCATTTTGTAGCACTGAATGGAGACATACCAACTACTTATATCCTTGCTCTCTTATGGAACCCAATGCCATCACTTTGGAACAACTCCAAGATTATGACCTTCAGTACTAGATGTACAAAGGTCACCGTTCTTCCCTAGTTCAGCTTACTTGGGATATGGAACTTTAGAGATTGTTAAAAGTTGTCTTGGAAAATCTGCCTTGTGTAAAAGAAATAGAATCCTAGCAAAGCTATGGAAATATTAAACAGCTGATAATAGCAAGGAAAACTAATTGTGAAATGCTAGTGACTTTGTGTCCCTGTTGAGTAGAGGGAAATTCCTCAGGACCCTGTTTTTAGGTATTCTACAGGGGTAAGTTCTTACTTATACAAGAAGACATGGTGCAGAATTGCAGACCGAGGTAGGCTTGTCCTTTTTGGACAGAATTCATCTCTGGATAATCTTGCACTCCCCCTACTATTTCTTTTTGACTTGTAGAAAGGATTGACTTTTAACATATTGCTTTCAGCATAGGTTGGACGTCCATCATTCGCGTCCTTTTTAGATGGATTTGGACTTCCTTCGAGTACCAAGTGATCATGCAATGGTTACTATCCACTGCTGGAAGCTTTGGAGTTACCTAAAGCTGCCTGAAAAATTATTATTTCAGATTATTGTTGATCAACTTGTTTTGCTGAATGGAGAGCTCTTCAACCTTAGTTGGAATTTGTTCTTGCTGATTTCCCTTGGTCTGCCGCAATGTGCGACAAAGCAACATTGTCTTATGTGGTGTGCCTGTAGGAGGGAAACTCTCGTGCCTTTATAGGGTTTAGAATTTTTCCTAAATCTGTTCCTAAATGCAGGTGATTTAAGCTCATAGCAAGCTGCTAGGTAGTTGTTAGTTCCATTCATAAGATCAGATGGCTGATACAGCTTTTGATCAATCTGCGGCGGTACTGATCCTGAGCCAAAAGCCTCAATGACAAGACATGATGAGAAAAAGATTCAGACTGATCAAGTTCAGTCTGATGAAGAATGCATTGCCACTGAAGAATTAACTGGTCAGGATAGGATAAGTGGTATTGACACCTTGGATAAAGGCTACATGGAGTATGGGTATGTCCTAAATAATTAGTACTCAATCTATGTTTTTTTTTTTATTACTTGTATGCTAAGATTGATTTCGTCTAATAGGTGTTCTCACTACCGCCGAAGGTGTCGCATTAGAGCCCCTTGCTGCAATGAATTATTTGATTGTCGTCATTGTCATAATGAGGCAAAGGTAGGTTGAATGAAGTCCGAATTAGAAGCTTATTTACTTTGTTTGATGTACATAATGGAACTGCTTGGTTATCTGCCGTTGGTAATAATAGGTAACTATTCAAGCTACATGTTCAAACTCATAGTATGAAGTTGTATCATGTAGATTGCTTACTGCTCAAAAAAGGAGCAGCGGTGAAGGTTTGCTTGAGCATTTTAGCACTGTGGTGTATCACCTCTTGAACCTGTAATTAAGATGCTGCTAACCACCACTTTCACACTGTTGTAGCCAAAAAAAAAAATGAGAGAGATATAGCATGATGATTCTGGTCAAAATGTAGTGGATCAGATCCTAGACTTGAAGTTACTGTTTATTAACTTCCCTTAATTCATTCAGTATTTAAAGTGCATATAGTGACAGTCCTGTTATGTCAATCCTTGCTTTGCAGAACAATCTCAAGGTTGACCAGAAGCTCAGGCATGACATTCCTCGTCATCAGATTGAGAAGGTACTGTTTTCATCGTTTCTTCTTGCCGTGTCTTTACTTGGAAGAGTTCATTGACCTGAATGCAAAATTGTTTTCTCTTTGCAGATAATATGCTCACTTTGTGGAACTGAACAAGAGGTTTGTTGCAGTTCCTATGCATTTTGTTTCGGTGCCTGGAATCATTAATCACTTTTTATTGTTCTCTTTGCTGTTTTTTGCTACAGCCCCCCCCCCACCCCCACCCCTTCTATCAGTTTTGCTGATTTCTGTTTATTTCCAGGTTCGTCAAGTTTGTGAAAATTGCGGTGTATGCATGGCTAGGTATTATTGTGGAATTTGCAAGTTGTTTGATGACGATGTAAGTTTGAAGCCCTTTAACTGTTCTTGTGCTTTCTTATTATTAGTATTGCCCAATAGATTATATTTTGTGCCCTAGGCGATTAAATGTTAAGCAGTGGCGCTGTTGATGATTGCTTTGGACAAGCTGAAGTTCCATTGTTCTAATATGATTATGTCGTTTGTACTTTTGCAGACATCAAAAAGCCAATACCATTGCAACGGTTGTGGCATTTGCAGGTATGATTTATGATTACCAACATTAGGCTCATTGCTTTTGTCATAGACAAAGCACAAACCTGCCTTAAGGTGCTGTAGACTTGCATTGAGAATGGGGTGGAAAATAAGTAGTAGTACAACATCAAAGAACCCCCTCTTTCTGATTGCTTTTTTCATCCCTTGATAGGATGTGTACAAATAGTCCTCCTTTCTCTTTTCTCTTTTCGTGGGTGGCTCTTTTGAAATGTTGTTTAGGGTGAAGATATCGGACTTTTACATTGAAACGTAAAGTGTAACCACATGTAGTTGTGGCAAAGTATCTTGATGGCAGCACTAAAGCCATGTTTAAACTTTCTTTCGTGAGGAACTTCTTGAGATTCCATCTAGTATAAATGTCTGAAAGTTGTTGTGCATATTAATAATTCTGATTGTACCTTACAAAAGAAGAAGTTCCTACCAGGATATCTAATTTGTATTATATTGCAGAATTGGGGGGCGGGAGAATTTCTTCCATTGTAATAAATGCAGTAAGTTTCTCATCTTATCATTCCTCCTTTGCTCTATGCGAAATTTCTATTTTATGTGTGTTCTGATACAGTTATAACCATTTTATTTGTTTATGTTTCAATTTAGGATGTTGCTACTCAACAGTTTTGAAGAATAGCCACCCGTGTGTAGAAGGGTAGACAGCAATGCACCATGATTGCCCTGTTTGCTTTGAGGTATGGATAGGATTTTAATTCTCTCTGTGTCACTCACTCTCACACACACACTTTTGACTGAAAATTGGTGAAATTGATTATCTACAGTATCTATTCGAGTCAAGAAATGACGTAACGGTTCTGCCTTGTGGGCACACGATTCACAAGGACTGCTTGGAGGAAATGCAAGAACACTGCCAGTAAGTCTGCACACTTGACTTGTCATGTCTCATCTTCTTTTCTTTGGCAATATATTTTGCAATTAACTGCTTGTTCTATCAGGTATGCTTGCCCTCTGTGCTCGAAGTCGGTCTGTGATATGTCAAAGGTGTGGGAGAAATTTGACATGGAGATTGCAGCAACCCCGATGCCCGAATCTTATGAAAACACGAAGGTAATGCCCTGTTCTCCTCTATATTTCTCTTTTCCTGGTTTACTCCTTTTCTGAAGTTGAATATGTATTTGTACATCTGACTTAATGGCTACCTGAGATAATGTAACTTCATCCTAAGATGCAATTTGTTGCATACTTCTGCATTTTAATTTTAGCGTGCGCAAATTCAGACGGAATTCTCCTTGCAGGTTTGGATTCTTTGCAATGATTGTGGAACAAGTGGAGAAGTAAAATTTCACATTGTGGCCCAGAAATGTCCTAGTTGCAACTCTTACAATACTCGCCGAACCAGAGGGTAGGAGAGATTGGGCATGATTACTTTCAGCAGTGATAAACATGCCTCAACTTGTCTGTGTGATCGAAATTTCCATGCTGTGATGCAAATTGTCACCCTGGGTGACCGAGGATATGTCGAGACTTGTTGAAGAATGACGATTGCATGTGATGGTGAATTGTGGTCCTGCACATGGTGCTTTCGGGAGTGTAGATGGGGCCGTGGATTTCCCTTTTTTCTTTAAAATTTTAGTCTATTTGGCTGCCTGTCCTGCTAGCATGCCTATATTTAGTGTTATTCAACAAATCAGTTATGGTTGTAGCATGATCTATTCATTCCTTAAAGAATGCCATTGTTCAAAGTCAATTCCTCCACTTTCTGGTACCTTAGATTGTTTAGTGGAACCTGTTGGTTGGTTGGTTTGTTTGGCAGTCATCCGTCATTGGCCTACCCGTTTCCACGGCAAGCCATACTGTCATTTGCAGCTTTCACGGTCCCACTCGTCCTAGCCTCCTAAGGTTTGCAGGTCTAGTCGTCGCATTCACCCACTGGAGAGCCAATTAGCATTTTAGTGTTCATCGGAATGGAACTCAGATAGGAATAAGATGACATTCACACAATCACAATCAGAGCACTCGGGGATTCACCCACTTGAGGGCGGAATAGCTTGAAATGGTATTCAAATAAAATGACACTCTGCAATTAGCACATCAGTCAATCACTGAACCCAATAGCTTTCTAGTGCCAATGAGAGACTCGGGGATCCAACTAACGTGAAATCCACAATCAAATATTTAACATAGGCGAATACATAAATCTAATGGGGCACACAATCAGACTAGATGGATTCAAACACATTTGTAACTTTGGTCGTCATTCTCTATTCTATGCGAATTATGCAAATGATTTAAGTAGGACTTGGGAAGGTATCCAATCAAAATATTGAAATACAGAATAAAAAAGCTGAACCAACTCATTTAATTTGCTTTCTCGAAAAGATTAAAAAGCATACCAACTCTTCCTAAATGAGAATAAAAGATTTCTTCCCACGGAAATAAAAGAACAGCAGCACATGCAACGAGGGCCAACTTGATAATGCCAAAAAAACTTTAGCAGGAAAAGGTAAGATTTCTTGTGTTTGGATCAATGAATTTAAGAAAAGATTTGAAATTTATCAATTTATTGGGAGAATTTGTAAGGTCAAAATAGATAAATTTTAAATCCACACTTTTTAATTTGGGTGAATTTGAAATTAATCCATTTCAACCTAACAAATTATTTCAACAAATAAGTGTATTTCAAATCATTCTTCAAATCCATCGATCCAAACACAACCTACATCTATGATCATTTTCATCATCAGCTTCAGAGTTGATCCCTTCAACTTCATTTGAGTAGAGCCACAATCATATTATGAATGGAGCATTATAAATTTATAATCAGAACTCTAAAAGAAGTAAAAAACCTCCAATTAGGAGAAGGTATAACAAGCAAATGATAAACATGCTAATAATGCAGATTCGAGTTATCTCAATGCTCATGATTCCACACCTAGGAATCTCCAAAATCCATCTTCGTCCAAAACTCAGAAAAATTACACAAGGATCCAGGAGGCAATAAAAAAAAAAATGATTCAAAGACAACAAACATTTATCTCTTACTACTGTTTCTAATGAAGTCCTAAGCACAATCCTTTTTCCTTATATGTATGAACTGTCAGTGATCATCGTAAGACCGCCCATACTTAGCTAGAAATCAAGCTATCAACTGTCAACAACAAATAGATTCAACTGGTTCCGACTTGAGTGGCATAAGCTGGTTATCAATGTTAGCACGATCATCCACTTGTCTATATATCTAACAATAAACATAACCAAAGCAAAATAGAATGCAGTGAATTCACAAAAGTCATTTATATTCATCCAAAAATTTCAATTTGGTAGCTTATACATCAAAAAGACCATGTTAAAAAAATGGGGAGCCACAATGATGGGCTACTACCACCCTTCTTGATATATATTGCCATTATAGACCTCTTTAAAGTCAGAATATGTAAGGCAAAATTTGCTGGTTGCAACCATTACCCGCCAGTGCCATGAATGGTGAAACACGACCACCATAAGGAATAAAGTACACAAGATCATCCATGGCTGCTAAAAGATGCACATGAACTGCTCTTGGAGAACAGATGATCGGGAGTGTCTACCTATGTGCTCATTTCATCAATCATGGGCAGAGTTGCGGCGGTACTGACATCACATGACTTCAAGTAGAAATGAACAGGCCGGTCTCAGAAAGTTCCTCACTGTTGCTTGGCTTAGCAGAGTTTTCCGAGACATTGCTGTTGCTTTTACCATAGAAATTCTATCTCTTCATCAATTAAAATCTCCTCCATACGGCAAGTCAAACTGCAAAATGCTTTCTCACCTCTGCCAAATACCAAACAAGAAAAGGCCTCATATTGAAATCACACAAAAAAATTGATGCATGAATATACAAAAACCAAATGAACAGCTAATTACAGCATACCTATACATGTAAATATCTTCCCCATCCAATTTCTTCTTGCAAGAGTAACAGAAGCTCAAGAAGTCACTGGAGGGGTATGATGTTGGAACTTCCGAGCACTCAGCTGCCTGAGGCAATACATTGCTCTTTCCATTATTCTTACCAAAATTTGTTAACTCATTATTGTGACATTCCAAAATACAGTCACCAAAAATATGAGTTACTTTGGGGTTGGGGCCATGTTTTCTCACACAGGTATAATCCTCAGAAAGCTCAATCTCACTCGGGGATATACTACCGATTAGACCATTGGCAATGGATGCAGGAAGTGAACACTGTTTGGCACCTGAAGAAATTTTCCCAACTTTGAGCCTATGTCAAAATCTGATAGTGAACTCACAGGGAATGCTCTATTGTCAGAGCCAAAATTCCTAGAACTCAGGTTGGAATTATGGTTTCCAAGACGGCTGAGATGCGAACCAGACCTTCCAGAATCTAATGAACAAGGGCGGAGATTACCATATGATTCGGGTTCCAGAGGCAGGTCTCCAATTTCAAATAGAACATCAGAGCTGCCCTTTGAAAGATTAGAAGGCTTAGAGTTGGCACAAGGAAAAACACCAACACCTTTCGGCAGAGACCTGGGTGCCTCAAAAGAATCAGCATGGTTGTTGAAATTTGGTGTTTTGATCCACATTTGCGGTCCAAAAAGAATGTTTTTACTATCCGAAGCACGGAGAACTTTCCCCGATTCCTTAGTTTCATAATCAAGAGAATCTACAATGCTTAAGCCTACTTTATTGTTATCCCAGGCCTTCTGATGATGCCCCCCTGGATGGTATCTCGGGGGCCTAAAGGGAGGATCTGCCCAAACTCGAAAACACCCTAAAATCCAAAGGTGAAGTGGGGCTTATAACTGAATCAGATTCCGAATTCTTTGAATTAAAACCGACAAATAAACCAGGTACATTAAAAAAGGAGCTATTTTTATGTTTATGAGCCAAGAAATCAGAGTAAAAATAGGATTCAGAAACAACATCGGAATTTTGCTGACCCATATTTTGATCTTTCTGATGTGATCTGGTCCTCTTCCTCAGCATTGCCCTCTTTGGACTACACTCTTTTAAGTCCTTCACCTATATCTGTATCAAAACATTAAAAGATTCTCTCAAAATATTTACCATACAAGTCTATATTCATATGAGGACAAAATATATAGCAACAAAGCTGAAACTCCAGAACTGCATTTACACTAAAGACTTAATAAAGCAATAAATTTATTCAGCGAACTAATAAAATGCTTCAACAGGGGATTTCAAGAAAATAAATAAACATAAAGGGAAAAAGACAAATCTTTAAAAAGACAAAATATCAATGTAATGAGAGGATGACAAAGGAAAATATAGAATAATAAAACGTCAAAAATTTTAGAAAATCCTTTTTTTTTATTTTTTATTTTTCTAAATGGAAGTGAAAATGAGAATCATATACAAATAAGTCATCAAAGAGTCAAAAAATTGCAGATTAAGGATAAAAAATAAAAACCACTCACCATTTTTGACCCTTTACATTTTTACCAAAGAAATCTTCATCCCAAATAAAAAATACCTAAAAAAAAAAAAAAAAAAAATTCGCAAACATTTCTTCATACAATTCATATTCATATACCCACAGAAATTTTATGAACATTCAAAAAAAAAAAAAAAAATCAAAACTTGGATAAACCTTAAAGTCTGTAAAGTCCCAAGACCTTCAAGAATGTAACTTTCACAATAATGCTTCAAGATTGAAAAATAAAATAAAAATAAAAATAAAAATTCCATATAGAAATAAGGAAAGCCCACCTGGTTTTTCTATAGTTTGTTCTTTTTTGTTCAAATAGTGAAATATTTATCCTCTGTATTAGCTTCACGGAGAAGAAAGAGGGGTTTGAGAGGAAAATATTTGTATAATAATAGTGCTGTATATAAAGGCTCTCTCCCTTTCTCTCTCTTTGTACTATGTGTTGTGTGTGTAAAACTGTTGTACTGTGTACTACACTTCTGTGTTTCTCTCTCTTGCATCAAAATCAGAGTTTTAGTGAGAGCTTCTCATTTACACGTCTCCTTTTTTCTCTCTTTATCTTTTTTTTTTTTTTGGAAAGATTTAAGTAGATATAAGCAAGATTTATAAAATTTAATTTTGATCGCGGGTTTACGGGTGAATTCAAAAATCGAATTTATGGTAATATTTTTTTTTCTTTTTTTCTTTTGAATTGTATTTTGTCTTTATACTAGTACATTTTTCGTATAGAGACTATATTTGGGGAAGAATACACCCGATTCGATATAAAATATTATTTGAAATATTGTTTAAAATAAATACGATGACAACGGTCTAAAATGTATATTTGTCTGTCAATGAAACTCTAAAAGTGGATAATTATTTGAAATATTATCTAAATTAAGTATGATAGCAAACTTTCGAGATGTAATTTATAAGATATTCAAAAAAGGTTGTTCAAAAATGTATTTAAGAAATAATCACAAAATATTTTTTAAGAATAAGATTCACATGGTCTTAATTTTCTGAGTACTTAAATTTTAGATTTTAATAATCCGTCGCTCTAGTCATAATATAGTCACCCTTAATAAATAGACTTCTTTTCTGTAAATTAATCTAAAAAAAAAATGCATTTGATAACATTAGGATATTTGTTAAAAATTATTGTGGAGAAACATAAAATTTTGAAATGAAAGGTGAAAACTATAGGAATAATATTCGTATAATGGAGGAAATAATTTTTTCTTTTTAATTCTTTTTGAGGAAAAATTAACTTTTGTTGTTTCAAAAAAAAAATAAAAATGAAAGAGACAAGTAACTATATAGAAAATTCGAATTTAGTTCGTTGCATAAAATGTATAGTTGACGGGGTGGTGTATTAGTATCTTGTTTAGTATTTGAAATTTATGAAAATGTATTTATCCCTTTTCCCTTACCAAATTCAATTGGATATAATTAGACAAGTCGAGTGATGACAGGTGGCTTGAGAATAAATGTAGATTGCTCATTTAAGTAAGTTTAGCATGTTAAGTAAGCTTGTTTAAAAGCGTGTCTTATTAAACAATATATTTTTTCATTGATGATAGCAAAATTATCTGATAGACAAAAATCTATTGCCATAATCTACTAAGTAGTCTCTTTAATAACATCCTGTGTGTATAAAAGATAATACATCATATATATGAGTCTTGGAGTCATTATTTGAATTATTTGGCAAAATTAAAGTGTTTGGATACTAAATAGTGCACATATTTTTGTAAATAAGTAATGGGGTAGTAGTTTTTGCATTAAAAAATAAGATTGATACGCAAAAGTAGAATAAAATTATTAATATCAAAACATACAATTCCGTTAACTTTTCTTTTTGCACCGTAAAGTCCAAAATAAATACCGAAAAATTACACACAATGACACGTCAAATCTTATGAATTCTAAATATATGAGGTTTCTCGTCATATTTTAGTTGTTAGAAGTTTGGACTTTTGATATTATACACATGCATATGAATCTATTAACCCGAACTTAGGCCAAAACTTTTGGACATAGTTTAGATGCATATGATCGGACGAGTCATCAAGTTTCAATGCTCGAACCTCATTAGTGTTTTAAACTCTATTTTGTAGCTCATATTTCGAACTCAAAACATTAACAATTCATCAATTTCTAAAAATCCAAACCTTATAATCATTTTGAAATTCATTTTTTCGTCTATAGTTTAAACTCCTAAAACTAGATAGGGATGTTCGAACCTATATTTGCATTTTTCAATTCTACAAAAGATTCATATGGGTGAATAGTGAGGAATAAAGCGAAAAGTAATACAACTACATGTAAATAATAAATAACTAGTGCTACGTAATGGAGTTGGTCATAAGGCATTCTATGATTTCTGCTATGAGATTTAGAGTTCAAACTCAGATTTTACAAAAATTCAAGCAGGTGTCAAAGCACCTTTACTTGATTTGGAAGATTATTTCTTTCTCTAGTCTCTTAATAGTGACCAGTTGAGTATCTCTTTGTAGGGTAAGTTAGGTTAGAATATAGTCTGATTAGACATGCAAGTAATAAATAACCTAAATAGATGAATCATGAATAGTCTAAACCATAGTGAATAGTTGAAATAATAGTATAAATAGTTAAAATAATAAATAATGAAAGACGAAAAAATTGACTAAAAATGTACAGCTGCCCAAAAATTTGTTTGAATTACTATATAAAATAGTAGTAAAGGAAATAATTAGCAGAAAATGGAAAGTAATGGCCTGCATACGCGTCCAATGTTCTCTCTGCACATTAAAAAAGGCACATCTTTGCTTGGTAAAATGAATTTTGGAATTTTACTTTTAAGAAAAGCTTTTTGCACAAGGGAACAGGAGTTTTAGTCACAGACACCCGATTGACAGCTAACAAATGAGTAATTCATTTACAAGTAACTAAGAGCTTGGGGAAGGGTTAAAACAATCGAAAATATTTAGGTAGATCTAATCTACGGTTTCACTTGTAAATTTTGTGATGTAGATTAAATGTTATAGAATCTATGACATCAGTTGATGTAAACAAAATTTTATAAAATTTAATTTTAATTGCAAGGTTTACAGGTAGAGCCTAAAACCGGAACTATAATAGTATTTTCCTAAAACAAGAAGCTTCATATAGGTTTGTGAAAACTATGTGAAAGAGAGGAAAAACATTCTTCATTGTTTTTGTTATGTTAAAAATAGGCACGAATGATTAAAAAAAAATGTAGTTTACGCATTACTCTTTTAAAAAATTTCATGCTATAAAATTAGAAACTTGTAAAAACCCATGTCCTAGAAAACTATATATTTATATATCCTCCTGGTTAGGGGTGAGCAAATATATATTCTTTTAATCAAATATTAACCAACTATGAACTTTACTAATTCAATTAACAAATTTAGTTAGTTTTGGTTAACAGAATTCATGAATTAAGTTAATGAGTTAAAAAATGGTAGAGAGATTTTTTGAATTTGATTAACCAATAACTGAATTCATTATTTGAAACTAAGTGTTTCTATATATTTTGATATATAAATAATACATCAACTATGTATATTTTTATATTTATATATTATGTTTGAAAGTGTAACAGAACTTGAAAATATATAATTATACATTTTACGTATTGAGAAGCTTTAATGTTTTTTAATTAAAATAAATTTAAGAATTAAAAATGCTAATATACAAATATAAATGTAGTTGTTAAACTAAAAGTAGTTTTATTTATAAAATGTTATAATTAGCTTTAGTTTTTCTGCTTAATTCATACTATAGTTATGTTCTTGTATATTAAATTATGTACTTTTATGCATTGTTATATTAGTAGTGACATGATTATGTAGTTGATTGCTGAATTGATACTTAAATCATATTGTGTAGTCATACCTGTCTGGTATTTATTTTATTGATATTTGTAACTTACATGATATTATATTGTTATACGTAATTATATAGTTGATTATTAAATACACACTATGTGTATGGATCTATACTAATTTTTATCAGATTATTAATCGATAAATACCCACCGAAATATATCAAAATATACATGGCGAAAATAAAAATAATAATAAAAAAAAATTTGTTTCAGGGACAAGTTTCTGCATACAGGTCCAATGTCAATGGTCAAGTTGAATTTGTTCAATTGAGGGGTGAATTTGAAATTTGTTTACTCAATTTTCTAATGAATAAAATTTGAAATCAAATAGAACCTTTTTTTTTTTTTTTTTTAATTTTAAACAATTTTATTAACTAATTCTGACCCTTACCACTAATTTTAATACCCTTTTGGTATATTCATTGTCATTGTTTTATATTATAGTATACTAGCTTAATGTCGTGTACTATACATGAAAGGACAAATTTTTATGTTGAATTTTTATAATAAAATAACGTTAAGGTAAAGTAATGATGACGTCAAAAAATATTTTTTAATTAAATTATATAAGGATAAGACAAACTAAGTAATAATATTCATAAATTTACTAATTAGATCTAAAAATAAAAATATTATTTTTAAGTCTACATTAAAACGTTTATATTTTTGTCGTATAAAATGATTAAAAAGTAACTATATAACTTAAATTTTTGTTGAAGCCTCTCAACTTTTATTTTCAAAAATAGTAAAAGATATTACTATGTTTTGTATATATAATTGTTTTTAAAAATTATGTCTACCATGTTCTATGGAAAATGAAGGATAACAAATGAACATAATTTTTTGGTTATAAATGATAAACAAACCCAATAATTTCTACTCCTTTGTATTTAGTATGATTCAACTTAATTCCGTTGATATAAATTGCTAACAAAACAACAATTGAGAAGTATTTATCACATTTCATAATTAGTTTGCATTTTTTTCTAATCAAAGAATATAATTTTCAAAAGTATCAATGGAGTTCATTATGGATAGAATGGCACTGGACAGGGTAATGAAAAGAGCCTTGACTGAGATTAAATTGGAGTTAAAATCTTTCTAAGAAAAACCTTCCAAATATGTATGAGAAAAAAAAAAGAATATTTCTAACAATTGATTTTAGCTCTTACCATATAAAGCATATATACATGTAAAATGATAATACCAAAAAGTAGATAAGACATAATAAGTGATAAATTAAAATTACTTTTAACATATTACGATTACATAATTACTTATAAAATAATATATATTGACATTGAATAGTTAATTACCAATAAATATAAAGTTATAAGAAAATGAAAAGAAGAATTTGATATTAAAATTTGTTATATATTTGTGATATAATAAATATTATATAGACTATTCATGATATCATCTAGGTTGCAGGTTATGATATTACTTAGACACTGTCTCTTAATACACTTCCAATTTATTAGATATATTTCTAAGTAAACAAAAAAAGTAGTACAACCAACAGTAAGGCCAATAATAAGACATACTATTAAAATTATTTTTTAACTTATTATGATTACATGATCACTTAAAAATAATGTCTATTGACATTGAATTATTAATTACCAATAAAGATAAAGCTGCAAGAAGATGAAGAAAAAAAAAAAATCTTACAACCTTTTTATCTTTTTCTTGATATAATAAATTATAGTTCTTTTTGATAAATATTTAGTGGATGTAATTAGGTTTTAGAATGACTTTATTTAGACATAATTAAGCTAAATATCTTCATACTTTTATGAAAGTTATTACTTAAATATATATCTAAAATTAATTTCTTAACAATGACAAATAGATAAAAGTTTTTCATAATTAATAAATATTTATTTTATTAACTTATAGTTAATAATGATACTTATATAATGATTTACAATACGATTTTAATTCTGTAACTGTTTTTGGAAAAAAAAAAAAACAATAATAGAAGTGTGATAAAATAAGAATTTTAAAACAATATAGTTAGTTAAAGGTAAGATTTAGTTAATTTAAGTAGCTGGTTTTTTTATCTCTATTTTTACCAAGTAAATATGTTTTTACCTAAAATGCCACATGTCCATTCTTTAAAGCTTTCCCCAAAAAGGATTTTGTTATAATATATATATATAGATATAGATATAGATGGTTTTAGTAAAGTACAAATTAGCTTATGATATTTACTCTTGTAATGGAAAAAAAAAAATCTTAAAAAATGACCTATCTAACTTCTTTTTGGCGCATGATCTCTGATCTTAAACCATAGTTTATCTCTACAAAATTTTTCTCAACCTGTCTAATTCTAGAAAGTAGGGGTGTTCATCCTGACACATTGACCCAAAAAACCTGCTGGTCCGAACAAGAAAAAGAAGGCACCCAAACCGCATTCTGAAAACGGGTCAGGTAAAGGGTCGGGTCACTGAGGTTGAGGGGTCGGGTAGCAGGTCACATTTTTGTTACCCGCCGGGTACCCAACCCGGTCCATTTCAGGAGTAATTTTATAAATTTGATTAATACGGTTTCATTAGACAATTGATATTTACAAGGGTTATTGACAGCCTCTCACTTCTTCTTTTTCATTTCCTTGTCTTCCTTTCCTCTTCCTCTTCAATCATCTTTTTCCTTTATCTTTCTCGCATCATCATTCCTCACACTCTCGTCTATTGAGATGTATTTTGTGATTTAATTGTTGTTGCTATTGGCTTGTTGCTACTTGTTAGCTTGTTGCTATTGGGATATAATATTGGGATGTATTTTGTGACTTAGACTTAATTGTTGTTGACTTAATTGTGAAATTAACTTGTTTAACTATTATTATTTAAATTTTTATATTTGTTACTAGAGAGGGTCGGGTATTTGTTACTAGAGAGGGTCGGGTACCTGGTCAACCTGACCCTCTTCTATAGAAACCCGATAGGCCGGGTACCCGCTTTGTATAGACCGAGTAGAGGGTTGAAATTTTCTTGACTCGGTCAGTGAGGTCGGGTACTTTTTTTATCTCATGTACCGGGTACCCGATCCATGAACACCCCTACTGAAATATTAGAGAAGAATATGTGGACATACACCAAAATTGTTAATTATAACATATGAAACATCATTGAGGTGTTCAAAATGAAAAATATTTGTGGTTTATGCTTTTCAATAATAATAATCCTATAAGAAATTGTGTAACATCCAAAGAAAAATTTTAAGAACCTATTTTCTATAAACTTGTAGCGTACTAAATCATTTATGAAAAATTTATCTAACTGATAAATTGTTATTGCAAATATCAAAGGCTCTGTTTGAACAAGAAAAATTATCCACTATTCTTCAAATAAAGTTTTGCATTTTAAATTATATTTTTATCTCACATATATCAAATTACAAAAGTTATTATAACATTTTTCTTATGAAATATTTTGACATCCATTACGATTGGGACATGTAGCATAGTGTATGTGCACCTGCTACATACAATCAAGATATACAAGGTTAAACCATTGGTATACAACAACGATCCACCACGCTAAGGCTAAATCTGGGCACATTCTTCTTTATAAATAGGAATCTTTATACATGGGTACACTTTCACAAGTTCGGACACAATGACACTTACATTCATAAACTTTGTAAATTCCTATCAGAGTTTCAGCTCATCATTCATACAATTCCTGAATTAAGTATCAGAGTGGCACCAAAGTAGCCTCATTGCATGTTCTACCAGTAGCTCAGACACGAGTCCAAATCCATTATGCATTAGTGCAAAAGTCGCACCTTATGGTTATACAACTTAAAAAAAAGATAAATTTCACTTATAGCCCCTGTGGTATGGTCATTTTCTACATAATCCTATTACGCTTTAAAAACCAACAAATGCACCCTTATGATTTTAATTTAAACATCCAATTGAGGGAAGATAATTTTAACTAAGGGAACCTTTAAAATAGTCATTTATACCCATGTGCTTTTCCCTCTTTTTTAAATATTACATTTGTATAATAAAAATAAAAAAGAGAAAATCATGAAAAGGATAAAATAAAAAATATGTGAAAAATAGAAAAATGAAAAAAATTAGAATAAAAGAAAAAATCATGAAAAAGAATAAAAGTAAGAAAAATAAGACAAGTTTTTTATGGAATGAAAAAGAAAAAATTAGAAAAATTGATGAAATAAAAAGGGAAAAAGAGATAATGAGAAATTTATTAGAAAAATAAAAAAATATAAAATGGAAAAAAAAAATGGTGGATGAAGGTTAGGGAAAGGGCTAGGGTAGTTGGGGTGGATGAGAGGGGAGGTCTGGGATGGTAGGGAAGGGTAGGGAGGCTGGAGGAAAGAAAGATTAGGGCTGGAGGCTGACCTGGGGATGAGATATCAGGGTTGGGAATAGGGATGTAAATGAACATAAATAAGTTGGACATTCTATTATTCAAACTTGTTTGATTATTTTAACGAATTTGAAATTTTGATCAAGTTTAGCTTGTTTATTTATTTTTATTTTTTTATAAAAAAAAATCCACCATTCCTCTTACCCCTTAATAACTTGAACTCATCACTAATAAGTTATAGGAGAAACGTCTTACCACCTAAGCTTGGCTAGGTCTTCTTGTTTATTTTCGAACTAAATTCAAACAAATTTTTATCGAGTCAAACTCGAATTGAGCTCGAGTAATTTGGAATTTTTTCATGTAAATTTAAAATTTTTATCTTATCGAGTCGAATTCGAGCCAAATATAAAAAAATTACTAAACACTAAATTTTGTTCAAGTTTGGTTTTATTATTAATGAACCAAAATTGAACAAACTCTTACCGAGTTGAGTTCGAGTATCGAGTAACTTGAATTCATTTACAACCCTAGTTGGGAGAAGAGAAACTGTAAGGTGGAGGGTGGAGGGGAGAAGCAAATCTAGTGGGGGTGGTAGGGGAGCTGAACAGGACGACGGGGTCAAAGGAGCAAAATGGTTAGGGTGTAGGGATGGTGTGAGGGATGGTGAGTGGTGGGAGAGTAGAATAGGGGTGGAGATAGCAGGAAAAGGTAAGGAGTAGGTAGTGGGGAAGAAAATTAGGAGGATTCATGGTATTGGCTGGATAGGGACGGGTAGAGATAAACTATAAGAATTAAGATCAGAGAATAAATTAGATTGGATGGGTAGAGCTAGGTTACCACCTACAGATCTAGGTGGTTGTGATGGTGGTAGAGCTTTAGGGATAGTAATTATGATTGGTGAGACAGAAGGAGGGATGTCAATGGTAGATGGGGAGAAAGATGACTTTTTTAATTTATAAATAAACTACTCACTCCGTCCTAGTTTTTTTGTCGCATTTTGACTTTTTCAGTCAAACAGAGTAATTTTGTAATTAATAATTTATGTAACTTTATGTGATTTTTAATGAAATTTATTCTATAAAAGTAAAATTTATATCAAATATTAAGACATACAAATTTAAAATTTTAAAAAGTTAAAGAAATCTATATAAAATTAAGCTATAAAAACTTAATATGTTTTACACATCTAGTTGAACAGAGACAACTTCAATAGGATCTAGGTAGTATTACAATTTTATTTTTTATCATCCTATCAACACAATGTGAAATAGTATGCACTACTAGAATTCTTATAGATTGATACATGAGATGTCTCTTATAGGATTATAACTAAATGTTCTAGTGAGGTTGGATTATTATTTTTCTTTCTTAAATGATTATCCAAATTTAGTTAGAGTAATTAGTTATTTGTAGTTTGTTGTTAAATGAATAGAATATTAGAGTCATCTACCTTTATCCATGTAAGATCATTGAATATTATTTAATTTAGGCCAACATTAGAGCAAAACATTTGATACATAATTTGATATATATATATATAGTGTTATTATGAGTCGAGTTTTAATCGAGCTAAATCTAATGAAGGTCAAACTCGGCTTACAATTAAATCAAACCTAATAATGAGGCTCAAACTTGACTTACCTTAATTAAAGGTTCAGCTCTTTATTTATAGGGTCGAGCTTAGGTTGGCCTGACTCGGCCTTATTGACTATCAGATCATAGAATGTTACATTCCTTTCCTTTTCCTTTAAACTTGACTTTCTTAAACTTAAAGAAAATGGCTTTTCTCTTGTCTTGACCACATCTTAATTGAAGCTAATTCCTAAGCCAGGAGAAAGAAAGTATAGGCAAGTTATCCTTTCATGGAAGCCTTTACTTCCATTCATTCTATTTCTGATATTAAAATATCATATAAAGAAGAAAGTTAAAGAGCTGCTTTACTTTCTTCTGGAGAGTAGCTTAGCTATATGGATTTCGCTTCATCTATCTGTTCTTTGGTACGAAAAAGGAATAAACTAAAGTAATACATGGAATCAGTCAGTTAATAAGCTTCAGTCAAACACCCCACCCGTTGTATAGTTCCAGTAAGAAAACCTGAATAAAATCTCCATATCCATTACAGAATTGAAAGATTTGCTACGACAGTAGGAATAGTCTAAACTCAAGGCCAAAGGGTCCTTCTTTCTTTTTTTTACCCTAAAAAATCTTATCTATTTTTTTTGTAGGAAAATATCAAACAATAGAAAGCAATTTATCAGTAAAACTAGCAAGTCAAATCGAACTAAAGCAATCAAGCAAGAGGAGCAGGTGTAGGTCTTGGCACTCGAGCTGGTGTAGGAACTGCCTTTTCCTCTATGTCAGCTAGGCAACAAGAAAGAAGAATACAAAATGAGGAAATAAAACAATCAAAAGCCTGTGCCTTCTACTCCTACTGTTATTGGCTAAAGATCCAAATTCTATTGCTATTTGCCCCAAACCAAGGGAAGGGGTAGCCTTCTTTGTTCCGCTGTGCAACTTCTTCTACATGGATATCAATTGCTTTGATTGAAAGGAAAATTGCCTTTTTTATATAGTAAATAGTATAGATAAAAGGTAGTTTGGTGACATTTTTTGTTGACACTTACAGTACTTATTTTATGTAATATTTTAAATAATATTTCAAAAAATAGCTATCCAAATAGAAGAAAAAAAATACTAAAAAGTGTTCAAAAATTATCTCATAAAGAACAAAATCATCAATTGAATGAGTCATCTATCTGGTCACTGATAACTATAAATATTTGGGGCTAATTGAAGTTTATATCTATTGTGAACCCTTAATTTGATGTTTTGTAATCCTAACTTTAGGTATTTTATGTGCGATTTAGGGTTATGGGGTTAAAATTAGGTTTTGTGCAATTTAATGTGTTTTAGTAATTCTAGTATTAATTTTGTGTTAAAATTTGTTAGTAATGTTTGATGTTTGTTTTTGTAGGTAGAAAGGATAATTTTGGACATTCAATGAAGTTGAGAATAATTATTTGGAAGCTTACAAATTAGGAAACCAAGTGTTTGAAAGAAAAAAAACCAAATCCCTCTCTTAAACACAACTAGATGTACTAGTGAAAAAAGAAGTTGGGCTTTTCTAAGCAACTTCCCATGAAGACCGTGCTACTACAATTTATATAGCCCTTCCTTCCACATAAAATTATATAGTAGTTAGTAGTAAATTATTAGAGTAGTTAGTTGTTAGTTTTTTAGAATAATTCTAGAGGAATCACTAGGATTTTAAAAGGAAATTCAAGACACTTTTATTGCAATTTACTTTACTTTCAAACAATTTCTAGCTTTTCAATTGCGTGGAGAATTTATTCTACTTTGTGCTTTTGGATTCATAGATGTACAAGAACATATGACAATGTTCAGGGGATTCTTGAACTTGATCTTTATTGACTAATTTAAAATTCAAATTTAGTTGATCAAGTACTCTTAAAAATCTCTTATTTTAATACTAATTAATTTTAGTTAGAGTTAATTCGTAGTTTAATTTCATTATTTATTTTATTTTTCTTTCTTTAAGTTCTCAATTAATATTAGTTAGGGTTTCAATAATTTCAATCAATTAATTCCTTGTTAGTCAAATTAGATTAGTTCATTCAATTTGTGTGAATTTATTCTTCCGTAATTTGCTAGGTTAGTTTGTTGTTTAATTTATTTTTATAAAAAAATCTAAAAATAATTTTTTTAAATTGTGATAATATAAATAGTAGTTGATAGTAGGTTTCGGTAATTGACCTAAATTTGATCCTCGTGGAAACGATCTCTATTACCTATACGATGTTTGACTGCTACTACGCAACCCGTGTACTTGAGGAATCGTGTGCTGGTACGTTGATAATATTTGAATTAGGGTGTGATACGTATCAAGTCACAAATTGCTACTAATTTTCATCTTGTTACCCACAAATTTGGCCACTCATTGGCAAATAATACTTGTTTATAAATATTGGGAGTAGTTGTTTGTGCAATTTGACACAAATAGTGCATATCTACAAAGTGATAAAATTATTATACATCACTAGATCTACAATAAAAGGAATGAAATTTGACCAAATATCTAATATCAGTGGTTGGTGATTTAATATGATTTTTTCACGTGAATTGGTGTTAACAAGTGGTTTTGAATTTGTAGTTTTGTTAATTATTTTCCATGACAAAAATTATCTCATATCTGCTTGGACTTGAAATATTATGCAAACGGGTATTTTGGACAATCTCCATGTTGATAAACGGGTATTTTGGACAATCACCATTTTGATATAGTAGTTTTTCATTATTTTCTAAATAACATGTCTATTTTTACAGTATTTCATAACAAGTTTTTCAATCATCTTTTAATTTTATATATGCCACATATAGAAAGTTGTTACAGTAATTATTCCAATAATATTCTAAATAATATCATGAATCATATAGTTGTTCAAACGGAACCTTCAAAATAATAATTTATATAATTCTTCTATACATATTTTTTAGCAACTTTTTATATCAATTAAAGCATATTACAAAAAATTACCAAATTCTTATTTCGGTAATAAAATAATTACTATCTAATAAAAGCTATTACTACTTCCACTGCTGTAAAAAGCTTTATTATGGGAAGGTATTACCTAGTGTTAATTCTATTAGTATCTTTAAATCAATGAAATTCCACCATATAAAGGGTAGGTCCAAAAATTACAATTTAATTGGTTTGGAGATATCAATAGCACATGATACCTGGTAAGGGCAAATAATATTTGCACACCTTTTTATCATCTTACCCAACCCTGTCCTTTTTTAACGGGCAAAATGACTAAAAACCTGGATTTCTTCCATATCACTCATTTTTATATACCTAAAGTATACTTGTTTCAATGTTTACCTATAGAACAAATTTGAAAATATTTTATAACTTTGGTAATTTATATATAAAATCTTCAAAATTTTTAAGATTTTTTTTTTTTTTTTTGTAATTGTTAAAAAAAAAAAGAGATTTAGTTCATATTAAAATTTTTGCAAATCCTTTATATTAGAGAATAAATATATTGGCAATTTACACAAAATATTTATGCATATAGAATAACTAATATATAATTTTATTATATATTAAATATTTTAATTGGATTCGAGAACAAATCGGATCGGCATAACCAAATCCATATCTAATTCGTGTATCATAATAGATAAACGGATCCGGATCGAATATGGATAATCGAATTTATACATGGATCCAGACTGGATAAATATGTCCGGAATGTGTAAATCTGGGTCAATACCTTGTCCACATAGACCCGGATCACACTCGTTCCAGACCCGTTTATTTGGTTTGAATGATCCATCCATGTATAAATCCAATTATCTGAGATTCATTTAACTATTATAATACATAAATTGTATATGTATATGGTTTTTCCGTTTTGATTAGGACTTGAATTTGATTAAAATATTTAATATATAATAAATTCTATATATCACTTATTCTATATACGCAAATATATTGTGTAACTTGCCAATATAGTTTATACTCTAATATAAAATATATCTATAAATATTAATATAAACTAAATTCTTTTTAAAGTACAAAAAAGAAATTTCTATAAAAATTTGAAGTTTTAATATATAAATTTTCAAACTTATTTTAATAGCTAAACATTAAAATAAGGGCACTTTAGGCATATAAAAATGGAGCAATGTGAATAAAGAGTTTTTAGTTATTTTGATTATTAAGAAAAGATAGGGGTGTGTAAGAGGTTAAAAAATGATATGTAAATATCATTTGCCTTTAACCAACTCCATTTAGTAGAGTTGGCCAGGAGATGCCTCATAAGGCATTCTCCGCCGTACAAATAACCCAGGTCAAGGGTTCAAACCCCAAACATACCAATTAAAATTCAGGTAGGTGCCAAAGTCTGGAGGGTTCTCTTTACCTCCAGTTCCTTAATAGTACCTAATTGGATCCCCTTACATCCATTTGTAGAATAAGTTACATTAGAATGTTACCATTTTGACAAAAAAAAAAAAAAAATCATTTTCCCTTAGTAAGACTTATTGTGCAAATAATATTTAGACTGTCTCTGCATACACATCTAGATGTCATATAAGAGACAGCCCATCTTAAAGCCAAACATACCAAAAATTCCAAGTAATAAAAAAATATGACTAAACAACAGCCAAAGACGAGTTAAAAAACTTAAATGTCGATGTTAAATGGTGGAGTAAGAAATAGTACAAATTAAAAAGGAAAGGGAAAATTGCTAAAATAGTCTTTAAACTTTTTTACTTTAGCCAAAATAGTCCCTCAACTTTTTTTGTAGCCAGAATGGTCCTCCAACTTTTATTTTTTAGCCAAGATAGTCCTTTCATGACAGAGTGAAATTTATAAAATAAAAAATAAAAAAATTTATGGTGACTACATCATAAAAGGACTTTTTTGGCTAAAAAATAAAAGTTAAAGGACTATTCTGGCTAAAAAAAAAGTTGAAGGACTATTCTGGCTAAAAAAAAAGTTGAGGGACTATTCTGGCTAAAGTGCAAAAGTTGAGGGACTATTTTGGCGATTTTCCCAAAAGGAAATCCTTTCAGTTTCTACTTTTTAGTTTTCACTTTTGGAAGTGATATTCATCTCAAAACGACAAAGAAGAAAACCCCCGACAATAGGTCCCACTCTGTCAATCACTGAATTTTTATTGAATACAACAACTGAGAACTGCCAGACTTTCTCTTTTTTCTTTTTCGCTTTTATTGCAATGGACTTGACAATTGACATCCAATCTTCTTAACACCGTTTAACCGTTACTATTTTGATTAAATTTCACTATATATCACCCTGAGGTTTAGTACATGACGATGTTAAAATAATATATTTAATAATAATATTATACGTCATTATTTTGAATTTGAATTTATTAAAAATATTTTAATAATTTTATTTTTATAATTTAAATATGTTAAAATGGATTAAATATTATATATTTGACTCATAAATTGATGTGATTTATCAATTTCAAATATAAATATTAAAATAACAGATTAAATTTAATTAATTATTTTTCAAATTATTCAATATCGAATTTTCTCTCTGAAATGTACGTTTTTGTCGAGATACTGATTTGAATGTCGGAATGAACCTCAGAGGACAAAGTCTCGTTCTTTTTATTTTCAGGTAATCCGAATATGAATATTACGTGCGATGCTCAACTTTTGCTTTGATCGATATTATACACTAACTAACCTTAACTCATATTTTCTTATGAACAGTATAATTTTCCGGAAGCTCCTTGTCATGTATAAAAATCTCACTTACCTCCCATATTTTAACTTTTATGCAATAAAAGACCTCAAAAAATGACATCAGCAAATTAAAATTTCCTTGTCTCATAGTAAAATATCCTACATGTGTCATGGTGATTTAAGAAAAATATATTTTCACCATCCATATTCTTCCCCACCTTAAAAATAGAGATAAAAGAACCAACCTTACTGCCACATGTCATTGTAAAAAATGAGTTGTCTATCATACTTAAAGCTTGTTCTCAACCGTTTTTTTAGAGTTGTTTACATTTTTTTTAAATTTAAAAATCACTTTTTTAAAAGAACTTGTGGACAAAAATTGAAAAAAATATTTTTACTTTTTATTATAGAGAAGTTAAAAATAATTTTTAAAAGCAATTCTGCTCCTGTATTTTAAAGGTATTACTTTTTAATTTGGGTTAATAACACTTTGCTCCCCTGAACTAGGTAAGTAATTACATTTTGCCCCCCTGAACTAAAAAAACTACACTTTGCCTCCCAAACACATGATTCATCCTTTAAAAAATTTATAATATCAAGTTAAATGACTGGCATACCCTTAGTATTATATTTTAATTTTTCATGTATTTAATTTTGATGTTCAATACGTATAAAAAAAATTAAGAAAAATAAAATATAATAACAAACTAATATTATAATAAAAATTATTATTATAATAAAATATAATAACAAAATAATTAGGAAGTGAAAATGTGATAAAATGTTGAATTATATTATATTTGATATTGTAATTTGCATAGGTTCATCCAGCCCATTTAGAAATTGTTCTATCATTATAATTAAACATTCAAATTCGAAATAATATAAAATGAAATAACAAAATTTAAAAATTTGACCAAGATATATATTGATATGGATTATATTAAAATATTATATAATTTATTTTTATTTTTAAATAATTATCACATCATTATCAAAATTTAAATACAAAAATCAAAATATAATTCTAAGGGTATTTAAGTCATTTAACATGATATTATAAATTTTTTAAAGGATGAATCATGTGATTATAATATTTTAGTGTAATTATTTTAGTTCAGGGGGGCAAAGTGTTATACCTACCTAGTTCAGGGGGTATAAGAGACATTAACCTTTTAATTTTGACAAAATAGTTTTTTTTTTTTTTTTTTTTTTTTTGTTTGTTTGTGTAAACGGTTAAGAACAATGCCGTAATTATTTTTTCTTGTTGGGGTGGGTGTCTCTTATACACATCTAGATGTGTATAAGAGACAGGAACCGCATACTAAAATCGGGTCGGGTAGAGGGTCAACGGTCAAAATGGTAACATTCTTATTGTTTCTTGTTACAAACTTTCTGTCTCATTGTAGACAAACATGTGGTGGCCATTAAAGGACATGCAATAGAGAATATTCTTAATTAAGTGTAGTTTAAATAGTAAGATACATTTCTTATAATTTATTGATTATAAATTTAAATCACTGTAGAATAGAGGGAGAGCTATTTTTTTTTCTTTTTTTAAAAAAAAAAAAAAAAAAACTCTCACTACTCGTCACTTTTATGGTGCATCTTTTTGTTTCACATCGAGTATTAACATGTTTATTGCATGTGGCAAAACACATTGGTAATATTTAGAACAAATGCTTGCTTTTTTATTTGGACAACCTATCGTACAATTAGTCTCACATAAATATGGAATTTATTTTATTAGTTTTTCATATTTGAAATGATGAATTTTAACCCTTTACAATATAAAAATATATAATTTTGGTTCTCCTTTACATGTTCATTAATATTTTAGATAGAAAACCACTTGTGCG
Source organism: Cinchona pubescens (assembly GCA_025175665.1). Lineage (NCBI taxonomy): Eukaryota > Viridiplantae > Streptophyta > Magnoliopsida > Gentianales > Rubiaceae > Cinchona > Cinchona pubescens. The sequence goes on from JANKKI010000235.1 coordinate 2,170,043, forward strand.
TATCACATGTTTATTTTTTTTTAGGACCTGTCTCTTATAAACAAATATGGTAAGGGACCAAAAGTATACATTTTTAAATTGTTACAGACAAAAGCTATACGCTTTCAAATTGTTAGGGACTAAAAATCATCATTTCAAATATGCAATTTGAAATGATCTTATTTCCCTATTCTTCTCCAAAAAGAACTTCCATGGCATAGCCAAAAGGCCAAAGACGAGAGTAAAGGAAAAGAACAAGAAGAAGAAAAATTGGGAGGAAATAAAAAGAAAAGACAACTCAGAAAATTTCTAGTTCGAGCACTGTCATACTTCTTCTTGTTATGATTATCTTGACGATTTTTTATTTTTTGATCCAGTTTTGATTCATCATGTTTTGTGTTGTTTTAAATACATTAAGTTATAGTTTTCCATTTCTAAGAGTTTTGATTGCAATTTTACAAAGTTTAATTAAATTTTTGATGTTGATATTGTGATGAACCTGCATGTATTAAAATTGTGAATTATACAATTTATTCGTATTTATCTAGTTAATTTTGTATTAAATTCATGCCACCATCATATTTTATTTGTTAAGAGAACCATTTTGATAAGAATTTGTGAATTTTGTTTGTAATTTTATGAAAAAATGGAGGAAGAGGACGTAGTCGTCCAAACCCATTTCAGCATTTTCGGACTATTTTTGGATAGATGTGGGTCTAAAATTGTGATCAACGCAACAAAAATAGGTTTGAGGTATATCCAATTACTCAAAAATCTCACTCTTATTTCTATTGGTGTGCTACCGCAGAACGCATCTATGTCACCGCCTCGACTTGCTATAAAAACTACTTTTAGAGGAGAAGGGGAAAATAAAGGAGTATTTTAATTTAACACATTTTAAATGATGAATTTTAGTTTCTGAAAATTTGAAAACGTTTAATTTTGGTCCCCTATCAGTACTTTTCTATCCAAAATAATGAAAGACGTTTGGTTAGGGATCAAAATTATATGTTTTTAGATTATGAGGGACTAAAATTCACCATTTCAAAAATAAATAACTAAAATAAATAAAACCCACAGTTGTGGGGGCTAATTGTACGATGTTCATTTCTTATTTTGTTCAACATGACCATGTAAAGTTAGACTGTGTATTATGTACTACTTAGAGATTGTTTTGGTATAAGCGTTTAAATTGCAATGCTAATTGTTTGACCCTTATAGGCTGCTTGTGTGAAAATAACATTTGCTATCTAAAACGTGATCATTTTTTAATCTATCAAAATGCCTATAAGGTCACTTTATTACAATGGATGAATAAAAAATATTGGAAATATTGACACCAAACGTCGAAAAATATTTTTCAGTGTAAAATATTTTTCAGCTGATTTGTAAAATATTTTTCAATTTTCTCAACCTGGCTGAAAACAAATTATAGTCATTGAATATAAGTTATTTTTCAAATAATTCAAGAATGATATTAAATTTCAATGACTTACTTTTAGGGGTGTTTATGGATTAAGTACTCGATTCATGAAGTAAAAAAGGTACCGAACTTGAAAATTTCGATCATCTACTCAGTCCATACAAAATAGATATCCGATAGGTTAGGTACCTGCAAAAGAGGGTCGAATTGACCAGGTACCGATTCTCACTAGCAACAAAACATGAAAAGTTTAAATAATGATAGTTAGGTAAGTTAATTTCACAATTAAGTCAATAACAATTAAGTTTAAGTCACAAAATATATCCCAATAGCAACAAACTAGTAAGTAACAACATGCCAATAGTAATAATAATTAAGTCACAAAATATATCTCAACAGACGTGAGTGTGAGGATTGAGGATGAGAGGAAGAGGAAGGGAAGAGGAAGAGGTGATTGAGGAGGAGAAGGAAGAGCAAGAGGAAGAGGAAGGGAAGACGAGGAACTGAAGAAGAAGAGATGAGAGGCTGACAATAACCTTAGTAAGTATTAACTTCTAATGAAAAGGAAAGACGAGGAATTGAAGAAGAAGATGTGAGAGGCTAGCAATAACGTTAGTAAGTATTAACTTATAATGAAACTCTATTAACAAAATTTATAAAATTACCCCAAAATAGATCCGATTGAATACCCGGCGAGTCACAAAAATGTAACTCGGTACTCAACCCTCAACTGAGTGACCTGACCCTCTACCCGACCCGATTTTAGTATGCGGTTCGAGTACTTTTTTTTTCCAATTCGGCTAAGATTGGTTCGACGGGTTTTTCGAATTGGCAAGTTAGGATGAACACCCCTACCTACTTCTTTAACTTTGATAAATAAACTTATTTTTATTTTCAGTTTTTGTCCATTCATTTTCTCTTTATTATGGATTTGACAATAATATAATTATAACTGTGTATGCTTTACCATTATATTATCTCATTGTAACTTTAAACAAAATTAGTATTTTATATACTATAATTACTTGCCAAGTATTTATTAAGTTTTATTTTTATTTTTATATACTCATATTTAATAATATCAAACATCAAAAGTTTTGGATTTAAATATTTTTCAAAAAAAACATTGTCCTAATGAATTATTATTATTATACATCCAACCAAACTAATCCTTAGTGCATATTTTAACGTGTATTTATTTATTTTTTTCTTTTCTCTTCAAATCTCTCAATCCAAACTAGCGTAAAACTTGTGAGACAATTATCTTGATCAAACCAATTATTTTGTTTGAAAGTGATTCCTTCTTGAATTCTTCTCTCTTAGAGACAAGCCAAATGCAATTTCCTAATGCCATATCTATAATCTCACTAAATTTAAAGTCACACAGTTCTTTTATTGCAGACCAAAGATATCTGTCTCTCATACACATGTCTAGACTCAATAACAATTGGCCGGCAATGCAAACAACAATAAGAGTCAGAATACACGTCAAGATAATTTATTCACTGCATGTGGTTTTATTTGGACATTTGTGGTTAACATGACAGATTGCCTAGGAATCACCTTTGTAATTTCTCCTTTTATCATTCATTTGTATATTCAACATGACATTATCATGCCGGTCAGACATTCCTCAGAAAAATGACTTTCCCACAAACTATTTCCATTTATAATTAAAGATAAAAATAAGCATAAATTTTGTCTCCATCCCTAAATTATAAACCAACCCATAAACCAAAAGTCGTTATTTAAATGTACAAAAAAATAATGTGAAATGTTCTTTTGTTTTCTTTTCGGTTTGGTCGAATGTCTTTCGAGCTTATTTTCACTTAATACTTGTACATTTTTTGGTCACATACAACTGCTGTCTCTTATTCTGATCTGGGTTTCTTTCATTAAGTAGTTTAGTTTTTTCTTGGTTCGAGTAAATTAAGCCTAATCAAAGTTAAATTAATATTTATACTGTGGTGTCTTAGAAAAGAAGAGTAAAGTTTGTGACTCTTATATACTGTAATATTCATTCTAGCTAGCAAAAGAGGAATGATCTGAACTTTTTTCCCCCTATTTTTTCTTTTTTAATTTTAAATAAAACACTCTTTCTTATTTAAAACAAAAATGATTAATAGTTAGTAAGGATTTTTTCCCACAAAAGGGAAATTTTTTTTGGTGAGTGCATATTTTAGGGGTTAGGTTCATCATTACTTTTCTCTCCAATTGACCCATTTACCTAAATAATTTTTTATATATAAAAACCATATAATCATGTTATTATTTTTATTTTGATAACTAGATCAACAAATGTACTTAAAAATCAAAATCAGTTTGAGAATCGTTGAGTTTGTAAATTGTATGAAACATCTAGATGATAATCATGATAAAATTTGTATGATTAATTATCTGATTGAACTTACTCAATTTATTTTTAATTTTTGCATATAATTAAAACAAGTCTAAAATAATTATGAAGAATAACTTCAATTTCTAAGTATAATTTTAAAATAATTTATCATGTTAACATAATTTAAATATACATCTATAACAAATTTATTGAATAAGACTCCAAATATAAGGAAAAAACCATTTTAATTCCTTATATTTGGAGTCTTATTCAATAAATTTGTTCCCTTATGTATATTTAAATTGAACAAAATTCTAGGACACTTAGGGATGCATATTTAAATTGAATAAGGAAGTTACTACTTTAATACCTTGTCTTCGGAGTCTTGTCCAATTTAACTACTTGGTGTAATTTATAATAATTTAGCTCAAAAGTAAAAGGAAAATGGAAAAATGCTTAAAAATATCAATACAATTACTAAATATTTTAACAACAATTCTATTATCATTCATAAATTTCATTAATAGAAAATTTCAGTCCGTAAATGCTTAAAACTTTTGAAATTTTCTTTTGTTAAAATTAAACTTTTTTCTAGTAATGCTGCCAAAATTTTGAACTATAACTTGTATTATATTATAGATGGAAGCAAAATGTTTTGAAAGCATTTCTAAAGGGTTAAAATTTCAATTTTAGCAAAAGCAAAATTTTTGGAATTTAATATTTCTAGAAATATTGTTGATATTTGGAATTCAATTGCTATTATTTCAAATTTTAATTTTTTTGCACTAGTAGCACACTTTTCAAAAATGGTATTTTAAGGGTGTTAATTGAATATATTTTTATAGTGAATATTATGTATGATTATAATTTTTTATTTTTTTATTTTTCTATGTATTTCTGTGTTTTTGAATATTTGGGTCAAAATGTTTTCGGAAGCACTAGAAGAAACGTTTTAATTTGAACAAAAGATAATTTTTAAAATTTAATATTTCTATAAATTTTGATGATTTTGGAGTTCATTTAGCATTATTTCAAATTTTCAATAATTCTTTGCACAAGTTGTATACTTTTCAAATGTGGTATTATAGGTGAATTTCTCAAAATGGATTTTTTTTTTATCATATAATGTATGATAATAGAATAAAATTTGTTGGATTTTTTATATTTCTAATATCAATTTTAAATTTTTACATCGAATGAGACCAAAAATTGGACAAAATGTCAAAAATAAAGGATCAAATGATAATTTTCTGTCTTTTATTAACTTCCACATGCGCGTTGCAGGATTTTCTCCGTTTTTTTTTTTTTTTTTTTTTCAAATTTTCTCTTAATGATCCGTTTGGTTTGATGTAAAATATTTTCAGTAGAAAAATTGTTTTTGGATAATATTTTACATAGAAAAATAATTATTTTTCATACAAATTTCGATCTTTGAAAAACAATGCGAAAATATTTTGAAACAAATTTTTTTTAAAAGTTTTTCAGGATTGATATTACTAACATGAGTTAAAACACTCCAACAAAACAGACCCCAAGTGTTCTAAACTTGTTCCTTTAAAGAAGGACGAGGGATTAAATTTGTTGGCACTAATAAATAAGTGATGTTAATATGGATTGGTTCATATGGTGAGTAGTTTACTTTAAAAAAGAGAGGTAATCTATTTCCTCTTAAACTTTTAATTATCAAACACAACAAATAAATAAGTAATCAAATTGAATAAGACTCAAAAGATGGGGAACAAAATGATACTTTTCCATTCGAAGGTATAGGGAATAATACCACCAGTATAATAGTATTTGCTTGCTGGTATACACAAATAGAGAAATTTTTATATTGACCCAATTTGGTAATAAATGAAATAACTCTTGAGTTGACATTCATCAATATTATTTTTATTTCATTAAAATAATTTTTTTTAAAATAATACATTTGTGTCTAAATAAAAAAATTTGTTCATAGATAGCTGTCTCTTCTATCTAGATTTCTCTTTAGAAATATACAATACCTCAAAAACAACGACAAATAACGCCGTTCACCTTGTCGGTAACAGTCCTGATTTGGCAGTCACTTTCAAATGCCACGTAGGACTAGTTAACTGAACCTAACCCCCGTTAAATTATTAACACCCGGACCCCAAAAGCAACTGTGTTGTTCCTGTACGTCGCCCACCTGTGTGGGCCCCGATTTTGGACACTTTTTGGTACAGTCCTTTTTTTGTCGTTTTCTGATGACTCAGTTCATCATTTGGGCTTCTACTGTAATCCCTATATATCCAACGGCTCAAGCCCGAATATGGGGTCCACCGAACGTGTAAATCGAGCGTGAAATCTCATTTAAGAAAAATATTTATAGGATCCGATTTCGGTATCCACTTATAGATTCTGTAAAATTTTAAAAAATTTTGCTTACATCAATTGATGTCATAAAATTTTTAAAATTTAATCCACACTACAGGATTTACAAGTGGAATTAAAAACCGAATCTACTTAAGTATTTGCCTTTCCTCAATTACTATGTGTTACCGTAATTCTTTTTTCTTAATTTCTTTTGAGTAAAATACATTTTTGGTCCCTAATGTTTAAGATATTCAATAAAATAGTTCTAAAAGTTTTGAACAAAACAAATTTAGTCTCAATATTTCAAATTTAGTTAAAGTGAGGACAAATATAAAAAATCGAGAATTTTAATAGAAAATAGTCACATGCGAATCATCCGTAGCCGTTAAGTTAAAAAATTCAAAATAAAATTGTATGTTCTAAGGAAAATGTGCAAATTTAGTTCCCAAAATTTGACAAAATATGCAAAAACAAGTCGCCAATGAAAATAGTGTTCTAATAACAGAAATTGTAAAAACTTTAAAATGTCAAATCAATTTAAATACCAAGAAGTATTAGAAGTGAGGAAATGACCTTAAAATGTCAAAAATAATGTGTAATAATTAATGATTGCATTCAATAAATAATGTGCCAAATATGAATTTATGGCCTTGTTATGTAAAAATTCAAATATTGGGGACTAAATTTATTTTACTCAATACTTTGGGGACTAGTTTATTGAAATCCAAAACATTTGAGGACCAAAATTACATTTTCCTCATTTCTATTTTCCGTTAAATGCAAAAAACCCATTAAACTTTTATTTCAATTGCAGTTTATCCCTCAACTGTTTTAGTCCTCTTAAAATTACGTTGTGGGACAAAATTACCCATTATTCTAAACGTCCGAAATTTTGTTTTTGTGTTTTAGAGACACATAGTAGAATTGTATAATATTTTATTTTAAATTTTGACCATTCTATCTTACTGCTATTAAACAATTATACTATGTTTAATATTGACCAATTAAAGTTCTCACTTTTAATGTATAAATAATTTAATTTTTAGATTAAATGTGACTGTAATACAAGCAGTATATTTATATATATATATATATTATTGTAAAAAATAGTTTGTGATTAATAAAGGAGGCGACAAATAAAAAATGCACATCATATAACTTGTAATACACTAATACTATCTAATCTCCTTGTCAAATGCATGTCATATTCTGTCTCTTACACATGCAACATTGACATTCTAGGGGCCAACTGCCGCTTCCAACTACCCCTTGTTATACAATCTCTATGTGAATAAGAGACAGATGAGGACATGGGGTGGTATTGCCAAAGAAAACAATATTTTCAAATAATTAGGGGAGGGACCCTAACTGTACTTTATCCAAGAGAATCAAAAAGTGAAGCACTTTGTGGAACACCAATGAACATTAATTCAAGAAGACTAGAGGGGCCTTAGAACTCAATAAAAGCAGCAAAGGATTAAAAATAGGTTGTCCTTATGGTTGATCTATAGTTAAGAAGATTTTCAGTGATCAGAAACTTTTCCTGATTAAATCAAGTCCCAAAAGTAAAGGTGAGTGTAGATCATGATCTCGAGGAAAAATTATTTATTCCGGCCACCTTTATTCCTTTTTGGTTGTACAAACATGAACTTGTCTTCACCTTTAAGTTTTCAATCTCTAAATTTTCTGATGAAAACATAACCATTCATGTCTCGCATATATGTCTCCTCCGTCAATTTAGGCAGATGTTATTAATCACAACGAATTGCAACTTAAATGATAATATATATTTTTTTATAATTTATTGATTATAAATTTTGAATATGAAATTGTTATTGGCACAAAAACATAGCTGTTAAATGACCAAAATATTCTTACTCTCCCGTGGATGGTATGATGATTGACGAGAGTGAAATTTGGGTTGCAGGAAGGTCCTTTTCTTTTACTGGCACAGTTTATGCTATTTATTACATAAAGTTTATTCCAGATTATATAATTTACAAGTAGAGTCAAATATTGATTCTACCTAAAAGGAAATACTCAGATAGATTTAGTCTATGACCCCATTGATAAATTTTGTAGTGTAAATTAAACTATATAGAATAAACGAAATGTAAGTAAAATTCTATAATATTTAATTTTAATCACAAAATTTACAAATAAAATCTAAAATCGAATCTATCTAAATATTTTTCCAACCTAAATATTTTCCAAAGGCACGAACCATTTTGGATCCTTCGTCTTCTTTTCGAGGTAACTGGAGCCTCAATTGTAGGCTACATTATTTGTCAAGTTGTAGCACATTATGAAAGATTTGTGCCATCCTAATAATTTTCTGTCAAAGTTTATAAAGAATAACCTTTAATGCAATGTCATGCATTAAAGTTGAGGTTCTACTTGACAATAAATTTTTAAGTAGATCAAATTTATGCTAGGTGTTATATATTTATTGGTTAGAAATAACCTACATTATTTTTAAAAAATTTATTTATTTATTATTTTGTTTAGAGTAGTGTGGGTTATTTCTAACCAAGAGTTAATATCAACTATAAACACTTATCATGAACTCGATTTCTCCAAAAATTTTCCCGATATAACCACTAAGTACTATCAAATCAAATCCAAATACTAAGGTCAACTACTTATAAACAAACCAGACAAACTAAAATCCAACAATAAGGTAGAAGGGAAATTGTTTGATTGTCTAATGCTAGCAAGATAGTCATAATCATAAGAAAGTTAAGGGGAGGGAAGGGGATGCGATCCATTTGTAGGAGGTGATCAATCTTCAACTTCACCGTTGCTGCTTTCAAATCCTCTTGAATCTCCTTGTTCCTTTTCCCTCATCATCTCACCTAACTCCTTTGGAAAGCCGTAGTGCCAAGCCGAAGAGTTTGGGTGGTTTCGGGATGGTAAGACTCAAATGGTTCATGATGGTCATGATTTGTTATTTTTGCCACATTTTACCTTGAGTCCCTAGAATTCTCTATGTTTCTCCGGCATGATTGGTATATTGAATAATTCACCAACCGGTGCTTGCGAGAATTGAGCTTGTTGGAATTGTTGTTGCTCCTCTTGAATCCTCCATGGATGAGGTTCTTGCTCTTGCACCAACTTCTTCACGTAGTTGCCATTGATGACTTGCTTGAGATAAGATTTGGGGGCATTGAAGTCCAAAGTCACACTTTCATACATAAATGGGTATTTAGTTTAGGAAAAAATAAATGTAGGCTATATCCTTTTGAAGTTTCTCATTGTCTCAGCATAAATTACTTTCATAAATGAGGCAATCCCTATCCTTATTTTACACCACTCATTTGGCTTGTGGGATAGCCAATTCTGTGGTCATAAAATAATATACTACCAAATATTGGGAAGAAGTCCAAGAGCATTGCGGCTAAAACTTTTAACTACGTTTCCTTGACCCATAGATCAATTGACTTTAACAATGCAAAGTCTATCCTTGACCACATCCTAGTTCTTACTCCCCAACATGAAGTGTACAAATTCATGCTTGGCTAAGAGGTTTAAACCATAGTAGTCACTGATAACATCCTGGCTCTGTCTCTTATACACATCTAGATGTGACCTTCAGAGACCTCAATCAAATCTATTGAATCAACTTATAAATTCTTTGACGTGAATCACTCCTGGTCCCAGTTCTTTATAAATTTTTTGCCAGTTATCCATCATTAAATTCAAACATCAACTCGAGCAACAAATTATGAAAGAAGAAGGAGAACCTTCACATAACTTTGGTGACAACCCTCAGGTTGTCCACTTTACACCTCAAGGCCACCTGACAGAGAGATATTTTCGTGCAATCAATAGAGATGATTAAAGGTGTAGGAAAGTAATGCTAGTTAGGTCTGCCTAATAGGAGCGTGAAGGCCGGTCCACCGGGTATGAATCACGAAGAAAGGCCTCTTCAAGGCCAAGTGAAGCTAGATAAAGAGATCCAAATGAGGCAGTTTCAGTAGCAAGAGAGAAGGGAAGACCCGGAATAGGAGCATACCTTAGAAAGGATACATGAGCAAGAAGAAGAATTAAGGAGAAAGTTGGAGGAGTTCCAAGTTCGAGTGGATAGAACGGATGACAAGGAAGGAATGCCTACAAGATACAAGTACTCATCACCATGCACCGATGAGGTAATGCAAGAACCCTTCCCAAGGTGTTGACAAACTCTTCATTTCGACTCTTATGATTGGAGTTCGGATCAATGAGAACATCTTGATGCTTATTCATGAATAAGATGTGTCTACAAGGTGTCTCGGATGCTATCCTGTGTAAAGGGTTCCGGGCATGGCGTCGAATTGGTTTAGAGGGTACAAGAAAGACACATAAGAAGTTTTAATCAAATTATAGACATTTTTTTGAACAAATTTGAAAACTAAATGAGAACTTAGAAGGATTCACTTGCTTACTCTTAAGCAAAGATCAGAAGAATCCCTACTCAACTATATGGATAGGTTCAAGAAGGAAGGTTTTGGAATTCAAGGGGCTACAAAAGACATGCAAATCGTGGCTTTCCAGAGTGGGGTAAAGCTCGATTAGTTCTCCTTTGTTCTTAACCTGAGGTCACCTGCCACCTTCAGTGAACTCTTTCTAGAGCTGAAGAGTTTGGTCAAACTGATGAATGGGAAAGGAGAAAGAGAGAGTTTGGGGTTGAAAATGGGAAGAAGAGGAAAGCTAATAGAGGAACTAGCAGAGTAGAACCTTCAAAAAAAGAGCAATGTGAGGAAGGTTATCCATAACCGTTCCTTGTAGGAGCCCTGACCCTCCTAAAGTGTATGACCAACTCAATTCTCAACTTTCGCATATTTTGGCTATAAATGAAAAGAAACCCTATATCAAATGGCCTGGGCCTATGAGGAATGACCCGAAGAGACACAACAAGAACAAGTGGTACAGTTATTTTCACAAAGACTATGGACATGAAACCAATGATTACATTTCCCAAAAAACTTAATTGAAGATTTGATAAGAAAGGGTTACCTTAAGCAATTCATCTAAGAGATCGCTACGGGAAGATCATCTCAACGTCAAGCTCAAAACCTAGAGAAAAGAGACTGAGGTCCGCCTTGAGGAGAAGGAGTAGCAGGAGTAGATAATCAAAGGAGAATCATCATTCATAATATTTCTGATGGGGCAAAAAGTGATGACTTCGCATAATATCGCAAGTCCTATGCTCATCAAATCAACTTGGTCCAATCTAGTATGAAGAGGCCTAGGTTTTGTCAAGACATAATATTCACCGCAGAGGAGGCAGAACAATTAATTTAACCTCATAATGATCCCTTGGTAGTGATCTTACCCATTGCAAATTGTGATGTGAATAGAACTTTGATTGACAATGGAAGTTCAACGGCATGAAGCTTTTGAACAAATTTAGTTAGATGAGAAGGATTTGAAACCTTGATGGCCCTTCGTCCTTGGTTAGTTTTGTTGGAGAAATGGTCAAACCACTTGGATACATTACGCTTCCCGTTATGTTTGGCATGCCCCCTTAAGATGTTCAACTCATGGTTGACTTTGTAGTTACTAAGGCCTTTTCACCTTACAATGCCATTATTGGTTGACCCACTATTGAAGTATTTGGTGCTGTCTTTTCTTCTCATCACATGAAAATAAAATTCCCAACTAAGAATGGCGTAGGAGAGATAAGGGTAGATCAAATAGCGGTAAGATAATGCTACATAGCTTCATTGAAATTGAGGAAAGGAAGTTGTTCCTAATTGCAATGTTCAACTCTGGGAAGAAAAAGAGGAGCTCAACCCAAAGGGTGAGCCAACCGAGGAGCTTGAAGAAATGCTCTTGGATGAAAATGACCTTAGCAAATTTGTGAAAGTGGGAAAGTCCCTCTTAGAGGATATCATGGAAAACCTTATCTCTTTACTTCGAGAGTTCAAAGATATTTTTGCTTGGAATCTTCCTCGAACATACTAGGGATTGATCCTACCGTAGCTATGCATTCTCTTGATGTAGACTCGAGGTTCAAACTGTCATCCATAAGAAAAATAATTTTGGAAGGGAAAGAAGCCAAGCGGTAGAGGTGAAAGTAGACAAACTTTTGGAAGCTAAGATAATAGAAGAGATCCAATACCCTTAGTGGTTTAGCAATGTAGTCATGGTACCGAAACTAAAAGCTAAGTGGAGGATGTGTGCAAACTTTACTACTTTGAACAAAGGTTGCCCCAAGGATTGCTATCCCATACTTCGTATAGACATCGTTGTAGACTCAACTCAAGGTGCAAAGTCATGTTGTTTTGGATGCATACAAAGGATATTACCAAATCTGTATGAATTACAAGGAATTTTAAGATTGCCTTCATTACGGACTCTGGCACTTATTGTGTCCGAGTAATGCCATTTGGGTTGAAAAATGTTGGAGTCACTTACAAAGGATGGTGGATAAAATGTTTACCAACCAATTGGGGAGTAATATGGAAGCTTATGTAGATGATATGTTTGTCAAGAGTAAGTTAAAAGAAGACCATTTAGTGGACTTTTGGAAAATCTTACTACCATGAGAAAGTTTAAGATAAGGTTTAATCCTGAAAAATGTGCTTTTGGAGTTTACAGGGTAAAGTTTTTGGGTTTCATGGTAACACGAAAAGGGATTGAAGCTAACCCTACAAAGATCAAGGCAATTCAGGACATGGAACCTCCTAAGGGGGTTAAGGATGTGCAAAGGCTTACGAGGCGTCTTGCCTTAAGTCGTTTCTTATCAAAGTCCGGTGACAGGAATTTCCTTCTTCAAAACCCTAAGAAGTTCTAATAATTTTTAGTAGACGAAAGAGTGCCAAAATTTTTTTCAGAAGTTGAAGGAATACTTGGCCTCTCCTCCATTCTTAACTAAGCCCAAACCCGGAGAAGCTTTTTATCTATACTTGGCTTGTTCATCCACGGTGGTGAGAGCCGTTCTTATCAAAGAAGTGTAACATACAAGGTCCAAAAATCGGTATATTATATGAGTAAAGTATTAAGTGATTCAGAGCCTCAGTATCCTACCATTGAAAGATTGGAATTAGCTTTGGTACTGACAGGGAAAAAGCTTAGGCCTTACTTCCTAAGTCATCATATTGTGGTTCTTTCAAATTATCAACTCAAGTTCGTCTTCTTGAAGCCCGAGGTCTCAGGAAAGTCAATAAAATAGGAAATTTATCTAAGAGAATATGACATCTGATTTCAACCTAGGGTAGCAATCAAAGCACAAACTTTAGTCGATTTCATCTTAGAAGGGACGGAGAGGAGAACTCTGAAAAGCCAAGTAAGGAGAAAATTCAAGAGTTGCTATCCTCTCTAGGAGACAATTCATAGACTTAACTCTATAGAAAATGTATGTAGATAGAGCTAGTAATGTCGAAGGGGTGGCAGGGACACTGTTCTTATCGAAGGGACTTAAGACAAGTTAATGCCTTGAGATTCAAATTTCAAACAAGTAACAATGAATTTCTACTGAGTATGAAGCCTTAGTTTTCGAATTTTGGCTAGCTAAGGAGTTAAAGGTCAAGAATTTCTTGCAAAACATGGATTTTAATCTTGTGGTTCAACAAGTCAAGGGAGACTACAAAACAAAGAAGCCATGCTTGCAATTTTACCTAAGGAAGGTGAAGATTTAATTTCACACTTTGAAAAATTTGACATAGTCCATGTGGATTGAGATGAAAACAAAGAGACAGATGCCCTCTAAAAAATTGCAAGCTCAGTACACTCCAATGTGTTGAAAGAAGTGTTCTTGGAAGTTCTAAGGGATAAAAGCATAGATCATGGGGAGGTCATAGATATAGACTCTACTCTAAATTGGATGACCTTGATCTTTCAATATTTGAAAGAAGAAAAATTGTCCGACGACAAGATTGAGACCCAAAGAGTAGAAATAAGGTTGGCATTGGCAAAATACTTGATCATTGGAGAAACTTTATATCAAAGATCTTACTCAATGCCTTATCTCCGATGTGTTTAAGTCCAAGTGAAGCTCAATATACTTTAGTCGAGGTACATAAGGGAATTTGCGGGCATCATATTGGAGAAAGAGCTCTTGTTCAAAAGTACAAAGGCAAGGTTATTATTGGTCATGTTGGAGGACACCGTGTACTATATGCAAAAAATATGATAAATGCCAACTTCACTCTAATCAATCTCGCCATCTGGCGGAACAACTTACTTCAATTCTTATCCCTTGTTCCTTTGCTCAGTAGGACATAGATATCTTGTATCCTTTTTCCAATAACTTCTGTAAAGAAGAAATTTGTGGTAGTAGCTATTGACTATTTAACCAAATAGGTTGAAGCCGTAGCAAGCATTACTTATCAACAAATCATACAATTCTTTTGGAAGAATATTATATGTTGCTTTGTAATATCCAAGGCACTTAATTCGGATAATTTCTTACAATTCCAAAGAGTACACCAAAACTTGGGCATAGAACAATGTTTTTTCTCGGTAAACCATCCCCGGAGTATATGGCTTGGTGGAAGTAACCAATCGTACCATTCTTGAAGGAATTAAGAAGAGATTGCATGATGCTTAGGGAAAATGGGTTGAAGAGCTTTCAAGTATTTTTAGTCATATCACGCTACCTGCAAGTAGGCCTGTAAACAGGTCGATACGAGCTGGAACTGGTAATTTCGGATTCGGATCCGATTTAACAATATCCACTCCGATTACTCGACAGGTCTTAGTCATACAAATTCGTCTCTAGATCTAGTTGGATCTGAATCTGGATTAGATATATCTGTTTTGAAGAACATCAACAATGTACATTCTAAAGCATTTTAGTTCCCAAATTCTATCTTAAAAGAGACAACAACTCTTCTCCTGATTGCAAATATAGTTATTCCTACCCTCATTAGGAATGATGAACACATCAAAGTACAATCCCTATACATAAAAATTTTAGATTTCAACTTTTTAACACAATAACAAACTCCATTCCAAATTCATCATTCCCTTTACCAGCTCTAATTGACTAGGTCTCCTCCTATAACATAAAAAGTTAAACTAGTCAACATTTATGGCACAAAAAACTTAATGAAAATTATTTTATATCTGTTATTACTATTTTCCACCAAAGTAATAAAAATTTGTTAATTAATTTTCTCTTAGCAAAAATATATGTTGAAAAATCTATTCTTTACTCTATTTGGAACTCTTAGAACTACAATTTTTTCCTAGATTTGAAAAGAAAAAAGTAATGGTCAAAAATGAAAAACAAAAGAGAATTAAAATTTTAAGGTCAGATGATATGGCCTTTTTCTAGATCAGAAGATAAAAAAAAGAAAAAGAAAATTAAGAGAGATGAAATACTTGATCACGCTGGTCTGATCATTGATAGCGATAACTAGCTCTTCAAAATTGATCGACAAATAAGAAAAAATTTACACTGTTAAACTATTTGCTAGTGTGGTGAGAAGAATGAAAATTTTGAGAGAGAAGGATAGATAGAAGGTATGTTGGCTACAAGTAAGGGAGATAAAAAGGTAAAGTGTAATGTTTCTAACCTAATTCGATTTGGTATATAGTGTGTGTATATATTTATTTATTTTTCATTTACTTTATTCCTAATTGGATCTGGGTCTTAAACTGGTCAGAAATAATAAATCTATATTTGATCCATTTATAAAGTAGGGTAATTAGATTCTGATCGGATATGAATAAATGGGTCTATGCCTAAATTCAAACCTAGATAAATGGGTCAGTATCCCGATCTTTTGATAGGCTTACATATAAGAGTGCTATTAGAGATACTCCATTCAATTGGACTTATGGAACCGAAGTGCTTATACCCGTGAAAGTTGGTATGCCTGGTTTTTGTGTCTATTACTTCGACTTGGATAAAAACGAAGAAGAGTTGAGGTCTAACGTTGACTTACTTGAGGAGGAAAGGAATAAGACATACTTCATTATGCAAGGGGATAAGCAAAAAACTACTTGCTACTACAACCAACTAGTCCGAGTTAGAAGGTTCCGAGTAAGAGATTGGGTCTACTTACAAGGAAGACGGAGGTGAGCGAACCCTAAACCTATGAAAAGCTCTCGCCAAATTGAAAAGGTCCTCACAAAGTAGTTGAGGTATATTGTAATGGAGCCTACAAACAAAAAGCCAAGGATGGGAAGATCTTGCCTTGGACTTGGAATGCTCATAATTTGAGGAAGTTCTATTTTTAAACTTTCTTTACTTTGTCTAAGTTTTTTTGAAAGTCCCTAAGCCAAGCAGCACCTTTTGGGGTGAGATAAGTTTGTGCAACTTGTAAATATTGCCTTTTGTTATTGATGAAAATTCTAAGTATTTGGCCTATGCAATTGCATTGTAATTTATGTAGAATAGCTCCCCCACTCGTAAAACCTTTAGGTGCAAAGCATTCTCCAGGAAACAACGATCCTTCGAGTCATTTACTCATTCTGAAGAACAAAATCAAATGCCATTCTCCAGTCGGATTATAATCTGTCTCTTATACACATCTAGATGTGTATAAGAGACAGGTTTTTACCTGGTCTCTTATAGGGTTATGAGTTGTGCCATAAGTATACCTCTCTTAGGTGAAGAATAAGTTTTTCCTTGCCCAGAAAAAAATTCTTTAGTTAAATATGCTTAAATGAGCAATAATAACCCTTCTGGGTTAAAAACAAAAATATGCTAGAAGAGATCACTATGGTAATCTCAGTCTGAAAACTAAGGTATATTTAGGAGAGTTGCACCTAGGCTAAACTTGTTCTCAAGACCTTGGTTTCCCCCCCTGTGGGCGAAAATAAGCTTTTTCTTGAAAAAAAAATTCTTAGTTAAGTATACTCAAAAGAACAACCATAACCCTTCTGGAGGTAAAAACAACAATATGCTTTGGAGATAGGAGTTTATGGTAAACTTAGTCCCAAAATGAAAATATACCTAGGAGAGTTTCATGTAGGTTAACCTTGGTCTTAAGACCTTGGTTTAACCCTCCGAAGGCAAAAATAAACTTTTTCTTGGAGAAGAAATTCCTTGGCTTAAGTATGATCAAAAGAGCAACCATAACTCAACCTTTAGGGGTGAAAACAAAATATGCCTAGGAGATAAGTGCCTATGGTAACCTTAGTTCAAAGACTAAGTTATACGTAGAAGAGTTGTGCCTGGGCTAATCTTGGTCTCAAGATCTTGGTTTACTCTTTTGGGGTCGAAAATAAAGTTTTTCCTGGAGAAGAAATTCCTTGACTAAGTATGCTCAAAAGATCAACCATAACCCTTCTGAGGGTAAAAACAAAAATATGCATAGGAGATAAGTGCCCATAGTAATCCTAATCCCAAGACTTAGGTGTATCTAGGAAAGTTGTGCCTAGGCTAACCTTGGTCTCAATACCTTGGTTTACCCCTCTGAAGGTGAAAATAAGCTTTCTTTTAGAGAAGAAATTCCTTAGCTTAGTATGCTCAAAATAGAAATCATAAGCCTTTCGGGAATGAAAACAAAATATGCCTAGGATATAGATGCCTATGATAACTTTAGTCCTAAGACTGAAGTATACCTATGAGAGTTGCTCCTAGGCTAACGACTTGGTCTCAAGACCTTGGTTTACTCATCCGTGGTGAAAATAAGTTTTTCCTTGGAGAAGAAATTCCTTGGTTAAGTATGATCAAAAGAGCCACCACAACTCTCCAGGGTTGAAAATAAAATTATGCGTAGGAGATAGGTGCATATGCTAACATCAGTTCCAAGACTAAGGTATATTTCGGAGAGTTGCGCCTGAGCTAACATTGGTTTCAAGACCTTGGTTTACCTCTCCGAGGTGAAAATAAGCTTTTCCTTGTCTAAGTAAATATGCTCAAGAAAGCAACTATAACCTTCCAGGGGTGAAACAAAAATACGCCTAGAAGATGTCTCTTATATGGTAACCTAGATGTGTTAAGACGAAGTTTATACCTAGGAGAGTTGCACCTAGGCTAGCCTTGGTATAAGACCTTGGTTCATCTCTTCGGGGGCAAAAATAAACATTTCCTTGCAGAGGACATTCCTTGGTTATGTATGCTCAAAAGAGGAACTATAACACTTCCAGGGGTGAAAATCAAAAGTAGGCCTAGGAGATAGGTGCCTATGGTAACCTGAGTCCAAAATTAAGGTATATCTAGGAGAGTTATGCCTAGGCTAAATTTGGTCTCGAGACCTTAGTTTACCCCTTCTAGAGGTGAAAATAAACTTTTTCATAGAGATGAAAATCCTTTGTTAAATATGCTCAAAAGAGAAACCATAACCCTTATGGGGATGAAAACAAAATATGCTTAAGAGATAGGTGCCTATGATAACCTTAGTCCCATGGCTAAGGTATACCTAAGAAAGTTCTTATACACATCTAGATGTGTATAAGAGACAGGCAGGAAACTAGGAATTCATATTGGTTACGTGAAAAATATTAAAGTATATAAGGAAGGCGAAGGCATATAGAGGAACACTTGAAGCCAAACAATAGCACAAAGTAGTAGAGGAAAGATAAAAAACATAACATAGGTGGAGCTGATACAAAGAAAGGCCCCAACTCAAAGTTAAATAACAAGCGTAACTAAGGAAAGTAAACAACATAATATTACTCGAAAGTAGAAACTCACACATATTAGAGACTCGATCTCTAAAGTCTCCAAAAAGGAAGAATAGCAAAGCTAAGTATTAAGCTAGGCTAATAGTGTACCAAAAGTGCTCGCCTAAACCCCCATATTCTTGAAATACTTAAAGTAGCATCTCTCGTATTAACTCTAATGGATACTATTCTGTCCTTAGTTAGACACCTTGATGTACTATAGTGAAGAGGGAGTAGGAGAAACTTTGCCTAGAAGCAACTTATCAATATCCAAGTCTGGATGCTTCTTCTTCACGTAAGACAAGCCGGTTTGATCATAACCTCTATTGAAAAATCCAATGCTATTGTCCTCTACCGAACTTTCAAACTCAATGCTGGCATGGTAGTCTACCAAGTGTCTCTACAAGTGATCCTAGTAATCTTGGGAGTCAAGGAAGTCAAATATTGCCGCATCTTTGTTCTTCTTCTCCACAAGTCCAAGCACTTCCTTTTGAGCATCTCAAAGTTTCTTCATCTCTGCCTTATGAGTTTCTTGAATTTTCTTGATCTCATCCCTCAATTTGGTGATCTCTTCAAGTTTCTCCTTGTATTGCTTAGAAGATGCATGCCAAGCCTTAAAATGCTTATCCTTTATCGTCACTGCCTCTTTGATCTTGCACTCCAATTTTGAAATTTTGACTAAATGATACTCTTGAGCGTGATCCAAGTGATAGTGAAGATTTCCAATCTAAAAGCAAAGAAAAAAAGAGCAATGTTAGTTCTCAACATATGTGAAAGGATTTGGAAATTTTTTTAAAAAATAGATGAGCATGAGTAACTTACTTGATCCATGTGCTTGTACATCTCATCGGCATCGGCAATACAAGTGGAACTTAAAGGTTTCCCAACTCTCTTATGCCACTCTTTAGGCAAGGCTAAAACCTCTATCAAAGGACGGCTTACATCATTGAAAGAAGAATCCTCATACAGCTCCCAACAAGAAGCATAGACCGTGCTAGAGGAGGTGGAACTGCCAACATGAGCGAACTTCAATCGTGTTGCGGAGTTCCAGCAGGAGCAACTGGGATAGAAATATCTTGAATTGGAGCTTCAACTTGAGGCAAGGTTAACAAAGTAGTTTCAGTAGGAAGCGTGGCCTTCTTCATACAAAGAGGTTGTGGAAGAACCCCTTGAGGTAGTCTCTTAGATCCCTAGATCCCAGTGGTAGAATCCTTGGATTGATCAGATGTGCCTTGATGCTTGGCTCGTCTTTTCTTTAAGGCATGCTTACAAATGGCGTCGACCATAACATCCATAACAAAATCAAAGGAACAAGTTAAATCTAAGGTAAAATTAATACTCAATTATATGTAGAAAAGAAAAGATATATGCAAAAATGCTAAATAAAAATCTGTATGCATATCAACCTAAAGAGAGAGTAGGATCAAGTTTAGTAGGGTTCAATCTTGCCGGCACTAAAACTTGCTCATTAACCACTACTTGCCAATGGATTTTTTCAGCTTTCATAAGCACAAAGATATGCCTATTCTCGTGCCCACTAAGAGAGACAAGCTTGTTAACTTTTGAATCTTTCAAGTCATAGTTTCAGGTGGGAAAATTCCAATCGGGTCGCCTTTGGATAAAAAAGTAGCAAATCCACCATTTACCTAACTTGGGGTATGCTTCTTGGACTAATTTTAAGTTAGTCCTCCAACTAAAAGTAAGTCCTACTCCATCTGTCACAACACGGAAAAGTTTCTTAAAAGTGGCAACTGAAGGTTTAATCCCAATAGTAGCACAAGTGATCAAATAAGCATTGATGCTTAGAATGGATTTGGCATGGTATTTGTTCAAGCCTGACTTGGTAGTGTTCCAACACATCTTGGAAGAATAAGGGTAGTGGAAACCTTAGCCCCACCTCTAATTGCACGAGTATACGGAAACATAGTTGGAGAAGTCCACACAAGGTCAATGATCGGGAGGGTGGAACCTTCCTTTTGAAACAATCAGGAACATGAAATTCTTTCACCCATTCCTTACTCAAATCTATATTAATAACCGAAGAAACCAATTGTGAATAAACATATACAGAATTATTATTATTATTATCCTTGGCATTCCTAGTTTCCTGATGACAAGGAGAAGTTAAGGATTTTTTTCCATTTAATTGGTGGAAGAGAAGCTACAATCTTTTCTTTAAAATTTTCGTGTTCATGTTGAGATGAAACTTCTTTACTAGAATCCCAACGCTCGACTTTGCTTGTTTGTTCTTCACTAGAGTCATTTTTCTCAGGCTCACTCATATATTCATCCTTAATATAGGTTTTACCCTTCGGTGTTCTCATGGAGATGATACTATTTAACCTAGTGTAAATAAGAATACTCGAGTGGCACCGCTGAAAATGGAGTAGTGGTTTTGTGCATGTTCAACCTAATTTTTGAAGATGAGGTACCCCCAGCCAAATGTTTACTTATGAACATACTTTGTCGATGATGGCTTGGCTTAGGTCCTATATCTAAGTTCTAATTGAGAGAATCTAAATCTAAATGTTCATGCATAGAACTATCCACCATACCTGAGAGTTCAACTAAGTCATCAAAAACTTGCCCAAGAATATCCACTACCTTGGTTGGATTATGAGGGTCAACCACTAAGCTTTGCATTGGAGTCTTTTCCGAAGGAAGGTTGGCTCATTTCTTATCATAAGCCATTAGAGAATAAATTTTGTTGGCAAGTGACTCAGACTCAAGGAGATATTTAGAGCAATCCTTAACAGTAGGTAGAACCAAGGTATACCCAATTGCAATAGTGGAACTAGGCTTGTGTAGGCTTTAATGGAGTCGCTAAACGAGCCCCAAGTAGTGTGGGCATGGTCAAGGTTGGTAATGGCCATGGCATTTCCACCTCTTTGTATGAATCGAGCAATGGCTTCCTTGGGTGAGGCAGCACCTGTGCACTTGGGTAAGGCAGTAACACTGTCGGCAAGTTCCCAAGCTATAGCGGCACCATCAGAGAGTTCCTGTGCTTCAAAAATACCGATGGTAGCATCTCGAGTAGTAGCAATGCTGACAACAGGTCCCTGAGCAGTTGTAGTGTTGGCTACTATTTCCCGAGCAGTAGTGATGGTGCCGACAATGGCAAACTCCATGGCAGTAGCAGCTCTAACCTTGCAGTCACCATGTACCCTTGTAGGAGTAGACTAAGTTGTTAACAGATCCATTTTTGTCCCTGTTGAAGACTTATGAGCTGTTGTAGCATTGGGAACGACTGCTTGGGTTAATCCGGCAACTCTAATAGCAATCTCGACAGCTCTTGAAAAGTTTTTATTGCTGGAGTAGGTGATCTGATAGCTTCCAACGTCACCAAAAATGGATCTGTTAGCAACTTGATTTTTTGTTGACAGCCATGGGTTGCTCATCCATCTTTGCCATTGTTGTGTTTGGGTTCTTTGTTGGCCATGCAATGTTCAAACCCTCCATCTCAATACTCCTTTTTCCATCTTATCTTTCTTCATTTTCTCTCTTCTTCCTTTTTCCATTTTCATTTTTTCATCTCTCTTTCTCATTTTATCTAACTCCGCCTATGTCAAATTTTTCTTAGCATAGCTGGTCCCAAACCTGGGTAAAGAAGGAGGGTTGCGTTAGGTCGATAGCTAGCGTAAAACTTTGTCAATCTTATGAGATGAATCCACTACAATATTGTACTAATGCTAGGACATTCCTTGTAAGCGACGCATTACATTGCATTGCATTGCCTGAGTGTGGCGAATAGTGGGCAAGATGCCGCTACAAGAGACATGGGGGCCGGCTGTATTTGAAAAATATTAATAGTTTCACGTCCTAAAATTAGTGGGAAGATGTGTATAAGAGACAGCTATTAATTTTTCTCCTAATCATTATATCTACCACCTCCATTGATTTACCAATAAGAGTTCAATATTCCAAGTTCCTATTCTAATCCTAGTTTGTGTTTCCAAGAGACAAAATGGTAGGAGAAAAGGCTAAACTATTAGATAATTCAAGATTTAAACTTTGATACTCTGGAGTAAACAGGACTAGAAATTATATTGTAGATTTGTCGATGAAGGACCCATGTCTCTTACAGGTCTCTAGGAATACAGATAGGATTATGACTCTTAAACTAATTTTAGGACGTGAAACTATTAATATCTTTAGTGTCTATGTGCTTCAAGTAGGTCTAGATGAGTCCATTAAGGCTAATTTTTGGGAGGATTTAGATGAGTTGATAGGTAGTGTCCCTCAAGGATAGCAAATTTTTATAGGAGGTGATCTAAATGGTCATGTAGGAAGAGATAATGAGGATTATGAAGAAGTGCATGGTGGATATGGTTATGGGGAAAGAAATGATTCAATAAGGAAAATCAATCTTGGAGTTTGGAATGACATTCAACCTTTGCATTATCAATACTTTTTTTCAAAAAGAGGGCGGAACATTTAATTACCTTTAAAAGTGGTTCAACAAAGTCACAGATTGGCTTTCTCCTCAAAAGAAAGAGAGATAAAAGGGTTTGTAAAGATTGTAAAATTATACCTGGAGAAAGTTTAAGCTCACAACATAGGCTTTTGATGGTGGACTTGAGGCTTAAACATCACATTAGGCGAAGGAACCTAGTTAAGTCTCCTAGAATTAAGGGGAGGAATTTAAAGAAGGAAAAAGAAGAAATTTTTAAGATTTGTTAGGGCAAAGTATTTGGGACTTATAAGGAGAATCTGACACTTTATGAAATGACATGGCAACTAGAATGAGAACAATGGCTAAGAAGATACTTGGAGAGTTAAGAGGTTATGCCTCCATGAATAAGGAATCTTGATAGTGGGATGAAGGTGTACAAGATAAAATCAAAATTAAGAGGTCTAACACATCTAGATGTGTATAAGAGACAGGTCTCATTTCTTAACCTTCTTTCTATCACCCTCTCCCAATGCTTTCATCTTATGGTTCATTAACTTAATACCAATCTTTTCTCATAAAATATTGAAGAGTAGAAAGATGACTGACCAGTGGAAGAAGAGTACTCTCATTGCCATATTCAAAAATAAAGGGGATATACAAAATTGTGAGAATTACAGAGGTATTAAGTTAATGAACCATACACATGAAACTTTGGGAGAGGGTGATAGAAAGAAGGTTAAGAAATGAGACAAGGTGTCAAATAATCAGTTTAGTTTTATGCCAGGAGATTGACTATTGAAGTCATATATCTCTTAAGGAGACATACCGAGAGATACCGGGATAAAGAAAAAGATTTACATATGATTTTTATTGATCTTGAAAAGGCATACGATAGAGTCCCTAGAGAAGTAGGTGAAGAGTTTTAGAAAAAAGAGAAGTTAGAGTAGCATATATAGAATCAATTAAGAAAATGTATAGGGATATGGTTATAAGTGTAAGAACACCAGGAGAGTTGACACGAGAGTTTCTTATAAATATAGGTTTACACCAAGGTTCAACTCTAAATCCTTATGTATTTGCATTGGTCATAGATGAACTTACAATGCACATACAAGAAGAAATACCATGGTATATGTTATTTGTAGATGATATTGTGTTAGTAGATGAAACAAAAGATGGGGTTAATGTTGAACTTGAGGTTTGGAGAGAGACACTTGAGGCAAAAGGGTTTAAAATTAGTAGATCAAAAACAAAATATATGGAATTTAAGTTTAGTAAGGGTACACGTAGGAATGGAATAGGGGTTAGTATTAGAGATCAAGAGATAGCCATAAGTGAAAATTTTAAATATTTAGGATCAATTATTCAGTGTAATGGTGGTATAGGTCGAGATGTTGCACATCGGATATAAGCGAGATGGACTAAATGGAGAATGGCATCGAGAATATTATGTGACCACAAAATTCCTTTACGACTTAAGGGTAAATTTTATAGAACGAAAATTAGGCTAGCGATGTTCTAGAGGTCTGAATGTTGGGCAGTGAATTACACACTTGAGCAAAAGATGAGAGTAGCAGATCCTATAAAAATTTGCTCTCCTGTGTTAAGACGACCAGTAGAAACTCATGTCAAGGAAGTAGATTTTAGAGAGAGTAGTCAACATAAGAGGAGTAGAGGAAGACCGAAAAAGACTTCATAGGTAACTTGTAGGAAAGATGTAGCCCATCTTGGAATTGAGGAGGATATGGTCCATGACAGAGTGCATTGGCGTAGCAGGATTCATGCAGCCTAATCTGCTTAGTGGGATTAAGGTTTGGTTTGTTTGTTTGTGTTTTCTCATTTTATCTAAATCTATATCTAAGACAAAGGGACCCTTCCCAAGTCCAATGTCACCTAAGTCTGTGATGTGTCCACTAGATTCACTCTCATCACCAACATTGGAGTTAATGAAAATGATAGTGAGTGTTGTTCTCACCAAATGCACTACATGTGTTTGACAAAATACCAAAGTGAAATGTGGAGAGAGAATAAGAAATAATGCAAGAATATACATGAGGAAAAATGTTGGAGAAATTGCTAGAAAAAGCCCACTTGATGTCATTGGTTAAGGCTAGGGAATGAGTTCAAGACTCTAGTCCTTGTTGCAAGTCAAGCCAAAAAAGTCAAGGAGCAAGGGAACTACTCCAAAACCTTGGGTTGAGCTAGAGACCCATAGGCTCAAGCTTGAGGTAGTACCTTAGTTCAGTGCTTGAGGTGCTTGAGGTTGAGGTTGAGGTTGAGGTCGAGATTAAGGTTGGGGTAGGGGTTGAAGTTGAAGTTGAGATTGAGGTAAGGGTTGAAGTTCAGGTTGAAACCTGTCTCTTATGGGGTAGAGTTTGAGGTTGAGGTTGAGGTTGGGATTAAGGTATATCTACAAATTAGATTTTCACTTGAGCTCTACATCGAGCAAAGTGGTCTACCACTCATACTTTGTGTGAAAAAAAATTACAAATGGCCAACTTGTTGAAGATCAACTACTTTCTCTCCAAGGAATAAAGTTTGATTTTCAAATTTTTAGCTCTAGTCAAAATCTTAATGGCTCTGGCCGAGACACAGGTTGAAAATTACTACTCTACTCTCAACCCGGATAAGCTCGACTTGAGAGTGCGGGACAAATGATGATACATAAATATACTATCCAATAGATTGCGGACACGTGACAATGTGGTCAATTAATATCAATGGCATTTTTGTGATTTTTGACATGAACACAAGCCAAGATAAATAAGGATCTCACAGGTCTTTTAATTATTTCCCAACCCATCAAAGACTACTATAAATAACAAGATTACAAGGTTTGTTCTCACTTATCACATAGCTCATGTCTCATTACTGTCCCTTTACTTTTCTTAACTTTCATTTGTTATCTAATTTTCTCTCTTCAATAATTTTTGATTGGAATTGTATTCCCCCAAGAATACAAGCCAACCGACCCTCATGCATATTTATCTCAGGTGTTCACTTCATGAGTAAGGCATGTGTTGTTACCGTTCCATTGGAGAATTTTTACTACTTGAACATCTTTAGACTTAAACGTTGGACTTTGGTTTTTAGACCTTGGTGCTAACAATTTTTATGCATCAACAAGGGTCATGGCATGTTTGAAATACACTTAATATTTGCACCATGAACAATCTACCTAAACCTAATTAAGATTTTTTAGAAGCGGGCTGAGGATAGCATAAAATGAACTACCAAATTTCAGCCTGGGCGAAAATCTTGTAGATTCTTTCTCTTGGAAATTTGCTGAGGTGAGTTTTTCTTTGCTTTTTGGGGTACGCTGCAGCCAAAATGCACAATGGTGGCGTACTTTGGATATATGCTAACAATGACAAATATTAGCCAGGAGACGAATTTGTGTATTTCACGCAGATATTGGTCCATCCTATGTGTACACATAGATCCACTTACGAAATAGATATTTGATGATTATTTAGTGGTTTCAATAAATGTTATTGGAAATATTTCCTGATTGGATGTTATAACTTTATGAAGAGTTAGTGTAAATTAGATACTTTTTTGCTGATTATTTGTGGTTTCATATGAATATTATTGGGAGATATTTACTTTACATATATATTAATTGAATGTTCTATCATAATTAATTAGGATGATCTAATATTGTTTGGCACTTTCGATGTTTTATATATATATATATATATATATATGTTATAGTCAAATTCTACGGATGTGTTACTTATTCCCATGAAAAGTAAGAACATTAAAATACATACATAGATGAAATCTAACCACAATATTCTAGAATCAAATCCGTAGGTTCAGGAAATATATTCAAGAATCACATCAATTGATACTATGTTTCGCTTCTAGTATTTAATTTATATTCTTGGATTAAACATGAAGGATTTATGATAATGTTAGTTGTCATGATTAGTTAATTTGATTCCAACATGAATTACTTGTTTGGCATTTTGGAGATGTTACAGGAAATCTATGTAGAGATACTAAATAAGTTTAGGAAGAACTATGGAAAAAAATGTAATGTTTAGTTAAAATGAGGATTTGAATCAAGAAGAAAACAAGAAAAGGAAGCCAATCGGTGGCCAGCTTCTACAGATAGAGCTGTCTCTTATAGAGAATGTGATCCGTGTATAAGATCAAAGTGAAGTTGATTAAATTCTGTGGAACAAATCTTAGAAGCCTATTGAATAAAAGAAATGAAGAATTAAGTTGGATTTATGGCTTAGGTAGTGACTAGGGTTTCATGAAGATTGAAATGTCAAGAATTTTTCATTTAAGTTAGATTAGTTTTATATGTATTCTTTTATGTTCAATAATAGGGTTCATGATTTGATATTTTATCAAAGAATGTTTGCATGATTAATCCTTGAATAAAATCATTTAGAATCATGTTTTGATTACGTTTCTGTTTGAATAAATGTTGGTGAATCATGTTTGGCCTATTTTAGTGATTGTTTATGAGATTAGAGTTGGATTTTGGAGGATTAAAGGGACGTGCTTCATTCATGAAATCTGGATTGAGGAGCTTGTTAAGTTGGGTGGAAGTAAGGATTCCGCGGCCTTCATCTTTAAGCTTTTTTTAGAAAGCCACGACATTTGAGATTCTACCCGAATTTTATGTTTTGTTTAGGCTTTTGTAAGGACTTGTTCTAGGACTTTAACAGCTTCCTTGGGAAGTTGAGCTGTAATGTGTTACATTGTATTTGTAGGGTTAACAAGTGATAGTTTGAAAAGACAAGTTAATTAATTGAAAGTAATTGAAAGGTGTAATATCTAATTAGGAGATATGTTCAATAACATACCCTCCCTAACAAACTATTAGTACATATTGATGCATGTATTACTAATCATACATTGTACATCGTGAAATTGTTTAAATTTTAAAGTCAATTATTACCAAAAGAACAGTAATTGAGAAAATTATAGATATGGTATTCAAGCTATCCCAGTATTTTTCTACTTTCTCTCATTCCCCTAACTTTAATTTTGTATCATCTTCTTCAAGCAATTTTCAATAAGAGAAATTAATGAGGCAAATTTTATAATTTTTTAGCTTTTTAACCTCTAGTCATTCATGTTTGAAGGCCACATAATGTTCACATAGTTTCCATTGTTAATTTGTCAAACTTTCCTGAAAATGACCTACATTGATTAACATTTTAAAAGATGAGGGACTAAATTGACTTGTTGTAATATATAAGGGGAAAAATTGGGACACAATCCAAAGATAAGGGACCAAAATTGTATTTTTCCTTGATAAATATATAATTTTCATTTTTAAATTGAAAATCAAATTCAACATCTTCTTATATTTCTCTTTTTTAGTCATGGATTTATACTTTACATACGATTGAAATGTCCTTTGCATCTTGGAATCTTAAATTTGCATATTTGGTGTCATGCATTGTTACCATGGCAAGAGGTCAAAAGTTTAATGCTACAAGACAAAATTCAGTATAGTATAACAAAACAACTGCTTGCCTCTAAATCAGAAGCTTCTCAAGAAATGCCCTTAGGTGTTACTTCCTCTTTCCATTTCCACCTTTAGGCCTAATTTTGGAGTTCAGGGGAGAAGAGAATAGAAAACTTTAAGCTATGAAGGAAAAGAAAAGAAAAAAAAGAAGAAGAAAGAAATAGAGAAAGAGATTTAGGGTCTATTTGATAAATGATAACTCAACTTAATACTGAAAATTAATTGGTTAAAAGATTTTTGAATTTAGTATGCTTAATAACAGAATTCAATCTTATCACTTAATACATTAATCACTACTTAATTTGTATTCAAAATTTTAAGTGAAAACATTTTCACTTAATCTGTTGAATTTTAAATAAATGAACAAACACATAGTCTAATACACACATACTTTCTCTCACACATATTCACACACACACTTTCTCTCGCCTGTGCACACACACACTCTCACACACAAAAACACACACTCCCTCACATATATCATTGTCTCTCTCACACACATACACACTTAGTATTTCACACATTCTCTTTTATACTTTTTCATACTCATATTCGCAGACACACGCATATTCTCTCACACTCACATACACACACTCTATCACACATACAGATTCTCTCACACACACATACTCTATCACACACACACATTCTCTCTCATACACATGTGTATCATCCTTAATTATTCATTTTCTTTTCTACACATATATGACAATTATTTATAATAAATTATACATGTATGAAGTGACATATTTAATTCAGAGATTGAATTTCTTAATGTTGTTTGAGAGTCTAAGAAAATAAATTGGGATATACAAGTAAATGGATTTTTCCTATGTAATGTTTTGAGAACAAAATAGAAATTTAAAAAAATTAAAAGCATCCACAAGCTTTCCTTTCATTTACGTCCAACATGGAAGGAAAATATTTTAAACTTTAACATCCAAATTAGATCCATCTCTTGGTCATTATAAATTCTTTTATGAATCAAGATCCATGCACTCACCAACCACAAAGTGTGTGGTCATTACATGCAATAATTTATCCTTCACATATATCAAGCAGATTTTGACCCATATATTCAAATCAACAGAAGAACAACCTTTTGCTAGGTGTGTAAATGAACATGAAAAAATCGGACACTTTAGTTTTCAAATTTATTTAATTACTTTAACGATGTTGAAATTTTGTTAAAAAAATTTAGTTTGTTTATCTTTTGAATTAAATTCAAACGAGTTTTTATCGAGACAAACTCGAGTAACTTGCAATTTTTATGTATAAAATAAAAAATTTTCACTTATCAAGCCAAAGTCGAGTTGAATACAAAAAATTAACGAACGCTAAATTTCGTTCAAGTTTGACTTAATCAGTGACGAATCAATTTTGTAGCGAACTCATACAGAATTGAATTCAATTCTAGGATTTAGTTGTTTGAATTAATTTACATCCCTATATTCTTGCCTCCTAGAAGCTTATTATGAAAATCCCTTTAGGCCCTATTTGATTGCCAGGAAAAGTAGTAATGAAAAGTAATTTAATTTCTAAAATTTAGTATCTATTGTTGGTGGTTTACATAAAATTCG
Source organism: Cinchona pubescens (assembly GCA_025175665.1). Classification (NCBI taxonomy): domain Eukaryota; kingdom Viridiplantae; phylum Streptophyta; class Magnoliopsida; order Gentianales; family Rubiaceae; genus Cinchona; species Cinchona pubescens. The sequence continues at coordinate 2,200,130 of JANKKI010000235.1, forward strand.
GGAAAGTAAAAAGTTTCTAAAATCTTGGAATCTTGCATCAAAATTGCAGGATTCTTAATCCTCATTTTTATATTATATTCTAAATCCGTGTACATATAATTTGATAAACAAACTCTCTATTACCCTCAATTTCTCTCTTATACCTTATCAAATTCTAAGTAATTATTAGGTCTAAAACAAAAAGAACTCTCGAAAGAAGACACAACTGAAAAATTAGAAAGCATTAACACTTTGAGATCTCAATTATATGTTAAGGAGACACAAAAATTAGATTCAAATTTACAAGATGAAAGAAGCTGAAAAGAAGACACAAGTCGCACAACTGGAACATTGGGACACTTCAAGATGTTGGGATCTAAATCATTGTCAAAGAGAATTTCAAATGTTAGACGGTACTAAAGGATGATCCAATCATGACTGGATGAGGCTAATCTCCAAAATTGAGTAATCTGTCTCTTCCTAATCCAATTGTATTAGACACTTCTATACTTAATATACCACAAGTTTATCGACATAATCTCCCATGTGAAGATAATGGTAATCAAACTGAAAATCAAGGTTTTAGATACTCTCATAGAAAATTTGTTCCAATCTCAGTCTCAACTTAGACTGCGTAAAGTTTTCAATTATTTGATTTCGCTTTAAATCTTTATTACATTGTGTTCTTGATGACTCAAAAGCCATTTCAGTTTGATAAAGTCTCTTATTGACTACCACGATTAATCCAAACAAAATTCTTGGACAGAATCCTTAGTTCTCCCAAACGAAATATTGGAATTATTTTACCTATGGATTTCATAGAATTAAATTCTTGAAGATCAAATTCCTAAATAACTTTACTTTTCTTCCAATCAAAAGAGGCCTTAAGTTAATCTTATTATTTAATGAATTAGTAGATTGGAGGTCTATCCTTATTAAAATTATTTGCTATTCACTCAGCAGCGGGAGTGAGTATTAAAAATCATTGAATAATTGAAAAATTATGAAACTCACTTATTTTTCAGTCATCTCAATGTCATATCTACTCTATATTGTGAAATTATAACTATTTTGATACCCGTTAAAGTAATGTAAAGTTAGTAAGCATCCTTATAGTAAAACATAAGCATACAAAAGATTAATTTTGGGCATACAAGGTAATTAATCTTACCTCATGTTTGGTATGCGAGAATGAATTGAAATGGAAATGTCATTTTAGTCATTATATGTGTTTCTCTTTCTATCAAAAATATACAAAAATACTTATTCTCATTGCATGTCGAGTGACTTAATGTGAATAGAATAAATATTTTTAAAAAAATTTATTTGATGTAATGCTTTTTAGATATTAGAACGAAAATGATTTAAAACTATTTCACTTACATATCCCTAATTTTTCAAGAAATATATATATATATATATATATGTTATAAAAGTTAAACACAATGTATGATTCAAGAATATATATATATATATATGTTATAAAAGTTAAACACAATATATGAAGATTTAAAGAAAATGTATGGAATTGAGAGAAAGCGAGAAAAAATATGGAAGACTACATTGTTTGTACTATTATTTCTCATGTAGTGCATGTATTTATAAGAGTACAATGACCCATAAGTTACGTAATATAAATAACGTAACTTTTGTCTACACTGACTTATCAAAATTAAAATAATGATATGAGTAGACATCCACAACCTATAGAATTTATAACACTCCCCATTGGATGTCTATTAACTAGAACATGTGCCTCGTTAAAACTTACTAGGAAAATCCCGGTGGAATAAAAACATGGAAGGAAAAATAGTACACCATATTTGTAGTTCATTTTTTTATGCTGTCTCATTAAAAACCTTGCCTGAAAAACCCATTGGGACAAAACCATGGTCAAGGAGAAAAAAGTACAGAAAGTACTATTACTCCCCCTCATGAAAACATTACTTAATATCGTTGAAACGGCGCATTCCGATATTGTAAACTATCTGTTGGTAGCGCCTTTGTGAATAAATCAACTAGATTATCACATAAGCGAATATGTTGAATATCAATATCACCATTCTTATGAAGATTATGAGTGTAGAAAACCTTTGGCGAAATATGTTTCTTTCTATCTCCTTTTGTATAACCTCCCTATAACTAGCCTATGCATGCTGCATTGTTTTCAGTATATAATATTGTTGGTAGATCTCTTCTAATGTTAAGCCACATATCTTTTGGATATGTTGGGTTAATGATTTTAACCAAATACATTTTCTACTTACCTCATGTATAGCAAATAATTCTACATGATTTGAAGAAATAGTGGCTAAAATTTATTTTGTTGAACGCCATGATATAGCTATATTTTCACATGTAAATAAATAACCTGTTTGAAATCGAGTTTTATGTCGATTAGATAAATATTCGACAACTGTATAGCCAATTAACTGTAATCTAATTCATTTGAATAAAGTAAACCTATATCAATAGTCTCTCGGATGTATCTAAATATATGTTTAACCCCATTTCAGTGTCTTCGTGCCGGAGAAAAGCTAAATCTTTCTAACAAACTTACAACAAATGTCATATTAGGTCGTGTATTTTTAGCAAGATATATTAATGCTCCTGTAGCACTTAGATAGGGTACTTCGGGACCAAGAAGTTCTTCATCATTCTCCTGAGGATAGCTAGAAAGGATATTTTTTCACATCAAACGATCATAGAACTATTAGGGTATTTAATGGATATGTTTTATCCATATAGAATTGTTTTAATAATTTTTCTGTATAAGTTGATTGATGAATGAAAATTTCATACATTAAGTGTTCAAATTGTAGACCTATAAAATTTTTTGTTTTACCTAGGTATTTTATTTCGAATTCTTTCTTTAAACAATTCATTGTATTTTAACACTCTTCAAGAATTCCAATAATATTTATGTCATCGAAATATACAATAATTATCACAAATTCTGATCCCATTCTTTTTATAAAAATACATGTGCAAATTGGATCATTTTTGTAACATTCTTTCAAGAGATACTCATTGAGGCGATTATATCGCATACGCCTAAATTGCTTTAATCCATACAAGAATTTACACAATTTTATTGAACAATTTTCCCGAAAAACTTTATATGCTTCAAGCATATTAAATTCTTTAGGAATTTTCACATAAATTTTTGTATCAAAGCGTCGAACCATATAAATAAGCTGTCACAACATCCATTAGACGCATTTCAAAATTTTCATGAACTGTCAAACTAATAAGATATTTAAAAGTGATTGCATCCACCACAGGAGAATATGTTTTTCTTCATAGTTAATATCGAGTCTTTGCTAAAATCCTTGTGTGACAAAGTGTGCTTTGTATCGCACAATTTTATTCTTCTCATTTCGTTTTTGCACAAATACCCATGTGTATAAGATTTTACACCTTTAGGTGCTTAGACTACATCCTAAAATTTCACGTTTTAATTGTGAATATTGTCCTTCTAAAATTGTGTCAGAAGAATATTTTGGCCAACCATTTCTTTGTCACCTGTCTCTTATATAAATTTAGAATTATAAGAGACTTGTTTTTCATTCAAAACATCAGGTGATATTTATAAATAATAATATTGTCGACAATAATATCCATTTGGTTCCATCTTTTTTTAGTATAGACATAAGTTATCGAGATTTCTTTAGTTTAATTTTAGATTCAGGTACCTAATCTACTTCTGGGATTCTATAATTAGTTTTGTCTAGGGTCTTTTTAGGAGTACCCACCTCCATTGTATGACCATTTTGAATATTTGCTCATTTCTTTTATAAACATTTTTATTTTTAGAACCGATTGGTCAACTACGCCTTATGCATGGCTAACTATCATTTGTATTAACAAGCTGTCTTACTGGGACACTAATTCAAATTGGAGTATTTGAGTTGTATATATGAGATTCATAACTCATATTAGGTTAGTAAATGAATCTGACAGTTGATTTGTAATGAATTATCTTTTGAATTTCTTGTTCACATTACTTTGTACGAGGATCAAAATGTGATAATTAATTTAATTTAATTTTTCTATCCAACTACTTATCTTCTCTCCCTAATGTTGGGAAAATATTTTTCATCAAAATAACAATCAACAAATCATTCTCCCCTATTAATATTTCAGAATATTTATTGTAGATCTTGAGTCATATCTAATATGTATTCTCAACATGTCTTTTAAGGATCCATCTTTGTGCGTTGTGGTAGAACAATTGGAACATATACCATGTTCCAATTGTTCTAGACCTGTATATTATACTCCTGACCTAAATTTTAATTATAATATTGATTTACTGTCTCTTATATTTTGGTCTGATGCGCGTAAATGCTGATGCATGCAACATAGCATGTCCCTATAAAGAATTTTAATTTTGTTCTCATAAAAAATGATCCAACTATCAATTGGAGGCATTTAATAAATCATTTTGTTAGACCATTTTGATTATGGACATATATTTCATATGTTCAATATTTACATCAATTGACATATACATATATATATCATTAGATGTATGGGGTGTAAATTCATCAACGTTATCGAGATAAATTTTCTTGATTGCATAATTTGAAAGTCATGCTTTTATTCAAATTAATTGAGTTAGCAATCTTGCAAACTATAGATTGCAATTTGATAATAAGTACATATGTGACCATCTAGTAGATGTATCTATTGAAAATCATACAGGTCATAAAAGATCTAGTTGGTACATAACACAGGTGAATGGGCTTATCAATATATATATCACCTTGAATTTGTTCTAAAAATGTAGGGATTCAATTCCTTATTTTAACTGGTGATTATCAAAATTAATTTCCATTGAGAATAATCAGCACAGAATTCACTGAATTGAAGAAACTTTAAGTTCTTCAATAAATGTCTATGTGAATTTTTCTGATTATACACATCTAGATGTGTATAAGAGACAGTCTGACCGGTATTTACATCCTGTCTCTTATACACATCTAGATGTGTATAAGAGACAGAACTTATATGTTTCGATTTTATGCCATGTACAAAATGTAAAGCTTAATGTGTATAAGATACTATTCTGTGATATAAAGATATTCAATACTTTTCTAATTTACCGCTTCAATATGATATCTATTTCGGTAGATATCCTTGAAATTTAATAGATTTTCTTTTTGAAATTCTACGGGTAATAATATGGTGGTTCTTCTGGAACTATCAATTGCATTTAACACTATCCGATGAGAAATATATATATATATATATATTTAAAGAATTTATTTAAAATATCATATATGTGGTTATACTGTTAGTGAGACATAATTCTCAGATAACGAATATATTTAAATATATATTTATATGTTTCTTACTAAATAAGAAAAATATAATAACAGAATAATATGATATAACAAACTCATGCAAAAAGAATAAGATATACAAAATTTTAAAATTATAATAAATCTATGCAAGATAAAATATCACAATATTTTTTTTCTTAAATATTTTCACCATGAACGGAACAATCAATACTTTTTTTCAGAAAAGAAATCATCAATACTATAACCATGGATAAAATTGTTATAGACAAAATTTATTTATATAACTTTAACGTATGATATACGTAAAAGTATATTAGATTGTTTCTACTTATACGAACGATGTGTATAAGAGACATGCATTTTTCATGCCACAACAATAATATTCATTTTTTAGTATTACTATTTTTCGCTTTTGCTTCTTTAGAATTAATCTACTTCTGGTGGTATGAGTAATTATTACGGGCTCGTCTACGACCACTGTAACGTCTACAATCATAACCATAATTGTTTTTTTGGAAATTGTTATATATAACTGCATTCACTTCAAGGAATAGAACAGATAGAAGGGATGATAGCATTCGTTTCAGGGAATGAAACAAATTCAGTAGTATAACTTTCATAATTTATTGTTGACAATTCATTAATTAATTTAGCCACAATATGACATGAATTAATTCAAATTATTTCTTACAACCCTTTTGAGATATTGCTGCTGCAGGAGCATATCTTCAGCAAAAAATTAGAAAACATTTTCTCGAACATATTTTTAATTTTCTAAAGATCTGCTGGATCTTTTATGCATCTAAAAGATATTATTATTTTTTTTTTTTATAAATCTGCAAGATTCTCTTATACACATCATTTTTAATCCTTTATAGATATATTGACGAAGAAAAATCATTGATTTTGCCATGTCCTAATTGGATGATATTTATGTCTATTTTCTTTCTTTATGGTGTTTTCAAGACTCATAGAATATTTTCTTTATTGACAGTGTCTTCAAAACCTATAGATTCCAAATGTATTTCAACATTCAAATATTGTCCGTTGCATAAAGGGCTATTAATTCGAATTTGGTAAGATATGATCTAAACTAATTTAAATAATAATAAACAATGATATTAAGGTAGTACAATTAAAGATTCTATAAAAATTAAATATAATAATAGAGAATACCCGATATCAAATCATACCTTGATTGTGATGATTTAAATTTCCACCCTTGTTGTGATATTCTACCTGATTAGAGTCTTGTGCTGATAACGTGTTATAAAAGTTAAACACAATATATGAAAATTTAAAGAAAATGTATGGAATTGAGAGAAAGAGAGAAAAAATATGGAAGACTAGATTGTCCGTACTATTATTTTTCATGTAGTGTATGTATTTATAAGAGTACAATGACCAATAAGTTACATAATGTAAATAACGTATGTTTTGTAGCTACAATTATCAGATATTTGATATAGATAGACTTGCACTACAACTTATCAAAATTAAAATACATGACTAGACATCCACAACATATAAAATTTATAATATATATATATATATATATATTTATATTTATATTTATTTATTTATTCAAGTTATTTACATTTTAGTGCACGCAAAACTTTAAATATTTTCATTAACAATAAAATTGTAAAAAAAAATTACATATTAATTTTTTTCTTTTGCATTCAAATACATATTAACAAGTACAATTTAGTTAGTTCTATAATACAATATTTATTTAAAATGGTTTACATTTATTACAATGAGATAACTATGCAAAAAAGGCCATTTATGTTATCTAAGTCGTACTTTATTTATTAATTTAATTTTTTTCATGTAATTATTTTTATTTATAGAAATTATATATTTAGATTTAAATTTTACCATGTAGTTACATTTTTGCCAAATAAAAAAGAAGTTTCCAATATTTTTTATAGGAATATTAAAATGTCCTATTCTGCCCCAATTTCACATAACTCGACTATTGGAGTAAGTTTACATGAAGGGATAAAATTAACATTTCGTAATTTTTTTCTTTTAAAGTTGAAGTTAGAATAGACTTTTGTCATATTTTTTTTGAAGAATGACCTTTCCAGAATCTAGTTGGAAAAGCCTTTTCTGGTGGAATCTACTTTACAACTTAAAAAAGACAAATGATATTTGTACACCTCTAAAAGTCTCTTACACACCCCTATCTTTTTTTTTTTTTTAATCATCTAAAAGACTAAAAAGCATAGATTTATATTAATATAATTTTCTATACCCAATTTACTCTTATTTCATGACTAACCCATTATATTTTTTGCTTCGAGAATTGATAACAATTTATTTATTTATTATTTTTATATGGACTTTGCAGGCACTATAAAAGTTCCTATACAATTTATATATATTTTAAAATTTTTTGAAATTTAGTTTAGTGAATAAATCATATAAGACTTATAATTTGTCTTGTGTATATACAATTGATACCATATCTTTTATTTTTTATTTTTTATTACAATTATGAATAATATTTTTTAAATTTTTTTACAAATAAAAGATTTTCATAATTAGGCTACCTTTTTTTTTATATTTGTAATAACTGTTTTCTTTCTAGTTGCAATAGTATTACGAAATACTATCGTACCTTTTTTTTAGTGTACCTATTAGTTTTCATATAACTCATTTTTTAATATTTTATTTTTAGTAAAAATAATATTGTTTGAAGTCATGATATTAAAATAAGGAGAACATGCGATATCTATTTTATTATACAAGTGTTTTTTTGTATGACATGATGAATATGTTTTTACTGTTTTGTAAATGAAATTTTGATAATTGCAATCATTTATTTTTAAAATATATTATGACTGTTTCTTTTAGTTGCAATAATATCGAGTAGAAATGAATATGAGAGAAGATATAAGAAATAATTCTAGTTACCGAGTTATGGAAAAGGGATAATTTGGATATAGGAAAATATGGTAGTATGAAGATTTATGTTCTTTAGTCTTTTTAATTGATAAAAGAGCAAAAGAGTGTGTAACAAACTTTTAAAGATGTGTCACTATTATTTGCCTTTAAAAATATGAAAAATTCCCGAAATAATTTTCATTCCAACCCTTACGACCTATCAAATGTCTCTTATACACATCAAGAAGTGTATAAGAGTTGGTTATGTTCAATGGGTCAAATTATGCTCGACTTTAATAACTTTTAGGAGTATTAACTACAAAAAATAAGAAAAATTTCAATTCTAATATATTATTGGGTTAATTACACTCTATCCCTTAAATTTTAACGTTACTAATACTTTAATCCCTAAAATTATTTTTTAAGTACTCAAGTCCCTAAATTAATGCTCGACTTTAACGATGTCTAATATATTAACTAAAAAGACAAATATACCCCTTATTTATTTACACTTTACCCTTTAAATATTAGTGTTACTAACACTTTAGTCCCTGACGTTATGTTTTATTCTATAAACTATGTCGACATTAATAATACCTCTATTAATCAACTCGGCATTTTGACCATTATATTCATATTTTTTTCTGTCTTTCTACCTGCATTTGTGCTCCATTCCAAACACTACTACCACCAACAAAAATAATGCATTTTTTTCTTCTTTAAAAAAGTATTACTCTCAAAATTCTAGATTCATGAGCATATCTTTATATCTAGCCAAAATTTAAAATTAAAAAAATCATTCTAATCAAGAGACATGAAATTATTAAAATTGATCATCAATTTCAAACAAATTTTTTTACATATAAAATAACAATTATTAGATTTTATCATTTTCTTAAATTTATTCTTGGAAAAAAATAAAAATATAAAAAAAATCAATTCTACTTCTGTTCATTTGTTCATATCAAATTCTTCATGAATCAGGTCTAATCTTTATGAAAATTTGATTCATCAAACAAAAATAAATATTATAGTAGAATGGGGTAAAATGGTTAAAAAATTTAGATGGATAAGGGAAGTACTAAAGTGTTCATTATGAAAGATAATGTTAGGGATTAAAGTGTTAGTAACGCCAAAGCTCAAATGGGTAAAGTGTAATTAACCCTATATTATTGGTCTAGTTGCCTTTTTCCACTTTTCCATTCCCTATATTTAAGTATTATACAGTAACCAACTAAGCAACCACCCTTCTAGTGAAATATAACCATAAAAAAGATTAAGCTTAGTGAATTACCATGTATTTAAGTAGATTATTTTTTATTTGTTTTTTTGGGTTAATTTCACTTTACGCTCTTAATGTTATTCCTCACTATCACTTTAATATCTAATGTTATTTTTTAGACATTTAAGTCTTTCCGTTAAATCCAACTCAACATTCATTATCCTACTGGGTTTAGGGTTTAAGGTTTTGTGGAATAGTTGACAACGAGATACAATTTAGATAGTAAGATGTTTCTCTTATAATCTATTGGTTATGAGTTCAAGTCACTAATAGGTAGGGGCAAAGATAGTTTTTTAAAAACAAGTTTTGTTTGATAGTCTTAATAAATATTTTTTTCCGTCTTAGCATGGTTCTTCTAAGTTTTCGAGATTATGAATTGGAAAGGACAAAACGGAAAATGTTAAAATAATTTATTAGAATGGAGATTTTTCTGATTTTAGTAATTAATACTCCTAGAAGTTATTAAAGTCAAGAACATTAGATATAGCGTTTGTTCACATTATCAAAAACATTTACGAAATGATTAATTTCATAAGAATGAGAATCCACATCTGTTATAGGTGGAGATTTACCGTACATCCTCTTATGTAAAAAAAAGAAAAAGAAAAAGATCTATTATAGTTATATATAGGTCACTCAATATAAATACGAGGTCTACGTGGGGAGACCTGCAGTTCTATTCTGATTCGAAGATGGCAAAGTTGTTTGTAACATTTTTCTTTTTGGTAGCATTTTTGTCCCTTGCACCAGGTAATTTATTTATTTATTTATTTGAATTTTCAGACGTTACAATTCCTGTTCCTTTTTTTTTTTTTTTTTTTGGGGGGATAACATCTTTAAAAGGGGGTATACAAAGCACAATAGATCTTTTTCTCAAGAGAAATCAGTGGTAATTATCATCTCATCATCTAAATGGTCATTACATATAGATGATATTTAAAAAGTAAATTGTTGTGAAAACATTTTTTTTTAATTGGGCATATATATATGTTGAACAAATTAATGCTAATTTTCTGTTCAAATTATATCTTTTTACTTCATATATTATTCTGCTTCTTAGTAATTTAAAGTGAGTAATGTCGTGTTCATGTTGGTTTAATTGATATGTTTGTTCTAAATTCTAAAAATGCAGTTCAGCATGCAATTGACATTGCCTCCGCCAAGCAGATATGCGCATTTACATACCCAAGTGAATGCACTCGTTATGAAGGTAATGCTGGTGATGGAAAGTGTAAAGTAGAATGTGAGAGCTACCAAGATGCTAAAGTGGTTGGTTATGAATGTTTTAAAGAAGGTCCACAAGGTTACTGTAAATGCTATTTCTGTAAGTTTGTGTGGGTGAAGCATTCAATGTGATCATCTCTATTTACATAATTCTGTTTTAAAGTAATATATTTGTATTAAATGCATCATTTTAGGCTAATGTTATTTTACAGCTAATTTGGTTAACAGTGTATTTATAAAAAAAAAAAAAAGAGTTATAAAATAATTTATGTATTACTAGATTCGTACAAAAAAAAAAAAGAAGTGAAATTTAACTAAAGTATATATATATAATTAAAGAGTTAATGATTCAACATGATCTCGTGATACGTATCGACTTGGTAAGTAATCTCAATCTTTAATCTTGTAAATAATTTTTCTATTATTAGTGCCAGACACATTTTATTAAATTGACAACAATAACATTTTCCCAGACAAACCACGAGAACTTTGAATGGATCCCACAACTCAACAAAGCAAAATTTTTTGGACAAGTGCTAAATTTGGCAACATTCAAAACTGTAATTTTGGGGCCTAAAATTTGTTGGGAGCCTAAAACGAAAGCTTTACCCGTTTATCCTCTGATGTGATCCACCCCTGAGTAGAAACCGAAGAGAAATACGAAATAAAAAATAGAACCCTATATAAGGGTTTATAAAGGCTAACATGCTGAATTTCAACGAATCAATATCAAATATTTGAATACGATTATAAAATAAAATTACACATTGTTTACCATAGCAATTGATAATTAAAGATGATCATTGAATCGCAATCGATGCATTCAGATTAACGTACCTTGATTATGCATTACTTTTCCTCTCCTCTCCAAATCATGTACACTGATTATCAATAGCGAAAACCAACTCTAACTCTCTGTATATAGCATTGATGGATGAGAGAGAGGGATCTAGTCTAAATAAATAGTGTAATTAGATCTCGTGTTGAGGTCACCCAAACTCCAATAAGATTTAAAAAATAAACTTATACTTTACATATATCACCAAATAAATAATTTAGACCGACTTAGACCTAAATTAAGTAAATTATAAGAACATAAATTTTAATGGTTTTCATTTAACCTATTTTTGATATAAAATAATAATTAATTAGTGATAGATCAAATAAAAAATAATAATAATTCCAACATAACAATCTTGAAAGAGAGTCCTATTAGATACGTTTAACTTTGGAGAAAATAAAGGTAATTAGAACTATTATAATGAACTAGATATTATGAAAAATCTAATTAGTGGTTGCACTATAAGTTATAGTGAGATAGACAAAATACCATCTTAACGTGTGATATAAATCAATGTCTTCTAATTCATCAACCATGAACTTACAGTCTTGACTTCGAACCAGTAATGCACTTCCGCAAAACACCTCCATATATGATATAAGTTGAAGTTTCGTTTAAGTTCTAATGTGGGAGGAGTAATAACATATGGAGGGAATGAAAGATGAGGGTAACTCAAGTTTTAAACACAATGCATTTTGAGGCATACAATTATCCAAATAGGCCAACAATCCAACACAGCTCATCTACTGAATCAACTTAATTAGTAAAAAGGTTCACGGACTGAAATTGGAATTGATTCATTATAATTACTTATGGGGTTAATAAAACTTTGCCCCACTGAATTAGATGGGTAATTATACTTTATCCCCAGAACTATATAAATATACACTTTTCCCTCTATTCACATTTTTTATTCTTTAAAAATTTTAAAATGTCTAGAAAATCTAGTTAAATGGCTGAAATACCCTTAGTATTACATTTTTATTTTTTATATATTTAATTGATTTTTGACAATTATAAAAGAATTAAGAAAAAAATAAAATGTTATAACACATTGATATCTTTGATTTTAGGATGTGAAAATGTGAGAAACTATTGAATTATATTATATCTGAAATCGCAAATTATATAGGTTAAACTAAATATTAAAAGTGTAAAATCCTAAGTGACATAAAAAATCAAAATTTTTTTAGAGAAAATATATTTTCGTACGATACCTTTAATGAAAATTTTTCAATAGAAAATAAGCACATTTGGAAATTGTTCTACCATTGTAGTTATTATACATTCAAATTCGAAATAATACATATAAAATGAAATCCAAAATTTTAAAAAATTTGACCAAAGAAATATATCGATATAGATTATATTGAAATATTATATAGTTTATTTTTGCTTACTTTTAATTAATTATCGCATCACTGTCAAAATTTAAATACGTAAATAATCAAAATATAGTAATAAGGGTATTTTAGTCATTTAACTAGATTTTTAAAATAATTTTAATATTGGTAATAGATGAATAGGGTTAATGGAGGGTAAAGTGTATATTTTATAGTTCAGGGGCTAAAATGTAACTATCCACCTAGTTTAGGGGCAAAGTGTTATTAACCCTTACTTATGCTACAATATTTCTCTATTTTGGTCTACTATCTTTTGTTTTTTTTTTTGAAAATATTTAGATAGATTTGTTTTATGAGTCTACTAGTAGATTTTGTGATAATTTTAAAAAATTTATGAATTATATGATATCATATGACATCAGTATACCACGTAAGTGATTTCCTCTTACATCATATGCCTCATGTGAATTCAAGTTGGGTGGCCATAATCGTAAACCAAACCCACATTTTTGCTTCCCTAATAACAAAGTAGTATGCTAGCTAGATGAATCCAAACATGAGAGACAGATATTAAGGGGTAAATACAAAACCACCACTTTGTTTTATGTGTTAACTGTTAAGGTTGATGATAGGCTCAAATCACACCAAAGTAAAATTTGGGCAGAAAAAAGTAGTATTCATATAATTTAGTAGTCAAATTTCAAGAATTTTATGATTGTGTTAAGGCATTATATTGTTATATTTTAATTTTTTTTATATAAGTATAAAAATATATAACTATGATATTCTAGCGGGACCAAAAATAGAATTTTTCAAAATGTTAACCCCTCATGGAATTTCGTATAAAAAAATATATTCAAATGTCTGAACTGTCCCCCTTGCCCGGACAATAATACACTCCACGCCCATTTATAATACAATTATTAATAGGATTCTCTAATACCAGAATTAATCTTTTCAATCGGCATTGGTTTAATAGAAATGGGCATGTTATATGTCACAGAGAACGAAATATTCCAATGTCATAGGAAACAAAAAAATTAAATAAATTTTTTTTTAATTAAAATATTATTCGTAGTTTGTTTAATCGCAGTTTGATGTTGTCATTATTCCTTTCCTTATTGTCAAGAAGATACTGTAGTAAGACTCAGACACTTACTCTGCCCAAGATTTTGCGAGTTTTTTATTTTTATTTTTTTCCCTTTTGCGCGAAAGTTAATATTTTGAGAGTTGCGCATGTCTTTTTTATGTTGTCATATTGTTATGTAGATGGCCAAAACTGTGCATAAATTACTACAATTTCATGCCGAAAATATGAAAATGAAGCCAATATAAATTGTTTCTAAGAGCAGGTTGATGAACATTTTTCATAACATGGAACGTATTTAGGTTTCTTTCCGTTAATGGAACTACATTTTTTTTAAGCAGGTACAAGGAAATGGAATTATATTTTGCAAAACCATTAGTCTAAAATTTGGATTCTAAAGCACACTTGTACATGCTAAAATTTCAGTTTGATGCATGATAATGATGAGAAACGTTGGACGGCCCTCCCCAATTAATTGGAGAGAATTTAACACCCTATAAAAATATAATTTTTGTTATGAATATATTGGATGTGAATGTCCATTTATATTTTCAACTCACATATATCTTAATTTATTTTTGGATCAATGAACTTTCAATATATTTATTTACGAGATCAATTTACTATACGAATATATCTATCCATGAACATTTATTACTCAACTTTCAAATCTCTTTATGTACCTCATGTATGCCTATAAATAAAGGTATTATAATCCATGTTGAAATACACATGAAAAGGAACAAGATAATAGCTTTACTCCTCCTTCAATATTCTTGTCTCTTTTAAGTTATTTTTCTACAAGCTATCGACACGAGATTCTGACCAATTGAAGTAGAATTTTAAATCAACAACGAAGGAATGTGGAACTTTAAATCAGCATAGCAAAAGTACGTAGAACTTTATTAGATCAACACAACGAAGGTACGTAAAATTTTAAATTATCACAACTGATGTATGATTTAAATATATTGAGTATTTTCTATTACTACCTTTTTATTATATTTTTAATTATGTCATCATAATATCATTAGAATTTATGTTGATTATTGTTTGGATCATTTCAAATCATACCAAACTTGAATTTACGGCCTTTGAAATAATGAGCAAAAACTATCTATTTTGAATTTTAGATGTTAAAATTCATTTAGATTATGTATGTCTTGAAGACACAATCAAGAAGGCAAAATATTGCATCCAATCAGGATCTAGACAAAATATAAGATTTTTCTATGTTCGTCAAGGATTAAAAGTGATTATCTTATTTAAAAGATCCAACAGATTCATAGTAATTATAAAAATCATTGATAAGTACATGTTAGAGAAAATATTCTCTACTTTTCTTGCAAAAAATATGCTCCTGTAGCCTCAATTCCTTAAAAAGGATTTTAAGAAACAAATGAATTAGTTGTGGTCATATTTTTTATGGATGATTAAAATTACGAGTTAATACTAAAAAATTATGAATCTCATCCAACTAGTTATATGCTCCATTCCCTAAAGTGAATGCGACTAAAAATTAAATAATACTAATGAACCTGGAGATGATCAAAACTAACATATTCATGTTGGTCATTATTAATAAGCACTATTCTGATGTAGCACTACATCTACCACCAGAAGTAGCAAAATAGTACAAAAATAATTAAAGAGAAAGATAACAGTCAACAGAATAAGAATGATATAAAAAATAAATATTATCATTATGGGATGAAAGACTATTGGTCACGTACCTGTCGTACGTTAAATAACTTTCTTGAGTTTTATCAAACATTATTAAAAGACAAAGAGAAAGTTATAGAAATAAATTTTGTTAATAAAGATTTTGACCGTGGTCATAGTGTTATTGGTTTCTTTCTTGAAGAAATAATTGACCATTGGTTGGTAACGAAAATATTTAAGAAAAAAAGTGTCATGATATCAACAAATTTATTTGCATGTCTTCATTACAATTTTAAAATTTTGTATGCCCTATTCTTTTATAATAATTTGTTATCTTATATTACTCTATTATTATATTTATGTTATTTAATTAGAAGCATATGAATATACATCTAAACATATTCGAGATATGAGAATATATTTACACAAACTATATGTAGAAATGAAAGAAAACCTTTGAATTTGATTATGAAATCATTGGTACTACAATGTTAATTGAAAGCTCCAAAAAAGCTAATATATTATTGATTAGAAGAACACAATTTGCAATGAATAACGCATTATTACTACTGTATGTTTCAAATAAATTTATTGAATTTTAAATACATTCAACTAAATGGGTATTATACTAAAATATTGATGCATAATAGAAAGAAAGAGTATTTTTCATTACTGCTGTCACTTCAGTTAAGATATGTTTTTTTGCAAAACTTTACTTTTTTTGTTTCTTCTGGATTGTACTATACAATAATTGTTATAATTGAAAGACTGATTTTATCATAAACCAAAAGTTTATTGATTTAAATAATTTTAATTGTTTGGCATAACTATTGATTAAAATAAATTTAATTGTTTGGCATAACTGATAAGACCATTTCGGGTCAATTATGATGCTTAACAATTATTGAGAATTTATATGGACATCCATCGGAGAACTAGGAGATTTTTCAATTCGATGAATTCTCTTGTTGCTTGTTCTCAAGGAAAATTATTATTAAATCATCACCAGCTACAATAGAGATTAAATCCCTTATATTTTTGGAAAATATTAAGGATTGATATATATGGGCCCACTCACCCTTCTTAATATTATTTTGATATTTTATATTTTTGACAGATGTCTCTATTAATGATCTACATGTGTGTTTATTATTGACTTGCAACCTGAAGCTTATGAGATTGTTATCTCAAACAATTCGGTTAAAAACACAATTTTCAAATTATGCAATCAAGAAAATTTGTCTTGATAATATTGGTGAATTTATATCTATTTTGGCAGCAAATATTTGATGATATCTATATGTCAATTAATATAATTACTGAACATTCTGAAACACATATTCATATCCAAAATGATCTAGAAAAATTGTTAATAAAGCGCCTCAAATTATTAGTTAGACCATTAAACAAAATTGTATACTTATATATAACGACATGCTATCTTGTAATACAGCAACACTTATACGAGTCAAGCCAACTAGTTATCTTAAATTCTTCCTATTACAATTGACTTTAGTAGCCTAATGTTACACATCTATGGATTTTTGGTTGTGCAGTCATATTTTAATTGTTCCACCATAATGCACGCATATGGGTCATAAAAGAAAATTGAAAATATATATGATATGAGTACCCTCTCTGATTAAATATCTTTAAATATTAACAAGGGACATATTTAAGGTACAATTTGCCGATTGTTATTTTTTGATGAAAATATTTTCCTAACATTAGTGAGAGAAGATAAGTGGCTAGATAGAAGAAAAGATTTTAATGCAATGATTTATAACTCATTATCATTGTTTGATTCTCGTGAACTAGAAATTCAATAAGATAATTCATTTCCAAAATATTACGAATTAGCTGCCAGATTCATATACTGATCTAAAATGAGTACACAAATCTCATATACTAGCTTAATATACTCCAATTCAAATTGGTGTTCCAGTTAGTAGCCTATTACAAATTATAGCTGTATTAGAGACAGTAAGATGTGGTTGATCAATCAATTACAAAAGATAAGAATCCTTAGAAGAGGAAAGGAACAAATATTAAAGAGGTGTATACAGACATTTTTATCATGAATACCCTAAACATAATTAAACATCATTTAGTTATGATCAGGGTATCTTTTTCTAGTAAATCTAAATAAATCTGAATCTTTATGTCTGTCTCTTATACACATCTAGATGTGATAAGATATTGTTGCTAACAACATATTATTATAATATCAACTGATCATGAATAGATAAAAGAGGATCTTGACTTATAAATTTGTCGAAGAATGTCGGCATCGCATCAGAAATGATTGGTCAAAATAAAATGACGCAATTAAGTAGAATTAAATTCACATTTGAAACATGAAAATTTTGGACTTTTAGTCCAAACTCCTAAAGATGTACAACTGATGTGATACAATAAATAATTGTGAAAAAATGAAATAAGAAAAATAAAGTTGTGCCATATAAAGTAATCCATGTTGAACACCATTTTTTGTAAAGATCCGATATTGATTATGAAGAGACATATTCTCATATGATGGATGCAATCACCTTTATATTTTCAATTGGTGTGGTAATTTATAAAAAATTTGAAATGCGTTTAATGGATATTGAATCTATTTTATATGGCTCGTTTGATTTCGATATCTCTGTGAAAATCCCTGATAGATTTAACATGCTTGAAGCATGTAAAGTTTCCTGGGAATATTGCTTAAAAGATTACAAAAATTCTTGAATGGATTAGATTCAAGCAATCACATGGATATGGTATAATCGACATTAGTGAGCATATCTTGAATGATGAGTTATAAAAATGATCTAATTTGCCTACATAATTTCATAAAAGAAACAATATCAGAATTTATAATAACTAGTATATATGTTGATGGTATAAATACTGTTGGAAATCCTAAAAAACTTTAAAAGATAATGAATTGTGTAAAAGATCTTGACAAAGGTTTACAGTTCGAGCATTTATTGAATGATTTTTTATTTTTTATTTTTATGAATGCACTTATACGTAAAAAGTATTAGAGTGATTATATATGAATAAAATATATTCATTGAGTACCCCAATAGTTATAAGATTGCTTGATGTCAAGAAAAATTATTTTTCGTTCTTAAGAGAATGATGAAACACTTATTGGTCCTGAAGTACCGAATCTTAATACTACAAGAACATTAATACAGCTTGCTAATAATGTAACATGTAATGTAAGTTTGTTAGCCAGATTTAGTTCTTCTTATACGAAGATATTGGAATGACATTAAAAATATATTTTGATATCTCAGAAGGATTGTTGATATGATTCTATTTTATTCAAATGAATCCAAATCAAAATTAGTAAGGAATACAGACGTTGGATATTTATCTGATGAGACATGAAGTTTGATTTCGAATAGTTATTTGTATGTGGAGAAATTTCTATATTATGGTATTCAATAATACAAACTTTAGCTACTACTTCTTCTAATTATGTAGAAATAATTGTAATATATGAAACAAGTGGAGAATATGTTTTGGTTAAAGTCATTGACCCAATATATTCAGAAGATATGTGGTTTAATATTAGAAGATAAATTTCTAACAATACTATATGAAAATAATGTGTAGGCATTTCTCAGTTAAATGAATGTTATATCAAAGGAGACAAATCTTATACACATCTAAAATAAGAGACAGTTTTAGTTATGATCTTCAAAAGAATAATGATATTGGAATAAAATGAATTCGCGTATGTGGTAAGTTATTGGAATTATTCACAAAGGCATTGCCAACAACAATATTTGAGAATTTAGTCTACAAAATTAGAATGTTTTTATTCTTAAGAATATCAAGTGATGTTTTCATGAAGGAGGAGTAAAAGTATACATTGTACTCTTTTTTTCTTGGCCATGATTTTACCAAATGGGTTTTATTGGTAAGGTTTTTAATGAGACAGCATGCAAAAGTGTACTATAAGCAGTGAATACGTACTATACTCTTATTCTCTTTACTATGGTTTTTCTTACTAGGTTTTCATGGTTAATGTTTTCAATGAGGCAGTAATTCATCGATCAATGAACCTTAAATGTATTTATTTATGAGATCAATGTACCTTATTAATGTACCTATCTATAAGTATTTATTACTCAACTATAAAATTTCGTTATGTAACTCATGTATGCCTATAAATAGAGACATTATAATCTATGTTGAATACATTTCAAAAGGAAAAATATAATAGCTCTACTCCTCCTTCAATATTCTTGTCTCTTTTAAGTTACTTTTCTATTATTTTATAACAATTTTAAATTATTTTTTAAAAACTACCATTAGTAAGATTAATATATTTGAAAAACCACCGTTAGTAAAATTTGGAATAAATGGAATAAATTTCTCCAGTTGATTAAAAGTTACAATTTTTATTTTAATTTTGACACATTTTACAACATTTAAATGTTTTGTGGAAATTAAGTGATTAAACATTTTTAAATAGATTTAGTTTTAAAGTATGCTGAGCTACTCATCAAAAAAAATTATGTAATATAATCCGATAATTTTAAGGAATTTTACTTGTTTAAATACAAATAAATGAATAGATTATTGGATGGAATTGGTGGAAAGAGTAATAGATGCTGTATCCCAAGTTAGAAACAATAATCAAGACAAAAAAAATCTATTGGCAGTCCTTTATCTATTATCTTTTAAATAATTTAAGCTTTGACATTAGGTTACTAGAAATAATTAGGTCAAAAACATATGTACTATTTAATTACTAATAAACGCCTTGAAGCCACTATTGATCATTTTCTTCTGTAATAGGAGAATAACTAGTAGCAAATTCACATAGGACTAGAACTAAAGGAAAAGAGAAGATAAAAAATCAAGCAACATCAAATAAAATGAACGCTGACTGTCAAAATTTTACATTAAACTTATAATGCATTGAACTAATCAAGCATTTGAACTTCGAAGATTTAATAATTGCCAGAAAGATGATGCAGATATAAATGTAAAAATTTGAACAAAGTAATAATAAATGTTACTACAAAAAAAATTATACAAAATGAAACATCTATAATTTTTGTCATGATTGGACTCATATAAAATGCTATACTACTGCAATAATAAATGTTAAATTAAGAAAAGTAAGAATGATGGTGATGTATTGGCTGGTTTAAGCTGTGGGAAAGAGACGGAACATACATCAGTGTATTGAGTAACCATATATATGAAAGAAATATATAATGATGGAATTATTGTAATAAGTGGACCTTGGAAATAAGGGTAATTTATATATAGAAAAATAGAGTTATGTGAATGAAGGTTTTTTTGTTTTGGGGGAGGGGGCTTAATAAAAAGGGATCGATAGAGGTATCTAAGAGACTTTTTGGGGTGTGTAAATATCATGTCATTTTTTTTTTTTTTCAGTTGGGGGAAGTGACATCTATAAATGGTGTTTGGTGGTGGTCTCTTGGTGGTGGTGGTGGTTCAAGCCAGGAAGGGGGTGATTGGAAATGGTAGGGATAGGAAGTGTACGAATTATGTGCTTTTCCATTAGATGCCCCTAAAAGCTAGACATATGAGTGGTCCATGATTTTTTTCCGTACAAACTAATAGCCAACCATTTGATCAGAGACTAAAATTGTATGTTTTCGTTTTATGAGGGATTAAAAGTCATCATTTCAATGTGAGGAGTTAAAAAACTTAATTTTCTGGATATGTGATACATTTTTCCCTTAAATTATAAGAGTTAATAACAGAAAAAGAGTTGTAGAAGAACACTTTTAAATGGTTCTCATGAATAAATAAAACAAGAAGGAATTCTTCAATGATTTTAAGGCAAAATATCAAAGAAAGATACAAGTGAATAAATTAGGATATTAAATCTTTGTAGGTAAATATCAAGAAAGAAAGCCCCTTTCTTCCCATTCTCCCGTCCCACTATTCGCTAAAGATCTTTTGTCTCACATTTTATGCCACTTTCTGTCACACCATCTAATTAACTATCAAAATTACTGTATTAAAATTAATCCAAAGAATCTTGATAATTTATTGAGTAGTATTATAAAGAGTGGCAAAGAGTGTATAATATACATATCTTGTACCTCCAAACTAATTAGTTTAATGCCCAAGATAGTTTATTAATCCATATTTTTTTCTGTCCAAACTAATGCCCAAACTTTTGATCAGAGACTAAAATTGTATGTTTTTATTTTATGAGAGGCTAAAAATCGTCATTTTAAATGTGAGGGTTAAAAAACTTAATTTGTTGGATATGTGATACGATTTTCCCTTAAATTATAAGAGTTAATAATAGAAAGAGAGTTGTAGAAGAACACTTTTAAATAGTTCTCATGAACAAACAAAACAAGAAGGAATTTAATAATGATTTTAAATAGTTCTCATGAATAAATAAAACAAGAATAAATTCTTTAATGATTTTAAGGCAAAATATCAAAGAAAGTGTGAATAAATTAGGATATGAAATCTTTGAAGGTAAATATCATGAAAGAAAGCCCATTTCTTCTCATTCTTCCTTCCTATTATACGCTAAGGGTCTTCTATCTCACATTCTATACTATTTCTTGTCACACCATCTAATGAACTGTCAAGATTACTCTACTAAAATTAATCTATAGAATCTGATTTATTACTGTTCATTAAATAGTATTATAGAGAATGACAAAGAGTGTGAGACAGAAGATCTTGTACCTCCACTATGCCTTGACTAGCAATCACAAACAAAAACAAAAGAAGAAGGAAAAAGATAGAGAACATATTCCAGATACTATACCATAAAAGAAAGATAAAAAAAAAAAGTAAGCATGCACTTAATGCCACAGTGATGATTAATGTGAATGCTATATTGTAGCATTTAAAAAGTTACGAATTTAACCCATTTAACCAAATTATGAATAAAAAAAGACTTGGTTTTTAAGAAAATATTACGAATCTATTTGAATCATTTTATTGCAATTGTTGAATGATTACACAAAAATTAACTACACATACGATTGCAAAAAACATTGTCTACTTGTTATATAGATGAACCTGGAATACATACATGGTTACCAGTAAATAAGTTCGAGATAATGAAATAGAAAATTATAGAAAAGAATAACCCCCAAAAAAAATAAAAAATAAAACACGAATCAGTTCTGCATTGAGGGATGATTGTTGAATATTACATGAATCCATTTTATTGTCGCTTCTCAAGAATAGTGTCTCACTATATGTTTTTTGTCAAGATTATTGTACAAATTCTAACATTCTATCCCTTTATGTTTTTCTAATTTTTTTTTTGTCAAGATTATTGTACAAAAATTAGGGATTGGCTGTTGAAATATTAAAAAATTGTCATTACTATTTTTACTGAAACGCGTCTTCATGTCGCGATAATGGTTCTTGGAAAATTTCATGTCGCGACATGGCTAAGAAAAGTATATAAATTTCCACCACCAAATCGCGATTTGGAGAAATCCATGTTGTGACATGGTCCTTTTTTCTAGCAATTATTCTCATATTGTATCTCGGTCCTTGTACTTTCTTTATTCCAACTTCCAACCTCCAATTTAAACCTTCATAATATTAAACCAATTTAAGTAATCAATTTAACAAAATTTCTAATAAAAATTTATCATATTCAATAATAGCTAGAATATAAACATATAATATGAAAATTAACTAAAATCGTCAATTAATTAATCTAAATTCTGAATTTATATTAATTAAAATGATGATTTATAAGAAACAGCTTTATTCTAGTTAACTAGAGTTATCATATGCCCAAATTTAGTATTTTGCTTGTCCCTAGCAAAACAAAAATTAAAAAGAACTTCACTTAACAAATAAATAGATGACACCACTAAAAATTGATGCAAAATCTGATGATTAGTGGATGTAGTTAGATTAAAATCAAGAATCCTCTCAAGAGACCTCCAATACTATAATTGAAATATTTCAATGAATTAATCCAAGTTTCCAAATTTTTTGAAAATATGCTCATTTACTACACAAGATTTCAAATTACTAAATATTAACTATTCTCAAAAAAATTCTCCCAAAAAAAATTGAGTTATATTCATTCAAAAAATCATTTCTTCTCAAATCACAAATATTACAAAATTAGTTAAGTATCCCGACAAGGTTGCATGAAAATAGAAATTCATTAGAAATCTAGCTAAATGCATATGTCATACAATTTGCGAACATTAATCTAATATATATATATATATCTTGGCTTACACGAACTATAATCTTATAATTACATAATCAAATGTTATTTTTAGAAACTTAATTTTACTGGACTTATAGTTTTTGCACAAAAATAAAAACATACTTTAAATACTCATTAGTAGTGAGGATTACCTTATATTCCATTCGTCCCATTTATATTGTCATAGTTTGACCAGTTTAGGTCAAACAGATCAATTTTATAATGAAGAATTCATATAGATTAATTGATTTTTTATTAAATTTTCAATAAAAGCGAAATTTATATAAAATATTATCACATAAAAAAATAATTGTTTTTAGAAAATTTACAAACTACACAAAAGAATGAGAGTTAAATTCTTGACTCGTTGATTAGAAAAAAGTTAAATGTGATAAATATATTGAGACGGAGTAGTACAAAGGCAGTATGTACATTATTAATACTTATGATGATATTAACACTTACAGGTTACATAATTAAATATTTTTTGTACTTTAGATTGTATAACTTAATTGTAGTGATTTGTACTTATAGTTTACCTATTTATTAGTAATTAGTAGTATCATATGAAAAGGAAGTTGATAAATTATTAATACTTACACAATAATACTTATGGCTATGTAAATTATATTTTCAGTTTAATACTTATGGCTACATAATTATTATCTTATAACTTGAATAACATTAATTTCTATTACAAGCTTCAAGCAGAGAGCGAGACAATTGACTGCCTTTTAAAACATCCAGTTTCCATAAAGAAAGACAAAAAAAAACATATTTGTATCACGCATTTATTTTTTCAAACAAAAAAGCTTAGATGTCTTCTTTATCTGTCCACCCAGCGAGCAACTTTAGTGGGAGATTCAGACCTGCAAGTAGTTGCAAATTAATCAAGGTTTCTTGCATTACTACAAGAAACATTCTTTTCAATGCCAAGAGGAAGAGACTGGGAAGGAGGATTAGAAAATGGAAAGCAAAGATGCAACAATAAAATTGCTGTTCTAAAATAAGAATAATTATGATAATGGTATAATCAAAGAAAAAAAAAAAGAATAATTGTTCAATTCATTTACTACATAAACATTCTTCTTTTTTTTTTGCACGAGAGGGAGAGACAAGGAAAGAGGATTGGAAAAGCGAAAAAAAAAAGAGAAGAAAATTAAAATTATTGTTCTAAAATAAGACCAATTATTCAATTATCTAATATACCTGTTATTATTCTATTAAGCATCAAGAAACATATCCTTAATGCGATGTAATTCTTTTAGGACTTCATTCATGTGCATCCGATCATTTGGAATTCTTGTTGAGCATTTGAGTCCAATTTTCAATAATGAAATAATACACTCCATCTCTCTTCCACCATAAATTATTTCCTATCCAGAAGCCATTTCTCTGTTTTCTTCTCCTTCTTTATAAGAAAGAAGTAATGGGTCCACAATCCCATAAACTTTATCACGAACAGCCATATTAACATAGTTATGTAGATTCAAGTCACCTACAAACATATCATCTGTTGGCCTCCTCCTTGTAATCATCTCTAGTAAAAGAATCCCGTAGCTATAGAGATCCCCTTGAGTTATATGCCGGAATACACATCTAGATACTCTGTAATTGTAGGGTGAAACAATAATAAAATGCAAAATCTGGTTTACAAAATAAATTTTGATTATATAAAAATTAAAAGACTAAGAAATGGCTTCAATACAATTCAACGTAGGTGATGTGACCTGTGAAAAATAAATTTTTAGAGCAATGAAAAGGATAATCTATCTACACTAAAAACATTGAGTCTTAACCGAAGCATAGGAAATGCAGTTTAGTGCATTGAAATCATATTCACCTTTCCTATTACTTAACATAAACTTTAATAACTTTCCTTTTAAATTATTTTGGAGAGGTTATATTGGAATTAAAAGAAACTGAGGATAGATGAGCGTAGTTTTCCATAAAACATCTCAAGATATTTACCATATAACTAAAAAACATGAAGATTAAATGGTTTTATTCAAAAAATAAATAAAAAATAAAAACCTTCAAATTTTGAGGTCTTCCATTTAATTCAGTTAAGCTTACAAGAGTCTTGATTTTAAGTGAATACAACAATTTTAAGTGCCAATTCTTTTTACTAGTGTTGTATGTTTCTTAAACTTCTAGTCTATGTATTAACGTCATTGTATTTTTATGTGCATGTGTATAGTTGAACTTTGCAAAACTACATTTTGTAGGGAAAAATACAGTAAATTATCCAATGATATACTACTTTTTACTCATTGTCCCAATCTTTTAAAAATATATTGTACCTCGTACCTCTATATAGTTTGTTTCGAAATATAAAGTTGAGGGAAACTATATATCCAATTGTGTTCTATCGACATACATACACATGCAAATTTTTAATTAGAAAAATTATTTTCACTCCAGAAATTTAGCGTTTGTTTTTTTTTTTTTTTTGTTTTTTTAATACCCAAATGCCGTAATATTGTATCTAATTTAAAATTAAAAACCTCTATCACCACCAGCAGCTCCTCACCCGTCCCTCCAGTAGCCATCCACTTTGTACCTCCTTCCCCGTGCAGCCCACTCCTACCCCCCATTCTCTCTTCGTAGTTTGTCTCCCTCTCTCCTTGCACAACCCATTTCTCATCACCTCTTCCTCCCTTTTGCTAGCCCTTCTCTTTCCCCTCCAACCTTCTTTCCTTCACACCCCACACCTATGCCCTATTCTCCTCCATCATCACCCTCACACAAACTCTTATCACTCAAATAGTTGCAAGTAATTTTGTTGAAAATGAGAAATTTTGGGATAGGTTCACAATTGAGTTTACAAAAAATCATTCAGTTAAATGATTTCTATCCACCTTACTTTTAAGTAATCCATATACGAGTTTAAGATATATTTCTAAAAGATAAGGGAGCTCTTGGTTAAGGGGGCAAACCATAAAGGGAATTATGTATTGTGGAATACTAAGAGAAAAATAATTATTTATATAATAATCTATCAATCTAAGCCAAATTATGGAGCTAGGATGTTAATTTTGATCCTTTCATTGCAATTAATACTGTCTATATACACATCCGAAAATGTATTGACTGAATTGGAAGAATTATACAATCCAAAATCTCCCACATGAGCAACAAGGTCATTGTTAAGAAGAATGTTGCTTGGTTTCAGATCACAATGAACAACTGTTGTTTCACAATGGTTGTGAAGATATTGCAATGCCAAATGCAACATCAATTGCAATATTTAACCTTTGTAAAAGATTGAGATATGGTGATATTATTGCTTGATCGGTTGTCTCTTGGTGCAACCACACATCGAGATTTCGAATTCTCTCATAAACTCATAGACAAGAGCCTTGAATTCATGACCATTGGAATCAATGCTAGAGCAATAGCTTATGATAGAAACTAGATTTCGATGACGGATGTTTCTCAATGTTCGGCACTCAGCCTTGAAGCTTTTGGAAGCCCCATGCTTTTGAAGGTCAACTACTTTAACCGCAATAAGCTTATTGCCATTTTGATCTAGTCTTCCTTTGTAAACAACCCCAAAACCTCCCGAGCCAATAAAGTTTTCTGAAGAAAACCCTGAAGTTGCACGATAGAGTTCATGGTAAGAAAGTCTTAAGACAATATTGGTAGTCGTGGACACAGTAAAGAACCCAGTCTTTTTTCTGCCTCTTCCTTGATATACCACAAAATAGAACTATAATGTAGCAAGAACTAGATCAAACTTGATTGCTGGTAAGATGTTCAACAATAACATGATAACTTCAGGGAAATTTTTTCCTTGTGATCACGAAGACAAGATTTTAAATCCAACTCAGGAATGCCTCCACAAACTTTGTTATTTCCGATCACCGATATTTGAAATAATTTTCGAAAATTCCAGTATTTGGTATCTCACCTTCGAGGTCATTGTAAGAAAGGTTTAAGTACCTCAAAAACTGAAGCTTCTCAAGTTCTCTTGGTATTTGACCAGTTAGGTCGTTACTTGAAAGGTCTAATTGCTGGATGCTCATCAAAGAAGCCAAATTTTGTGGAATTGCTCCTTGAAAAAAGTTGTCTTGCATATAAAGAGTCTCCAAATTCAAACAATCACCAAGTGATTTGGGTATTTCTCCAGAAAAATTATTGTGGGAAATATTGAAATCCACCAAGTGTATAAGCTATCCTACTTCAAGAGGTAGAGAACCGCTGAATTTGTTCTGCCCTAACTGCAGATACATAATTGTTCGGAGTGTATGCCAAAAAAGTTTGGAGATATATTACCACTAAATTTATTTTGAGATAAGTCCAGCCCCTGCAAATTTTGACAGTTCATAAGAACATTGCCAAAAATGTCGCTGCCTTCAAAGAGGTTGTCATTCAAGTCTAGAATGTACAGAGTGGTAATGTTACATACGGTAGGCAGTATATCTCCTGACAATTGATTTCGATTCAGATACAAAGTCTGCATATTTTGAAATTTACCAAAATCTCTTGGTATGACCCCTGTAAGATAGTTGGATTCGAGGGCAAATATATATAGATGGGCAAAATTTCCGAATCCTTCTGGGATAGCTCCTGATAGTTGATTTCTTCCTATAAGTAATATGGTGAGCTGATTTGAGAGGTTTGTCATAACCTTGGGTAATTCTCCTCCAAAGTTATTATTGCTTAGAGAAACACCAATTAGATTACTGCAGTTTGTCAATGATACAATAAAAGCCAAGTCTTTTTCAGAACTACTGCAGTTCAAAGAGATTAGTATCAAGATTTAGTCGTTGAAGATTTGGTAGATAACCAAAATTAGTCGAAATTGGGCCTTCAAACTTATTAAATGAAAGGTCTAGTACCTCAAGCTTAGAAGCATTGGTGATTGAAATTGGAAAGTTGCCATGGAATCTATTACCCCCAATACCAAGAACTTGCAAATTTGGTAGTGTGAGACCTATGTTGGTCGGAAGATTTCCATAGAAGAAATTACCTGGTATAGAAATGATCATGATAGTTGATATGTTACAAACAAAGGCAGGGAACATTCCGGTGAGTTTATTATTTCCTACCCCTAATTTAGTAAACTCTGTTAGAAATCCTATCTCCTTGGGTAAACTGCCCTCCAAATTGTTAAATTTGAGAGAGAGTTCTGACAATAACGATAGGTTCCCTATGGAGGGAGGAATCTCTCCTGTCAAATTGTTCGTATGAAGATAAAGATTTTCAAGCTTCTTCAAATTGCTTAGATGAGGAGGAAATTTCTCTTACCTTCGAGTTTGTTTCTGGATAGGCCAATGGTTCTTATATTGGAGCAATAGCTCAAATTAACTGGGATTTCTCCACTCAATGCATTATCTGACAGGTTAAGTAATCTTAGTCGGAACAGGCGCCCGACCTCTTGGGGAATCTCACCATGGAATCTATTTTCCTCAAGCTGGATAAACTTGATAAAGCTGATATTTCCAATATGTGGGGATATAGTTCCAGACAAACTGTTGCCTCTCAAGGTAAGGGCTGTGACCCTCCGGTGTCGTGCATCACATGCGACTCCGTGCCATTGACAATGGTGTTCAGAATGGTTCCATGAATTGAGAACTCCATATGGATCATCATATATTTGATGCTTGAATTCAAGAAGGGCAAGTCGATCGGTCTCGTTTCTATATTGATTAGCTGCGGAAGCATGAATTATTGACAGATTCCTAGCAACTCCAACCAGAAGCATTAGCAAAATGTGTACCAACGATGATGACCACAATCCCCACAAAAGTAGGATATTGCAGCTCCATTTTCGTTGAAAAAAGGGATTAATTTGCAAAGAGAGAGATTTTCAGTAGCACAATTCGTGTTTTTTTTTTTTATGGGATGGGATGGGGAGGGGGGTGAACGTGTTATAGCAAAAAATTTCATTAACACCAGTACTGCTTATATAGCGAAATGAACTGGGGGATTGCAAATATTTTGCATTCAAAGTTGTTTTTATCACCTTTTATTTATGAATGGAACAAAAAGAAGAAATTCTACTTCCCTCCAAAGAACTCCCCTTAGTTTTCATATATTTATTGAGACATCTCAAAACTTTTAAAATTGATCTATTCCCTCCTTTAAAGTATACATTGGGCAATCTTAATAAAATATAGTACTTCTTAATTAGGATATACAACCCCTATTATCGGTCGTATCAATATTTAAAAATTTGAAACTTTGACTCAATTTTAAAAAATTAATGAGTCGAGTATGTTTGAAAATTCTATTGAATTTTATCGAGTTATAAATTAAAGACTCGAAACTACAAGTTATGTCCATTTATTATTTCATCTATTGGAATAAGTTCATTCTAACAATTAAGTTAAGTATTTAAAATTTTAATTTTCTCAAATATTGCTTTGGCATATTATTCATTATCAATTTACAAGATTCAAGTTTCAAAAATTTAATTAATAATTTATCAATTATTTGGTATTCAATAAACTCAACTTGGACAAATAAATTTGTGATTACTCGATAATTTTATTAAGTTTAATCTAAAATTAAATATTTATAGATTTTTTATCGAGACATCTATAAATTTATTAGGTTGAGTCAATTCGATACAAGTCAACCAAATTTTTTTTGTGTTTTTAAACTTGATTCATTTACTGTTGATCATAAGTAACTGTTTTATACACATAGCGGAATTCTCTTATACACATATGCAAATTAGGTGATAATTAAGATTGAATAAGAATGAATGGAAAAAATTTATTTTCAATTTAGAAATAACTCTTGATATGTTTAAGCATCTAGTTGTTTCTTAATCGATGAGAGCCTTTTATTTAAAGTGAAGATTCATTTTTTTAAAATGAATAACCCTTATTTCTTTAAAAAAATGAGTCCTCAACTCTAAATGAAGGACTATAATCAAAGAAGTAAATGCACATTTGCTTCTCGGAGTAAATACATTTACTGTTACTTCCCAAAGTAAATGTGGTAGAAAATAGTTTAGGTGCTAAATATTTTTCAAATTGATGACCGATGACTCAAATATTTACTAACCGTTTCCATCAATGATTAGAATCTCACTAGACGTGCAAACACAGTCTCTCTATGTCTAATTTAAAAAAAAAAAAAAAAAAATCAATTAAAAATATAATGATTATTTAAAAGGTGGATGGGATTTTTTTTTTTTTTTTTTTTTTTTTTTATGGGTTAGAAAATATTCCATAGATTCATTAAGAGGGAAAAAGATCTATCAGATAAGAGAACTGGCCGAAGAGAAATTCTAAAATGTTAATTGTAAAAATTCTATTAAACTAATTATAAATTACACTAGGGAAATAGCATCAAATTGCTCTAGAATAATTAAAGTAGTAATAATCTGGCCCTTACTCCAATCACAACCAACATTTTTGCTAAATATGAAGTTTTGAACTATTATAAGCAATTTTCGAAGGAAAATCAACAAATTTAAGACTGCCATCCAAAACAATAACCTTTATGGAAACTTCTCCAAAAGGACTGTACCATGGAGACAAACTAACTACTAGATTTTTTTTTAAAAAAAAAATTCACATCTCTTCAACCCTCTAATAACTCGAATATATAATTAATACTCGGATTTTAAGAAAATAAATTATTACTATAAACTACATTTCGTTGTTGATTGACAACTAGATTTAAAAAAAAAAAAATTACATCATTTCTACCCTTTAATAACTCGAATATATGACTAATAAATTATATAAAAAATATCTTATTATATAAACTACACTTCGATATTGATTGACTAGTAGATTCATGACACATATATCAGGAAAATTTTCCACTCCGAGTGCGACTTGGATGCCTTATTAATAGCATGGTCGAGAATTTAATTAGATAATTAAATTTACAGTCATTCTATCCTATAATCATTGACGACTAAATTGCGAGGCATTGTTGAGGGCCGAATTTGTGTTGACTGAGTTTTCTTGGTCTGCATGTGTCCGCTTCCTCAGGTGTATTTACTATTTAGTCCTAGTGCCTCGTTAATATTTAGGCCAATTGCCTTAATAATTCTTAGATGATCAAAGTAGAGAAATATACTCTCTTCTCTTGACCCCGCAAAAGAATAAAAAAATTATTCTCTTCTCTTTAATTAATTCTTTATTTTTTCCTTCCATCTTCTAGCAATCTTGTATATTTCCTCAAATTCAATATTTTTCTAACGACCTTTCATATTTAAATCTTTATTCCCCCATATGAATAATTGATCAGATATTTTATACATGCTTGAATTCAAACAGAGCATTTGGATCAGTCTCGTTCTGAAATCTGTGATTACCTGAGACAAATAATGACTTGGTGACAACCGATTCATGCTGCTAGGAGCATGACCCATGAAAGTGATTGCCAAAATATAGAACTTGTAAATTCCATTTTTGTGATGGAAATCATAGACGAATTTGCAACTTTGATTATTCAAGAAATAATAATGAGCATCTTTTGGATAATTATTCATCCAACCATTGCTCCTCATATTTCTTAGCCAAAATAATTGGACAAAGATGTAAGATATATGCTGTTGACTAACTTGACTTGGGATTAGTAATAAATAAAAGTCATGTATTGGAACTTGGAAGGACATCTATCAGAAGATATTCCTATCTCATTTTAATTATCATTTAATTTGGTACATAAAAATTAAAAAAAGTAATTAAATTACGTTAATTTTAAAAAAAAAAAGTTTCAAATGACTAAATTGATATTTACATTAATCTCCCACAATTACATAATTCTCTCTATTAATGTGACACTAACAAATAAAAATATATCATTTAATGTTTATTTAATTATTAAAAAATAACACACAATTTTATTGACAAGATAAAATATCTAAAGCAACACATAAAATTTCCTTGACTTGACTTAAGATGAACCTACTCATATTATAGAATTTCATTGCATCCGCTAGGGTGCGAAAGCGAAAAATCAGCAATAAATTGATTGACATAACTCGAACTTGAAAAGTAGTCCATGCATCTTAAAGTTTGTAAAAAAAGTACAACTTAACATGGAGTAATATTTTTAAAAAATAGATTATGTAAACATTTTAAAGTAATTATATTTCAAAATTTTCATATTTGCCTTCTTTTTTTTTAGTTAAGTAGATGCCACAAATGATTTCCATACTTTTTTTATTAGTCCAGTATTAGTCATTCAACTTTAAATTGAGACAATTTAATTTTTGATTTTTTTATTATACTAATTTAGTTCCCATCGGGTAGAGCCACCAGAATTATTAAATTCTATACCTAAATCTACTCAAATGAGAGCAATTTGGTTACTTAAAATTTTTGAGAAAACAACACAAGTCTCCCTTCTATTTAAAATAAGCAAAAACATAAGAAAAATGAAGAAAAAGAAATACATTAAGAAAAATACAATAACAATTTCTCTCGATTGGGACTAAAATGGTAATTTTTTTTGTACAATTTTATGCCGTGCGAGTGGCCTGACTTTTTCCATTACCTTTTCTTTTTCAAAATTTCCGTTGTGTGTCATAAATTGGTCACCTTGTTTAAACTCGACGGACTAGATTGGCTAGTTCGATATATAAGTCATTAAATTGAGCAAGATCCTACCATAAGATTCAAAAATAATATTTCCAACAAATTGCACTATTTGATTTTTTATTCTCTCAATTTTCGTCTAGTTGTACATACTTAAGGTGTTTTGTTGCCCCTAATTACAATTTTACCAGGGTTAAAAGAGACCCTGCATGTGTACATATGAAAGGTTACTGAAATTATGAGATTAGTCGAAATTATGAAAGTTATACAATATAGGTAGAAGTATTAGTGGAAAGTATAAAAGTTTACACCAATGTTTAAAGGTTTATTCTTACATTATCAAAGTAACTAGTGAAAATGGCACACCTTACATGTGTGTAAATAAGAGAAAAATTAACAGAAAGAGATTTGAGAGAAAAAAAAAAAAAAAATTGGTAGTGGTTAATAGGAAGTTATGGGTAGTTAACCAATAGGTAATAGGGGAAATATCTTACCCCTAAGTCGAGGAATTAATTAAAGTAGTAGTAGTAATAATAGAAAATTCTACAATCCTTTTTAGGAAACCATTTCCTTGTACTTTAAATGCTTGTACAGTATAACATCATGTGCTTTAAATGCTTGTATTGTACAAATTTTTAAAGGTAAGGAAATGGTTCCCTAAAAGGGATGGTAGAATTTCCCGTAATAATATAACAGAGAGAAATTTTTGTGTAATTTGTTTTAAAACCCCATAATCCCTTACCTCCCTCATATAACCACACATTGACTCTTTATCTCCTCATCTATTTTCACTTTTATATAATTTTTATAGAATTTTATACAAAATTTCTATGGCATAAAGTGTGCCTTTCTCACTAGTTACTATTACTACCTAGATTGCATCTTTACTATATAAAGGACGAGGAAGATTTTTGGTTTCCGTTATTTTATTATTTATTAAATTTACCATTCTTACTCTCTTTATTATTATTTTATTAATTACCCATAACTTCCTTCCCATAACTCACTTTTCACCTTTCACTCTCCACTCCCTATATTATTCTTTTTAATTTTTTTGTTAGCATTTCCATTACCCTTTTTTTTAAAAAAAAAAATTTGTGCATTTTTTTTAAATTTTATACTCATATGGTCTGCCTTTCCTACTAGTCTATTTTATTGTAGAGACTTTTTATTTTCCTTAATGTCATTATATAATTACCCATCATCTCATAACTTCTCAGTTCGGCATTCATTACCTACATTTTATCATTCTTTCTTTCTGTCATTAGTTTTTCTTAATTTTCACACTCGTAGAGTGTTCTTCACTTCTTCTTCTCATACTATATGCTACTATAAATATCTCAAGAACATGAGCTACGATGTTAATTTTTGATACAACACAACAAGTCGACACGAACACAACAGGAAATTAACGGGTTAGAGTTAGGTCTTATTGGGTTAGGGTTAGGTGTTATCGGGTTCGGGTTGTCAACGTACGACTCACAAATAAATGGGTCAGGTCGAGTTGACCTGCAGATTATCTGTAACTCGAAAACTTATTGGTTAAAAATTTTCACTATGTATTGTACTGTAGTTTGCTTATTTTTGTGATTCAAACTTGAAGTTGATCTTCAAGGACATTGGTGGGATACTATTTTAGTCTTTTATATGATGAGTTCATTTCCTTTGTTATTTTGAATATAGGAAATTATTAATATTACACTGGTTAGGCTAGGCATAAGGTAGCAATAGACAAGTTGGTCATCCAATAGTTTCATATGAAAAGGCAAACAATTATCTTGTGAATAACTTGTAACCAAAAATCATAATTCAATAATTTGACTTTATGTGTTCTTTTATTAAAACTACAAAGTATTTTCCATTTTTCATGTGCAATCAAGGAATGATTTATATTGTTTATATTTTGAGTTTAAATTAATTTGAGATGCTAATTGTGATTAGAATGATAAGTTTGGTATAGAACAAATATTTTTAAGATGATTCATGCCCTTAGAGATTTTTAACTCTGGTGCAGAAGGTTATTAATGCGTTGCCTCTAAGATATAACAGCTAACTTAAGGTTGTTGCTTTCCTTTGGTTTGCACAACCAAGAGAAGCAAAAACTTCCTACACATCCCACTCTATCCATATAGATTATAATAGTGGTAATTAAAAAATACTAATTGTTAAGAAAGTTGTTAGAAAATTGTCCACTACTCTTCTACTAACACTTTATATTTATAGGGTTCAAAATTTAAATTGCATTTGATTCAAATACAATGTATAATTATTTTTAATTTCATAATAATGAATTATGACCCATGTAATGAATAACTATTTATAAACAAAATACTAATAACGTAAGATTTAAAGGAAAGAATTTAAAAACATCATAAATCATTGTCTTGAAAATTTAAAAGGATGTAACTCCTAAAGCAAATTTTGATAATTCAACCTTAAATGTTAAGAATTTATATATTCTTAGTAGGAAAGGGAAGAAAACATACATGAAACTGGTGTGAAGAGAAATGCTGAGTTGAAATGATGTCGTAGGCATCCAAAATAAACAACTCTCACTAATAATGTAGCAGTGGTGAGTCAAGTTCGTCCCACAGAGAACGGAGTTTATTCTTGTGCTAAATGAAAAGGGGTTTACTTGAATGCTTTTGAACTAAAAACTAAAACAATAAAATAACTAAAGAGAATTCAATTAAGAAAAATCTTGGCTTTGGTCATATCCACCATGGCAATTTCACTAGTCGATCCTTGACACACAAGATAATTCAATTTTATATTAAGCATAATTGAAGAATTAACAGAATTCAAAGTTGATTCTTATTTTTTTCTAAAGTTGGTTAATTTTCAACACGCGATCCAATTAACCCTAACTATTAATTTGATCCAGACACGTGCCAATGATTAATTAATATAAACATTAAAATCAGCAAGAACAATTAGGATAATTAAACATAAACACACACGGTTATGTCAATTGGATGATTATTTTCATCTAAATTCAATAACACTAATCGATTAATTATCAAATTCAGTTGACTTAATAGATTGAATCTACACACGCGGTTAAAACAAGGTACATTGTTTAGATTAATTCTAATAACTTAATATTCTGCAGCAATAATAAGTTAAAAAGAACAATCATAAAATTAATTGTAGAAAAATAATCAATAGTTGATATAAAATTGAATAAGTTCAAGAAAAAAGAGTCTCTTACACAAATAGTAGAATTGACCATGGCTTCAAATCCCTCGACCAAGAAAAGGGTTTAGGCATAAAATTCCATGAAAGAATAAAGAAGAATTTTTCTGCTAAAAACCCTAGCTAAACGTGAAAATAAAAGTGTCAATCCCTTTTCTCTCACTGTAAACACCTGGGATATTTATAATGAGTACTTAGGTTTAAAATTAAGGTTTACAGATAAGAACGTGAAATCGGGTGAAAAAGAGTCCAACAGGGAGAAGAAATCTGTCAAAAACTCAAAAACGCGCCATTCTTCTCTATCGGGTGCACATGCGCTGCCTATTTTGGGTGCATGTGCACCCTAGGCAGTGCTAAAAAGTCCTCCTCTGGTCCGAGCACACATGCACCCTAGGCAGTGCTGAAAAGTCCTCCTTTGGTCCCAGCGCACATGCGCTGCACAACCCAAGTGCATGTGTGCCAAGCTTCACTTTCAGCTTCGATTTTGACCCTGATGCAAACCGAATTTGACAAAATGCAAAATGTGAAAGTTGTAGCTCTATGTCTTAGCTTTCTAAAAAATTTTGAATCACATAAATTGGATCTCATATAAGAAAGTTATACTGAATCTACGAAACTATATCAGAATCGTTCCTCACTGGTGCACATTTTCCAACTTTGCAATTTTGAACAAGATGCCTAATATTAGAATCATGGAAAACTCAAAACACAAAAGTTGTAGAAATCTTCAATATCTTTCCAAATAATCCAAAATCACCTCAATTGGAGTTTATACTCGAAAGTTATGCTTGAAATACAAAACATCATTAAAAATGGCTTCATACTCGTGCATGTTCCGCCCTTAGTATTTTCTTTGATGTTTTCCATCTTTTTCAGCTCTTTTTAACTTTAACCGTACAAAAACTAAGAATATCCAAATTAAGCTCAACAATAACTAAAAGCTTACTTACAACGCATGAACACGTGGTAAATGACACATAAAATATAGCACAATTATGAACTTATCAAATTACCCCACACTTAGCCTTTGATCGTCCTCGATCAAACCTAAAATTAAAACATTTAAGCATAACAAAATTTTACCCAACATATTCTCTCAAATATCCACATAAAGAATCAATAATCAATCCACCAATCAGAGTAGTCCAAGAACCCAAGAGCTCAAATACTAATAAAAACCAAAACATACGAAATTTGTGTGTATGTGTGTATAGCCATTCAAAAATTTAGATTTGTAAATATCTAGATTAAATCATGAAGACCCTCAAAATTTTTTCTAAACACCCCATAGTTCACTCTTCTTACACCCCTCTACTATCTAGACAATCAATTTTATTTAAATTCGGTAGAAATTTTAGCTCAACCTATAGGTTAGGATATTTGTTAGCCAAAGAAGGGAGGGGATATAACAAAGAAGAACAACAACTTAACAGTAATGATGGCCACATATTAAAATAAAACTTCTTTTCCCTTGCGAAATATCATACATCCACAACCCCACATTTGAGTAACAAACACCCATGAAAAATACAAAACCAAACATGCTAACCTCTCTCAGACATATATACATCACATCATCATTTTATTTTTTTATGTCCACTCACAGTACGGGTACCAATGGTAGGCACTACCCGTAACATATAAACTCGCAGGTACCAGTGATGGGCACTACCTGTAAATATCAAAAACGCGCTAAGGTACCAGTGATGGGCACTACCTGTAAATATAAAAAATACGCAGGTACCAGTGATGGGCACTACTTGTAACTACAGAAACTTCCATATTCAATTTTTTTCAACAATTTTTTTCCAATACCCTATTTCGCTACAAAAATGTACATCACTCACTTCTCACAAACTTCCACTCTTATATCTCCTTAACATATAATGTGCACCATAAAGCTCTTAAAGGAAAATTTTAGGATAAAACAATGAATAGAACATTAAACTCAATAAGGGTACGTAAATTGAATTTATGTGGAAGAAGGCGAATGATGTTTCTTTTCACAAGAATAAGGCTCAAATAAGGTACTTAGAATAAATTGTTAAAATGGTTGGCTAGAAAGGCTCAACAAACGAAAAAGGCATTACCCTCATATTTAAACTAAATCGGGTGGTCTAAGAATTAGCTTCGAAAATGTAATAAAGTGAGTTTTTGGGATGCAACATAATTGAGTCTACATAAATTTCTCTAAATATCCCTGGGATAAATCAAAAATTAAAGTATGGCTTAGTGCTCAAAAACGTTGAAAATCATGGATGGAAAATATTAACACCGACTACTCATTCATGTATGGTTCAATTAATGATTATTCTGTAGAAAAATTGAATACATTAAGAAAAAACTTTCAATTTGTCGAAATTTTTGAAAATTTTCGACAAACTCTCAGATCAAAGAAAAAGTCAAAATATATTGTAGCAAATTCGAGCAAAATACATCAAACAACTTAGAAATCCAAATAACTCTCCCACCCCACACTTAAAAATAAGCATTGTCCTCAATGCAAGAATAAAAACATAAAATGGGAAAAAGAAAAGCTTCTCTGGATTTAATTCGTGTTTGGAACAGTATCCACTATAAATATCCCATTGTCGTGTAGGAAAGTAGGAGAGAACACTAAACAAAATAAAACAAAACAAAACAAATAATTCTCATGACACAATAAGAAAAACAAGAAAATTGTAAAAAAAAATCCTACAATAATCAAGAAAAACTTACTCCCTTAAGAGAATATACGACAAAAAGAAACGAAAACACTATGACAAAAATGAAACCTAAAATGTCTAACCACTAAAAACAAATAATTGTTAAAGAAATCAATTGAAAAATTAAAAGATCAACAAAATGGCCATAAACAGAAGACATTAAACATATAAAAGCTCATGGAGCATTTGGCTCCAAATCCCATGGGAAAGGAGGAAAAGGCAAAAATGTCGATGGGTCCTCCTCTCGTTCCCTTTTAAAGGACCATTTTATCAGCTTAATTTATCAATTAAGTCAATTTCCTGCACTGACAACATAATAAAACTAAGCTAACCCTAAAAATAAAATAAACAGAAGTAAAACTTCAAAAACAAATAAACAGAATAAAATGTAAATGAACATGGGTTGCCTCCCATGCAGTGCCTTTGTTTACTTTCATTGGTTCAACTTTGAACAAGATGGTCGGAATAACCATCTCTATAGCAGAGGAAAGAGAGCTCAATAATTATTAGCAGCATTTCGTGCATAAGCTCTTTCCTTATAATTTCTCTCCATAAACTTATCCTCAATCTCTTTCTTGATTCTATCAGTTATAAACTCAACTCTGACCCCATTGTCGTCTATGTAAACCAACTTAACCTCTTCCTTATAACCCTTAAGAGATTCGATGATATCGAACTCTTTACGAGCCACATTATGATCTTCAACTCTTAAGGTCGATCTATAACAGAATGTGGGGTACAATGGCACCACAATACAATTTCTATTAACAACCAAGTGGTGATCCTTCACAGCGGTTAGAAGCTCTTGTGTTTCCTCCATAGCTAAGTCTAAAACCTTGATTACCTCTTGCTCTGGAAGGTCTTGATGCATTGACATCGGAGGCAATGAATTATAGTCACGCTCAATAGGCTTTTCATCTACTAATCCCGTCACTAGTTCTTGCTCTTTTTCTTCATCTTCTACACCCACAATCACTTGAGATTCTAATCTAGTTATGGAAGAATTCAGTTGAATTAGTTGATGCTCCAAACTTTGCAGACTGGCTCTTGTTTTTTGTTGAAATTTTAAAGTATTAGCAGCTAAAGAACAAATTAATTCTTCCAAAGACTCACCAACTTGGGTATAAGGTTGTTGTGGCAAAACTGGATGTATACATGGAAGATCCTGTGATGGATAATCAAACTCAGGATAATCTATCCATTCTTGATTGTACTTATATAGTAGGGGTCATACCAAGGTTGTGGTGGTAATTGGTCGATAATGAAATCGAAACAATAAACCACATGCGGATTGGTAACCATGACAAAGATAAAAAAGAAATCAAGTAATAAGTATACATAGTTAAATTTAAAAAAATTCAAGCACAAAAATAAATCAAACCGTTCCCCGAAAACGACGCCAAAATTTTGGTGTGAGGAGAAATGCTGAGTTGAAATGCTGTCGTAGGCACCCAAAATTAACAACTCTCACTAATAATGTAGTAGTGGTGAGTCAAGTTCGTCCCACAGAGAACAAAGTTTATTGTTTGTGCTAAATGAAAAGGGGTTTTCTTGAATGCTTTTGAACTAAAAACTAAAACAATAAAATAACTAAAGAGAATTCAATTAAGAAAAATCTTGGCTTTGGTCATATCCACCATGGCAATTTCACTAGTCGATTCTTGACATACAAGATAATTCAATTCTATATCAAGCACTAATTGAAGAATTAACCGAATTCAAAGTTGGTTCTTATTTCTTTCTAAAGTTGGTTAATTTTCAACACGCGATCCAATTAACCCTAACTATTAATTTAACCCAGACACGTGCCAATGATATTAATAAAAGCATTAAAATCAACAAGAACAATTAGTCTAATTAAACATAAACACACGCGGTTATGCCAATTAGATGATTATTTTCTCTAAATTCAATAACACTAATTGAATAATTATCAAATTCAGTTGCTCTACAGATTGAATTAAGCACATACGGTTAAAACTATCTAGCAGTAGATTAATTCTAATAGCTTAATATTCTGCAGCAATAACTAAGTTAAAAAGAACAATCACAAAATTAATTGCAGAAAAATAATCAATACTTAATATAAAATTGAAAAAGTTCAAGAAAAAAGAGTCTCACAACATAGTAGAATTGACCATGACTTCAAATCCCTCGACCAAGAAAAGGGTTTAGGCACAAAGTGCCATGAAAGAATAAAGAAGAATTTTTTTTCTGAAAACCCTTAGCTAAACGTGAAAATAAAAGTGTCGATCCCTTTTCTCTCACCCTAAATGGGGTATTTATAATGAGTACTTAGGGTTACAATTAATGTCTACAAATAAGAACGTGAAATCGAGTGAAAAAGAGTCCAACCGGACGAAGAAATCTGTCAAAAACTCAAAAACACGCCATTCTGCTGTTTTGGGAGCACATGTGCTGCCTATTTTGGGCGCATGTTATACCCTAGGCAGTGCTGAAAAGTCCTCCTCTGGTCCCAGCGCACATGCACTACACAACCCAAGCGCTGTTCGCCGGGCTTCATTTTCGGCTTTTATTGATGAAGCCTTGACCCTGATACAGACTGAATTTAGCAAAACGTAAAACATGAAAGTTGTAGCTCTATGTCTTAGCTTTCCAAAAAATTTAAATAACCTCAATTGGATCTCATATAAGAAAGTTATACTCAATCTACCAAACTGTATCAGAATCGCTCTTTGCCGGTGCACATTTTCCAACTTTGCAATTTTGAACAAGATGCCTATAGAAAACTCAAAACACAAAAGTTGTAGAACTCTTCAATATCTTTCCAAATCATCCAAAATAATCTCAATTGGAGTTTATACTCGAAAGTTATCCTTGAAATATAAAACAGCTTCAAAAATGGCTTTATACTCGTGCATGTTCCGCCCTTAGCATTTTCTTTCATCTTTTCCATCTTTTTCAGCTCTTTTTCACTTTAACCCTACAAAAACTTAGAATAACCAAATTAAGCTCAATAATAACTCAAATCTTACTTACAACAAATGAAATCGTAGTAAATGACACATAAAATATAGCACAATTATGAACCATTATCAGAAGCGTATTGAGTAACTATGCATATAGAAGATATATATAATGATAGAATTTTTGTGGTAAGTGGACCTAGGAACAATGGTAAGTTAGATATAGAAAAATAGATTTGTGTGAATGAAGGGATTTAATTTATTTATTTATTTATTTTGCTCAATCAAAAGGGATAGGAATGTATAAGGGTGTGCAAGTATCATTTGCCTTTTTTTTTTTTTTTTTCCTTTCTTTCGGGGGAAGTGAGGATGGTGTTGGTGGTGGTGGTGAAGGTAGTAGCAATGGAAGTGGTTGGGGAAATGATAAGGATGAGAAGGATAAGAATTATGTGCTTTTCCTATTTTACCCCCTAAAAGGTCAGACATGTGTGTGGTTATTGAATTTTTCCTTCCAAAATAATGCCCAAATGTTTGATCAGAGACCAAAATTATATGCTTTCATTTTGTGTGGGACTAATTATTTTTTTAAATGTGAGAGGTTAAAAAATTATTTTCTAGATATGTGATACGATTTTGTTCCCTTAAAGTTATAAGAGTTAATAACAAAAACAGAGTTGTGGAAGAAAACTTTTAAATGGTTCTCATGAATAAAAAAACAAGAAGAAATTCTTCAATGGTTTTAAGGCAAAATATCAAAGAAACTATTAATAAATTAGGATATGAATCTTTAAAGGTAAATATCAAGAAAGAAAGTCTCTTCTTTCCAACCCTTCCCTCTGGCTATGCCCTAAAGGTGGCGGTGGGCTGGGTCAAATTGGGCTGGGTTAGATGCCCGCTGGTTCAAGCCCATGATAGCCTATTAAGAGGCGAGTTGTGGCAAACTGCCAGGCCGGGTGGGGCCGAGTCGAAAGATGGCCGTAACCGGCCCCTAGTTAGTTGGGGCGGGCCGGGACAAGCTGGCCCCTGTGCTGGCCCACGAGCTAGCCCTCCAATTTAAGATCTCATTTAAATTTTGAAATTATTTTTTCGAGAAAATTTTTACTTGTTAATAATTTATATAATTTAAAATTATTACTTATTAATTAGTCTCTTATTTTAATATTAATAACTTATTAATTTAAAATCATTTACTTACTATTCATTTGTAATTTATTAAATTATAACTTATTAATTGTTCGAATTACTACTTACTAGTTAATAGTACTTTATTAATTCAAATTGGAACTTACATATTAGACCATTTTATTAATAATTAAAGTTCAAAATCCAAACTAATACTTATTATTCAAAACTAAAGTTCTTAGTTAATATTCAACGATCAAAGTTCGAAATTACTTATTAGTACTTTATTATTCTAAATTAGTACATATTTGACCAAGTTATTTCTTGGTTGTATAAGTTAATACTTATTATTATAACTTATTATTTGTTAATCATATAGTAAAAATATTTAATTAGGAAAAAAATTTCCTTGAGATGGTGGGGGGGTTTCGCATAGACCCCTACCACGTATATTAATATTATAAAAAAAAGGTACAAGTAGGGGGACATTGAACCTTACCTCCAAATCACTACAAGTTATAAAACTAATCTAAGATTCTTATTTAAATAAAATTAATAATCTATTTACTACATGCATAAGAAGGGGGACATAGAACCTTACCTCCAAAAAAAAATTATTAAACATTAAAATCCTATGTATACTATTTATCAATTTGGTGAACTACTACTACCTTCATCTTTGTCGATATCTTGTATCATTAATCCACTACAAAAAAAATTATTATTTGTGACTTGTATTATATTGATTGTCACAAATATAAACATTTTATGACCATAATTTACAAGTCATATAAAAATAAATTTTGTGACTTCCAT
The DNA here is from genome assembly GCA_025175665.1 of Cinchona pubescens. Lineage (NCBI taxonomy): Eukaryota > Viridiplantae > Streptophyta > Magnoliopsida > Gentianales > Rubiaceae > Cinchona > Cinchona pubescens. The sequence continues at coordinate 2,244,229 of JANKKI010000235.1, forward strand.
CATAGTGATAGTCACAAATATAAACATTTTATGACTATAATTTACAAGTCACATAAAGAATGATATTTATGACCAATAACTTAATATTTGTGTCTAATAGTAGGGGTAATCAAACCCGACCCAACCCGAATGAATTTAGGGCTATATGGGTTGGGTTTTCGGGTTACTTGGGTCGGGTTACCTGTTTTTTATAGGGTTGGGTTGGGTTTTATTTTTAAACCCAACTCAATCTGAATACCTGATTAATGAAATTTTGTTATTTTTAAATATGCTAATAGTATTTTAACATCTTTCATGTATTTTTTTTTAAAGTTTAGGGTCTTAGGTTAACTCAAAGATCTGAATACCCACCCGACTAATACTTGGGTTAGGTTGGGTATTAATTTTTTCACCTAAAAACCCAAACTCAAAAATCTGAAAACCTGAAAACCTGACCCATGAACACCCCTATCTAATAGTAATAAACTCATAAAAATGAGCCATGTGTATAAAGAACCAAAAAAGTAAAGGAAAATAAAAGAAGCCTTCCATATTCCCCTTGACTCCTCTCCTATCCTTCCCGGGAAAATGCTTAAGCTGAGTTGAAGAGTCTTCACTTTTTCCACACTCTAAAAGTTCTTCCTCTGGATTCCATCCCCAAATTCTAAGAATCTACTTTAGTAAACTCTACTTTTATAATGATATAAATATAATTTACGAATATTCATTATTTTATGAAGATGTAAATACAAAAACATTGCACTTGTTTTTGTGGCGTGAAAAGCAATGAGAATTGAAGAATTCTACGATTGCAATCGATCAATCGACACTGCAGTGTCTCCTTTCTCTGCTGAAAAGTCGCCGCCACAAAACAATTCTTTCAAAGACGCCGTTTCTGCAGATGGTCTTCTTGTGCCGCTGCTGAACTTTTCCACGGTTGATTATGGCATTTTTTCACGGGCTCACTCTTTTTAGTGCTCCCAACCTGTGCGGCCCTTAGGCCTTGACCCTCAGTCAATCTTTCTTCACACTCACAACAAGAGAAGAGAGAATTGAGAGAATGAAAACTCTATGTATTGAATTGCTCAAAACTTGTGAGGTATCTTACAAATGATGGGTTGGCCCCTTTTTATACTACAAGAGAGAATTCTAGAACCTACTACATTAATTACAAATCTACATGATTCTAGAGAATTCTATACAGAGAATATTCCTCCTAGAATATTCTAGGAAATCTAAGTGCATTCTTGGAAATTCAAGAGGTTCTAGAATATTTCATATTCTTCTAGATAAGAGTCTGAGCGCTCCTTCTGACTAAACCTCTTAGTCTGAATGGGCGGACCACCGTGTCATTCTCTCCCACCTATTCTAGCAACTTCCTCGTTGACTTAAGTAGTGTGGAATGCGTCAATCTGCTTCTTGAACTACCAAAGTGCATCGGCCGGTTCCCAACTATTTTTGCTCTTGGGCAACCCTTTCTATCGTACTTTGTACTCAATCCTAGGCTTGAAATACCGTTTGCGTACCTCTCGTACCTTTAGTATGCAGTCCATCTCTCGATCATACGAGGTCTTTGCTTCCATAAGTGCTCGCTGTGATAGTCCTCGATTAGAGCCTTTCTCATCCCTGTGGTAGGGCTTCAACAAGTTCACATGGAACATCGAATGAAGTTTTAGTTTCGAAAGGAATTCCACCTTGTATGCCATCTTCCCTACACGTCTTAGTATCTTAAATAATCCCTCATACCTTCGAAGTAGTCCCTTGTGCACCTTCCGGTATCTAAGTATGGAGTGCATCTTGACTAACACAAGGTCGCATTTTTCAAACTCAAGGAACTGTCTCTTCTCATCAGCCCACTTCTTCATCTTCTTAGCAGTCTTGTGCAGGGACGCCCTTGCCAAATCCGCCTCTTCTTGCCATTTCTTGGCAAGTTCATATGCTGCAGAGCTACAGCCTTTATGTCCCACCACAAAGGTGCTAGGAGTGAATGGTTGTCCCATCACTATCTCGAAAGAACTCTTTCTTGTGGACTCGTTCACCTGCAAGTTAAACGAGAATTAGGCACATCAAGCAATTTTGCCTAATTTTGTTTGGGTAAGCTCACATAATGCCTCAAGTATAGCTCTAGTAGTGCATTCGTCCACTCCGCCTGCCCATCAGTTTAAAGATGTGAACTTGTCAACATGTTGAGCTCTGAACCCAGCAACTCAAACAACTCTGTCCAGAACTCCCAGTTAATCGGGGACCTTAATCACTCACAATTGTTTGTGGAACTCCCCAATGAACTTCATGATATGCTTCATGAATAGCTGAGCAGCTTCCTCAGTTGGACAGTCCTAGGAAGCAGCTATGAAGGTTCCATACTTCGAGAACCTGTCTACCACCACCATGATGGTTTGGCATCCCTAGGATTTTGGCAGGCCAATTATAAAGTCCATTGCGACATTCTCTCATGGTCTCTCTAGAATGGGCAAAGGCTCCAGTAAACCCGTTGTTTTGGACTGCTCGACCTTGTCTTGTTGGCACACCAAGCAAGTCCGAACATAAGTCTCTACGTCGTCTCTTATCTGAGGCCAATAGTATCTTTCCTACATCAGCGCTAAGGTACGGTGCATCCTGGGTGATAGCCCACTTCGAGTTGTGGTACTCCTACATTAATTCCCGGCATAAGTTCCCATGATGTGGCACGTAGAGATGTCGTGTATAAGTGAGAAACAGCTTTGTCTTAGCCCAAAACCTTCAAGTCTTCCCTTCCCTGGCATATTCAAGAAGGCTTCTAGCAACTGTGATCATGCTTCAATCCCTCCTTGATCCTTTCAAGCAACAGATTCTCAAGTTGGCTAATGGCAGCAAGCGTCGCCTTCTAGCTTAGGGCGTTAGCAATAGAGTTGACTCTGCTAGGCTTGTACTCCAGTAAATAGTCAAACTCAGCCAAAAAGTCTTACCATCTCGCCTGCTTGGGAGAGAGCTTTTTTTGAAACTGGAAGTAGCTAGTGGCGACGTTATCTGTCTGCACTGTAAAACAAGACCCCAATAAGTGGTGTCTCCATGTCCTTAGGCAATGGACCACCGCTGTCATCTCTTTTTCTTGCACCATATATCATCTTTCCGTCTCGCTAAGCTTTCTCGACTCGTAGGCCACTGGATGTCCCTCTTGCATCAATACCCCACTAATGGCAAAGTCCGATGCATCTGTCTCCACCTCGAAGGCCTTTGAGTAGTCTGGCAAGGCAAGTACTGGCTCTTGGGTCATGGCTTCCTTCAAGTTTCAGAAGGCTCCTTGGCACTCCTTATCCTCATTTTCATGCCTTCCCTTTCTTTAGCAACTCTGTGAGGGCGTGGTGATGTTGGAGTAGCCTCGCACAAACTTTCTGTAGTAGTTTGTCAACCCAAGGAATGATCGTGATTCTGTTACCTTGGTAGGAGTTCCCATTCCACAATAGCTCAGATTTTCAACTCATCCATCCAAATCTGACCTCCTTCTAGACGTATGTCTAAGGAACGGCACCTCTTGCTGCATGAACACACATTTCTTCTTCTTTACGAAGAGTTGGTTCTCTTTAAGCACCCTAAACACCTCCCTCAACTGTTGGACGTGATCCTCCAAGGTGCCACTATAGATCACAATATCGTCAAGGTATATGACAACAAATTTATCTAGAAACTCTCGAAATACCTTCTTTATCAACATGCAGAAAGTTGCTGGGGCATTAGTCAAGCCGAAAGGCATGATGAGGAACTCATATGTGCCATATCGAGTCACACATGCTGTCTTGTGTTCGTCACCTTCTACAATGCTTACCTGCCAGTACCCTTATATGACCTTAGGTCCAACTTGGAAAACTATCGTGCATCTCCAAGCTGGTCGAACATGTCGGCAATCAGTGGTATGGGTACTTGTTCTTCACCATCAGTTTGTTCAAGACCATATAGTCCACGCACATCCTTAAGGACCCATCTTCTTTTTTCTAGAACAGCACCGGAGTACCAAATGGAGACTTTGAGGGTCTGATGTAACCAGTATCTAGTAAATACTTCAACTGCTTTCTTAACTTTGAGAGCTCTGGAGGGGACATGTGATAGGGGACCATCGTTCTAGCTTGGTGCCAGGGATCAGCTCGATCTCATGGTCTGCTTTTTTCTTAGGAGACAATTCCTTCGATAGCTCTGTAGGCATCACACTCTTAAACTCCTTCATTACTACCGTTACTACCTCAAGCACCTCCTATTGGTTGTCTCCCTCATCCACCTTTAGGGTTGCAAGGAAGGTTAACTCTCTTCTTTTCAACCCGTTGCACAATTGGATGGCAGATAGGGTCTTGTCCAAAGATCCCTTCTGGACTCCCTCCTCAAAGGTACCACACATAGGCATTGAGGATTCAAAATGCATATGCAGTCAACAAAGGAAAGCAGCATGGCATTAATACGATCAAGGAAGTCAAGTTCTATTACAACATCATAATCATCAAGAGGAATTACCTCAAGTGAAGTCTAGCCCTTCCATTGTCCAATAGCTACGTCTACATTGTTCGCCAATCCATGATAGGGACCTCCTTGGTGTTGACTGTCTACAAGGTGCCAATGCCTTTCCCCACTTGAAGGTTGAATTTATTGGTGGCCTCCATCGAGATGAAAAAGTCATTAGCTCCAGTGTCTACTAGAGCACTTAGCTTGTGTCCCGCTATCTCCACATCGACGAACATGAAGCTTATCCTCTTTTTCGACTTCTTCACCTTGATAGTATTTAGGATCCGCAACGAACCCAATTGCTTTTCCTCCGCTTTCTTCTCTTCCATGGCCATGGCTGCTAACTTTGCTTTCACACAACATGAGTTCTCGCGCCATGTGTGGACCTTCGCAGAAAAAGCACTTCAATAGCGGCTTGCCTTTGTCCTTTGTTGTGAATGACTTCCCTCGTTCTTAGAAGGATTCTTGGAAGGAAACTTCTCCCTTACTCCCCTACCAAATTCTTTGATGCTCTCCTTCGCAATCTCCTTGCCCTTTGGTTTGAAGGAATAGGGCTTTTCCTTTGGTGGGGTTGGCTTTTCTTGTGGCTTGAACTCCAAGAAGGACTCAGCCACCGACATCGCTTTGGAGAGGTTATCAAGATTCTTTCTTTCTAGCTCTAATCATGCCTATGGCTTAAGTCTATCCATGAACTGGAAGAAGGCATCCTCCTCGCTCATACTTTGAATTTACAGCATTAATTGGGAGAACTCTCTCACGTACTCCCTTTCTTTACCCTTCATCTCTGATCGGCGAAATTTAGCACGAGCGTCCCTCTCCACATACTGGGAGTAGAAGTAGCTTCAAAACTTGTCTACAAACTAGTCTCAAGTAGTGAATGACACTGCGGTTGTCACTCCTGCGCCACTACCACAATAAAGCGTAATCGGTCAAGTATGACGAGGAAAGATTTACCTTTTGCTCGTCGATCCGGATTCTCGCATTCCAGAAGTACTACTCCATGGAGTACAGGAAGTTGTCCACTACCTTGGCCTCCCTATGTCCATTGAACTCCTTAGGCTTTAGAGCATCTGATTGGGGTGTAGGCTACAACATCACCATCCCGCCAACAACAGCTTCTCTCAAAGCCATCAATTCTACCTTGAGTGCCTCAAACTCCTCTCACATTGTAGCAGTTTGGTCTAGCTCCGCATGCATGGCCGCAATTTCTTCCTCGATGGACATCAATTCTTCCTGTAGACTTTCGGACCTCTGGGTTAAATCATCTATTGCAGCATTCAGGGCACCCTGCATTTCTTCCCTAAGGTCGTCCTCCCTGGACTCGACCCCATCAAAGCGTATGATTGCGTCCTTGAAGCGTTGCTGGTTTCTGCTATGGCCAACTTTAGTTTCTCCACATGAGCAACGATAGTTGCCAGCATATCTCTTGATGGTTCTCGCCCCCTCTCGTCCTTTTTTGTCTGAGCGATCTCATCATGGGTCACGTCGGATGAAGTTCCAGCCATAGTGTCTTCTTGCCAAACACTTGCTTACAAAAAATCGTGTCTGATACCACTTGTCAATGCTTACTCTTTCCAATGCTCCTAACCCGTATGACACTTAGGTTTTCACCCTAAGTTAGTCTTTCCTGTGAGAATTGAGAGAATGAATGACAGTCTGATCGTCGACTTTCAATTATAACTTCCCTCTTGCACATCTATTAGTGCTCTGCCAGTCGCCAAGAATGGCCTCCCAAGGATTAACAGCATATCTTTGTCCTCTTCCATGTCTAGTATGATGAAATCTACTTGCAGATAACACTCACCCACTTTTACCATAGTATCTTCAACCATACCCACAAAGTACTTAATGTTTCTGTCGGCCAGCTGAAGAGAAACGTTTGTCTGCTTAAGTTTTTTTTTTAATTCATACTTCCTAGAGATAGATAATAGCATCAGGTTGGTAAATGCTACCGAATCACACAATGCCTTTTTGAATTTCATACCCCCATTCTGCATGTATTGAATTGTGCAAAACTTGTGAGGTATCTTGCAAACGAGGGGTTGGCACCATTTTATACTTACAAGAGAGAATTCTAGAACCTACTACATTAATTACAAATCTACATGATTCTGGAGAATTCTATATAGAAAATATTCCTCCTAGAATATTTTCGGGAATCTAAGGGCATTCTAGGAAATTCTAAAGGATCTAGAATGTTCCATATTCTTCTGAAAAAGAGTTTGAGTGCTCCTTCTGGCTAAACCTCTTCGTCTGAATGGCGGACCGTGTTAATTTACTGGTCCAGTTTTCTTGATTATGCTAACTTCTCCTTCTTATGAACCTAGGTCTCCGTACAATTATGTAAATACCATTTTTTATTTTGGAAATTTTTTGGAGTTGTTGTCTCAAAATTGGAATGGATGACGGTGGCCATTGGCTATAAGATGGCTACTACAAGTCTCACCGCGTGATTCATGAGGTAACTTCATCAATCATTAGTTCTCATACCATTACGGTTCTTTGATTTTTCCTTGCTCTTTGAGGCCTAGGGTTTAAAAATAATTAGGCTTTTACATTAACCATTCAGTTGTATTTTTAGAAAATCGTTGTGGATTAGTGATGGTGGGATAGCAGTGTGAGTTTGTTTTGGTTTTTTTTTTGTTCATTTCCTTCTTAGGGAAGGATTGAAAAATCCTATTTTTTCTATGATTTTGTTGCTAACTTTTTTGCTTTACTGAGTTTATTGTTGAATTTGATCCATGCATTGTGAAACATAGGTGTACATTTGATTTTTAAAGAAAATGATTTAGTTTTACTTCGAGAACTAGAATTTTGGTTGTTTTGGCTCTATTGTGGTTTTTTGGCCTTTTAAACCAATGTGCTAATAAAACTTCAATTTGTATACTTCTTTAAAGGTATCATTGTGTGTGCAAATATGAACCTTAATGTGTTATTTTGGGGAACTCATCTAATCAAGTATATAAAAAGGGAAAATTTTAAGATCCTTTACTTATTAGTTATGATTTTGGCATATTACTCAATGTAGCATTTACACTAAATGCCTTGAAGTATAGGCTTTTGTAGTTGAGCTTGTCAATCATTGTGATTTTATTGTATCCTTTTTGCTTTTGAAGTGTTGATTAAATGTGCTTCTCTAATTTTTTTTTTTATTATATGGACATGTATTAGGTCTAGTTTTTATCAAATAGACTTATCTAAGGCCTGAAATAGTTGCAAGACTTACCAAATCCCTTATGTGTCTAGAGAAGAAGCGACCATAAGGTGCAGGTGTTGAACATCAAACCACTAAGAGCCTGAAGGTGGCAACCAGCTTCTTTTGCTCTCGTTACTCTCTGTCTGTCAGAGATAAATCAACTTGGCAACCAGCTCAAATTCTTTATGTTAGTGGATTTGCTTAGTATATTGGTATTATGAACCTTCTCATTTCCGAAGTTTCTTTTTGTATTAATTTTGCCCCAAAATCGAATAATTGTGGCAAGAATAAATTGAATTTAGTAAAATGGGAATAGGTTATTTATGGCCTATTCTTACTGGAAAGATGGCAAGCACAAAGATTGAGATGTGTGAGACACTTTCCTTTCCTTAATAGAATTTGCTTCATTAACTCACTACTTAATTATATTATGTCATGTTACAATGTTTAGACATGTCTGTCTTGAAATAAGCACACATGAAGAAGTTTTTTGACTACATACCACTTCCAGATTTTGATGTTAGTGCTAATGCCACAGATACTTTCAAGGTTATGTTTGATGCTCTCTGCTAATATTAGTAAATCATGAATTATTGAGCAGCTTTATATTTGTGTGAGAGTTGAATGATATTATTTTAAGTTGCAGAGTTACTTATTTTTATTTCAAAAAGTGCACTTTTTTTTTTTAACAAATGAATGTCTTTAGTAATTGAAATCAATTATCCATACATGGCATCCGGAGGGCATAGTAGCTTCTTTCCTACTTTGACTCTTAAGAAACATGTGCCTAAATTTTTGTGAATGCTGGCAAAATATTGATGGAACTTATTACCAGGCATAAGTCCACAATTATGTGAAATCATTATCTTATGTTAGAGTTTTGTGGTCATTGATGCTCATATCTATTTTTGTATGACCATTGTTATAGCTATTAGTTCTACCAAATGTAATTACCTTATCCATATTCAGGGAAAATATAATCCATGATGCCTTTAAAATTTGTTTTGATAAACTTGGTTTTAATCTTTCTCTTGTCTCTGTGGTTAAATGAACAAGCATCTCTATAATTGTCTCATTTTTTTGTCATATTTGGAGTTTTAAATGTTGAAATCTCTTTAATGGCCAAACTTGCTAGATATCGGGGCCAAAATTAAATTCTCGAATAGAGAAAATAATCAAATTGATAACCCAAATTTCTACTTTAATATAAACGTATTAATATTAAAGTAGTCAATCAGAATAATAAGTAGTACACTCACAAATAATACAATTCTTTATTTGAGCAAACACTGAAATTCTACTAGATACTGAAAATTGAAGATTCAACTAAAAACTCTAAGTAAATAACTTAGAGTTTGATTATTGAACTCTCAAACTAGAACTTGAACTTGGGATGCATTACAATTGAAGAAGTGCAACCTATTTATAGTAGTGAATTCTCTAACAATGGACAACACTTTTCTTCATCCATTTAGTGCTCAACCATGCTTCAAATTTGAAAACCTTGTATGATCTAGCCACCCCTAGAAAAGATTTTGGAAATATATCCCACATGCCTAAGTTGCCAATTTGCAAAGGTTAAAATATAGAAACAAGCCACAAAATTTGACAATGAATTATACCTATTCTCCATAGCTCACATTTGATGACTTTGATTAACAAGTTGTGCTGCCATTTTCAATAAAACTTCTTCTTCTATGCAAATTCTGCTATATATGTGACTTTGATAGAAATGCTTGTGGCTAGAACTTGAAGGTTTGTTTTATCTTTTTCCCAGCTTTTGGGAGATATTTTGCTCGATCGTTAAAATGCCTACTGTAATGGTGCATTATGTCAACTCAAAGTATAATTGAGGATTCCAAATCTTCTGAGGGTATGTAAACGGCTTTTATGAAAGATCACCTGAATGATACTAAATCCAGGTACTTCAAGGGATAACAATATTTGTCATTTACTTGTACTTCTTTTCCTGCAAGAAAAGTTTCTAGATTTATATAGTGTGCTTCTTAAGATTTCCCTATTTCAGTTTGGTTTGCTTTACTTGTGTAGTGCACCTAATAATGGTAGTTTTCTATCCTTTTTGTTGCTGTTATTGAAGTCCCAATTATGAAAATAAGTTTAATCTTTGAGGTGTTATGAATTATCTAGTTAGTGCTACTAATGGGGTTGAAGATAGCTTTTAATGTAAACAAACTGATTGGTGTCAAGTAATTTTTCATTTGACTATCTACTTGAAGTAGCTTATACTATTGACTATTATAGCAGATAGCTTTTGATCTGAGCAAATTGGTGTTCTGAATGTTTTTATCTATACAGAATGGTGTTCCGATTTGAAGATAGGCTGATTGTCTCTTGCTTTCAAACTATATGAAATAGCAAATTAGTTTTAGAATACTTGCTTGCTTTCTTTTGATATAGTAAGTGTTACTCTATTAATTTTGTATTTGACATGTGAAAGGTTTGTATTTTGTGGTATAAGAAATCTGAAATCCTAAAGAAAAAACCCATATAAGATTCCTTTTCAAATGCCTGCACTCATTTGAAATTGGTAAGCATATAATGTTAGATACTTTTGCCTGATAATTTAAGGTTGAGCATTAACTTATGATATTTGGTTCGTTATCTGCAAATTGAATTCTGGGGGTGATTCTCAGAGTGGAGTTGGAAGTAAATAACATATATATCATGCTTGGAAAAATAGTTAAAAGATATTTATATTCAAGAGATGAAGATAACATGGGACGAGGTTCAAGTCCTGGTTGTATGGCTAGGTTTTGGTATTAAGAGCAATCAAAGGTATTCATTCAATCCTACTAATAGATTTAGTATATTACAGTTGATTGAGATTTCAGTTTGCTTTGTGGCTCATGAGACGCCTTGAGTTTGGGAATATTATTATCCTTGTTTTAGGATTTATTGACTCTTTGCTCAATATATGTATAGATCGCTTTACCCAGTAGCAATTAACTACAGATATACATGTAAAAGATATAATCAATGTTAAACATTAGGCCTAGTGTCTCTTTTGGGTGCATCTAAGCCTTTTTGTGGTCTATTATGATGATTTGATAGATAAGCATGAGAAAAATCTGCTAGCTAATTGTGTTCATGCTTTTTGTTCACTGCTCTTCCAATTTTCTTGTTGTTACTAAATTATTGTTGCTCAAAGGGAAAATTTTTTTCTCTTCGATGTGCAGTAAGATGTCATGCAGCCATGGAATTTATGCATTGACAACAGAATAAGGTCATGACTTCATCAACATTTTAAGAAGGGTATCCCCCAATATGAACACTCTTGTTGACTTTGGATCTATTGGTGTTCACTTTATTAATTAATGGTTTACATTATTCATGAACTCTTCTATTGTGCAATTGCAGCTCCCACTCTTTAACACTGCACTACAATGGGATGCATCATTCTTTGATGAACTGGTTTGTGCTATTTTCACATTCTTTTATTCTTCATGAAGGAGTATTTTGTACTTCTCACTACAAGAAAAAAGGGCATTTGTGACTGACAATATATTGCAAGTCACAAACATAAACCTTTTTATGACAGTTCATTGCATGTCACATAATAGAAATGCAACGTTCCTGTTTTAAGCTTTTGTGACCTGCACAAATATGGTCATAAAACCTAAGCATATGTGACCCTATATTGCAAATCATAAAAAGGCTAAGAACACATGTCGCGTTCAATACTTTCTACTGCTGCAAATGCTTTGGTCATAAAAAGGAGAAGTTTTATTCAAAAGTTCTTCAAAAAAAGAAAAAAGAAAAAAAAACAACAAACAACATCGTAAGTTCCATATTAAAAATATTTATTCCAAAAGCTCTCTTCCAATTTAACATGCACACTCTCTTTCTAACCAAAAATCCTCGCTTTCTCTCTCTAATTTCTCTTCCTCCCTCTCCTATTCTTCACTTTTAATCCTAGGGTTTCTTTCTATTTCCTCTCGAATTCCTTATTTGTAGGTTTTCGAGAACTCAGTTCACAAAGAGGTTGAGATGGAGGTGAAAGCTTTTCCATCGTTATATGAAGATCGAGATAGTGAGATAGACGTTGAAGGAAATGTGAGAAAACCGTCTATGAGGAAGCCCAAGGCCACTTCGTATGATCGTCTTCCCACCAATTAGCCGATGGTGGCTGTGGGATTTGTCAAAGATCGTCGACCCCGCTTACGGTCTAGTAGCCGACGGCACCACCAAGATAATTCTATAATTCTTCCCCAAATCCTCAACTTCTATCTCTATTCCTCTCTCTTTTGAAGTTCTAGGTATGCTATTGATACGAGATTATATGATTTTTAATTTGTTTTTTCTTTTTCAAGTATTTCAAAATCATTTTTTGCTAAGGAATCATAAAACAAAAGTAAAATTTAGATTTTGGTTGCTTGACATAGATATCTCTTGAGAGTGCTACTTGGTTAAAGAAGTAAATGAATGAACAAATCAGACAAAAAAAATGTAAACTACAATTTTTCTGGAAGGATAAATTTATGACAAAATGGGGCTTGAGGTACATGCTGTGTTGTGAAGGATGCACTTAAATTTAGAGGAAATTTGCCAGAAGGATGTTATTCGGAGTGTTGGGAAAAGAAGATTATAAGTCACTTGCAAATAGACTGGAAAGTTATCTTGTGATATACTCCTATGAATTAAATTATCATCTAGTAAGCACGATGTCCTATTTGATGGCGTCCATGAATTAAACTAAGTGAGAAGGTCCATGAATTAATAGTATTCTGAGAAGCATATACCAAGTATAAACCTATCTTATCTTATTTTTAGAAGTTCATTTATTTTAGAATAAAATATGGTTTGCAAATGAGAAAAACTTTTTACTTTTTTTTTTTTATATATATATTAACATCATTCTATGTAGATATAAGTTAACTTAGGAATTGTAATGACTTAAGCTTATTATGTATAGTAATTCTTTGATTTGGATTTAGTTTTAGTACTGCTCGTCTTAAGTTTGTTCCTTTCTAAATCAGCACTCCAGACTTTTGGAAACCCCTCCTATGCACTAGGACTAGTGTTTGCAAAAACTTCATATATGAGATTCAGCCTTTTCCCTATGCAGAAAAGAAACATTTTATCCCATGTGTAATGATATAAAATGTTTTACTAAGCATAACTGATGTAGATTATAGGTTGTTCAAGAACTTGTTAAGTCACTTGGCAATCCTATGCTCCATTTCCTTCAACGGTAAGGATGCTTTGCTATTTTGGCAAACCAACTTACCAAGGAGCTTAGACATGAGATAAATGCACTTATTCTTTTACAATAACATTCATCCATTGTTAGTATTTACCTTTTTTGATATTAAATTGCAAATTGTTTTAGTTGGAAACAAAATACAAGGAGTATGAAGGTATCTCCAGGTGCAAAATGTTGAATTTCCTACAAAAATTCTACAAGGTGTTATTGAGGTTGTTCTTTTAACCGAGATTTAATATCCTCCAAAGGCTTGTATTTTATTCTATCTATTATTCATTTGGTCATTCATTGTTTCCAATCTAGGGCCAGCTGAGTCATGCACCAAAACAGTTCGCTTATTCTATCGTTGTTATTTGTTGTTTGTTCATAAGAATGGTAGCGTTTAGCCACTGGTCATGCATTAATTTTCTAATCCTTGATTTAATAAGAACTTCATTGCCTCTCTAAGATTGTAATTAACTTTTCCTACTTTTAGGTGAATGAATGCATATATGTTTCCTTATTTTTGGATGTGTCCTAATTCGCTTTTCTTGGATTTTGATGTCATTTGCATAGGTTTTCAGCTATCCTCAGAGATTTCCCTGTCTTTCTTTGATTTTTCTTGCAAGAGAATAACAAAACGGATCTGACTACAATTGTGAATGGTTTAGGAAGAACCTGTGAGTGATTTACATTATGACAAGTGTCTTAGAGAAAGTCATGCATGTGTTATTGTTCAATCCCTTTTTGAAGAATATTTATAGACACCTAATTTTTAGGTTCCAACTATTCTACCACCCAAGGAGAATATATATTGCTACTATTTCGGTAATTTATGTTCCTTTTTTTGTGTAGCGATACCAATTTATTCACATATCTAGGGAACATTGTAACAAAAAGAATAAACTGTGGCAGTTAAATTCTTCATCTTTTTGGCATGCTATATTTTTCTTGAAGAATTTATAGTTTAGCCTTTTTTTTGTATGTTACTATATGACCTTAATCTGACAATTAACTAAGTTTTAGAGATGCTTACCTCGACTAGATTCTCAAGATAGTTGGTTATATTTTGCACGTGTAGTAATTCTTTCTTATTTCAAGTATCCCTACTTTCTTCTTACCTCTATTTATGAGCTATTCTATATTTTAGTTGATAGTTATAGTTTTTGTCATGTCAAAGACAAAGAGTTCCTTTTTTCCCTTCATTACAACTATATATTTGTTAGATTTTGCATCTTATTAGTTTGAAAAAGTATTAAATGCGATCAGCTAATGAATGATGTGAAAATTGGTCTGTCCTGGCTAGAAGAGCCTTGAATGTTTTACCTTGATCTTATTAAAAGCCAAGGTATTGCTCTTTCGTCCTTGAATCATCGTGTAAGCTTGTTCTATGAATGAATAAGATTTGTTCTCTTTCAGGTCCTCATAATAAATTTGGCAATAGGGAATTATATTTTTCAATATGCCTTAATTTATTGAGTTTGTAAGGATCATTGATTTAGTTTTTGTAGAATACTTAGTGATCAAGTATGGTGTTATATTAGTTCATTTGTTTTCTAGTGGACCATTTTGCTCTTTTTACTGTTATTGTCCTTTTCCCTTTGTTCTTTAATACAGTTCCCATTCCCTTTGTGTAGAGCACAAATATTTTTTTGTATGATTCTTTTGAACATATTTTGGATCTTCCTAGTTTTTCAGGAATTAATTGTTGGAAATTTTGTTTTTTGCAGATAGCTAAAATGAGTTGTATATGAATGGGAAATTAGGTCTCTTATGTATATCAGAGCACCAAAAGAGATCTAGTGGTCCCAAGTGTCTTGTCATTGGGAAAAGAATCTTCTCAGTTATACCTTTCCATTCCCTTCTCTCCTTCTCTTTTTACATGTGTTAGAGCGTGCTGGGGTATAGGAATGCTTATTGCTCTGTTTGTACCTTTTTATGCATCTTTTTATCTGTGGATATGTTTGAATTATGGATGCAGTTTTGTTCATTGGGCTGTATTTTTGGGAGGTAGTTGTCGTTGACTATAGCGTTAAAAAAGTTGGAAGTGATGACTTTTTATCAAACTATGCTTTTGCGAAATCATTTAATCACCTTCTATATGCTTGAATAGTTTGAATTGAAAAGAGGATTTTGCAAAGGATATAGCAATCCTTTCTCAGGAATTGAAAATATGACTATTATCACATGACATAACACTGTGTTTGTGTTAGCAGGGCATAAAATACAGAATATTATGTGAGATTTGGATGGTTGATGGGCCAATGAATATTATTGGTTTATATAGGACTATAGGCATTAGTGAACAAGGTGTGTGGTTGATAAATAAATTACCAATTGGCTATTCAATTTCCTCAAAGTTATTAAATGTGAAGGTCATTTTTTCCCCTTTTAGTCTTTATTTTTTTATTTTTGGTTAAACTGATCTGGAGTTCTGCCTTTTGAAAACTTTCTGCTTTTCTTCTATGGAAATTTCATTTGGCATTTGGTACTAAGAAGATTCAATAAATTGAAACTCCTTTTGTTCCGATATTGACTTGGATAGGTTGGAACCAGTGATGTGTGATCTTATCCACATTTATAGTGTGATGACTATTTCATTTAGCATTTGCTTTTCTATAATTTAGTTGCTTAATATAGGCAATCCTAGTCCCCTAGGTCAAAAGAAGAATATTCAAGTTAAAGCTGGTTGCTTTTGGATTCTTTCTCATGTTCTTAGTTTTGTTTTTCTTTTTTGGTTTATTTATATTTGACATATTAATGTAGTTATGTTGCACTTGAAGACTATACGATAACTTTTTCTACATGTTTACAGGTTTTTGGTGAAGTTCTCTTGATGCAAATATATATAGAACATATTGATCTTCAAATTCAGCTCGCCTTTTCTAGATTACGTTCTTTTGGATTTCACAAAAAGTTACATGCTTGTAATTGTATTCTAAATGCTCAATTTCTTTATAAAACAATGTAATTTTCATGGAAAATTTTAATAGATTGTGATACCCTAGCACATTATTTGACTGACATAAAGGAAGGTTGATTTTTGATATGGTAGTGCTTGATAAAGCTATTGGCCACTTGGTATTTCATGCTAAATAGATTAACAGTTTATTACTGGATTGGAATGGGGGATAAGAATCTTAGGAGCATGAAAAAAATAGTATCTAGACAGTTTACCTCTTTTAACCAAGGAAAAGACCCTAAAAAGGATCAACTGAAGGTGCAATAAATATAAAACAAGCCTTTGTGACGCGCACTCTAGTGGCACAAAAGCTCTTATGTTTGTGACCCATAAACTTGCAGTCACAATTATAAAACATTTTATGACTAGCATTATGCCGTCACAAATACCTTTTGTGATGTGTAAAGTTACAAGTCATAAAATATGTCAATTTTCATGAGTTTTTTGTTACATCCAAATACATGTCATAAAAACTTATAATTGGGGTCACAATTGATCATGTGATTGCCTTATACAAGTCACAATCTTTTTGTGACTATTTAGAGGTGATCGCAATTTGCGAGTCACAAAGGGGTCACAAAAACTTTTTGTGACATGTATGAACCTTTTGTGACTAGTTTTTTAATGTCATAAAATGTCATTTTCTTTGTAGTGATCTTTGTTTTCTTTCTTTAGTGTCTAACCAATTAACTTTAAGCACACCAACAGTTCCAAAGTTGCAGGTGTCATTTGATCCCTTCTATCATCTAAAACTCTTCCACCTGCACTAAAGATGCAAGCTACTAATTTTTCAAATAAAAGAATATAAAAAAACAATAATAAAGAAAAAAATAAGAGAGTTGATAAAGACAATTAATAAAATAAAAAAGTATGAAAAAACCAACTTAGAAATTGAAATGTTGAATTTCAATTTATACACTTGAGTACTTGAACTCCACTTGAACACTTCGCTACTTGAATTTTGGATAAATCTCCAAATCTTCAATTGAGCTCTTAACTTAAGAGTAATTTTAAATTTCTAACATACTATATATTATAAGTTAAGTAGTATGAAAGAAATTATAATAGCACTTGGAGATAGATTTGGAAAGTAGAAAGATGAAATAAGAGAATGTAGAGAAAAATTGTTGTGAGATTTGTTGAAAAAATTGTGTGGTATTTATAGGAAAATTTTTCCTACATTACCCCCAAAACAATAGTCATTTTATAGCTGTTGGAGGGGTAAAACTATACATTAATAGTCTTTTAAAAGAAAAAATCTAAACAAAGCAATTTCCAATAGGTAGCCCGTAGGTCCCAGCGGTTGACTCGACGAGTTGAACCGTGGGTTGAGCCCGCTATATTTTCGGGCCAATTCAACGCGTTGACCCGTTGACTGGAGCCGATTACGATTAAATATACAGGCCGGGCCGACTCGCGGGTTGGAACTTTCAAACCCAAGCCCGACCCTATTGCCGGTCCTAGGATGGGGTTGGGTTGCAATAGTAATTTATGGCTGAGCTGATTAAAAAACAGACCAGGTTAACAGGTTGGCCCGACCCACTGCCATATCTACTATGCCCTGAACATCAATCACAAACAAAACCTAAAGAAGAAGAAAAAAGATAGAGAACATATTCCAAATACTATACCATAAAAGAAAGATAAAAATGAGTAAATATGCACTTAATGCCATAGTGATAATTAATGTGAATGCTATATTGTAGCTTACATTAAAATGTTCATTTAACCCATTTAAGCAAATCATGAATAAAAAATGCACTTCAGTTTTCAAGAAAATATGACGATTATATTTGAATCATTTGATTGCAATTATTGAATGATTATACAAAAATTAACTACTAATAAGATTGCAAAAATCATTGTGTACTTGTTTTAAGATAAACCTAGAATACATATACACTTACCAATAAATGAGTATAAGATAATGTAGTAAAAAATTATAGAAAATATTACCAAAGGAAAAACAGATAGAAAAAGAATCAGTTCGTCATTGAGAGATGGTGGTTGAACACTACATGTATCCATTTTTTGTTACTTCTCAAGAATGGTGAGTCACTATGTTTTTATTGGGACTATTGTACAAATTCTGACACTCTACCCCTTTATGTTTTTCTAATTTTAATTATTTTTTTATAATTTTATTTAGAATTTCATCTGATAGCAAAATCAATATTTAAAGGAGAGAGGATTTATAAATCGTATGAGCAATATACTAGAGGTGACAATATATAGTATCTTACTGAAACATAAAATTCCTCTTGTAGCTTCTATTAGAACCACAAGCAGAGAGGCGTTGACTGCCATTTATAACATCCATTTTTTGTAAAGAGACTAAAAAAATATTTTATTTGCATGCATTTATTTATTTTTTTTTAAAACAAAAATTCTTAGATGTTATCTTTACCAGTTCAGCTAGTAAGCAACTTTAATTTGGAGATTCAGGCCTACAAGCAGCTGCAATCAAGATTTCATGCATTAGCACAAGAATACATCCCTTTTCTATGCTATTGAGCATAAACAAAACTTTTATTTTATTTTGGTTAAAATACATTCTCAACAGTAGAATGAGTTAGAGTCCCAAACTAGCTGTAAATATACTTTGAATACACATTGTTTGTGTTTGAATCAATAGATTTCGGAAAGAATTTGAAACCCATATATTTGGTCGAGTGATTTGTAAAACCAAAATGAATGAATTTCAAATCCATCCAAATTAGAAGACTAGTAGTTATTTAAAATTCTTTAAATCACATTTTTTAATTTTATAAATTTAAAATTTATCTATATTAATCTTACAAATCACTATAATAAATTAGTAGATTTCGAATTTTTACCCAAATAATCAATCCTTAACACAACATATATATATCTTCGATTTTTAGAACGATGTGTAACTTTATTTTTCCCATTTTTGTTTCGCTTTTTCAATCCTCCTTTCTCGTCTCTTCCTCTTGTAATATATATATATATATTTTACAAGAGGAAGAGACGAGAAAGGAGGATTGAAAAAGCGAAACAAAAATGGGAAAAGTAAAGTCGTTGTTCTAAAAATTGAGTGTGAATGTCAATCACACGTGCATTGTTTAAATTTCAAATGTCATTTTTGCAAGCATCCACGCCCGATATCCAATGGTGTAAAAAAAAATTTATACCAAAATTGTTTGAAAGATTAACTCATTATTCAATTATCGTGTTTACCTGTTAAGCATCAAGATTTTGATCTTGATGTATTTTTATGTACCAGAAACACATCCTTAATGCAATGTAATTATTTAGGATTTCATTCATGCGTATCCGATCATTTGGTAATCTGGTAGAGCACTTGATCCAATATTCAACAATGAAATAATACGCTTTATGTCTCTTCCATCACAAATTATTTCATCTGTGTCTCTATCTCTTTCGAAAGAAGTATTGAGTCACAGTCTAATAAACTTGTTCAGGAATAGCCATATTGACATAGTTCTATAGATCCAAGTCACCGATGAACATATCATCTATTAGCCTCCTCTTTGTAATCATCTCTAGTAAAAGAATCTCGCAGCTATAGGCATTCCGTTGAGTTGATGCCGGAGGCCCATTCCATAATTGTATGTATAAAGTTAGTTGGTACGGTGAAATAATAATAAAATGCAAAATCTGGCTTACAACATTTTTGATTATATAAAAACTAAAAGGTTAAGAAATGGATTCAATACAATTTAATGTAGGAGATGTGACTTCTGGAAAATAAAAGTTGAAATTAGAGGAATGAAAAGGAAAATCTACACTGCAAGCATTGAGTCTTAACCGAAGTATTGAATTCAGTTTAGTTTATTGAAATCATATTGACCCCTTCTATTACTTAACATAAACATTAATAACTTTCCTTTAGAATTATTATGGAGAGGTTACGTGGAACCTAAAAGAAACTGAGGGGAGATGAGCATAAATTTTCATAAACTTGAAAGATCTCAAGATATTTGTCATTTAACTAAAAAAAGAAGATTAAATGGATTTATCCAAAAAAAATATAAACCTTAAAATTTTTAGGTCTTCTAATTAATTTAGTTTATTTTAATAATCTTTCTTCTAAGTGAATTCAACAATTTTAAGTGCCAATTCATTTTACTAGTGTTATTTGTTTCTTAAACTTCAAGTATGTATTAACATCTTTACCATATGAATGTATTTTTATATGCATGTGCATAGTTGAACTTTGTTAAAGTATATTTTGTAGGGCAAAATACGGTGAACTACCAAATGATATACTTTTTAATCCCCATTCTGTTTTAAAAATATACTCATACCCCTGTACACTTTATTTTGGAAGACATAGTGGAGGGAAACTACATATCCAATCGACTGTGCTCTACATACATGCACATGTGCAAGTGTTTAATTAGAAACATAGTTTTCACTCCAAAAATCTAATATCTTATGATCAAAATGCCTTAATAATTATCTAATTTAAAAATAAAAACCTCCATCACTACCACCTTCAACCACCACCACTAGTAGCTCCTTACCTCTCGCTCCAACAGCCATTCCCCTTCTACCCCTCCCTCCCCACGCAGCACATCCCTACTACCCATTCTTTCTTGTAGCCTGTTCTCCTCTCTCTTTGCACAACCCATTTCTCATTACCTCTCTCCCTTCATCTGGCCCTTCCCTTTCCCCTCATAGTTGCATCCTTCTCTGCCTTTCCCTTTACATCTCCAACCTTCTTTCCCTTACCCCACACTCGCGCCCTATTTACTTCACCATCAGGTTCACCACACAGACCCCTATCATTCAAACAGTTGCAAGTAATTTTGTTGACAATGAGAAATTTTGGGATAGGTTTTCACAATTATTAGTATAGAAAATCATTAGTTTGGATAATTTCCATCCACCTTACCTTTAGGCAATCCATAGGCGCGAGTTTAAGATATATTTCTAAAAGACATAAGAGCTTTTGGTTAGAGGAGCATACCACATAGAGTTTACATCAAACCACGTAGGCCTTGTTCTGTTCCCTGGAAAGTAATGTGCATACCTTTTCAGTTTAGAATCTTCAATCTAGAAAGTAAATTCTTCTTGACCAAATAACTAAGTCCCTTCTCACCGATGTGGCTAAGCCTCTTGTACCAAAATGCTGAAGAGGCATTGTCTTCAACTACATTGACATTATCAATGCATACAGAAGCCTAGGTTCAATACAAGCCAAAATACTTCTTCTCACGAGCCATAATCAAAGAATTCTTGGTTATCTTACACTGCCTATTACTTTACAATTGGATGCTAATACAACCACATCATCCAACATTAGTCGAAATCAGATTCAGACAAACATCCAATGCATGTATGACATCTCTCAAAACAATGTCACCCTAATGTAGTTCTTCAAGACAATAGTCCCTAACTGACCATCGTTACCTATCTTCAATATTGCGAAGTTACTGGGAATATAAGATGTGAAAAAAATCCTTCTTTAATGTCATATGGAAGCAGGCACCACTTTTGAAAACCCAATTTGATTAATCATTGGAAATATTGATCAAATTTTCATCTCAAACAATGATCAGATCTTTGTAGTAGTGGTATCTATACAACTATCACTATCACTATCTTCTTCTTTTTTTCCTGTTTTTTATCTATTCTCGTTCTTCAATTTGTTGCAGAATCTCTAGATGTGTCATTTCTTGCCATAGCGATAACACTTGAGATTCTAATACTTTATTTTGATTTAACTCTACTCTTGCCTCTACTGGATTCACCTTTATCTCTTTTTCTCCCCTTTTTCTGGTTTTCGATAATTAATATCTCGAATTGTAAAGTCGATGCACCTTGTGTTCTTCGTATCCCCTCTTCATTCAAGATAACCTTCTTCACATAATTCAAGGTCACAGTACAACTAAGTGTAAAACTAGTGAACATGGCACAGAGGTTTTCTCAAGAATCTGGTAGAGTATTTAGCGATCAAAGCCCATAATCACATCTTAAAATTTGACATCCATGCCTAACAGCTAGTCAAAAAAACTCTTGAAATTAATTCACGTTATCAAAAATAGAACTTCCTTATTTGTAAAAATTTATAACCTGTTTCAACAAAAACAACTTGTTATTGCCTAATTTTTAAGTATACAAGGACTCAAATTTCTCCCACAGGATTCGAGCATATTTGTTGTTGTCAATGTGATTCAAAATATTATCATCTACCTATTGCCGAATGAAGTCACAAATCATCTCGTGCTGAGAAGCCCAATCTTGAATCAAACATGAATTCAGCTTTCTCATCAAAATACACCGGTAAGTGTAATTTCTTCACAAATAGATGACCTATCCATCTTTCGCTCCATTTATAATAGTTGTTCATGTTCAAATATATCATCCTACTATAATTGGGTTCTATATTTAATCATGAAAAAATCACTAGTAGGTATAACCCTACTCTAATACTAGTTGTTAAGGAAAATCAGGAATGCACAATAGAGTAACAACCCAGGAAAATTTTGTTCACCACTTGAATAAATCGTACGATTGACCCAATATTAAATTAATCAACAGATAAAATCAACAAGCATAGAACACATAGATTTTTATGTGAAAAACACCTTCAATATAAAGAGTAAAAATCACGTGACCTAGTCCATAAATATTATACTAGTAACTGATCAATGAGTACAGCAAAACAAGTTTCTAGTAAACACCTAGAACTCAAACTTGCTCCTACCCATTACCGAAAATGAAATAAATAATGCAGTAGTACAAAACAACCCAAATCATAGGTATAAAAGTACAACAAATAGATGCAAAGAGAAAATAACGATCTAACCGTACAAAATCTAATTCACACAGCCAAAAACACTGTACTGAAATCTCACTATAAATAGACCAAAATTCATCGTCAAATCAAAATATTAAACTGCTTATTAGAAGACCTATTGTGAAACACCGCTACTGCTACTTAAAAGAAATGCTTTGCAACTTATTATTTCTCCAACACAAATCTAACTCACAAGCCAATTAATTATTCCTTCTAATAGTCTTGTTGGGTCACGTGCCTGACTAGTACTACTACTATTTTAACTAGTACTAAGTCACACACATAGCACCTTATTTCTTTTCTTTCTTTAGTTTGGTTTTATTTTGACTTGGGGCCAATTGAGGAGGATCCACAATAGATCGAATGCCTATGAGTGAGATAGTGAGGAAACTATATCTCCTAAAGAATGGCATTCTTGGCTGCACAATAAAATAACCATACAACAGGTGTCAACATGTATATTTTAGGAAGTATATTATATTGATTTATTATATGTATTTTAGGTAGTAAATATTAGATTGATTTGACTAGATTTATTAGTCTAAGTTCATTGTATCATGAAATTACTTATGCTAGTGTCTAGTTTCATAAGATATGTTTAGATTAATTATATAGATTCATATCTATAAAACTTATAAATATAAGTTGTGCTAATGAAAAAGATAATGAATTGTTTATCATTCTTACATGATATCAAAGTAATACTGTACTAAAAACTAGTTTTTTCGTATTTTTAAAATAATTTTTTCTTCTCGTATTTGTTTGAAATTGTAGTCACGAAATCGCGAATTCGAACGCTATTGTCCCAACACTAACATATGATAATGGACGAAGACATCTCCTATTTTTCTAATTCTATTATCCTGGATGAGACAAAATACTTGAATACTAGAATATTCAAATTCTCAAATACTTAAATATTTGAATACTCAAATTCTTGAATACCCAAATACCTAAATGTCCAAATACTCGAATACTTGGACTACCCGAACAGTTTAGATGGATGGTCATTGTGAAACACAAAGCAGACAAAAGTATAGAAAGATTTAAGGCAACTATTGAGATTGCAAAAATCTTTTACAATATAACAACACTAAACATGTCAAGTGTCTAGAAAATCATTCCAAAATAAAATTGGCAAGTTGAGCATGATAGATATCTCTACACCAATTTGAGTGGGAGTGTCAACATATGTAATTCAGGAAGCAAAATATTTGACTTGTGCATTTTAAGAAGTAAATATTACATTGATTGATTTATATATTTTAGGTATTAAATATTAGATTGGCTTGTCTAGATTCATTAGTCTAGTTTCATTGTATCGTGCAATTATCTATGTTAGTGTTTAGGTTCATTAGATATGTGTACATTAATTGTATATGACATCAACTGTATCTCTTAAACCCTATAAATATAAAATATCATACTAATTGGAAACAAATGAATTCTCTCAGTTTATCATTCTTACATGATTATTTAGGAGACTTTGTTATTTCATTACAAAACTTTCTCATCAAATTATTTCAATTTATTAATCATGCATTTCTTACTACATTCATTTAATGCAAAAAGATGCTAATATCATAGAAGGTAAAAAAATCCATCATCTCTATATTTTTTTTAAAAAAAAGAAGAAACATTAGCTTTTAGTTAATTTATACAAAACATAAATACACATCTATTCTCGGAAATAAAGACAGATATTAACCACTCTTAACACATCTAGAATCATACATCAAACAATTGTCTAAATACCTAATAGATATCAAAAAACTTCAACCTCATATATTGCTAAAAAAGTAGCTTTACTTTTAGTTTTTGGATCTTCACTGATATCTCTCATTTTAACAAAACATCTCTTATTTGTAGATTTTGAAATCATATTGTTTTACCATGTTTAGTATGGCTCTCCCAACTGTTTGTGACAATTATTAGAAATCGTATTGCTCAAGGGATTTTTTCCTATGCAAAACTGTTAATTATTATCATAATTACAGCATGGCCTGGAATTTGGGGACCTAAAGAAATGACTTTATTTGTCTTACCATTGAATCATGTCTGCATATAACTTTACATCAGTTCATATGTAATTCGAATTTCCTATTTATACACACAAAACAAATCAACTGAACATATAAATCTGGCAACTGTACCTCGAAGATCAAATCACTAATTCAAAATATCTAGTTGTGAGTCATTTATATTGATTTTAAGAGTAATAGAAATATGTATTGTAATGGGACGTATAATTTTCCCAAGTACACAATGGGCCTAAAGGTATCAGCCCAAGGGGATGTTTGTGCTTACTGAATTCTCTTGCTTGAGATGTTAACAAAAAAGAGGCCAACGGATGAGATGTTCAAGGATGGATTGGATCTGCAGGATTATGTTAAATTAGTTTTGCCTGAAAAGTTTCTACAATTGTTGGCCCTTTACTCCTTCCACCAAAAAGAAACGAAAATAGAGAAATTGCTGCCCAAGACGAACTAAACATTGATAGTGTGAAATGGAACAAATGTCTAGGATGGACATCTCCAATTTAAGTTATAGATGCAATTCTTCCATAAAATTTTTAATCTTTAGTTATAATTGCAACTGCATAACCTCCTATTATATATATACGAATTGTTTCTCCTAATTTTTGTTTCTCTCATTTTTTGTAATATCTAAAATACATACCCTTAGTGAAATACAAATATCGATAGGGAAAGATAACCAATTATGTTTCTACCTTTTTGTGATGCCTAAAATATCCGCATGTAATAAAATACAAATCCTAATGGGAAAATATAATTAAATTGTATTTAATTATCTATTTTTAAGAATACCACCTCCTATTTTTTGTCACACCTAATATACCCTTAATTAAATAGTTTCATGCCAAACAAGTCCTTAATGATGTTTTTTTTTTTTTCCCCTTTTTGTAAGTCATCCTTAATGAAGTATAATTGACTTATCTTAAAAATACTCTTCATTTAATCTGATAAAACTATGTATTTTTTATATTTTATATTACTATTTTATATCTATTTTATTTATGTTTTCAAATTAATATAACAAAATTTCTTAGATTTATATAAAATTTTGGAATAAATGTAATAATATGATAGAAATTTTTTGTTGCACATTTAACAATTTTTAATCATTATATTTTACTTTATTTTGCTTTGAATTTTGCAAAACATATTTTTAATATCAAAATTTTACTCCAACTTAAAAATCACAAAATTAATAATCATTAGAATAAAAAATTTAAAATTTATAAAAAAAATTCAAAACGTTTAATTTTGTGACTTAGTGACTCGAACTCATAAGGAATAAGTTATAGGGGAAGCATCTTACCACTTAAATTGTATTTCATATAATATTGGTTACTAAATCCTTATCTTTAATAACACCATTTTGTAAAATACTGATTTAGATTAACTATTGATGAGATAGAAAATATGTTCAACCCATGATATGTGTTGGGTATGCCTTGTATCTTTTGTTTTGTCCCACATTGGTTTAGGAAGAGTATTTCTCTTCCACCCAATGTTATAAATATAAGGGCCTTAATTAAGGTTTTAAGTGCACCAAGTTAAGAGAGATTTAGTCGGCTTTCAGAGTCTTTATGGCCATCCAATCTTTTGTCTTATTACACATCTCTTGTGCTTTTGTTATAATGGTGCCTATAACCCATTTTTGTGGAGGTCTCTCCAAATTTGTAATCCTATTTAATTAATAAAAGTACATGCCCGTATGTAGGTCTTTTGACCAAATCACGTAAATTTTTGTGTCCCTTTTATTGTTATATTTCTCTTTATTTATATTCGTTATTATCTTCAAGAGCTTATTAAGTAATTTTCATAAATATCCGAGGTTCCAATCCTAACAAATTAGTATCAGAGCCGGGGACCTAGATTTAAGCCGATTTGATAGTAACGAAGGTTTGGGTTGAGAAATTTTGAATCATGAGTTACTCGTTGGCAAGTAATTTCTTCTTGGTATTTGCCGTTTTGTTACACTCTTCTTTGTGTATTGGACATTTGAACTTCCGAGTCATGTCCGTTTGGTATTTGTGAAGAGTTTTGTTGGGTCTATTTTGTGGATGAAGAGTGGGCTTGCGTTAGTACAAATTTGGGACTTTGTTGGAGAATGTGGAGTTGTGTCGATGCATTTGTGAATCGAGAATCTGGGCTATTGAGCTTTTGTGGAAAAGGTGGAGAATTTTTGCTATTTTACTATTTTATGGATGTGGGCACACGCCAAGATGGAGATTTGTTATGTGGCTTTTGTCCCACATTGATTAATTTTAAGGAGAGTTATGTAGCCTTGGTCTTATAAATAGAGACCTTAGGCTTTGGGCTTTATGTACCAAGCACTAAACACAAGAGAGGTTTAGTAGGCTTTCAGGGCCTTTATGGCCATCCAACCTTTTGTCTTATTTGGGCTCTCTTGTGCTTTTGTTATAATGGTTCCTATAGTCTATTTTATGGACATCTCCAAATTTGTAATTCTCTTTAATTAGTGGATGTTTTCCCCTTCGCCCGTGGATGTAGGTCTAAATTTGACCGAACCACGTAAATCTTTGTGTCTCTTTTATTGTTATATTTCTCTTTATTTATATTCATTATTATTTTTAATGGCTTATTAAGTAATTTCTGTAAATATCTGGAGTTCCGATCCTAATAGTGGTATAAGAGGTTTGATTCCTTTATGTTGGGTCATGGTTATTCAAGGAGTATGTATAACAATTGTGTCTATTTTCGAAAATTAAATGATGATTCTTTCATTTATTTGTTACTTTATGTTAATGACATGCTCATTGCTGCCAAGAGTCCTGTAGAAATTCACACTTTGAAAGTACAGTTGAGTAGTGAATTTGAGATGAAAGATTTGGGAGCATCTAAGAAGATTCTTGGCATGGAAATCAAGAGAGATCAAGGAGCTATGAATTGTTCCTGATCCAAAAGCATTACATTGAGTAAGTTTTGGAGAAATTTAGCATGAAAAATGCTAAACCTGTGAGTACTCATCTTGCAAGTCATTTTCGACTTTCAGCTGCTTAGTTCACCACAATCAGGTGAGGAAGAAGGTTTTACATCTGGCATGAGTTCCATATTCTAGTGCAGTCGGCAGTATCATTTATGCGATGGTTTGTACACGTCCAGATATTTCATAAGTAGCTAGTGTGGTTAGCAGGTATATGTCTTGTCCTGGAAAAGAACATTGGCAAGCTGTGAAATGGATTCTCAAATACTTGAAAGGTATTTCAAACACTTGTTTGGAGTTTGGGAAAAATAGTGACACTTTTATTGGTTTTGTGGATTCTGATTACGCCGGGGATCTTGACAAAAGAAGATCACTTACTGGCTATGTATTTTGCGTTGGCGGTTGTGCAGTCAGTTGGAAAGCTACTTTACAACCTGTTGTGGCATTGTCTACTACGGAAGCAGAATATATGACCGTGACCGAGACAATTAAAGAAGCCTTGTGGTTGAGAAGTTTGTTTGGCGAGTTGAGTCTGCATCATGGTGTTACTACAGTTTATTGCGATAGTCAAAGTGCAATTCACTTGATTAAAAATAATGTTATATCAAGACCAAATGTATCATGAGAGGACTAAGCACATTGATGTAAAATTTCACTTCATTCGGGATACTATTGCTGAGGGGAAAGTTCTTGTTCAAAAGATCAGTACTAAAAATAATCCTGTGGACATGTTTACGAAATCTCTTCCAGTTTACAAGTTCAAGCAATGCTTGGACTTGGTTGGCATTCGTTGTTGTTGATTAAGCCCATTGAGGCTTTTGTGGAGAAGGTGGAGCAAGTTTACTATTTTACTATTTTGTGGATGTGGGCACACGCCAAGGTGGAGATTTGTTATGTGGCTTTTGTCCCACATTGATTAATTTTAAGGAGAGTTATGTAGTCTTGGTCTTATGAATAGAGACTTAGGCTT
The DNA here is from genome assembly GCA_025175665.1 of Cinchona pubescens. Classification (NCBI taxonomy): domain Eukaryota; kingdom Viridiplantae; phylum Streptophyta; class Magnoliopsida; order Gentianales; family Rubiaceae; genus Cinchona; species Cinchona pubescens. Next base: position 2,272,770 of record JANKKI010000235.1, read on the forward strand.
TGGGCTTTATGTACCAAGCACTAAACACAAGAGAGGTTTAGTGGACTTTTAGGGCCTTTATGGCCATCCAACCTTTTATCTTATTTGGGCTCTCTTGTGCTTTTGTTATAATGGTGCCTATAGCCCATTTTATGGAGGTCTCTCCAAATTGGTAATGCTCTTTAATTAATGGATGTTTTCCCCTTCGCCCGTGGATGTAGGTCTTTTGACCAAATCACGTAAATCTTTGTGTCCCTTTTATTGTTATATTTCTCTTTATTTATATTCGTTATTATCTTCAAGGGCTTATTAAGTAATTTTTGTAAATATCCGGGGTTCCGATCCTAACAATATGATAAATGCCCCAAATACTATAAAATAATTATTTTAACACATAAAATTCTACGCATAATTTGTGGAGTAACAACATAGAAAAGTACTTAGTTAAGGAATTAATATAATTAAAAATAGCACATGCAATGCAAATAAATCAATATTATATGCTCAAGTACCCAAATAGTATCATTAAGTTTACATGTTAAATTTCTCAAACTACTATGTCTCAAAATGTACTATTTAATAAACCAACAAAGAAATATTTCTTTAGATTACACTAACTTTGATGAGGTAAAAAAAAAGTTCAACCAATGGAACAATGAGAGTCCCAAATATTCCTCTAAAATAATCAAGATATACAAGAATACAACATATGAACTACAGGCATGACAATATAGAACAAATAAGTAGGCAAGTAATGCAAAAAGTCTCATAATTTATACAAATAAAATCATAATATTAACTACTCTAAATTAATTTCAGATACAGATTAAGTTTACATAACAATTTTGAGCTATATTACAATACAATTCTTACACTATTTAAAAAACAAAAAAGAGCATATATTACTAAATGAATTGATAACAAATACTAGGGATGGATGAAAGAGTAAGCAAAACTTAACAAAATAAAATTCAGATATTTTTATTAGCTTTACATTTTGTTTTTATATTTAAAACAAAAAAATTAATTTTATAGTAAAATACTGTCAAAATATAATTTTAGACCTTACCAATTTCAATGTCTCAAGATGATTTAAAGAGTATCTTAACACCAATAGAATCTTATAATAGTATGTTATCAAAAGTTTAAGAAATATTAAAAAATATCAATATATTCTCTACATGCATAGCTATATATTGCAAAATATGTTAAGAATTTAATTGTAATAAAAATTATGCGTTATGTTGAATGAATTTAGAACTACATGTTTTTCGCGAGACTTGAAGAATTTTTTTTATGAAAAATATTCTAAAAATAGTTTTCTTTTTTCTCACAATATGATCAAAAAAAAAATTCACATAATGTAAAAGTAAGTCACATTATAATGTGAAAAAATAAATTTTTTTTCTATTGTCAGAGAGAACTGGTTTCAGAGTGGTTAGGGAAAGGAAAAAAGAAAAAAAAATAAAAAAATAAAAGTATTAATTATTTCTTCACTATCTATATTGATCGATACATGAATATAGCTTTGGGTTGAATGAGAAACTAATGTTCTATACTAATGCAATGACAAATATGATCAAATTTTAAGAATATTGTGGACTCTTTGACAAAATAGAAAGATGAATTAATTGGTAAATGCAATTTTGGAAATGATTTCAAGTCGATTTAGGTTATTTTCCTTTGTTGATTGATATTCATGTGTTAACTTAAAATGAGTTGTGCCTAAATTGTGTTGGCCCAAAGAGCAACCTAAGAGGGGGGTGAATTATGTTATTTCAAAAAATAAACTTTTTAATGTGCTTAATGGAAATGCAACAAATAAATACTTAAATACAAATGAATATAATAGATATTCAATAATTGAAACTCAAAGAACAAATAAAAGGATTTAGATTAAGAGCATCAAATCAAACTCCCAAACTTCTCAACCTTGGAGCTTACATCCACAAGACCTTCTCACAAGACAACTACCAAGTTCTCAACTGAAGTTCAGCCACTAAAAGTCTCTTCAAAGTAGGTGAGACAATAACCACTTGTATACAAGTGAGGATCACTCTTACTCACACTAATTTCCTTTAGCTGAATCAAGAGTTTTACACTCACAACCTCCTTTTGTTACAATTGTTATCTCTCCACTCTTACAGTTGAAGAACTCTTATACTTCTTAACTCTTTTCACAAAACTACCTATACTATTACAACACTTATTGCTCACTATTTTTCTCACAAATAGCTCAAGAATTACTTGTAATCAATGTAGAAGTCTTATCTATTTATTTCAGACTTAGGGCTATTTATAGTTGCCCAAAAGCTGCTTCCAACAACCTTCAAACAACTATTTTCTGTTAATTGGAAAACTAGCCGTTGAGTTTTTCGGGCGGCCGATGCAGTGAGTGTGCGTCCAAACGAACTAGCCGTTGGATCTTTCGGACGGCCGCTGCTAAATCCTGCATCCGACGTTGCATCCGTGCTCTAGAGGGTGTTCTCGTCCTTCGTTCGGATGTCCGAGATTGTGTCAGAACTTGTGTCCGGTCGATGTCAATCAATTCTGAAATCTGATCGGACGCTATTCCTTGACAAGGCTATTCAAATTTTCTGTGTCCAACGATTATCATCATCCGAACTGTCTTCCTTTCGGACAATCATCAACGTCCGAATTATCTTCTGGTTATTTTCTTGATTGTGTTCCGACGAACATTTACGTCCGAACCTTCCTGTTTATTCTGCACACTTTGGTCATCCTCAAAATACGATTATCACAACTGGGTTCAACAATCTTCTCCTTTTTTATGATAACAAATCAGTTGGATAATTAAAAAATAACCATAAAATATGAAACATAAGACAAGAGGTTTTGTCTATCAATTTCTCCCACTTTTTGCATCATCAAAACATAAGAAAAATAATCCAATTTAAGCTCCCCAAAAATTTATTTCCCCCCTTAAAAGGTGAATGTAATTCAAGTGAGTACATGGGGAATAAGCCAAGCTGTGCAAAACATTTCTTCTATTCAAAAAAATGTATTCAAATAGATATGAGGAAATTCATGCAAAGAATTAGCATTAAGACATTTTTCGCTCGAAAACATCATCAAAACAATAAAACATATGTGATGCAAAATAATCCATTAAAAAAGAGAATGCTCCCCCTTACTTTTGCAAATATGACTTATTATAAACAAAAAAATTGGAGATACTTGTATCCAAGTAATCTAATCAAATTTAAATACATAGTATGAAAAACATTTAAGAGCTCATAAATCATATTAGCAAGTGAAAGCATAATTTTGACAAAAAATTTAAATGTTACCCATTTTAATGTCATATTAGCTCATATGCTTTGAACACCCTCCATTGATAATCCATCTTGAATCCTTTGGAGCTCACCAAACATACCTACATGCAAAGTCAAATAACAATTTTTGGTACCCAAACTTTCTTGGGTCCAATTGGGTTAGTGACATACTTAAGCACCCAAATAGAATTTATTCTCAACTTTTCATTTCTTTTAACATAACAAGTTTTCTTTATATGGCCATGTTGATTACAATAATTACAAATAATATTCTTATTGGCATAAAAAGAAGATTTAGATTTAACAAAGCACAATCATTTTTTCTAAATGTGATAAAATTTTTGTTCAAAAACATATTTCTAGTTCTTTTCGTTTCAAAAATATTTTCTTGCTTCTTTTTTAAAATATCATCAAGATCATCTAATCTTTTCTTCAATGAAGCTGTTTTTCTTCCATGATCTTGATTTTTCCAATAAAATTTTCTTTCAAAACATCATTTTTTTTTGTCAAAGAATTATTTTCATGCACAATTTTTGAGTTGGCACTCAATAAAATATTAACTTTAATTTTTAATTCTATATTCCTAGCATATGATTCTTTTAAACATTCATGCATTTTAAAAATAAATGATTCAATATTATCATCATCATTATCACATGAATCATCACAAGAATCACAACTAGAGGATACCTCATTATTACCAAGTGCCATAAAAGTCATTTGAGCCTCCTCATATTCTTCTTCAACCTTTCCATCCAAATTGCATCATCCTAGAGTGATTTGGAAGTTATTGAAGTGAAACTTCCTTGAATAAATATCTCCTTGATCAAATGAAGTTTTAAATGCTATACTTCTTTTTCCCTTTGCTTCCTCATCATCTTGTACTTTGTATTTCATCTTCAATTCAAAGGAGGTAAGAGAATTAATCAAAGGCTCGATATGCATAAAATTGATAAATTTTTAGAATTCTCTATGACAATGGATTTAGGTTCCCATTCCTTAGGTCAAGCATTTAAAATCTTTCTATTATTTTTACCCAAGAAATATTCTTTACCTAAACCTTCCAACTCCTTTACAATATCATTGAACCTGCAATACATTATGTCAATGTTCTCATGAGATTCCATTTTGAAGTATTCATATTTAGCCACAAGAAGTGACTTCTTTTGCTCTCTAATATCTTCATTTTCTTCATGGAGATCTTTCAATTTTCCATATCTCCTTGGCTGATTTGCAACCTTTTACTTTAAAAAACTCATCTGCACCCAAAGCATTATACAAAATATTAATGGTTTTATCATTTAAAGATAAACTTACTTTATCTTGTGCATTCAACTTATATCTAGTTTTAGGTCTTAATATGTGAGTATTTACATCAATGATGTTAGTTTCTAAAGGACCTTCACAAATAATATATCATAAAATAATATCAATAGATTGAACAAAATTTTCACATTCTATCCCTCCAAAAAATAAAATTAATGCTATTAAACATGGGAGGTCTAGTAATAGAATACCCCTCTAAAAACAAAGTATTAAGAGTTGCCATAATAATCTTTACTCAAAAGCAGTTAAGCTCAATATATGAGACTAAACTCTGATATCAATTATTGGCCCAAAGAACAACCTAAGAGGGGAGGGGTGAATTAGGTTGTTTTAAAAAATAAACCTTTTAATGTTTTTAATGAAAATGCAACAAATAAACACTTAAGTACAAATGAATATAATAGAAATTCAATAATTGAAACTCAAATAACAAATAAAAGGATTTAGATTAAGAGTATCAAACGAAACTTTCAAAATTTCTCAAATTTGGAGCTTACATCCACAAAGAGGTTCTCACAAGGCAACTACCAAATTCTCAACTTGAAATTCAGCCACTAAAAGTCTCTTAAAAGTAGGTGAGACAATAACCACTTGTACACAAGTGAGGATTACTCTTGCTCACACTAATTTCCTTTATGTAAGCTAAGCCAAGAGTTTTACACTCACAACCTCCTTTTGTTATAATTGTTATCTCTCCATCTAGTGTGTATTGAAGAACTCTTACACTTCTAAACTACCTACACTATTACAACACTTGTTCTCACTATTTTTCTCACAAATAGCTTAAGAATTACTTGTAATCAATGTAGAAGTCTTATCTATTTATTTCAAGCTTAGGGGTATTTATAGCTGCCCAAAAACTACTTCCAACAACTTTTCAAAGGCTATTTTTTGTCAATTAAAAAACTAGCCGTTGGGTCTTTCAGACGACCGATGACTAACAAATTTTTGGGTTTTTTCTTTACCTCTTGCTGGTACATTGTTGCAAATGATGTACTTGATGCAATGCAGGATTTCTTTACAATGAGGCAATTTCCAAATAGTGCTGCCAGCACACTAATTGTTTTGATCCCAAAGAAAGCAAATCCCCAAGCTTTTGCTGACTTCAGACCAATTTCACTTTGTATTTTTGTGAATAAAATTTTCACGAAAAGGTGCTTTCTAATTGATTGCAATCTATGTCACAAGGTATTATTTGTACAGAGCAATCAGCTTTTGTAGGTTGCATGGGTATCTCAGACAATTTCCTTCTAGCTCAAGAACTTTTGCACTTTCTTGATCGGAAAGCCAGAGGCCACAACATGATCTTTAAGATGAACATGATGAAAGCTTTCGATAGAGTTTCTTGGCCTTTTCTTCAGCAATTATTGTCTATTTTTGGATTTCATGGCCATACAACACGCTTGGTTTTTAGTACTTGTCAATGCCATATCAGTTGGGCTTTTTACAGACATGTCACATAATCAAACAAAAAGATAAACTCTCGCAATATCTTTTTTATCCTTTGTGCAGAGGCTTTAAGTAAAGGATTAAACCAACTCCAATTGGAAAACTCATTGATGCCTTATGCCTTGCCAAAGGGCTACATGCTAGTTAATCATCTATCTTTTGCAGATGATTTGCTAATATTTACTCGCGGTGATAGGCGCACCTTGAAGGCCATGCTCACTTCTTGGAAACCTATTAAGTAGCCTCAGAGAAAAAAAATCAACAAATGGAAGAGCTTTTTGTAATCAACAAACACTATCCAGTAACTCGGTCACTAGAAAGACTAATGGGCATTCAAGCAAGGAATCTTCCCTTCTTATACCTTGGCTGTCCACTATTTAAAGGAAGACGCAAATCATCTTATTTCGACTCAATCTTAGGATTCCTTAATGTCTAAGCTGGCTGGTTGGAAATTGAAGCTTCTATCCCTCGGTGGCCAACTTATTTTAATCAAGCATGTGCTTTCCTATATTCCTACTTATATTCTATCAGTTATTGACCCCCCTCCCAAAAATGCAAGTGCTACACAATTTAGAAAAGTTAATGATCGATTTTTTCTGGGAAAGGGATGACGATTATCCAAAAAGGCACTAGCACAAATGGGAAGCCTTGTGCCCTCCCACAGAGGAAAATGTCGCTGGTATTTGATGGTTGGAAGACATGGTGAAGAAGCCTTCTCGCTAAAATCGTGGTGGTATTTTTTCACCTCACACTCACTATGGGCACAATTCATGAGACGTAAATATATATATGACAATAGTTCTCGGAACCATAGTCCGGTCCAGCGATACATGCAAATGAGGTGGCACTGACTAATATTAGACCCCTAGTAAAAGATGGAGAGTCTTTTTAAGTCTCATTCCCAAAGGCACGGTTGGAAAAAGGAAAATAGTGGATATATCTCGCAGATTTTGATCAACCTGGTCAACAATTTGTAATGTGATTGACAACAAGATATTTTGGAAGAAAGGTAGTATTTTGTGCTTTCCAAATTTTGATAAATCTTCCCACGCTCTATCAAGTTGCAACCCACCATCATTTGCGTAAAGCTCTTTTAGATGATATGCGATTGCCGAAGGTTATCCTTCCCACATCCAAGAAATCCTTTTGCCATTCAATTCGCATTGCAGTGACATTTTCTCAAGTTGATTATCTGGGATCTAATATTAGCCAGTACACGAATACTTTCTCAAGGTGATTATCTGGGATCTTCCACTCTCGGGTTTCTTCAAATTATCCTAGATTGGCTGGTGGGGGTAGAATCATTTATACCATAATTGAGATTATTGTTTTGGCTTCTCAGAATATTTTGGTATCCATACATCTTTTAAGCGAAATTCATGGTGCTACTTACGAGGATCAAATGGTGATTGCAGATAAAAATTTTCCCACTAATTATCGACTCAAATTCCAAGCTTTGGTAGACATCATCCAATAGCGTGTTTTATGCCCTTGGAGACTTGAGAAGTTCCATAGACAATACCTTGCTTTCTCTACAAGCCAAGTTATACGACTTCATCATCACTTTCGGGAATCTAACAAAATCGCAGACTCATTAGCTAAGTTAGCTAGTACAACAACTGTAACAAATTCCTTTGTCTTTAGCTCTCTTCCCCAAAGATAAAAGGACTAATCACTTCAGATTCTCTAGCTTTCCCTGCATCTGGAGATTTACTACATACTTTCAGGATTTGTACATTTTTCTAGAATCAATAAAGCTTCTCGTTCTCCTCAAAAAAAAAAAAATGATTTTAAATGTTTAATAATATAAAGTGAGGGACAAAAGTATTAGTAATGGAAAAATTTAAAAGGGTAATATATAATTAACCCTTTTCATAATGATGTTACATATATGTTACTTACGATAATATAAATATGTAAATGAACTCTTAGACACTTTAGATGTGTATATTTTATGAATTATTTAACGTATATGTTAATATCAACTGTATTTAGAGCTATCTTTAAGCTCTCAACCTACTCAATATTCGAATCAAACTTGCTTGGTAAGTTGGTTATTTGCACTTGGTTTGTCAATAATCAAATCAGAGTTGAACAAAATATAATGTTTGTAATTTATTTTTTTGTTCAGCTTGAATTTCGATAAGTTAAAAATTTTAAATTTACATGTAAAAATTCCAATCTACTCAAGCTCGATTCAAGTTCGACTTGATAAAATCTCGTTTATGTTGCTCAAAAAAAAACAAAGCCAAATTTGTACAAAAATTCGAGTATGTTAATAATTAAACAAGGTTGAACACTAAAGTATTTGGTTTGTTTGTATTCATTTACACCCCTAATCTTAATTCATTTTTCTCTTGTCGACGTCTAAGTGGTAATTTCTGAAATCAAAGAGTATTTAGTGTTGATATTAACCTTTAAATAATGGCATAAAATACAAAACATGATGGATGTATAACATAGTTCAAAATGCTTTAAGAGGTGGCTTTATGAATGCACCCAAATTAGAGAAATTTTATGACCAACATAGTCATTTAGTTGGTCATCACTAATCGTTGCAGATAAGTTAAACTTTTGGCTCTTTAAAATCTTTTGGTCATTCAAATGAGTTAGTAGCATTATAGCTCCTTTATCTTATCTAATAAAACTACCCGATTACTTTACTAAATTAAACTTGTTCGTTGCTTAACCATGTATTTATTTTCTTATTATCTATAATTATCATGTGAAAGAGTATCAAATATTTTTCTTTATGAAAATGTCATTAATCATAATTTGTTTTATTCACAAAAAAGTTGTATTTTAGAATCATTGTATATTAGTGAATTTTATGCTTAATAATTTGATTAATTGGTCATCAATAATCATTGCAAATAAGTTAAACTATTAGTCTTCACTATAATATGTATGTGTTAATGGCTCATTTTCTTTTTCAATTATAGAATTCAAATATGACACATTGTTCTCATAAAATAGAAAAAGTATTTTAAAATTTTTAGAAAAAAATAATTTTATTTTGATATTTTACTAAATAAGATTATATGGATGATTATTATGAAAATAAAAAGCATTAAAAATTATAAAAGAAATATGAATGTAATTGTATAATCAATTAAACAACGAAACTGAATAGACATTTAAGGTATCTACAATTTTTGCATAAAAAATTCAAAAGATTAATGTATAGATTTAGTAGTTTTTGTTACCATTCCATAATCATTTATTTATTTTCTAAGAAGTTAAAAATTTTAACAGCATTCAAAAGTTTTATACCTGCGTCACACACGCGTGTTTGCGTGTGTGTGCTTGTGTATATATATATATACATCAACACACACAAATATATATATATATATATATATATATATATATGTATATATGTGTTTACACACACAAACTTATACACATCTAAAAAGAAAAGATCACGTGCAATGCATAATCCTTTTGACCTAATGAAGTTTTTAATTTTTTTTAAAAAACAAAATAGATGATCACTGAATGATAACAAAGCTAACTAAGTGCATAGATTTCATCTGTTGAATTGTTTTATACAAGAAATGTCTATCTTAAATGTCTACTCAATATCTTTATTTTTTCGGTTTTGTAGTTAGTTTCACCTTTCATTTTTTAAAATTTTTTATTCTTTTTATTTTTTTTCATAATCATTGCCTATATAATAGTATTAAGTACATGCAATATTAAAATAAAATTCTTTTTTCTCTCAAAAAATTTAATAAATGTTCTATTTCATGAGAACGTGTCATATTTGAATTCTATCGATTAATATGTAAGTGTAATTGGAAAAGAAAAATAAGTCATTAACATAGACACATTTGAAAGACCTATTATTTAACTTATTTGAAATTATTATTAATCACAAATTTCATTAATATGAATTGGTCCTAATGCGCAACATAATCTTGTAACAAAAATAAATACATAATTAATCACATTACTAGAAAAGCAAAATTTTTATGCTTTTGCTCAAGATATAGTAGATAATAGGTAATCAAATAAATGATTAAGTGCTAAGCAAGTTTAATTAGATAAAGTAATATTCTATAAAATGATGTTATTAAAGATAAGAATTTAGTAATCAAAATACTATTAAAGAGATATAAAATTAATAAATACTTTTATCTCAATTAAAGAATGTGATGAGTTTTTTATTTTGTTCTCAAGTTTTAATTTCATTGCTTGGTTAATTTTCCTTTCGTTTAGAGACATTTCCTTTTATTACATTTCTTTTCTAGTAATATTAGTGGCAGTTGAAATCTTTTGACAAAGGTAATTTCAACACGAGTCAAATGAGATATTAACTCTAATATATTTGAAAGTCTAAAAATTTAACTTGTTTGCTACAATGAACTACTAATTGATTATTATACACTGATATTAAAGAACAACAAGCTCATTTTGTAATAAAAGCATATACTCCATGATTAATCACATTACAATAGAGAAAAAAAATTTATACTTTAACTAAGATGGTTATAGATGTTATTGGCGTATAAAAATATATAAAAAATGAATATAATCAACTAAAATACAATAGTATATTTAAATGAACAATTAGATAAAAGAAAATAATTGTAGTGAATTTTGATATGTATAGTAGTAGTTATAAAATATTGTTTTGTTATTAATAAAAAATGAAACAATTTGAACATATATGACAGTTATAAAATAATATTTTTGTTTGATTCTTTGCTCAGATATACATGATTTGTTTTTACTCCTAAAATTTTATACTTTTTATTATGTATTTAAAAAGTCAAAATTTCATAATATGTTAAGGAAGAAATAATTTATTCATTAGCAATGCGTGCATTTAAGAGTAAGATAAAACAATTTTTCATGAACGCTCAAGAGCATTTCAAAATAAGATAAAAGAACAAATTATTATTTCAAAGAGAAAATATTAGTGGCTTTTAATTTTTACTTATAATATAAAATTTTAGGAGTTTTATTTTAAAATTTCTTATACGTAAGACATAATTTTTGTTTGATTTATTTAATTTTTTATTTTGATTAGATTCATTTTTCTTTTTCTTATTTTGATTTTAATAATTATTTTTATACAAATACAAGTTCTACCATCTTGCTTATTTATTTATGCTAAAATTTCATATGAATGTAAAATTTTTTATTATAGTAGTTTGTTTTATATATATATATATATAGTAGAATTATAAAAAATAGATAGTCTTATTAGATTAAATAGAGATCATTTTAGATAAGTCAATTATATTTTATTAAGTACATGTTAGACATTAACTTACCATTTAATTATGGGTTTATTAATCGTAACAACAAAAGGAAAAAAATGTAATAAATTATGTCGAGTAGGAAGGATTGTTGACTAAAAAATAGGTAGTGATATCCTAAATACAGGTAGTTAAATTAGATTATATGGGGAGTAATTTGATTATGTGTTCCTAGTGAGAGTCCTATTTCATTAAGGGCGGGTATTTTGATTATCACAAAAAAGAGAAGAAACAAAAATTGAGAGAAACAACTAGTGTGTATATATATATATGTGTGTGTGTGTATAAATATAAATAAATATATATATCTATATGTATATATATATATATATATATATATATATATATATATATCTATAGGAACATATTTTTAAAAGATGCAATTTTTTATAGATACATTTATTGAATGTAACTAAATTAGAAATTTGCAAGTATAAAGGAATTTATCAACCAAATCCATAAGAATATGTATCCTAAGCAAGTTGATGGTTAAATACAACAAACTTTAGTCAGCTCTTTAAAAAATAAAAGTTTTACACGATTGAGAGATAGAGAAGTACTATTTGCTAGTCAGATTTATGCAGAGTATCTCTTAACCTGCATAGCAATACAATAGACTTTGAACTGTCAAGAATATGACTCAAAATCGAAAGAAGCTAGAAAGAACTAAAGGTACTTATATTACTCGAAGCAATGTCCATAAAACATAAACAACAAATTTAGGCCATTGAGTTCTCATGTAATTAAAGTTTTGCAATCACTCTGTTATTTATCACGACTTTCAATTAAAATTTATAAAATACAAACTAAAATAGAGTGTTATGAACAGAAGTAATATTCACATACCGGCTATTGCATCACACTAAGATCAGATACATTAAGGGGAAAAAAAAGCTTAAAACACCAATTGGAAGCAAATGCAAATAATGCAATTCAGCCAAAATGAAATTTGAATTGTTTATATTAGAAATTTGAACAATTGAATATTCACTGAAGAAAATTATTCAAAAAAAAAAAATGAATGTAACTATTCTCAAGTATTCAATCTTTCAAATATAGTCTTCTGTCAGAATCACATTAAAATCCAAAAAAAACAACACCGAAGACCAAAGCACAAAAACTTTCTCTGTAACAAACTTATTGTATAAGAGATATAATTTCCAAAATTTGAATGAAATAGATAAGGATCTAAAAATTGAGGAAAAAGCTGCTAACCTAGGGTTCAGAAGGTGGAGAGTAGGAGTAAACCGGTATAGGACCGAAATGAATTTAGACTAAAATGGATAAATCCTAGGCCAATCGGTGGTGGAAACAGGAAGGTGGGTGGAGTTTTCAGGTGGTGATATTCATAGAAGCTTTCGACTATTCTGTTATAGATGAGTATTTTTGTTTAAAATTAGTCTTTCGAAATTATTTGCAATTAAATTTATGTCTCTCACACTTAAATACTTAAAATGTAGGAAAACATAAGAGATATTCATAATTTAACCTCTCTAATATTCAAATCAATATTACCATACAGTTATGATGAATATCAAGACTTGTTAATCTACCATATAGTAATGAAGTACAGACATTAGGCATGGCTTCACATTGATTAATTAAGTAATCAAATATTATTAGTAACTTTCTTAGAAGCATTACACACAAAAGCAATAAGAACCATACAATGTTTGTGAAGGATCAGATAACTTGTGATCTTTATAGAAATAATCTCTTTCTAACCAAATCTTACAAAATAGTAGCTATGGAGAAAATATTATATTCACAATCACAAATATGACATTATTCTTACTCCACGAAAAATAATAGCCATGAACATTTCCTTTTCTTTTTCTTTTTCTTTTTCTTTTTCTATTTTTTTTTTTTTTTTTTGTTGCTAAAACTACTACTACTCAACAAAAGTATATATATTTCTTCAACAATTTCAACAAAATTAATAGAAAAAAAAATGACTGAAAAAGATTAAATTAGTTTGACCACATTTTTAAACATTCAAATGTCTATATTTTTGAAGTCAAACAAGAAACTAAAATTCCAAAAAAAAAAAATCTTATTTTCATCTAGATGTGTATAAGAAAATTGTGTATTTACCTTAACCAAAGCGGGTACGATATCTTTGGATATAGATCCGGTCTGTCTCTTATCACATCCATTTATAGCCGATCGAGACACTTATCAAGAAGAGATGGCCGATGAAGACCGAAAAGCACATTCGCAACCTCCATCTTTGATAAAAGCAAAAACCCTGCAATAATTTCTCCCAAAAAAAGTTAAAGAAAACCCTTTCATATTTAACTAAGAAAAAACTACAAAAAATATAGATGAATATTACTCAATCAAGATTCAATAGCAAACAGTATTATAGTATATGAAATAGCTTCTGTTAATAACAGATCAAAGGTGTCGTTTACAAAGCTTTTTCTTACCTTGGGACATATTTTGTCTATAAGCAAAAAAATAAAAAAAAATAATACAGGTTCCTTTTCATAGATATAGCCTTATTCCCAAATGGATTCTACAAAATAGCAATGTAAACGACATTAGATTCATTATCATTATAGATATTTGGGGGAAAAAGGATCTAAAAAAGGCTCTAAAAAACAAAGAGAAATAAAGAAGAAAGAGAAAAGAGACCACCTAATCTAAAATGGGGGTTAAAAGCTGCAATATGTACTATAATATTCTGTATAAAATGTTTTTTTTTTTTGAGGAAAAAAAAGAAAAAGAAAAATCACACACCCTCTACCATGTCAGCTTCCACCTCAGCATCATGTGCCATGTGGCAATTTCAGTTATCGCTGGATGCAACCACTTGTCAAGGCTTCCATTTTCCTTATATTCGTTAACTAAAGCCTTGAATTCATGACCCTTGGTATCAATCCTGGAGCAACAAGTTAAGAGAGATACTAGATTTCGATGGCGTATTTTACTTAATGCTCTATACTCGGCGTTAAAGCTCTTAGAAGTCCCACTCTTCTGAATGTCAAGAACTTTTATTGCAACAAGCTTGCCACCATGTTTATCTAAGCTTCCTTTATACACAAATCCAAAGCTTCCTGATTTGATCAATCAGTGTCACCATGTTTATCTAACCTTCTAGCTTTATACACAAATCCAAAGTTTCCTGATTTGATCAAACCTTTCTTTATACACAATCCAAAGCTTCCTGATTTGATCAATCAGTGTCACAATGTTTATCCAAGCTTCCTTTATACACAAATCCAAAGCTTTCTGATTTGATCAATCAGTGACACAATACAGTTCATGAATAGTTACCAGAAACGCGGTATGCTACGAAACTCGATACGAGTATAGAAACGCGATTCATCACTTTTTAAATTACCAGATATGTAGGGATAGGGTTAGTCAATACGTCGCGAAAAGCCACTTCTTAAAAAATGTTGCTACATTATTGGGATAAAATGGTAGTTGATATTATATAATATTAAATTTCTAATAAATGTTGAACTTTTAGTGACTAGAGAAAAGAAAATGTTCAACTTTCAAGAACTATTATCCTCAATCCAATACTAAATAGTTCTAATTAGGTAATTTAGAGAATATTTTCTTATTTTCTCAATAAATAAGGATTCGCTACCTATGACGTGATTCTAAAACATGAATCGCCGCATTTGGAGATGCAAATGAATCATATTTCAATACGCATGAATGGGGATCTAGTTCGTAAGGGTCAAGAACCATAGGTAACTATGGTTCATGATAAGAAATTCTTAAGATCTTATCAACCTCTGATGGCACCATATGGGAGTCCTTTTCTCTAACCCTTTTGCGGAATATAAAAAAGTAAACAATCAATGCTGTAAATATCAAAGTCACAGCAAATCCTATGGATGCCACTATGATGACTAGATGATTTGTATTTTTCTTGCTCTGGATGATGCACTTGGTAACTTTAATTCAGGAATGCCTCCACAAAGTTTGCAATTTTCTAGTGCACTAATTCCGCTTTCATTTCCAAAAACTCCATCAATTGGTATCTCACCCTCAAGATCATTAAATGAAAAGTTAAGATATTGTAGATATTTATGGCTCTATAAATCTCTTGGTACCTGCCCCAATGTTTTGAAAATTGGACTGGACCGGTGGATTCGAGCCGGTTGGACTGAGAACCGGAAGAACCACCGGTCCGGTTCAACTATATATCCGATCTATCTAAAAAATCGGATAGAACCAATAAAAAATTGGGAACCGATAAGAAACCGGTTGAACCGTTTTGGTGATTTTTTAAATTTCAAAATAAAAAATAATTTAAATAAAGAGAAAAATTAAAAAATCATGAAATAAACTCTAAAATGGCTAAACATTTAACACATCAAAGTCTAAACTATTAAATTATTATTTTTTGATCTTTTTTATACTTATTTTTGTTCAAATTTCACTTTTCTTATTAGAAATTTAATTAGTATTTTTGGGTATTAGGACTATAATTTTCCAAAAATAGTGTTTCACTTCTATTTTAGATTTTATATAAATATATTTTAGGTCATTTTAAATTATATCACACTTTGGTAAAAAAAAAAACTAAATTAGTGAACCAGTCGGTTCAACCGGTGTGTATCGCTTGAACCGCGAACCGGACAGGCCACCGGTTCAATGCCCGATCCGGTTATTCAAAACATTGAAAAATATCAATTTGTCAAAAATGATATGGATCATGTCTCTTACACACAGTAGGAGTACAATGTTTGCTAATGTTGAGGATTGTAGTCTAAGTGGGAGAATGTTGGGTTTTGGACATTTACATGCGTATTAATTTGAATTATGTGCTATCATAACTGAAAGGCCCAATTAAAGTGATCTAATATGGTTTAAAGATAAGTGAGTTTAAGTCATCTAATTAGTATGAGTTTTTATGTATAGATACCCTAAAATCTTATTTCCTATTTTATGATGGGAAAAACTTGGGGAATAAGGAAAGTATGCTTATAAAGATGTTATGGTCCCCAAATTCTACGTATGTTACTTTTCTGACATCCTATCATCAGAAAAGTGAGAACCATATTCTCTAAAATATGTACATAGTAATTTGGAAGATTAATAACCATAATATTCAAGAATCAAATCCGTAAGTTCAAGAATCGCATAAATTCGTATGGATTCAAGTATGCTAATCTGCATCTAGTATTTAACTTATATTCTTGAATGATTGAATATGAAAGATTCGGGTTATGATCTCGTATAGTTGTCATAATATTAAAATTAATTTGGTATTCCAACCTGTGGTCTAATACACATCTATATGGAATCATTGAGGAAATCAATTTTTCAATTTGGTTTATGATTTGATTGTTTAAGGATCTAGTTTTTGAATTCGACTTGTGTGATTTAATTTATTATATTTAAGAACAATTGTGGTTATATTACGGATAAAGTTCTTAAATTCAATATTTTTTTTATATTTATTCGATTTAATTGTTGAATTCAAAATTTTGGTTTCAATTTTTTTTCCTTTTGGATTCGTTTGGTATTTGAATTCCAAAAAAAAAAACGTTATAGTGTGGTCATGATAGTTCATGACCTAAAGGAATTAAGGAATAAAGATTCCTTTAGAATCAATTTGCTATTAAAAACAAAACAAAAAAAAATTAAATTAAAGATCGACCATGAACTAGAAGTTCGTGGCTG
Source organism: Cinchona pubescens (assembly GCA_025175665.1). NCBI lineage: Eukaryota > Viridiplantae > Streptophyta > Magnoliopsida > Gentianales > Rubiaceae > Cinchona > Cinchona pubescens. Next base: position 2,289,736 of record JANKKI010000235.1, read on the forward strand.
AGGTGACCATAAGGGACAGTTCGTATACCAATTAGGTTATATGGTCATGAAAGTCAAGGTCGTGAACAATGTTCATGGCCAAATCGTGTAGTGCCAATTATTTTATTTTATTTTATTTTTTGGGAAAATAATTAAATTCAAATTCTGGTAAATTAAATAAGGATGTCTAATGTTTAAAAATTTATTGATTGACACAACTTGCTACTAAAATAGCTCATCTTGTATAGGTCAATTCATTTTTGAACATTAAGATGATTTTGTACATGTAATTCATGCGGATATTTATTGGCCCAAAGGAAGGTTAATATTTGGCCAAATTACATATACACCTATGGTAATAAATATGTGATAATTATTTGGTGTTCCATGTGAATAATAAGTCGATCCAAAGATAAACTTATTATTTGATAGGATTTATTGTCAATATTTGACTACTATACCAAGAGTACCATTTACAAGTTAATATTTCTATCTAAAAACTAAATATTAATGTTGTGTTAAGCATCTTATGAGGCTAGACACTACCATTATTTGAATTTATTATCATGTTATTCGAAACTTATGTAAATATGTTATTTTGTTCAATTTTCGGTTAATTCATATGCTTCTATGATATCTGCGAACATCAATTCAATCACTATATTGAATAGAACCAACTTTAAGGAATGGAAAGAGAACGTAATGATTGTTCATGCTTGCATGGATCTAAACCTTGTGCTAAGAATTGAACAACCTACTCTGCTTACATAATAGTTCCACAAAGGAAAAAAAGGGACTATGGGAAGTGGGATCATTCAAATCGCATGAGTCGTATGATCATGAAACATGCAATTTTGGAAACCTTCAAGGGCGATGTGTCTGAGAAGGCAACTGCCACGGAGTTCCTTAAGGAAATTGAAAAGCATTTTGTTAAAAACGATAAGGTTAAAACAAGTACGATTCTATTAAACTTGATTTCAATGAGGTATAAAGGAAAAATAAATATAAGAGAGTACATCCTTGAGATGTCTCATCTTACTTATTCAAAACTTAAGACACTAAAGTTATAGTTGTCTGAAGACTTCCTCATGCATTTGGTTTTGTTCTTTCTTCCTACACAATTTAGTTGGTTTAAGGTCAGTTATAAATGTCAAAAGGATAAATGGTCTCTAAATGAGTTTATTTCTCGTTGTGTGCAAGAAAAAAAAAGTTGAAGCAAGAAAAGATTGAAAGTGCTCACTTGATAAATACCTTTAAGGACAAAAGCAAGAAAATGAAAAAGGATAAAGAAATTACGGATGGTCTACTTAAGAAGAAACAGCAAAAGAAACGAACTGAGGAATTCAGTTATTACTTTTGTAAGAATCTTGGACACAGAAAAAGGACTGTAACAAATATCACGCTTGGCGTGCAAAGAAAGGTACGCTTCTCACTTTGGTTTGTTTTGAGATTAATTTAGTTTCAGAACCAAGACACACTTGGTGGACAGATTCTAGTTCTACAACTCACATAAATGTGTCTATGCAAGATTGCCTAAATTACCGAAAGCTGGCTGTCTCTTATACTGAATGATGTTGAAAGATTCATTTATGTGGCCGTTGATAAACCAGTTAAAGTTGAAACAATAGGGACTTTTAGATTATTAAAGATTGGTTATTATTTGGATTTGAAAGATACATATATAGTATCATTTTTTAGATAGAATTTGGTTTCTATTTCTATTTTGGACAAATCCCTTTTTTTTTTGTTCATCTGGAAATAGTCAGTTTAGTCTTTTCTGAATTCAAATATTGTTGCTATTGGTTCTTTGTCTTCTCATGATAACTTTTATTTACTCGATACTATTGCTTCATATAATGAACCTTGCATATAAATTCACGTGGTACTAAATGTAAATTAACCAATGAGAATTCTGTTTCACTATGACACAAGCGTTTAGGTCATATATCTAAACAAAGAATTGAAAGGTTTGTGTCAGATGGAATTCTTGATCCCCTTGATTTGTCAGACTTTCAAGTTTGCGTTGAATATATTAAGGGGAAACAAACGTACATAGAGGTATTAGATGCTAAAAAAATGATCTTCGAACGTTTTGGAAGTAATATATATAGATACATGTGGGCCATTCCCTGAAACTTCTTCGAATGGTAAACAATATTTTATTACAATCATCTATGATTTTTCTCATTACGGATACCTTTATCTAATTCATAAGAAGTTTCAGTCACTGGACATGTTCAAGACTTTTAAAGCAGAAGTCGAGAACCAACTTCGCAAAAGAATTAAAGCTGTCAGATCTAATATGGTGGTGAATACTATGACAGATATGATAGATTAGATAAACAATGCCTAGAATCTTTTGCTAAATTCCTATATGAATGTGGAATCGTCCCACAATACACCAAGTCGGGATTTCCTAGCATGAATGGCGTTGCTAAAAGACGAAATAGAACTTTAAAGAATATAGTAAGAAGTATGATTAGTCATACAACTTTATTGAAATCACTATAGGGAGAGGCATTAAAGACTGTAACTTATATCCTTAATAGAGTTCGAACTAAGGTTTCGACCAAAACTCCTTATGTTCCAAACTATAGATTGGTAAAAAGTCTAGTATAAAGCACTTACATATTTTGAATTGTCCAGCTAAAGCAAGGCCTTATAGGCCAAGTGAAAAGAAACTGAACTCAAAAACTATTAGTACCTATTCTGTTGGTTATTTTGAATGGTCTTGGGAGTACAAATTTTATGATCCCATATCCAAATCCTTTTTTTAGACGGGAAATGCCTAGTTTGTTGAGGATATTGAGTTTGGGAGGGAAAGATAAGGTTAGAGACTTTGTCTTTAAAGAGAAATTCATTACTCTTCCTATGATTGTTATTGACAATAATCAGATTTCTATTTCTGAAATTGTTCAAGGAGCAATACCAGTACCACAAGCCAATATTGAAAATCCTCCCCATAAAAAATAGCAGGCTATTCTAGAAGAACAAACTCAACAACTCAAGAGCAAATGCCATTAAAGAAATCCACTGGAGAAAGAAAAAGTACGGTTCTGGAAGATTTTATCGTATTTCTCCAAGAACATGATGATAAGCATTGGATTGGTGGAAAATGATCCAATCAACTTTCATCAAGCAAGTTCTAATTCTCAAAAATGGTTTGATACCATGGATGAGAAAATTAAATTCATGAAAGACAATGACGTTTGGAACTTGTTGCACTACCCAAAGGTGTGAAACTCATTGGTTGCAAAAGGATATTTAAAACCAAAAGGGATTCGAAGGGCGGTATGGAGATATATATGGCACGTCTTGTCACAAAGGGTTTTATTCAAAAGGAAGGTATTGATTATAAAGAGACTTTGTCTCCGATATCATCGAAAGACTTTTTCAGAATAATGGTGGCTTTAGTAGCACATTATGACCTTGAGTTACATTAGATGGTTATAAAGATTGCCTTTCTCAATGGTGACATTAATGAGACTATTTATATGGTACAACTAGAAAACTTTGTTCCAAAGATACAAAGAATATGGTTTGTAAATTAAAGAAATCCATCTGTGGGCTTAAGTATGCTTCTCATCAATGGTATCACTAAATTTCATCAAATTATTATCTCGTTTGGTTTTGAAATGAATTTGATTGATGATTATATATACCACAGGTTTAGTGGTAGTAAGCACATTTTTTTAGTTTTATATGCCGATGACATTTTTACTTGCCAATAACAATGTAGGCTTATTGGACTAAACCAAGAGATTTCTATCAAAAAATTTGAGATTAAAGATCTTGGGAATGCCTCTTTTGTATTAGGGATTCAAATACATCGAGATCGCTCTCAGGGTATTCTTGGATTATCGCAAAAGAACTATATCGAGAAGACACTTAAGAGATTTGGCATGTAGGATAGAAAATCAAGAAATACCCCTGTTGGTAAGGGAGACAACTTCTGTCTCGTTTAGTGCCCTAAGAATGATTTTGAAAGTAAAGAAATGCAAAAGATTCCCTATGGTTTAGCAATAGGACGTCTTATGTATACTCAAGTTTGTACGCGTTCAAATATTGTGTACATTGTTAGGATGTTCGACAGATATTTAAGCTATCAACAAGAATGGATAATTGGAAAGCAGCCAGACTGGTAATTTACTTCAGTTATTTGGTATCTTCAGATAACTATTACATGTTCACATATAGGAGATTAGATAAGGTAGAAATCATTCGGAATCCTGACTCCGATTTTGTTAGATGTCTAGATAGTTATAGATCTACTTCAAGCTATATTTATCTTCTTGTTATCTTATGGAAGAGTATTAAATGAACACTCATAGCTCTTTCCATCATGACATCTAAATTTATAGCATGTTATGATGCATCCAATTATGGAATATAGTTGTTATACATTTTGTCACATAGTAGTGAATTATTGATGGTGTTGAAAGACCGCTTAAGTTATTTTGTGACAATAAATCAACAGTATTATATTTTGATAACAATAGGAGCTTAACAAAGTCTAAGCATATAGACATCAAGTTTTTAGTTGTTAAAGAAAGAGTTAAGAGTGGTCAGGTGCTTATAGAGCATATTAGCGCGAACTCCATGATTGTGGATCTGCATTCTTATTGAAGATTTACCACCTAAGGTCTTTCATGAGCACACTACTCATATAGGTGTTATGTTTTTTGAGAATATTCAGGATTGGTTGGAGTTTATATTTGGTTTATATGCTTTAAGACACATCTTATGATTACAGATATTTTCTGCAGAAATAAGAAATTCAGTTTTAGGAATAAAATTAGACCAGTTAGAAATAGGCATGTTTAAGATCACACTACATGATCTATGTCATTTGGTTGTCTTGATAAACGTGAACAAGAATAGGTTTAGTTACAATTAATGCAACGAATAATCTTTATCCTATATTGACATAATTAATGGACGATATTGTTCGGGGATGACTTTGGTCTTGATTGTAAAAGGTTTTGAACTCATAAGGTTTTATACAATGAAAATATGTATGTAGTCCAAGTGAAAGAATGTTGAGTTTTGGACATATCATATGTATTAATTTGTATTATGTGCTATCATAATTGAAATGCATAATTAAAGTGATCTAATATGATTTAAGAGATAAGTGGGCCTAAGTCATCAATTAATATAGGCTTTTATGTGTAGATATATTAAAGTCTTATTTCCTGTTTTATGATGGGCAAAATTTACGGAATAAGAAAAAAGTATGTTTTTAAATAGGTTATTGTCCTCAAATTCTACGTATGTTACTTTTCCTGATGTTCCATTATCAAAAAAGCGAGAATCATATTCTCTAAAATACATGCATAGTAATTTGAAAGATTAATAATCACAATATTCAAGAATCAAATCCATAAGGTCAAGAATCACATCCAAGTATTCAAGAATGACATAAATTCTTATGGATTCATGTACGGTTCCGCATCTAATATTTAACTTATATTCTTGATGATTAAACATGAAAGATCCGGGTTATGATAACGTTGGTTATCATGATATTAAAGTTAATTTGTATCCCAACAAGGATGACCAAATTTTGCCAAGATGTGGAACTTTTAAATGCCATTTTTTTGTGAAGAAAAACACTTGTGAAGAATTTGCAATGTTTGTGATTATTCAACGAAGAAGGGTTAAATATAGTAATCCTCCTTAAGGTTTAGGTTGTTTTACACTAAATCTCCTAACGTTATTTTTTTCTCACTTTACCCCTTTGACTGACAATCAAATTTAAGTCCGCCGTTAGCTTTTTCAAAAACATAAATTTACTCGTAAAGCTTAATTGCATTAAGCTCCCTTAATGTTTAATTGAGATTTTACTTTACCCCTCATATAAGTTTTATATCATTTAATACATTAGGATAAAAATATAATTCAACAATATTGTCAATATTGTTAAAAACATAAATACACTCCAAGTTAATTAATATTCTAATTCTTGAATTATGCTGTCTTCAATATTTAAAATTTAAAAATAAAGCGAAATTATTAATTTTAAAATTTTTGATGAATTATTAAAGGTATTTTATCTAAATTATTTTAATTTAAGTTTTTGTTTTTATGTACAGAGTTACTTCGTGTAATTTACGTAATAGTTGAATTACATTAACAAAAAAAACAAAAAAAAAATAAGAAGAATTTTTTTTAAAATAAATATAAAGAAAAGCAAAAAGAAAATTGACTGATATAACTTTAATAGATAATTACGTGTCTCGTGTATTTAAAAATTTATTTTTACATGAAAATAAAATATAATGAAAAGACCGAAAAATATCGAAAGTGTTAGGAAGTTTTTGTATTTAAATTTTTTTCACTATTATTTATAAAGAGCTACAAGTATTGGTAGGCACTATTATATTTTTAGTTGTTTTGACAATATTTGTCTATTGATTAATGGATAAAGTAGGTTAATTCACACAAAACTAGAATTAGGGATTAAAATGACAAATATAATAAACTTTAAGGGGTTAATTTTATATTTTCTTGTAGTGTATAGGAGCAAAAATGTCTTTTTTGATAGTCAAATTACTAATGTGTACTAACGAAAGGGGCAAAGTGAGAAAAAAATAACGTTAGGAAGTTTAGTGCAAAACATCTCAAATCTTAAAGGGTTTACTGTATTTAACATTCCGATGAAGAATAGTGTACAATTTTGGTGGTTATTGATACATATATACTACTTCTTTATATAGTAGTAGAGCCAAAATAATTTCTTGACTAACTTGACTTGAAATTAGTAATAACTATAAAATTCACTTAAGCAATTCAATGGGGGTATGAAAAAGAGCAATCAACAATAAATTGATTCACCTGATTGAAATTTGAAAAGTATTCAAATCTATGCCATGCATCTTAAAAGCTTGTAAAAGGAGTGATGTATCGAAGTTAACATGCAGTAATCTTTAGAAAAAAAATGAGAGAGTTACAGTATGTAATACTCCCTGTGTTTATTTTTAATTGTCATTTAAGATTTTGGTATAGAAATTAAAATTTTTATTAAATAATCTAAATTTTAGACAAAATAAATCCTATACGACTAAATTGCTATTTTGACTAGTAATAAATTAAAAAAAATCTCAACATTAATTACAAATTGATAATTAATAGAGTTAGAATAAGATAAAGGCAATGTTGGTTGATTAAAAAAATAATTAATACTTTATTGGATATCTAAAGTGACACTTAAAATAGAACAAAATTTTTTTGCTAAAGTGACACTTATAATGGGACGGAGGTAGTATCTCTTCTTCTTTTTTAGAAACGATAACAGTCTAATTTACTCCTATCTAACTATATCTACTACAAAGGGAAAGGGGAAGGCCTAACGGTGTTAAGGAATAAGAGACTTAACCTCTATTCTTAAAAATGCAAGGGAATTCAAAATACCGACCTTGCTCCCAAACACAATATTTGATGGCCAACTCACCTAATATTAGTTATGGAGGTAGTATCTCGACAAGCCATCATTTCGTCACCTCTTCTTCTTAACTTTTAAGCACAATCACCTCCTATAATTTAAAGGAAAATACTTAAGTGGATTTAGTTTATGGTCTCACTTATAAACCATGTGATCGAGATTAAACTATATGAAATCTTGCTTGGATCAACTAATATTTTTTATTTCATAAAATTTAATCTACTACAAAGTCAACTTACAAATAAAGCTATAAATCATGTCTATCTAAATATTTTTCTAAGTTAAATACTATGCAATATACTAAAAGCGGGGAAACGCCATTTTTAGTCACTAATTTTTTTTTTTTTTAAACTAAAATACAATGTGTCCTTGAACTTTAATTTGTGTCTTTTAAGTCTCCAAACTTATTTTAAAGCTAAATCGGTCCGTATGTGGTGGCTAAATCCTAAAGTTAAATATTGGTTATTGGAGCAAGGTGCAATTAAAGCAGATAATTAAGTTTGTGATACTCTATCTATTCTACGATTTTTGTTAGATATAGGATAAAAGATTTTTACACAATATACTTTTGTTCGATTGTCAAAGTGAGGGATATACGTTCGTGAGGTGAGCATATATAAATTAATCACTTATATGATTATGACTGCAAGAAGTGATTCCAAATTATATTTTTACTGTATAACACTTGCTTATGTGTTTAATTTAATTACACCGAATAGCATTTGTAGAGTCTATATATATGTATATATATTTTTAATAAAATGACGTATTATATATTATTATTTATATTATATATCAAAATTTATTATGTATTCGATAACTTTATCTGAACAACAACCTTTTTAAAAAATTATACGTCTCGTGACTATGAAAATAGACTGACTAGTGGATTCATGACAAATATATGGTGACCACTAGAAACTTTTCTGCACCAATGACAGGGATGTCGTTGATAACTTGGTCATGAGCAATGACTTAGATATTTAAATTTACAAACCTCTATACTCAAAGATGACTCAGGAGCCAGGCTGAGGGCCATATTGTTGTTGACTGACTTTTCTGCATGCGACTCTACAAGGTCCAAGGATTCTAAGTGCCTACTTAATATTTGGACAGTTACATCCAATAATTCCTAGACGATCAGAGTCGAGAGATGTGTGTTCTCTTTTCTTGACCCAAAAAGAAGAAAAGTATACTTCTCTTGAATAAATTCTTTCTTTTAATCGCCATCTTCTAACAAACTTGTCATATATTTCTATAGGTTCAATTCAATGTTTTTGTTATTGGATTTGTTTAATGAAATGCTTATATGAGCTTTAATAACTCTTAATGATACAGAACTTAGTCATCTAATAGGATAAATTTGTGTGTCATGTAATTAAATAGTATAGTTATGTAATCTATCTCTCATGATAGAGTTGATCAGATATATATCCATACTGATCAGTCGATTAATGAGATCCAACCAAATAATCTAATCTGCAAGGTCTGACCGATCTGCTAAATCGGTTAGCAATTAATAATTATGATTGTTATCCGTAAATAAAGTACTACTCCTTTCTTGTGCCCAAGTCAATGAATAATATATACAACTATACCTTATATCTCTCAACCTTCTCTCTAACAAAACTATCTTGATTCATCAACTCTCAATCTTTCATCATTACTACTTTAATAATTGATCAACAAATTACTGTAATTTCGCAGCACATTTTTATAACTAGGAATTGGGTAGCCTTGCACATGACATCTGATAGATGTGATTTGGAGAATATTCGCTGTGCATTGACAAATGACTTTTTTTTTTTCAAAAAAAAAATATTTCAATAGTTTAAAAAGTATCATACATTAAAAATATAATATACATAGAAAATAAAAAAGGAGAGAAATTTTCTCTTGTTCAGTCCATTGTTTAGTGGCTACCATATTAAAACGTTAGAGTTAATTTTTTTTGTCAAATCAATAACATCTTAACCTAACATATTTTATAAGAAGATATCTAATTAGGCACTATTAAGGGACTAGAGGGAGAAAGAACACTCCAAATCAGGCAAGGGAACATTAGCACTGTGCTTAAATCTAACTTTTTGAACTTTGAACCACTAACAATCACCTGTGGAATAATATATTATATGAGGCATGTCTTGACCAATTCCACTCTTGGTGTTGGTTAAATTAAAGTAAATGATTGTTCTTAAACCTTCCAAATTTTAATCTAACTAAATTAAAAATGAAAGCTTTAATTTATGTCTTTCTACTATCACCTTTTTGTATATGATATGACTTAGAATGGAAAGACATACCCAACTTACTTTTCATTTTTTGTTTTTGTTTAGTATGACACATCCAAATTTGAAAAGGTTATTCTATCAGTTAATGGTCATTATAACTAAATCTTGAAAACCTCATTTCTCAAAAAAAATTGAGAAAATTTCATTCCAACTCTAACTTAGAAAGAGAAAATTATGTACTGTCTACTTTATCCTGTCTCTTATTTGAGCTTTGAATCCGAGTATAGTATCTACAATTAAACATCATTACATGTAAAATAAATAATTAACTAATTGATTAAGACACAAACCATATGTGGTCAATTATTATTATTATTATTATTATTTTGCATTACTATCTCATTGTAATGAATATTAATTTTTTTAAATAAATATAGTATTATAAAATTAGCTAAATTGTACTATTTAATATGTATTTGAATGCAAAAAAATACTATACACTTTTTTAAAATTTGTATTCTCAATCTAAAATATTTATCGAGTTTCTCACACTTTTAGAAATGTTAATAACATGAATTACACAACAAAATAAAAATTTATTATTTTTCTAAAAATATTTGGAGTATATAAGATAAATTAATATAAAATCTTTTCTATTCTGATATATAAAAATCATTATACTAAGTAATAAAAAAAAAATACTCATTCAATTATATCTTTAGTCACCAAACATATATAATGAGAATGAGTGTTTTTTGCCTATTTTGAATTGAAACATATTTTACTTGGAATTATCTTTCCATTTTAGGACAGATGTAGGAATTAAAAATTCAATAACACACGTAGCCTCTGAAATATACATATTAAATATTTGAAACAAAAAAATTCAAAAACATCGACCCATAATACATTTATGTATAGTATCAGGTTAATGTATTCGGTAAAGAATTTCATGAAATTCTTATGTAAATCAGATTCATAGTAGGTATCATGGATCTTTTGGTTCACATTCATCTAAGTGATATGGATAAATATAGATTAAGAGATCTATGATACCTACTATAGATCCGATTCATCTAAAAATTTCTCAAAAATTTCTATACTAAAAAAATTGCTTAATTTTCATTGTAATTGGATTTTGTGATTCTTTTTTTACTAATGCACTCCCCGATTACTAATTACAGTTTAATTTCTTTTGTTTGATTAGTTTAGATAGCCTATTTAATAGTTTATTTTTTTCTTTTTTAGTTCATAAGCCTGGATCTTCAAATGGGTTGATTTTCTTCCCAAACTCTTTTCCGTTTCTTTTTCTTTTTAATTGGAAAATAAGTTTGCAGCATCAAATTTTAGGACCTTATCCGTTAAATATTTGTGTTCTGTAGAGTTTAGAAGGAGTGTAGATTCCGTTTCTTTTTCCTGATTAAGAAAAGGCTACTCACGCATATTTTTACTGTTAAGAAAAGTTGAATTTTGAATCTTTTGAAGGTCTAATCATTTTGTATACCATTTGAGCCAACCTCAATTAGCATACATGAGTCATTTTTGATTATATATCATTCTTAGTGTGATATTGTTCTATTTACATGCTTTTCAATAGTAGAAATGTTCTCCAGTTTAACAACAATTGTAAGAAAAGAATGAAATGGAAAGATCAATCAAAAGTTGGAAAAAAAAAAAAAAAAACTGTTCACGAAATACAAGTACATACCTGTCAAATATCAAGATCTATACCTACTATGTTTATTTCATTTTGGGACCAACAAAGACATCCTTTAGGAGAAGTAATTTTCCTACTATGTCACTCATAGGCATCCGATCATTTGCCGATTTTGCAGAACATTTGATCCCAATTCTCAAAATTGAAGTAAGAAATTCGATCTTTTTCTCATCATCAATGTTTAGTTCGTCTTGTGCAACAATTTCTCCATTTCCATATTCTCTTGGAAGAAGAAGCAATGCATCAACAATCATAGAAACTTGTTCAGGCAAAGCTCTTTTAACATAATCGTGCAGATCCAATCCATCCTTGAACATTTCATCCGTTGGCCTCCTTGTAGTGAACATCGCTCAAGCAACAGAATCCCGTATGCATAGATGTCCCCCTGGGTCGATACCTTAAGACCCATTCCGTACTCTAAAAATAATTCGACCCATTAGAATACAAATTTTATGGTTCTTAAAATTTAAAAAAAAAAAAAAAAAATCCAAAATTCCTTTCTTAAATTAGCCTTTCTCATCCATTAACGAATTAATCGTTGTTCTTTTTTATATTCAGAAAATATGTAAACCTTGATATTATATCTTCGGTTGATATTATGGCATTAAACGCCAGAAAATTGTTACCTGGAGCCGTATACCCAATGGACCCTTTCAACGCAATGGCACTGCTACTAGTTGCATGTTGAGAAGCATTGTTAGGAAGAAGCCTTGCTAATCCAAAATCACCCACATGAGCTATAAGGTCATCGTCAAGAAGAATGTTACTCGGTTTGAGATCACAATGAACAATAGCCACCTCGTTGTAGTTGTGAAGATAATCCAGCGCTGAAGCCACATCGATTGCAATATTAAGCCTATCTGAAGAAGGTTTAGCTTTCTTGATCTAGTTGGTTCTGCTAACTCTGGATGCAACCAGATGTCAAGATTTCCATTTTGCATAAATTCATAGACGAGAGCCTTAAAATCATGACCTTTGGGATCTACGCTGGAGCAATAAGTCAAGAGGGGAACTAGATTTCTGTGGCGAATGTTTCTCAATGTTCTGCACTCAGCCTGAAAGCTTTTGGAAGCCCCACTCTTTTGAAGGTCGAGAACTTTTACCGCTACAAGTCTGTCCCCGTGTTGATCTAGCTTCCCTTTGTACACAAATCCAAAGGTTCCTGATCCAATTAAGTTCGTTGAAAAAAATCCTTCCGTAGCACGATAGAGATCATGGTAAGAAACTCTTAACATCTTCTCAACCAGCCATGACGGCATCAGACAGGACTCCTTTTTAGTTTTGTTCCTCTTTTGATATACAAAATGAAACAACAGGTGACAGAAATTAGAAACACCAAGAGAACCATGGGCATTGCTATGACTGTGATAAGATGCTTTCCTTTCTTCTTTTTTTTGACAAGACAAGATGGTAATTTCAATTCAGGAATGCCTCCACAGAGTTTAATGTTTCCCACCAATCTTATTTGGCTTGCATTTCCAAAAACTCCATCAGTTGGTATTTTGCCTTCAAGGTCGTTATAAGAAAGTTCTAGATATTCCAGAAAAGCTAACTTGTTTATGCCTCTTGGTATTTGCCCAGTGAATTTGTTATGAGAAAGGTCCAAATATAGGATGCCCCTCAAAGAAGCCAAAGTTGGTGGAATTGTTCCATTGAAAAGGTTGTTATGCATGTCAATGTGCTCCAAGCTTGAACAATCACCTAGTGTAGGAGGAATTTCTCATCCGGAAAATATGTTGTTGGAAATCCTAGATGTTGAATGTTTGCCAATTTTCCAAATTCAAGAGAACTGTCTCTTATACCACTCTAATGTATTATGTGATAGATCTAGAAATAGTGGTGATACGTATGAGCCGAAGATCTGAGGTGATATCACTCCACTGAAGTTGTTTTGGGAAACAGACAACGTTTGTAAATTTTGACAGTTTCCAAGGCTACGGCTAATATTACCTTGGAAGTTATTGTTGGATAATTTGAGAGCATATAGATTAGTAATGTTGCAAATGGTAGATGGTACCTGTCCTGAAAATATATTGCTCTCAAGAGCCAATACCTCCAACTTCTGAAGTTTTCCAAAATCACTTGGTATCGAACCTGTAAATAAGTTCTCTGAAAAGGATACAATGTACAAATTAACAAGATTTTCAAATCCCATTGGGATGGTTCCTGATATCCTGTTCCATGATATTGTATAAATGTGTCAACCAATACGACAGATTGCCTAGCATGTTCGGCAATTCGCCACCAAAATTATTTAGACTTAAAGAGAGCTTCTGTAAATTGCTGCAGTTTGTCAAAGGTACAAGAAAATCCAAGTCCTTAGTTGAATTGCCACCTAAGAGATTCCCTTGAAGACTCAGGAATTGAAGATTCAGCAAATGTCCTAGATCATATGGAACTCGTCCTTCAAGCTTATTATCACCGAAGTCAATTACTTTAAGGTTAGAACAGTTGGTCACTGAAACAGGAATCTTTCCATAGATGCGATTTCTGCCAATACCGATTATTTGAAGATTCGGCAGCTTGAGGCCTAGGTTGGTTGGAAGGGTTCCAGAAAGAAAATTTTCTGGTGCAGTAAAGAAAGAGAGTGTAGATATATTGTACATGGATGAAGGGATTTGACCGGTTAGCTTATTTGATCCCACTGCTAAGAAAATTAAGCTGGTTAAGAAGCTTATCTCCTCTGGAAGATTCCCCTCCAAATTATTAAAGGTGAAGGATAATGCGTTGATTAAGGATAGGTTGCCAAATGTAGAGGGAATTTCTCCTGTCAGATTATTTGCAGCAACATAAAGTATCTCCAGCTTCTTTAAAGAACCTAATTCGTTTGGAATTTTTCCTTCTAATTTGTTCCAGTTCAGGCTTATGACTCTTAGCTTTTGAACATTGACTCACATTAACTGGTATTTCTCCAGTCAGGGTGTTATCTGACAGGTTAAGGAATCTTAACCGGAACAGCCGACTGACCTCTTGAGGAATCCCTCCGTGGAATTGATTTTCCTCGAGATGGATAAACTTCAAGAAGCTAAGATTTCCTATACGAGGAGATATGCTTCCAGACAAGCTCGCCCCTGGCAAATTTAAGGCTATCACACTTTGGTGTCGAGCATCACATCTGATTCCTTGCCATTGGCAATGATGATGTGAATAGTTCCATGAGTTCAGAATTCCCTTTGGATCACTAGATATCTGATTTTTGAATTCAAGCAAAGCAATTCGATCAGTCTCATTCCCATCGAATAGATGTGTTGAAACATTTTGTGGCAAATTCATGACAACAAAGACAAGAAGCAAAATGTTTGCCGATGATGACGAAAAACCCCAAAAAGTGGGATTTGGAATCTTCATTCTTTTGAAGGCAATGAGGAAGTAATTTGCAGCATATGAACTGATTAATTTAGTTTGGGATATAATATGCTTCTATGGACAATGGTGTTGTGATAAATTCATCAATAGTACTGTATATAGCCAAGAAATTGGACAGCCAATATGCAATATAACGCGGTTGACTTGATTCTCCGTCTCCGGTCACTTTGCTTTATGAGTTGAAAGATTTTTTTGACGAACATTTACTAACTCGTGTCATAATCACTTGAAATGTATAATACTGTTGTTACCATAAACGCTATGCATGGGATTCGGTGAGGTGGTATCCCAATTTTTTAAATTAGTACAGGATATATTTAAAAATATTAATTATTTAATTTTTATTGTTATTTATTATAATAAAAGTATTAATATATTTTTTCTTTTAAATATATATATTTTTATCTATCTAAATTACCCACAAATAGATGAGAAGAAAATCTCTAGAAACACCTGCCTAAACCTTTCCAGGTAACCAATCAGTCCTATAATAATAATGTTGGCGACGCACCTTTCCACCATACTATTTAACCCTCTTCCGACAGTTAGCACACCTGCCTTTTTCGCAGAGATTTAGCAATTCTCAAAATCTTTTACCTTAGTTGGTTGTTTAGTATATAGTGCTGAATAAGTGATTCTAAAAATTTACAGCATAATTTTTACTATTAATTGACTTAGTCGAAGTTTGTTTTTGTCTTTCCTTAAATTTCTGAATTCTTGTTGAAAGTGCATTGGTTCAGTGCCACATATTTCTACTTATTTATTGTGATTCAGTTGACATGTAAAGCCTATTTTAAGGCAACTTTGGCGATGAATGAAATGCATTGAGTAGTAATAAAATTCCAGTTTATTTATGCCCACCATCTGTTTGATTATATTCCTCTTACAAATAACCTCTTGCTTGTTCATTGTTTTAGCCTCTGTTTTGCAGTGGCTGAGAGTTCTTAGAGTGTGTTTGAGGTCTTTCTCTAACATTTGTGGTATCAAGAGCAGGTTTAGATTCAAGAGGCATAGCGAGGTTCAACTGCTCTAGTGTTGAGATTGAAACACCATGGCTGCAAATGGGAATTAATCAAATATTGCACAACCTGCCATCCTTATTTTTAAAGGAGAGAGTTACGAGTTTTGGAGCATCAAAATGAAGACTCTAATTAAGTCTCAAGACCTATAGGACTTGGTAGAGAATGGATTTGTTGATCTAGATGAAGAGAATCGATTGAAGGAAAATAGAAAGGACTCAAAGGCATTGTTCTTCATCCAACAAGCAGTCTATGAGACTGTTTTCTCAAGAATTGTAGCGGCTACCATTTCAAAGAAAGCATGAACAGTTTTGCAAACTGAGTTTCAAGGCTCGTCAAAGGTAATAGCCGTAAAACTCCAAACTCTTCGACATTAGTTTAAAACTTTAATCATGAAGGGCATAGAATCGATGCAATATTTTTTGTCTAGAGCGGTGGCAATTATCAGCCAAATGAGGTGATACGGAGACCAAATAACTGACCAAAGTATTGTTGCAAAAATTTTGAGGAGTTCTCTTAACTTCCAAGTTTGATCATGCTATAGCTGCAATTGGGGAGTCCGACCGGTTTTTTTACAAGCTCGTGAGGCAAGGATAAACAGTTCAGCTCTAAACATGAAGAAAAAGCATTTCAAGTGAAGGGAGAGGCATCCAATTCAAGAGAATATGATAAGGCAACAGCAGGAAGAGGACATGGCAGAGGTACATTCCGTGGAAAAGGCCGTGGTCGAGATAGAAGCAGAGGTTTTGAACAAAGGCATTCAACCAGTGAGCAAGAAAACAACAAGAGTGGCATCTAATGTCACAATTGCAAAAAGTTCAGCCATGTAAAAGCATGTTACCGGTACATGGAGAAGCAAGTGAACTATGCAGAGACAACTGATGAAGAAAGTAAGTTATTCATAGCCCATTGTGACACTAATAAGGTGACAAATGATGTGTGGTTTGTAGATAGTGGCTGCTCCAATCATATGTCAGGCATGAAGGTGATCTTCAAAGAACTTGATAAGAGACAAAAGAAATGAAAGTCAAGCTTGGTGATAACAAAGACATTTAAGTTGAAGGAAAAGGCATGGTAGCAATCAAAACCAGCTATGGTAAAGTAAAACTTCTGCATGATGTTCAATTTGTTCCTAGTTTGACACATAATTTGTCGAGTCTTGGGCAATTAATGGCTAGTGGATACTGAGTTTTGTTTCATGATGGAGCATATGTTATTAAAGATAACAAAGCAGGCCAAATGATCTAAATGTTCACTTGACCAAAAATAAAATCTTATACACATGAAATTCTGTATGTGAAAATTTTCCTTGGCTGTTCAAGAACAAACACATCTGCAGATGTGGCACTTCAGGTATGGGCATCTTACATTTCAAGGGGCTGAATATGTTAGAGAAAGACCTATGGTTCTTGCATTGCCAAAAGTTGATTACAGTGACTGTCTCGATCCATATCTTATCCAAACATAGGATGATTTAAAGACAGCAAACTAGATGTCCAATATTGGCCCAGATTTGAGAAATTGATGATTATTTCAGAAACATGAGATTGGGTTACCCACAACTCAAGCCTGAAAGACAAATCATCAAACTTTTGAGAATTTCTCAAATTCAAATCTTTGATTTGTATCTGAAGTCTTTTGTGCATAAAAGATCTCCGTACAGACAGAAGTGGTGAGTTCTTATCTAATGAATTTAACCACTTTTGTGAAGAAAATGGAATTCGCAGGGGACTAACGACACCTTACACAACAGCGCAAAATGAGGTAACTGAGCACAAGAACCATACTGTTGTTAAGATGGCAAGAAGTTTACTAAATGGCAAGGGACTTCCAAATCAGTATTGGATAGAAGCAATTACTACTTCTGTATATTTTCTGAATATTTCTCCAACAAAGGCTATAATAAATCAAACGCCATATGAAGCTTGGAGAGGGACAAAACCTTACCAGAAAGTCACTTAAAAATTTTTGGGTGTATTGTTTATGCTTTGGTTAGTGCTCAAATCATCAAAAACTAGATAGAATTAATAAAACAGGCATTTTCATCAATTATTGTCCTTAATCCAAAGCATATAGGTTATATAACCCTCTTGGTGGCAAAATGATTGTTAGCAAAAATGTCATATTCAATGAAGAAGCCTGCTGGAATTGGAGTGTGTAGTAATGGAACTCAATTTGAAGCTTCATTGGGTGAAGTAGCAGATCCTACACCAGTAGACTCAACAAATTCTTCTTCCTCAACTTCAAATAATAGCAGTCCAACAAGTTCACCCAATTCAAGCTCAAGAGATAGTAGCTCATCTTCCTCAAATGAGTCATCCGATGAGGCACTTCAAGGAAATTTAGATCTTTAAAAGAGATCTATGAATCTTGTTCATTTTTTTTATTTGTTTCAGATCCTTCAACTTACGAAGAAGTAGCAAAAATGAAGGAGTGGCAAAATGCAATGAAGGAAAGAACTCATGGCAATACAAAGAAATGAAACTTGGGAGTTGACAGATTTGCCTGAAGGAAAAAATATTATTGGCTTCAGGTGGACATTCAAAACAAAGTATCATGCCGATGGAAGTGTACAGAAGCACAAGGCTCGACTTGTAGAAAAGTGATATTCACAACAGCAAAGTATCGACTTTGAAGAGGCATTTTCTCCCCTTGCTCGGTTTGAAACGGTTAGAACAATTTTAGCCTTGGCTACTCAATTGCAATTGCCTACATATCAACTCGATATTAAGTCAACATTCTTGAATGGTGAATTCGAAGAGGAGGTCTATGTTGCTCAACCCAAAGGTTTTGTGATCAATGATGAAGAAGAAAAAGTATACAAGCTAAGAAAGGCACTTTATGGGTTAAAGCAAGCGCCATGTGTATGATACAGTAAGATCAATTCATATTTTCTGCAAAATGGGTTTGAAAGAAGTGAAAATGAGTCTACCCTTTACTTAAAAAAGCAAGGTAATCAATGATTTACTTTTAGTTTGCCTATATATTGATGACATAATTTACATGGGCTCATCTCACTCTATTGGAGATGAATTCAAATCTAGTATGATGAGTAGATTTGAGATGACAATTTGGATTTGCTAAATTATTTACATGGGCTAGAGGTGAAGCAAGGAAAGATGGAGTATTTGTGCCCCAAAAGAAATATGCAACAGAATTACTCAAACAGTTTGGTATGGTGAATTGCAAGATTGCCAGTACACCCATGAATGTGAATGAAAAATTGCAGCTTGCAAATGGTACTATGCAAGCTCATACAAGGAATTTCAGAAGTCTAGTTGAAGGTTTGATTTATTTGGCTCATAATCTACTCGGGTTGATATATCATTCTCTAGACAATTGTTGTTTCTGCTCAAATAATCTGAACAGACTATTTGGCTATACAGCGCAATTGGGTAGGCTCATTGAATGATAGGGAAAGTACTTTAGGCAATGTTCTCAGTCTTGGATCAGGTGTAATTACATTCTGTTCGACAAAACAAGTTACAGCGGCTTTGTCGTCTTCAAAAGTAGAATATGCTGCAACTACTTCTTCAGCTTGTCAATGCATATGGCTTAGAAGAATTCTTGTTGATCTTCATTAAGAACAAGAGAAAGCAACTGAAATTTTTTGAGACAATAAATCCACATTGCAATGACCAAAGTTCTTGCATTTCATGGAAGAACAAACCACATAGACATTCGCTTCCATTTTATTGATGAACAGCTTGCAATTGGATAGATTACATTGAAGTTTTGTTGCACGGATGAACAATTGGCAGATATATTCACAAAAACAGTTCCATGTCAGAAGCATATCTACTTCAGATCATTGCTTGGTGTGTGCAATTTTGAATCAAGGGAGAGTGTTGAATAAGTGATTCTAAAAGATTTGTAGCAGCATTTTTACTTTTTTTTTTATGATAAGTGAAGATCCACTATTGATTACTATTAATTGACTTAGTCCAACTTTGTTTTTGTCTTTTCTTGAGTTTCTAAATTCTTGTCGAAAGCACATTGGTGTAGTGCCGAATATTTCTATTTATTTATTGTGATTCTGTTGCCATTGTAAAGCCTATTTAAAGGCATCTTTGGTTATTAATAAAGTACTTTGAGTAGTAATAAACTTTCAACTTGCCCACCAAGCGTTAGATTGTATTCTTCTTACAAATATTCTCTTATTTGTTCATTGTTTCAGTCTCTGTTTTGCAGTAGTTGAGAGTTCTTTGTGTTTGAGGTCTTTCTCTAACATATAGTAGTGGGTTATCCAAAATTTTCTAAATAATATTATGTAACGCCTAGGTCATAACTATTGCCATGGTCATAAAATTTGCTGGCGGAGGGTTGGTCTGCTGAGCCTCTCACTCAACCTGTCTGTGAGCAACTCTATGGTGCATCACCGAATAGCCACCAATAGGAACATGCATATCTGGGCCACTTCCAAAATCATCCTTGTGGACATTATATGGATCCTCAACCTTGTCTTGATCCACCATTATCTCTTGTTCCGCTCAACTCATTTTGCGTTATGAACTCATTGAAATCCTAATGACTCCTACTTAATTATGAGCTTGGTACTACTTTGTAGTATTCTTTTTTTTAATTTCTAGAGTTTAAAATAAGATTGATTATTTGAGTTCAATTGAGAATCTGACAGTGAATTTTACTCCTAACTTATAAGAATAGTATGGATTTCACCTATTGGTGAAAGGGAATCTATATTTTGTAGCTTTGTGTTTCTATTTTATATGGTTTCTTATATTTTTTTTCATGACTTGGTGTGGTTTAACTTTCTTGAGACTAGCAAAAATTTTGGTTGGGTTTGATAACACATCTAAATGTTATAAGCTTGCATTGCAACTATATTTTCTAGCCAGTTTTTGAGTTTTTGCAGGACATTTAATTTTTGTATTTTCGTGTACGTTTTCTTTTAACTTGTTTACGAGTTTTAAACATATTCTATTGTTAGTATTTAAGTTTAATCATCAATGTAGCTTTGGAGGTGATTCAGAGCGAAAACAGCATGCGAAAGTGATGAAAAAGTGAAGGCTAACGAATATGAAACTGGAGACATGGTTGGCCTCGACAGTGCCAAAAAAACATCGAAAGGTACTTTTGAGGATGGGTGAGCACCGGCAAGTTTTATCGAGATTTTTGGGCGTTTTCTTACCGCCTCCGTCCTAAAATTTTGTCCTTTTTCAGGAATCTAACTTATTAGTAATAGTATGTTGATAGTGATAGTTGTTTAAATCTTTCCCATTTACCCTCCAAAATTTAAATTTTGAATGATATAGAATTTGTCTTCACAAAAAGACAAAGGATAAAAGTAAAAAAGGTGTAATAATTATAGTTTGATCTTTTGAATATGACAAACATATTAGAAAAAAAAAAATGAGAAACACGAAACGACCTGGTCTTTCAATTGAACGAAAGAAATAGTATACAAGATGTATTTTCCGTCTAAACTTTAACCACATCTATTTCTATACATAGGGACCTTATGGAATCAATTACCTAGAGTTTTTGGCAACCTCTTGAGTGTTAATTTGCTTAGATTTGGTACTTTCTCCCTCTTTAGTTTAGATGAATACCATAGTCGTTGAATATTCAAGACGAGATTCAAGAGTCCAGGTCGTGGATCAAGTGTTGGATATTCTTCTATTAGACAAGCTTTCTTTTGAACTTTTAATCCATGCTTTTTTAATTCAAGTTTT
Source organism: Cinchona pubescens (assembly GCA_025175665.1). Taxonomy (NCBI): domain Eukaryota; kingdom Viridiplantae; phylum Streptophyta; class Magnoliopsida; order Gentianales; family Rubiaceae; genus Cinchona; species Cinchona pubescens. The sequence goes on from JANKKI010000235.1 coordinate 2,311,185, forward strand.
GTTGTTTGTTTATCTTTACTTGTGTGTTAATTGTTGAAGTTAGAGTTTTGTCAAATCTAGTTGAGAAAATATAAATCATTGATTTCTAGTTATTCTATGGTTGTTTCCTGTTGATCATTTGTTTAATATGAATTCGTGTTCGAATTTTTCACCAACTCTCAATTGATTTATTAACTAGTGAGAGATTCACTAATTTATGATACTCTAGTAATAATTAAACACCGTGGATTGAACAAATGCAATGAGAATAAGGGATAGTAATTTGTAAGGTTTTTTTGACGACGAAGTACAAATAATGTGGTAAGACGCTTTTATTATATTCTATTAGTCATGAGTTTGAGTCACTAGAGCGTAGGAAAGATGTGGATTTAAAATAAAAAATAAAATAAAAGTCAATGCCTTTTATCCATATTGGTAGTAACTAAAAAAAAATTATGTAATTAATTGTGTGAAAGAAGTTTAATATTTTGCAAAAGTACTAATCAGTTTAGGAAACTTGACCATCAATTATATAACTCAGATTAATGACAATTTGAAGTTATATTGGATCAACTATGTGACTCACTATTATCTTACCTACTCTTTATTAATGTTTAATTTTTAGTTTATTTTGCTTAGTTTTTGAATTTATTTTTAGTTTAACTCAACTTTCCAAGAAATCAACGGCTCAAATAGCAATAAGGTAAAGAAATTTCAGTACTTGATATGATAGGTCCAATACTTGATGGAACAATATTCGCCTCACTTCTTTATTACTTAACAGAACCCGTGCACTTGCGAGTTAATTATAGTCATCAATAACCATTTGTCGTAGATTCAAACATACTTATTCAAGCAAATTTTTTTATTAAAGATGCATATAATATAAATCACACCTTTTAATCTAGCTCAGCTTTTAAGCTTAAACTCAAATTACTCAATAGTCTATATTGCATAATTCAACATAATATATTTAAACAACATTACCACTTATCAACCTAACCGCTTGATAAGTTATTCTACTAGCTTTCATTTTGGAGTGCTTAATTAATGTTAAACATTGTTTACCATAACATTGAACAAGAGAGAGAAAAAATAGCATAAATAATTTTTGCATCCTAGTCATATTTCAATTCAATAGTCACATTAATTCATAGGTATAAGAACGTTAAATCCCAAGTGAAAATACTTAAGTAAATCCGGTCTTTGACCTCACCAATAGATCCTGTGGTCAGGATTGATGGTGAAATTTTAAAAAATCTTACTTATATCATCTGATGTCATAGATTCTCTAAAATTTAATCTATACGACAGGGTTTACAAATGCTATCCAGACCGATCTACCTAGCTTTTGCCAATCCCAAAAATGTTGGAGGCCTTGGAGTTGCTGCTTTTCTCCATGAACACAATGACTAAGCAATTTATCCCCGGAAAGAATATATATAATTCATTTGCATACTTAAAGGAAAAATATTGAGTGTGTACTTAATGCCTCAACCACAGTTGCAGAATAATATATATAGTTCTGGCCTCTTTAACATTCCAACTTCCTAGGATCTTCAAATCTACTCTTGTTATTTCTAACGTCAAGAAAGGCAAGCATCTCTGATAAGACGTAGCTGTCTTGTGACTTCTTTCATCAGCATCCGATCTTTGGGCGATCTTTCAGAGCATCGAAGCCCAACTCCAAAGATGGAAATAAGGCAAGTTTGCACATTGTTTATTTCATTTGACAAATTTCTATTGTTGATCTCTATTTTCTTGTACTTCATTTGAACTTATAGAAGGGTCCATGATCTCCCAAACATTTTCTGGCAAAGCCATCTTGACATAATCATACAAATTCAAGCCATCCGTAAATGTATCATCTGTTGGTCTCCTTCCTGTGAACATTTCCAGTAGGAGAATCCCAAAACTGTAGACATCCCCTTCAGTTGATGCCTCTAGCCCCATGCCATACTCTGAAATGACGGTTATGATCAAAGTAAGATGGGTAAAAAAGAAAATAGAGGTTTTGATGTAAAGATATAGCAAGATTAATGTTATTATTCATGCATATCCAAGGTAACTCTTATTCTTGCTAGCACTACTTGTACTTCCAAGCTGATCAGAATTGTTAGAGGTCTTAGGAAGAAGCCTTGCTAATCCAAAATCACCCACGTGAGCGACCATGTTTTTGTTCAGAAGAATGTTACTCGGTTTCAGGTCACAATGGTTGTGAAGATAATCCAATGCTGAAGCCACATCAATCGTGATGTTTAACCTGTCAAGAAAGTTTAGACCTTTTGAACTCGTTATTTCAGCTATCTCCGGATGCAACCACTTGTCAAGGCTTCCATTTTGCATATATTCATAGACTAAAACCATGAATTCATTTCGCTTGGGATCAATGCTGGAGCAATAAGTTAAGAGGGAAACTAGATTTAGATGGCGTATGTTCCTTAATGCTCTGCATTCGGTCTTAAAGGTTTTTGAAGCCGCATTCTTCTGAATGTCAAGAACTTTTATTGCATTAAGCCTGTCCCCATGTTGATCTAAACTTCCTTTATACACAAATCCAAAGCTTCCTGATCCAATCAATTTTGTTGAAGAAAATCCTTCAGTGGCACGGTACAGTTCCTGATAAGAAATTCGTAAGACCTTACCAACCTCTGATTGCACTGCAGGGGAGTCCTTTTCCCTGGCCCTTTTGTGGTACACAACAAAGTAAATCAACAATGCAGCAAAAATCAAAATCACAGCACATGATGTGGAAGTCGATAAGATGACCAGTCGATTTTTCTTTTTCTTGCTTTGGATGAAGCATTTTGGTAACTTTAATTCAGGAATGCCTCCACAAAGTTTGCTGTTTCCAACCACACTTACTCCGCTTGCATTTCCAACAAACTCCATCAGTCGGTATCTCACCCTCAAGATCATTGAATGAGAGGTTAAGATATTGTAGATATTTAAGACTCTGAAAATCTCTTGGTACTTGCCCTGTCAATTTGTTACTCGAAAGGTCTAAATGTTGAAGCCCCTTTAAAGAAACAAAATTTGGTGGGATTTTTCCTTGGAAAAGGTTAGCTTCCAAAACAAGGTACTCCAAACCTGAACAAGCACCAAGTGTAGCTGGAATTTCTCCCGAAAAGTTATTGTAGGAAATGTCGAATGTATCAAGATTCCTCAACTTTCCTACTTCAACAGGAAGGTAACCACTCATTGAGTTGTGTGATAAGTCCACAAAAACTAGTGAAGATAATTGAGCATGCAAATCAAGTACTTGAAAGAATTCAAAATGAATACACATCTAGATGTGTATAAGACTAAGCAATGTACTTACAAAAATTTGCTGTCAATTATACAGTAGTAGATGTGTATAAGAGACATGCTATCTGTTCTTATCATGATCTTGTCTCTCATAGACTAAAAAGCTCCAAGTTCTGAAGTTCATTCAGATCACTCGGAACGACACCTGTAAAAGAATTATTTTGGCATGCTTAATGAGAACAAACTTGCAAGTCTTCCAAATCCTGCAGGGATTTCTCCTGATATGTGATTATTTCCCATAAAAACTTTTAGGAGCCGAGACGAAAGATTACCAATTGCATTAGGTAATTCACCTCCAAAATTATTCTCATACAAGCTAAGTCCTTGTAGATAGCTGCAGTTTCTCAAAGACGCAATAAAACTCAAATCTCCAGCAGTTTTACTACCTAAGAGATTTATTTCAATAGGGAATTTAAAATCTCAAGATTTGACAACTTTCCTATATTACTGGGAACTCGCCCTTCAAATTTATTTTTGGAAACATCGAGTATTTCAAGGTTAGACAGATTGGCAAGTGAAGTAGGAATAATGCCATAAAATCGGTTTGCAGAAATTCTGAGTACTTGGAGGTTCGGTAGCATGCTATCTATGTTAGCTGGAAGATTTCCATGAAACAAATTAGATGGTATACAAAAGAGAGTGATGGCAGAGTTGTTATAGACGGATCGAGGGATTGTCCCAGATAGTTTATTTACTCCAAGAGCAAAGAAAAATAAGTTTGTTAGTAATCCCAACTCTGGAGGCAGATTACCTTCCAAATTGTTAAATGCCAGCGAGAGTACAGACAATGATGATATATCCCATTCCCAATGGAGGAAGGAATTTCTCCTGTTAAATGATTTTGGTTCAGAGATAGCAATTCAAGCTTTTCCAAAGAACCTATCTCAATAGGAATTTTTCCTTGTAATCCATTCCTGACTAAGATAGCCTAATGGCTCTCATTTGCCTACAGTGGCTCAGATTAACGGGGATTTCTCCACGTAATTTGTTACTTGTCAAGTTAAAGTATCTTAGTCGAAAAAGGCGACCAACCTCTTGTGGTATCCCACCATGGAATTGATTTTCCCCAATATGGATCAAGATTAATGAAGCTCAAATTTGCTATATGAGGAGATATGGAACCAGACAAACTCTTACCCGGTAATGTCAAGGCCGTAACTCTTCGATGTTTAGTGTCACAAGTGACTCCTTGCCATTGGCAATGGTGTTTGGAAACCATCCAAGAGTTTAGAACTCCATATGGATCATCAGATATCTTATCCTTGAATTCAAGCAGAGCAATTCGATCAGTCTCGTTTCGAAATCGATGATTACTGGATGAAGCATTATTTAGTGACAAATTCATGGCTACTAGGAGTAGGAGTACAATGTTTGCTGATGCCAAGGAACTTATAAATGCCATTTTTTTGTGGAGGAAAACACTTAAATATGAAGAATTTGCAACTGTGATTATTTAATGAAGAACAATGCACAATTTTGGTGGTTATTGATACATCCATAGTACTTCATATAGTATTATAGCCTAAATAATTGTAGAACATAAATGCTGTTGACTAACTTGACTTGAAATTAGTAATAATTATAAAATTCATTTAAGGGGTATGAAGAGAACAATCAAGCTGGTCAAGTCGGTCAATGGTCGCCCATATTATAATTAATAATTTTATCTAATTAATTGATTTCCCATATTTAATATGATTAAATAATATTTTCAATCAATCAGTCAAAATATTTATATATTAAGATATATATTATTTTATAATATTTTTGGTTATTTAATTATAATATTTTTTTTTAATAGAACAAAGTTATAGAGATTTCTTGTCTTCCAAGGAAGAGCTTCTCTAACCTAACTATAACTAAGCCTATAGTACTCCATCCATTCTACAGATTTGTTAGACATACGATAGAGGATTTTTACAGTAATATATTGCTTTTGTTTGATTGTCAAAGTGAGGGACATACGTTTGTGAAGTAAGCATACGTAAATTAATCACTTATACAATTAGAACTAGAGATAATTTTTATTTATGTTTTTGCTGTATAACACTTGCTTATATATTTAATTTAATTAGACCGCATACCACGTGTAGAGTATATATATATATATATATATATATATATTATGTATTTTTAATAAAAAAATATATATACCATTATCTATATGATATACCAGATTCATTATATACATATATATGTCTCTAATACACACTCTATAAGTGTACTTGTTGAGAACATGAAAACGCACTGACTAGTGGATTCTTGAAAAATATTGTGACCACTAGGAAACTTTTCCACACCAATGAGTCATTGTTTCCAGTTTGTCATGAGCCCTTGATAAACTTTGTCATGAGCAATTACTTACTATAAATTTAAATTTACAAACCTTTCTATACTCAAAAGATGACCCGGGAGCAGGGCTGAGGGCCATACTGTCTGACCGACTTTTCTTGGTCTGCATGCCCCCTCTACAAGGTCTAAGGATTCTAAGTGCCTCATTAATATGTCGGACAATTGCCTCAAATAATTCTAAGATGATATTGTTTAATGCATAATGCGTTTGAAAATAATTAAAATAATTAAAAAGTAAAAAAAAATTTATTATTTTTAAATTATTTAATTTACAAGCAATTTATTCTTATTAACAGGAGAAAGTACCAAAATTGAGAATGGGTACATCTAGATCATGACCCATAAAGACATGACAAAATACTTCTCTCAAATGTCGTTAGGATTTTGTAGCAAATATGTATCAATAGGAATTGTGTATTAGCCTTGCACATGATATGATAGATTTGGTATGGGGAGTAGTTTTTGTATATTGACAAATTACTTATTTGTTTCCAAAAGAATATATTTTAAAGTTTTAAAGAGAATCATGCATTAAAAATATAATGTACAATGAAAAAAAAAAAAAAAAGACAAAATTTCTCTTGTTCAGTACATTGTTTAGTAGTTTATTCATTAATGCTATTGCCATATTGAAACTTTTGAATTAAACTTAGCGATTGTTCTTAAATCTTCCAAATTTTAATTTTTTAACTCTAATTGAATTAAAAATGAAATCTTTAATTTAGATCTTTGTACAAACCCATATTTAACTTCAATGCCAGAATTGTCTCTTAAAATGACAAAGATGTGTATAAGAACTTACTTTTTAATTTTTATTTAGTATGACACTTCCAAGTTAAAAAGGTTGTTCCACTAGGAATGGCCGTTAAAACTAAACCTTGAAAAGCTCATTCTTCTTAAAAAAAAATTTGAAGAGAGCATGTTCCAACTCCAACTTAGAAAAAAAAAATTGTCTCATGTCCACTTTATCCTCTTATTTTGAAATTTGAATCCAAGTATAGTATCTACATGCAAATATAATTACATGTAAAATAAATAATTAATTAATTGATTAAAAAACTAATCATAAGTGGTCAATTATTTTTTTTCATAACTATCTCATTGTAACGAATATAAATCTTTTTAAATAAAAGAGTACTATAAAATTATCTAAATTTTACTGTTTTATACGTATTTGAGTGCAAAACAAATACTATATACTTTTTTAGAATTTGTATCCTCAATACTAAATATTTAAATTTTCTCACAGAGATAGAAATAACAATAATTCCCAATTACAATGAAAATTGGGCAGACTGCCAATAACATTTTAGCATCTACCGAGTATGTAAGTACAAATTAATATAAAATCATTTCCATTCTGACATATAAAAATCATTATACCCTAAAAATGAATATTCATTCCATAGATACCCTTTTATCACCCGACATAATATGGGAATGGCTATTGTTATCTATTCTGAGTTGAAATAAATTCTTATGAATTTATATTTCCACACTAGACAATTCCCGCATACCAAACATTGAGGAAGCATAGGAATTAAAAATTCAATATCACATACAACTTTTGAATTATACATATTAAATACTTGGAACAAAACATGTCAAAAAAAAAACATCAGCGCATACATTTTTATATAGTATCAATTCAATGTATTCGGTAAAGAAAAAAAAAAAAAAAGTTGCTTAATTTTCATTGTAATTGGATTTTGTGATTCTTTGTCACTAATGCACTCCCCGATTACGAATAACCGTTTAATTTGTTTGATTGGTTTAGATAGCCTATTTAACAGTTCCTTTTCATTTTTTTAGTTCATAAATTTGGATCTTCAATGAAAAATTTTCTTCCTCTATCGTATGTCTAACTTTTTTGGTTCTTTGCTTTTTTTTTTTTGGAAAATAAGTTTGGAGCATCAAGTTTTACAGCACCTTATCCATTGAATATTTATATGTGTTCAGTAGAGTTTCAAAAGGAGTCTAGGTTATCCTTCTTTTTCCCAATCAAAATGCATATTTCAACTGATCCAACTTCTGATGGTTTGGTCACTTTACATACCGTTTGAATCAACTTATGATGACAAAAGTAAATTATTTTTTTGTAATATATTTAGTGTGATATTGTTCCATTTATTTGGGGCTACTAATTAAGAAAAATCAACAAATGCTACATGCTTTTCAACATTAGAAATGTTCCCGAGTTTATCAACATGTGTAAGAAAAGAATTAAAATTAGTCTCCAATGATAGATCAATTAAAAGTAGGAAAAAAAATAAACAGCTGTTCATGATTGAAATACAAGTACATACCTGTCAAATATCAAGATCTACACCTACTATAGATGTTTATTTCAAGAAAGCTATCGTTTAGGAGATGTAACATTTCTTACTGTTTCACTTATAGGCATCCAATCATTTGGTGATGTTGCAGGATAGTAATTGACCCTAATTCTCAAAATTGAAGTAAGAAATTTGATTTTTTTTTTCTCATCATCAATGTTTAGTTCATCTTGTGTAGCAATTTATCCATTTTCACATTCTCCTGGAAGAAGAAGCAATGCATCAACAATTATATAAACTTGTTAAGGCAAAGCTCTTTTAACATAATCGTGCAGATCCAATCTAAATCTCAAGCAACAGAATCCGTTATGCATAAATATCCCCTTGGGTCGATATTTTAATGCCCATTCAGTCCTCTAAAAAATAATTCGACCCATTAGAATACAAATTTTATGGTTTCTTAAAGTAATAAACTCCAAATAAGTAACAAATTCCTTTCTTAAGTTAGCTTTTCTCATTCATTAACAAATTAGTCATTGTTCTATTCTATCTTCTATTGATATTATAGCATAAAACGCCAGAAAATTGTACTTGGAGCTGCATACCTAATGGACCCTTTCGATGCAATGGTACTACTAGTTGCTTGTTAAGCAGCATTACTGTTAGGAAGAAGCCTTGCTAATCCATAGTCACCCACATGAGCTATAAGGTCCTCATCAAGAAGAACGTTACTCGGTTTCATATCACAATGAACAATTGCTACCTCATAGTAATTATGAAGATAATCCAAAATTGAAGCCATATTGATTGCAATATTAAGCTTTTGAAGAAGGTTTAGCTTGCTTGATCTAGGTGGTTCAGCTAAGTCTGGATGCAACCAGATGTCAAGATTTCCATTTCACATAAATTCGTAGACGAGAGCCTTAAAATCATGACCTTCGAGATCAATGCTGGAGCAATAAAGTTAAGAGAGGAACTACTTTTTGCGGCGAATGTTTCTCAGTGTTTTACACACCATGAAAACTTTTGGATGCCCGACTCTATTGAAGGTAGAGAACTTTAACTGCTAGAAGTCTGTTCCCCTTTGTAGACAAATCCAAAAGCTTCCTGATCCAATTAAGTTTGATGAAAAAAATCCTTTCGTAGCACGATAGAGATCATGACATAAGAAACTCTTAACATCCTCTCATCCAGCTCTGACGGCATTAGACATGACGCCTTTCTACTCTTTTGATATACAAAATGAAACAACGGGAATGTGACAGAAATTAGAATCACCAAGAGAACCATGGGTATTGCTATGATTATCATAAGATGCTTTCCTTTCTTCTTTCTATTGACAAGACAAGATGGTAATTGCAATTTAGGAATGCCTCCACAGAGTTTACTGTTTCCCACCAATCTTATTTGGCTTGCATTTTCGAATACTCCATCAGTTGGTATTTCACCTTCAAGGTCGTTATGAGAAAGACCTAGATATTCCAGAAAAGACAACCTATTTAGATATATATCTTTAATTAGAGCCATTTTATGGTCCAAGATGTTTAATTTATGTTATTCTAGTCCTGATTCTCGATGTTTAGTGTTAGTTACTGTGTCAGTGATTCATAGTTTTTTGTTATGTTGATGGTTTATTTAATATGTTAAATATGAAAAGATATCTTTACATTTATTGTGTTTTATTTTTGTGTACAAGTTATAGAACGACAAAACGGTCATTTCGCATTCAAAAGTGGAATTTGAATAGGGTCAGGAAGGTGAGCTATAACCCTAATTTTTTTGGGTCCTATCATTTTTTACGGCTTTTGTACTAGTGTCGGCGTTTTTAGATTTTATGTGCATGTTTTCATGCATTTCTATTTGTTGTGTTAATATATATTTAATGTAGTGTTTTAATATTTATTTTATGTTATTTAACTTATATTTATGTGTGTATGTATTTAGGATTGTGTTTAACATTGTTTACCTAATTTCTTCCAGAATTAGATCTTCGTGCGTTCTTTGTTTGTCTTCTGTTTATAGTTTTAGTAAGTGTTTGAGTGTTATTTTAGAGTTATATTATAGAAATTAATATGTATTTTTGTTCTTGGTCATGTGGGAACAAAGGGTACATCAATCGAACGTTAGATAGAGATTGTGAAGGTAAAATGGCAGAACTGCATGTGCTTGCATATAAGAGGGTGAGCTCAACAATCTATTATCTCGCCTGAGGTGAGCTTGGACAGATTGGAGCTCGCCTCAGGCGAGCCATGATAGCCGATTCATAATTTTTTAATATTTTTAGGGTTTCGGGTGTTCGTTTTAAACCCGTAATAGTGTGTTTCGAAGCTCCTTCAAAGCCTTACAATTTCTAATCCTTAGAAACTATAAATAAAGGTGTTTAGGACCTCAAAAACACGTTCTAATTCAGTCTCCCCCTTTGGGACTGCAAATTAGACTAGCGTTTTAATAGTTTTTCAAGAAGAATTAAAGAAAAGGCTCAAATTGATAACCTTGGATCGAAAACTTGCGATTCTTCAATAAAGAAGCATTCTTAAACATATTTAGATCTTTCTTATGCACATTATTCATACTTTAGTTGTTCTTTCATCGTCTTTCAACATTAGTACTTCCAATTTACAACTTTCCTATATTAATTTTAAGTGTAGTTTCATTAATTTCTCTTGGGTTATTTCCTGAAAAATCATGAACATTATAATTTGTCATGGATTAAGGTTGGGTAATGCCAATTCATTGTAGTGATGATTAAATTGGTAAATTAACTGGTAATTGACAATTAGGCGATTCTAATATACTAGAATGATAATTAAGGAAATTGATCACTCTTTTAATTAATTGAATGATAAATCGAGGTGAGAACGGAAGTTGAACCTCCATTTTAGACCCAATTAGTAATTGGACTAGGTTCAATTTATGATTTTCACAGACTAAATTACCTAGTTGGTAGCTTAGAATCCCATAGGGTAAATGATCAATTTGGTTAAGTTCTAGGTGGTAGGAGGAACCCTAATTTAGATTAATTGAATTGAACAGTCCAATTGCATGAGAAATCGGGTTTAGGTTAATAATGGAAATTGACCACTAACGTGTTTAATTAAACAATTAACCGAATGAATTAATCAAAATCAGCAATTGGCTAGCTAACCCTAATTTGTTGTTTCATTAGTTAAAGTATTTAATTCTAAGAGACAGCGTTATCTAGTTAATAGTAGAGTTAGGTGTTTATAAATTTTACAACTAAATATTTAATGTATAACATTTTTTGATACGTTGTACGAAAAGTTTTAATCTAAAGTTTTTAGTTACCAAACTAAAGTTTGAATATTTTAGTTATTTAAAGTTTTTAAAAACTTTAAAAAACGCTAATGAACATTGGAACTCTTTTAAATAAAGTGCAATATTCTTTATTCTATGTGTATAATCTTTCCAATTAATGGTTTTTTGAGTAATTCGTAGAAATTTGCATTGCTCGTACCCAACTCTAATTAGTTTAGTGTATCATAGTTGAAACAAATATGAAAGAATTAATTAAATCGCAAAAACTCATGATCAAAGTATAAATCTAGGGTTGTTACTAAAATTAATATTACAAGAAAATTTAAGCAAAAATATAACTTAAAATAAATAATAATAATAAGATGAACGAAATTACCTATGATATTCTTGGAATAAGTAAAAATTACAAATTGCAAAGTTAGATTCTCCCAAAGAAATAATTATTCAATCTTGGATTGAGCCCTATTCTTGAATCAAAAATCAAAGGCTAATATTTGTGGTGAGAAAAAAAATAATATAAAAAAATTTCTAAGCCTTAAGAATAATGAAAGTGAGTACTTTACTGCCTAAGCTCGCGTTCAGCGAGCCATTGCTCTCCTCCAGCTTGCTAGAATGGAGCATACCTCTGCTTAGGCTTGCTAAGAGCGAGCTTCCATGCTATTATGGGCGAGTCTTTTGTGTTCTGACTCTGTTCAAATTCCACTTTTGAATGTGAATTGACTGTTTTGTCCTTCTATAACCTGCACACAAAATAAAACACAATAAATAGATATCTTTATATATTTAACAGTACTAAATAAATCATTAACACAACAAAAATCTATGAATCACTAACACACTAACTAACTAACACTAAACACCGATAATCGGGACTAGAATAGTATAAATTAATCGGGACTAGAATAATATAATTTCAGCATAAAGGATCATAAAATAGCTCTAATTATAGAGGTATCATTATGCCTCTTGGTATTTGGCCAGTGAAGTTGTTATGAGAAAGGTCTAAATATCGGATGCCCCTCAAAGAAGCCAAAGTTGGTGGAATTGTTTCATTAAAAAGGTAGTTGTGCGTATCAATGTACTCCAATATTGAACAATCACCATGTAGGTGGAATTTCTCCTGAAAATGTGCTGCTGGAAGCAATTAGCTATTGAATGTTTGTCAATTTTTTGACTTCAAGAGGTAGAAGACCACTTCTAGAATTATTGGAGATAAGTAGCCAAAGATCTGAGGGATGTTACTCCACTATAAGTTGTTTTGGGAAACAAATAACATTTGTAAATTTTTACAGTATTCCAGGCTACAAGGGATCCATGTAATTCTAGCTTCAAAATTTGGATCGTGGTCTATTTTGGTTCTTAAAGTTTCAGCCGTAAAAAATGATAGGACCCAAAAAAATTAGGGTTATAGCTCAATTCCTGACAAATATTCAAATTCTGTCTCTTATACACATCTAGATGTGTATAACACATAGTTCTAAATGTGAAAAAAAAATTAATTTTAGCCATCAAACATTGGGTAATGGTCTATTTTGATCCCTAAAGTTCCAAACAAAATACATTTAATCCTCAAACTTTTTAATTCCTACCAATTTTGGATAAAATTTGAAAATTTGTTAATTACACATCTAGATGTGTATAAGAGACAGTCTCAGGATAGATTTAACGCTAGTCTAATTTGCAGTCCCAAAGGGCGATAGTTTTTTTTTTGCTAAATTTAATAACCAAAAATTCTGTTGCTAAGAATAACAATTGCGATGGAAAAATCTATTAATGATTAATATTTCAAAATATTTAAAAAATATTAGCTACGAAAAAATCTATCGCTAATTTAAAAATATTATAAAAGAGGTTGTTTATGAGGACATGAAGTACAACTTTGAACTGATATGAATCATTTAAAACCATTCTTTGCAACACATCTAGATGTGTATAAGAGACAGGGCCAGACCCTGATCAAAACTTAACCTCAACAAATGAGTCTTATTATAACGTAAAACTGAATTATTATTGTCTCTTATACACATCTAGATGTGTATAAGAGACAGTTATAATACTTCCCAATTATTTTAACCCATTTAATATTGTGTTAAAATTATATTCTTTGAATATAATTTTCCAACACCAGATTAAATGGGTTAAAATAATTGGGAAGTATTATAATCATTATGATTTAACAATCACATGCATGAGAAGTGTTATAATATAGGCAAGAATGATGAATGGTTATGCATTGATTGTAAAAGGGAAAACTAAAAATATGGTTAAATGGGTTAAAATTAGTTGGGAAGTGTTATATTATATTCCAAGATAGATTTAATAGTTATGTGCAATGTACATGACTTTTTCCATTTATAATTGACGAAATTTTTGAATTTGTCCTAAATTGGTAAAAATTAAATAGTTAGAGCATTAAATATATTTTGTTAGGAACTAGGGGGACCAAAATAGACGATGATCCAAATTTTGAAGGCTAAAATTGTATTTTTCTCTTTTGGAACCTCATCTAGATGGTCGAACTTTTTCCGTTTGTAGTTGATGAGAATTCAAAATTTGGATCATCGTCTAAATTGGTCCAAATTGGAAAGTTTGAGTATTAAATGTATTTTGCCTAAAATTTTGGGGATCAAAATAGAACACGACCCAAACTTTGAAGGGCAAAATTACATTTCTCCCCTACCAGTAATTATACCATGGAAGTTATTGTTGGATAGTGTGAGAGTACATAGATTTGTAATATTGAAGAGTGATAGTGTAAGACCCCGACTTTTGGTGGGTTTTTGTAAAATACCTCATTAATTGTGAGGGCTTAAATTGTAATTATTAGACAATATAAGTAATTGACGTCTTAGACTAGTCACATATCAATATTTTATTTTTAAGTAGTACTCTTTAGAAGGATCAAAAGATGTCAACGGAGGGAAGCAAATAGCGAAAGTTTAAGATAATGGATATTTCATTTCCAAGGTAAGTATGTCTAACCCTAGCATTGATCGATTAATATGAATTTTATTAAGGGTTCTATATTTATACGGTTAGAATTAAATCTTTGGGTTTTTTAGAGAAAATGGACTTAAATATATATTTTTGGTTTGATTTGGATTTAATGGACAATATATGATGATTAATCATGTTCGGATTTTTAAAGTGGCTTATGAATAGATGAATTGATATTAGTCTAATATTTTATCAATGGTATGAGTTGAAGTTTAAGATATTGATATATATTATTTGAGATCTGATCAATCCTGGAACTCGTTCCCGCCATTTCAACCAAAGTTACCAAGAGCCTAGACAAATATTACATGCAAACAAATACATTCAAATGGTAACTTTGGTTGAGATGGCGGGAACGAGTTCCAAATTAATTTTTTATCTGATTGGTATGGAGATAGTTATTTTTGGCCCTAAAGATGATGGAGGCATATGGCCCTATTCCTAATCGATATAAAAAGAGGACGGGATATCTTGTATTGTCAGAAGCACTTAGTGACTGTTGAACCATTTGAATTATTCATGTATTGGATTGTATGGATCTAGATGTGTATAAGAGACAGGTGTTTCATTTGTCGATTTAACGAGGTCGCCACTTACTTAAAAATGTTTATTATTTTGACTATGTTTTGTTCTTATTTCTTATGTGACTTCAATTATATATAAAGTATGCATGCATGTATGTAAACCAATTTTGAACTTGATAATTTATGTATAAATAGCATGTGCGATCCGATGGAAGGGAACTGTCCCACATCTAGATGTGTATAAGAGACAGACATAGGAGAGACTTTGAGAATTTATAAATAAAAGAGCTATTTGAAATTTAGCAAATTGAAAACTATCGCTAATTTAAGGTTTTCACAATCTCTTAAAACCAAATTTAATAACCGATTTGCTGACGAAAAAATCTGTCTCTTATACACATCTAGATGTGTATAAGAGACTTATACACATCTAGGTGTGTATAAGATAATAGATCTCTAAATTCCAAAGTAAGTATGTCTAACTCTAATTTTGATCGATTAATACGAATTTTATTAAGGGTTCTATATTTTCTCTTATACACATCTAGATATTGTATCAGAGACATGACACTAGAGTTTAGGATCAAGATATATACTCAATAGGATAAGAAAGTAGAGTTATATCATGTAAAAAATGAAAATCTTAGGATTAAATTAATTGATGGAGTTAGGTTAAGGTTTGATGTTTACTACATTTTTATTGAAGTTGGAAAGGAAACAAAGTTTTAAAGTTCAGTTTGCATTTTATTGAAGTTAGTACTATGAACGAATTGGAGAAGATAATCAAACATTTGGCGTTGTTTGATCAGGCCATAACGGGTGTATAAATTGGGCAGAATGCTCATACGTCGTCATGCCGAGGCTGGAGCTTGACGTTGGATACGGATTGCAATCGATAGAATTGGGGTGATTTTGATAAGAAACGACGTTTGGATTGGTTAGGTAAGTGGTGCACTTTTCTTTCATGTTTTATAAATACTTTTGCTCTATTAAATAATATTCAAAAATATATATTCATCTATAAATTCGGATTGTATGTGAAATATTTGAATTATTTATTTTTATATCAAATGTACGTAAGTGGCACTTTAAATTATTTATATGTATTATGGCTTGGTGTAAGCATTTGAGGAATGTTCCGTTTGAATGTATTTGTTTGCATGTAATATTTGTCCGGACTCTTGGCAACTTTGGTTGAGTTAGCGGGAACAAGTTCCAAATTATTTTTGATTTAATATGGTATGGAGATAGGTTTTTTTTGCCCTAAAGATGTGGGGGCATATGGACCTATTCCTAATGGGTTACGTCGTTTCTTATCATCGCAGCAACAAATGGCTCAAGGGTTAATATGTGTATAAGTCTCATATATTGGATCTATCAATATATACTACATCTAGATGTGTATAAGAGACAGTATATATAGATTATCAAGTTCAAAATTAGTTTACATACATGCTAGATGTGTATTAGAGACAGATCGAGGAGAGACTTGGGAGTGGTTGTAGAAGGGAACTACCACTACTTACTAAGCTTGTGTTTTGCTCATCCTATTATTTATTATTTTTGCTGGGAATCATAAGTTTGATTAAAAGGGAGTGAACAAGGATTTGATTCTCAATTGTATCGAACTTTCCATTTTTGGAAGATTTGATATGATTCGGATTTAATGGACAATATATGATGATTAATCATGTTCTTAAAGAATTATTTGTGGATTTATAAAGTGGTTTATGAATAGATGAATTGATATTAGTCTAATATTTTATCAGTGGCATGAGTTGAAGTTTAAGATATTCATATATATTATTTTAGAAGAGAAGTAGAGTTATCTCAGTAATATCTTGGATTCATTAATTGATGGAGTTAGGTTAGGGTTGGATGTTTACTCCATTTTTATTGAAGTTGGAAAGGAAACAAAGTTTTAAAGTTTTGTTTGCATTTTATTGAAGTTAGCATTATGAACAAATTGGAGAAGATGATTAAAGGAATGATTTGGTAGTGTTCTATCAGGCCATACTATGAGCATTACTGTCTGCTTATACACATCTGGCCTGTCTCTTATACACAGCTCGACGTTCGATATGGATTGAATCAATAGAATCAGAGTGATTTTGATAAGAAACGACGTTTGGATTGGTTGGTAAGTGGCGTGGTTTCCTTTCATGTTTTATATATACTTTTGTTATATTAAATAATATTCAAAAAATATATGTTCATACATAAATTCGGATCACATGTGAGATAGAGTTTGTCAATTTTAATGATCACGTCCTTAATGATTCCCTTTGGAAACTTTATGCTACGATCCGCAAGTTGCAATGAAACACTTGTGGGCTTCAATTGTCCTACATTTAACTTCTTGAACACCAAATACGGCATGAGGTTTATTTACAATTTAATCCCACACAGCTTTGCCAAATTGTAAACCTCCAATCTCCCAAGGTATGATGAGAGACCTGGGGTCTTTGAGCTTGGGTGGTAACTTCCTTGTGATTAGGGTTTGAGTTAATTATATAGAATTACTTTTCATCCCTATTCAATTTCCTTTTTAAGAGACAGGGCTTTTCATATTTAGCATGTGGCATGTTCTCAAGTTCCCCGTAATCAGAATGTTAATTTCAGGTTTCTTGAATACTTCAAGAAACATTTTGATCTTCTTTGTCTTTTCTTCATCCTTCCACAATCTGGTATCCTCTGATACCTGTCTCTTGCTCTTAACAAATAGGATCATTTTCTTTTGCTTTGCACATTGGGTATAGTAGGCTCATTCATTTTTTGCCTTGTCTCATTGAAGACTCCCATTTTTCTTTCTCTCAATCGCATGAACACATTCCTTTTTCTTTACCTTTCAATGTGTGTCTCTCAACCTTTTCTTCCACCTTACCACTTTTAAGAGTAATGGCCTTGCATTGCTTCTTGAGATTTGGAATTCCGAGTAATCGGTAATCCCCCTCAACAAGAAATTTAGAAATTCAAGGCCTTGCCAATTGACCCAATTGAATTTCTAAATTTCTCGTTGAGGCTTTCAAATTCTCAAAGTCTCTCCTATGTTCATCATTATCCCTTATTTCTCTTTCCAACTTCCTTCTCAAGTGCTCCGCTTTTCTTTTCCAACCATCTTCATAGACATTCTCTCTTAGAGCAAATTGGTCATTATACATAGGTTGGGAAGAATTTGCATGTTGAAAGGGAGGTCTTGGTTGTTGATTTTGAAATGGAAGGTTAGAGAAAGATTGATAGGAGTTGTCATGCAAATTTCTTTGGTGTGAGGATTGATAGGGTCTAGATGAGGAACTTGAAGCTTGGTTCATGGAAATTTTGTATAAGGTATTTTATATAGTAGATTAATTTCAATTGATTGTTTGTATTGTTCCATGAAAAGTTGGGATGATTCCTTCAAGAGGGTTTATATGTGTTTCCATAAATTCGGGTGAGTTCCTAGGAAAAGATGATTGATTAGACACATAGCTGAGTTGCTCATTGGAACCATAGGGCATTTCACATTGTCTATTTGCATGTCCGCCTCACAAAAATTATCCCTTACATCAAACCTACTTTGGAAAAAGACTTCAATTCATACTACTTGTTTCCCTAAATTCTCCAACACTTTTGCAACATTGTTCATCACATACATAAACATGCTTTGTTGAGCCAAGAGAGCATCTTGCATATTCAAATTCAATAATCTATTTTGTGCATTAGCTTGATTGGCTTGGTGTTGAGCTATCGGTAGAGTCATTGGTCCAAGATGATAATGGTTGTAGGCCATCCTATTGAGTAATTCTTGACCTTCCTCTAGTGTCTTGTAGGATATAGAACCATTGGCAGAGAACGTCATCTACTATTGGTTTCGTCTCTTGTATCAATCTATTGTAGGAGGTTTGAATTTGAATCCATAATTGAATCGCATGATGAGAGCGCTTCCTTAGCAAATCCTTCAACCACTCCCAAGTCTCTCCTAAGTTCTCACCAACATCTTGCTTAAGGAGGTAACTTATTCTGCAATTTGGCGGTCCTTGAAAGAGGGAAATGTTTGGTCAAAAATTCTTGTGCAAGTTGGTTCCATGTGGTAAACATCCCTTGGGTATGAGATTGAAGCCAAGATTTTGCCCTATTGAAGTCAAGATTTTGCCCTATGAGAAAAAGGGAATACTCTCATTCTCACACAGTCCAAGTGCACACCATTGAATTTAAAAGTTTCTAAAACCTCTTCAAAGTTCATTAGGTGTGTGTACGGTTCTTTATTAGGACCACTCCCAAGCATCGCGTAATCTTGTAGCAGTGGTGTCAAAGCAAGCTTAATCTCAAAATTGTTTGCTTGCATGGTTATCTGCATATTTGCTACTTTCTTGTAATGGAAAAGCTCCGGTATGGCATATTCTCTCAACGGTCTATAAGAGATATTCATGTCATTCCTATTTCGAAAACCACCCATTCCATGGTTTCCGACACCATCTTCTTCATCATTCCTATTGTTCAAATTTCTTTGATTTTGATTGACATTCACCATTTCAATTCTCTCTAGCTCTTGTTGCACTCGTTTATGCTTTCAAATTTGCCTCAACTATTTTTCTCCTCATCCAAGTAAATCAAAGGTCCCTTTTCTCTTCTTAGTGCATGGTCTGTCTCTTATACACATCTAGATGTGTATAAGAGCCAGCCCCTAAACCTATTGTAAATACCCCTTTAATTTCTAAGTAAAGTGCTTAATGTACATGACCCGTAAAGTGCTCAATTTTGCTAAGTACCAAGGACAACCGCAACGGCACCAAAACTTGATCCGTGGGTAGAATAAAAATAATATGAAAATGAATATCTTAAACTTCAACTCATGCCACTGATAAAATACTGTCTCTTATACACATCTAGATGTTAGATAGCAATATAGAATGAACGGTCGTCCCAAGAGGATTGTGGTTGGCAAATACCACGCTTTACAAGTCTTTGTGCAAAGCAAGCCAAATAATGATTAAAGATCTAAACTTTTCAAAATCTCGATAAAATTGCATATTCAAGTTCAAAAATTAGATTATCTTTCCTAACAAACCAAGTAATAATAAAAATTATCTACTAAATTAATTACTTAACTAATCTATTTTATGGAAAGAAATAAAAATAAAAGTAAATAAAACTACCCTTAATTCACTAAAATAAAGTAACTAACTTTATTCTGAAATTGAATTTTTTTTTTTTTGCATAAAAAGCAACCAATCAGTTATCTTTTATATATATATATATCTTATACACATCTAGATGTGTATAAGAGACAGAAATGGCGGCTCAATCCAAAACATAAATTTGCTGTCTCTTATGCAAATCTACGAGGTGAGTTTGTATATAGGATAAGTAAGGATCATTCTCATACACATCTAGAATTGGAACAATTACTTGGTTCACAAGCCTATTTACTAGTTAGACAAAATAATTCGGAGTTTTTAACTAAACTTAACAAAATATAATCACAATTAATTAAAATAAAGACAAGAAAACAAAATTCTAACCCTACGAAAAGTAATTGAATATAATTAACTCAAACCCTAATTCAATTTACCCTACTTGAGAGAATTTAGTCAAGAACAAAAATTGAAATTAATCTACTATATAAAAGCAAGTAAAAATGATGAATAAAACCCTAACTACACAACTGAAAGTAATTAAGAATTTAAGGGCAATAAAATAAGAACGATAATTAAAGAAGAAGCAAGCAATAAGAACAAAAAGTAAAATGCATAAAAATAAATCAAACTCAGTAATTTTAGCAAAATGAATGTTGATGATTGTCAAATCTTGAATTCTTGACAAGAGAATGAAATTCTAGATCAAACAATTGAGAAAATCTACCCTACGGCTGAATTATCGTTCTTACTCCCTTGGTGCACGTAATTCCAATTTTGCAATTTTCCTCCACTTTTGTGATCAATTTGGACTCTTTCTTCACTCAAATCCTAAAAAACTCAAAATAAACTATTTTAGCTCATAATTACTCAATTTTTTCTCAAACTACATTAAAATGGAGGTAATCGACACATAAAATATACTACGTTTATGTGCTTATCAATACTTTCTCCTTCAAAAAGAACCTCTAGAGTCGGGGAATGCATGAGATATTATAGAGTTCTAATTTAAATAAGGAAAGCAATTAAAGATCTTAGAAACAAAGTAACAACTATTATCTACTAATTGAAAATATTGATTTTTTTTAGGTAAAACTAAGTTCTAAACTAAATATTTTGGTTTTTGTATTGAATTATGAAAACCGACTAAAAATTAACTAGAATTATAGCACGGAATTGAAAACATGAATTAAAAAGCACTAATCTCATACTTAACAAGACCTTAATTACTCTTAGAAGAATTGATATGCAAAGAAATTTCTAGGAAATTAAACTAGAAAGCAAGTACAAATAAGAAAGTGAATCTTGCGAGTCAAGTCTTGATATTCTATTCTAATCTAACCTAAATTACTAACTACACCCCAAACTATGTGTAATATCACATGTCTCTAGCACTATAAATAGTAGAGTATTACAAGAGACGGGATTGGAAATTAGTCTGGAAAATTACAAGACTGCCATTACTAATATGTTGAAAATGAGTTACTTTCGCATATGTGTAGATCTGTCTCTTATACACACCCTAGATGTGTATAAGAGATTTCCATGTCTATGTTATGGTTTAGCAAAATTGAATGTATCATAAGTCTGTCTCTTATTGACATCTAGATGTGTATAAGAGACAGCTTCTTGTATTCCATCATAAGTTTGTTTATTCCACTAACCTGTAGTCTAAAATTGATTACTTATACACATCAATATTAGAGACATAATGTAATCTTATACACATCTTGATGTGTATAACAAGACACTCGAATATAAACACATAATACAAAAATCAACTAAAATCTTCAACTAATTAATCAAAATTTAGAATTTAAACTAACAAAATGCCATGATTTAGGGTAAAATAACTCAAGTTTACTAGAGTTATCATACATTAAACATAAAATGGAAGACATAGAAGTAGGAAGTCAAGCTACAACAATGATGGACAATATAGTCTAGAAAAGTTTCAATTAGAAATCTAGAAAGTTTCATTAAGTTAGTTAAAAGGAGAAAGGAAAAATAAGATGTCTTCTTAAATTAGCCCCTAAAGGGTAGACAGCTTATGTTGAATATCAAGTCCAAAAGACACTCTCCTCAGTCTAGATACCATTATCTCTAGGTCTCTGTAAGTAGCATCTTTGAGATAAAAACTACTCTTATACCCTGTCTCTTATACACATCTAACAGACGAGATGTTCAAGGTGTGTGCATTAAAGAAGAAGAATGGTTCTAGATGTGTATAAGAGACAGGTGTTAACTAGGGACATAGCAATCAAATCATCTAGCCCTATGATTTTTACACCGATCAAAATTCAAAAATTTATGTTTTGGATTGAGCCGCGATTTAGGGATCAAACTGGACATAAATATTTAGTTTTGAGACTAATCTGAAAAAAATTAAAGTTGGGGGACCAATTTGATTTTAATAAAATAGTTGGAGGATAAATGATGTGATTTTCACTTTTATTATAAAGTGTAAATGGATTTTTGTTTTGTAGAAATCTCAAGTAGTTTGACCAATTGTTGTCTAGGGCCTGATCATAAAATGATCTAGCTGACCTCGCATACACATCTAGATGTGTAGATCCCAAGTCAATACCGATCAAAAAAAAAGATCAAGGTTTTGGGCAGAGCTGTCGTTTAGGGATTAAAATCAGGAGGTATCGATCCAACTAATCCGCTAAAATTAAAGGGACCATTTTGATTTATTGACATAGTTGATGGACTAATGAGATGATTTGCCCTCCTGCTCTGTGTGTGCATATATATATCATAGGCATTCAATATACTTGCGTCAAATTCAAAATTTAAATTTTAGTTATATTAGATGTGACTATAATCAACTTAGATTGCAACTGAGGGTTTAATCTTAACCTCCTTCAATTAACTCCCAAAAATTTTATTAAAATCAAGTTCTCTGATTAGAAACTCTACAACTCAAACAAATGAAATGCAAAATATATGTGTTCCCGTTAAAAGTAGTTTAACTACCATACCATATTTTTTGACTGGCAGAAAAATTTGCTTCTAAATTTGATAGACTACACATACAAATTGTTTCATTAGAATTAAGTACAATAGAAAGTAAATAAATCAATTCTCCAATAGTGGGTTGATTACTTAATTTTCCAAAAATTTAAAAAAAGGATGTGTTTAAGTACCAAAAATTAATAAAAAAATACCTCCGACATCATTTTCTAAATACATCCATACGAAGTCGCGAGTCTTTTAGCACATTGTAACAAACCAAAAAGTTAATTAAAAAGTAAATTCATAAGAGTAAGATATTGATTGAAAATAGATTTTTAAATTTTACTATCGCTTCGGTATATATATTGACTTTGGCTTTGTTATAATATGACACATATTATGTTTTTTCACGGTTACTTAGTATTGTGGATCTTGCCTTAATAGTTCAAAGCAACAGAATTTGAAACTCAACCATGACCTTACTTTGGAATTTATTGTTCTTTTGTACAGTAGAGACTATTATTAGAAGTTTTATTCTCTTTCATCTTGTAAACTTTTTAGGATAAATTTATTAGTCAACGGGCATTCTACGAATTAAATTCTTTGAACTCATACTTTTTCATCTCAGATACAATGGATTTCCAAATATTTTTATATACAATCTTGAATCCTTTGACCACTATTTTTTTTTTTCACACTTTTGCTAATTGTTGTTTTGCCAATTATCAAAGCAAATGCTCAGAATCTGTCTCTTAGAGAGACGGAGAGTAGTATTTGCACTTAAAAAAGACATTCCAATTAGGGAAACCTATGAAATACATAATATTATTCTTTTGGAATTCTAGACTAACAAAAGGCAAGCTAAAATGATTGTGATTCATCACTGGTCAAGATGTATACTATTAAATAACAAAGAAAGAATAAAATAGATTGAAAATTAGTATATGATAAATTAGAGAAAAATTAAGGGATACATTTTAGAAATAAATAATAGATATTAAAAAAAAGAACAAATTTTCATTGAAGAAGGGGATGAATTGATCTGCAAAGCAAGAAAGGACACACATAAGTTCTTTCGTAATTTGATCGAATATGTGATTTACTTTTGCACTTCAATAATTTTGTGAATGTTAACCAAATTTTATACATCAATGTTTGTATGTTTCCCGTTCCAATCAAATTAGAGTTAGAATAAGGGCAAAGAAAAAATTGAGATTTATAAATAAAGGGCAATTCTTGAGAAATATAGGAATGAGCTGGGGCTATTGTCCATTGGTTTAATAAACTTAATGAAACGATCAGGTTGCTAATTGAAACATCTTATGGGGTAACATATATGCCATGTCACTTAGATCCCATGTTCACATCCCTGCTTAGCAAAAACAATTTTAAACTGTTCTACAGAAAGGAACATCAAATAAAGAGCATTTTCACTACTTTTGCACAGAACAAACAGAAAATATATAGTGAAGTAGAAATCCCAACTATTACTTCTATAGACCCGTTATTTTTATCTAGACCTAACAGAGTGTCTTTTGGACTTGATATTCAACATAAGCTTGCTGCTGAGCAACACAAAACGATTACAATTAATGACATAAAAGTACATGTGCTAAGAAAGTTGGATAAAATTTGAGAAATAAGTAGATATTGGATAAAAAAAAGCGTCAGTGAAATGTGTTCATAAAATACAAGTAGATACCTATCAAATATCAAGATCTGCACCTACTATGTTTATTTCATTTTGGAACCAAGAAAACCATCCCTTAGGAGATGTAATTTTCTTACTATCACATTCATTGGCATCCGATCATTTGGCAATGTTGCAGAGCAGTTGATCCCAATTCTCAAAACTGAAGACAAAAAGTCGTCCTTTTTCTCATCATCGATGTTGAGTTTGTCATGGGTAGAAACTTCTTCATTTTCACATCCTTTTTTGGGAAGAAGTAACGGATCAACAATCATAGAAACTTGGTCCGCGCAAAGCTCTTTTAACATAATTATGCAGATCCAATCCATCCTTGAACATCTCGTCTGTTGGCCTCTTTCTTGTGAACATCTCGAGCAAGAGAATCCCGTATGCATAAATATCCCTTTGGATCGATACCTCAACGCCCATTCCGTACTCTAAAATTTTTTTCGACAATTAGATTACAAATTATTGTTCTTAAAATAAGAAATAACTTTCATTCTTAAGTTGCTTTACTTATCCGTCAACAAATTAATTGAGAAAAAATTTTGAGGTTTAGCTGCCACAATTGGTTCGATTGTAAGTGCAATGATTTATTTCATGCGCGAGGTCTGTAGCCAAGTCTAGGATCTTACACATCTAGATGTGTATAAGAGACAGCCCTAATATACCGGAGAGTCACTGCCCAAGATAAGTATCAAGAGACAGATTATGAACCATCATGAATTCACATTAGCAGCCAATAGTTAATGGTTCAAATTTGTCATACATTTTGACTTTTGTATATGAGCAAATCCACATTTGATTTTTATAGTAATATGTTATGTTTCGACGAAATGTTAACGCTATAGCTTAAATCACCTACATGAGTAATATCAAATTTTACCTGGAGCTGCATATCCGAAGGTTCCTCTTCTTGCAATAGAACTGCTGATTCAAATCTTCATTTGACGCAACTAGATTGTTATTTTAGCAAGAAGCTTGCGAGTCCAAAGTCACCCACATGAGCCACAAGGTCATTGTCCAGAAGAATATTGCTTGGTTTCAGATCACAACTTTGAACAATTGGTGCAACACATTGATTGTAAAGATAATTCAACGCAGAAGCAACATCAATTGCAATATTTAGCCGTTGAAAAACGTTAAGAGATCTTGATCTTGTACTTTCATCAGTTGTTTCAGGGTGCAACCACATGTCAAGATTCCCATTTTCCATAAACTCATAGACTAAAGCCTTAAACTCAAGCCCCATAGGATTAATACTGGAGCAATAACTTATGATGGAAACTAGATTTCGATGGCGGATGTTCCTTAATGCATTGCACTCAGCCTTGAAGCTTTTCAAAGCCCCACCTTGTTGAAGGTCAAGAACTTTAATTGCAACAAGATTATCTCCAGGTCGATCCAACCTTCCTTTGTAAACAAACCCAAAACTTCCTGATCCAACTAAATTCTCTGGAGAGAATCCTGAAGTTGCACGATGAAGTTCATGGTAAGAAACTCTTAAGAGCTTGTTGACTCTTGTGGGCATTATGGAAAAACTTTCCCTAGTTCTGCATCTTTTGTTACATATCAAAATATAGAACAATGTACCAAGAATCATAATTATCATAGGGGAAATTGTGGAAAACACTATGATAATTACCTTGAGATTTCTTTTCTTCTTTCCCTGTACAACGGGGCATGATGGTAAATTCAATTCAGGAATGCCTCCGCAAAGTTTGCCATTTCCGATCAGTGTTATTTGGCTTGCATTGCCAAAAACTCCAGTAGTTGGTACCTCACCCTCAAGGTCATTATAGAGAAAGGTCGAGATAATTCAAGAACTGAAGTTTCTCTAGATCTTTTGGTATTTTTCCGATCAAGTTGTTACTTGAAAGGTCTAATTGTTGGATACTCTTTAAATAACCTAAATTTGGGGGAATACTTCCTTGGAAAAAGTTGTCTTGCATATCAAGATTCTCCAAGTTTGAACAATCAACAATTGATGGGGGTATTTCTCCAGAAAATTTGTTGTGAGAAATATTCAATACCTGGAGGTGTTTCAGCTTTCCTATTTCAAGAGGTAGAGAACCGCTGAATGAGTTATTTGCCAAGTTCAGATGTTCAAGTGACAAGTATGTGCTCAAAATCCATGGAGATATGATGCCACTGAAGTTATTTTCATGTACATTTAGGTATTGCAAACTTTTATAGTTCCCTAGACTTTCAGATAGATTGCCTTCAAACCTGTTGGATGACAATTCTAGCATATATAGAGAGGTAAGGTTATGTAGGGAGGATGGTAGCTCTCCTGATAACCTGCTATTTGCTCCGAATCCCAATTAATTGCAAGTATCGAAGTTTGCCAAAATCACTGGGTATGCCTCCCCCTGAGAATTATTCACATCTCGAATGTGTATAGAGAGACAAGATTTCCAAGTCCATCAAATATGGTTCCTGTTAATTGATTGTTTCATGGCTAATCCAGTGAGCTGAAATGAGAGATTTGCCATTTCTTTAGGTATTTTTCCTCCAAAATTATTGCGGTAGAGGCCAAGAATCCTCAGATTACTGTTGTTTGTCAACGATGGAATAAAAGACAAGTCACTCGTAGAATTACTCCCTAGGAGATTTCCTCCAAGCTTTAATGTTTGAAGCCTTGACAGATCTCCTATATTAGATGGAACTTGCCCTGCAAAGTTATTGTCTGAAAGATCAAGTGTGTCGAGATCTAGAAGCATTGGTGATTGAAATTGGAATGTTGCCATTCATTTTGTTGCCCCCAATAGTAAGAGCTTGTAGACTTGGTAGAGCGAGGCCTATTTTAAATGGTTGGGAGATTTCCGTGAAAAGAATTATCTGGTCCTGAGATGGTAACAATAGTTGAAATATTAAAGACAGAGGCTGGGAAGACACCAGTGAGCTTATTTAATGCAACTCTTAGCACAGATAATCTTGTTAGCAACCCCAGTTCCCTGGGTAGGCTGCCCTCCAAATTGTTATATCCGAGAGAAAGTACAGTCAATGCCGACAAGTTTCCCGTGGAGGATGGAATCTCTCCTGTCAAATTGTTTTTAGAAATGTAAAGATATTCAAGCTTCTTCAAATTGAGTATCTCAACAGGAATTCTTCCTTCTAAGTTGTTGCTGGTTAGACTAATGTATGTCATTTGTGGGCACCGGCTCAAATTGAATGGGATTTTTCCACTCAATCTGTTGATTGACAGGTTAAGAAATCTTAGTCGGAACAGGTGCCCGACCTCTTGGGGAATCTCGCCATGGAATTGATTTTCCTCGAGTTGGATAAACTTCATGAAGCTGAGATTTCCAGATATGAGGGGATATGGTTCCAGACAAACTGTTGCCTCTTAATGCCAGGGCAGTGACTCTCCGGTGTCGTGTATCACATGTGATTCCGTGCCATTGGCAATGGTTCTGTGAATAGTTCCATGAGTTGAGAACTCCATATGGATCTTCAAATATCTGATTCTTGAATTCAAGAAGGGCAAGTCGATCGGTCTGGTTTCTATAATAATTAGCTGCAGAAACATGCATTACGGACAGATTCATAGCAACTGCAACCAGAAGCATTAGCAAAGTGTGTAATGATGACCACAATTCCCAAAAAGTAGGATTCTGGAGCTCCATTTTTGTTGAAAAAAAAAGATTAATTTGCAAAGAACTGGACATTCAAGGTAGGATAATTCGTGTTTTGTTCTGGAAATAATGTTTTATAGCTTTATACACCAAAACGAAATGAGAAATTACAGAATATTTTGCGGTCGACTCCAGTGTTTTAGTCTATTCATGTCAGAATGCGAGATAAGGATTCATATAGTTGTTTCTATCAACAATAAGTGCCCAATGTCCTAATCATTTGACATGGCCGTAAAAAATTGTCGAACACATGATCAAGATAGTAAAGAATTGCATTTATATCAATGAAACAAAGAAAAGAATAAGTTCTACTTCTAAAACAAAATCTTGTTGCTTGAAATAAATTGAGTTTCAAACCCGTCCCTGGAGGATTCTTCCTTAGCTTTCATATACTTTCGTGACATCTCACATCTCAAATTTTTTGGCTTTTGCAATTTACATCTCTTAACTTGTCTCGATGTGTACATTGCACAGATTAAAGTATTTTGTTGTTTTGGAAATAGAACTCTCAATTTGATATCTTTTTTTCCGTCTCAGCAAATCGTTTTTTTTCCACAAGGGATCGTGATGTCTTTCTACGGAATCGCGGGTCTCTTTATTAGCTCATCATTTGTGGTGCACAATAAAAAATGGATCAAAGTAGGAAGAGTTGGGATTCGATGTCTAAAATTTAGAATTAGTCCACATTTGAAAATTGATCATAAGTTAGGGAGTGTAACTTAAACTTAGTTTATGACTACTTCCACTGATACAATGTGCATCTAAGTGTATTCGAGTCATGCATCTACCTAACATCTGTTAATTCTAGTAATGATGTTAAAAATCTCTTACTAAAGTGGAAAAATCTGATATTGTGGGGTGCAATATATTTAAAGCTTTCGTCCCCAAAGTTATGTTTGTGATTCATTTTAATCCCCGAAGTTTCAACCAACATCGAACAATTTTCAAATTTTTGTATAATTTAGACAAAAAATGTCACATACATTTCACGTGAATCTTAAATCTAACTTTGACTATAATAACCCCATCAATGTCAACTAATTGAACATAAGTTAGTATCAGGTAATAAATAAGAAAGATGGGCAAGTTTAAAATATAGTTAAATTGGTTGAAATTGGATAGAAAGTTGTTACAACATAGGTAAGATTTAACACTCATGTGCATTGTATGTAATATTTTTCTATCCATAACATTTGATAAAAATTTCAAAATTGTCCTACATCCGTTGAAATTGAATAATTTGATTGTTAAATGTGCTTTAGCTAAAACTTCGAGAACCAAAATATACCGCTGCCTAGAGTTTTGGGACCAAAATTGAATTTTTTTTCCTATGTTTAAAATTAAAGTATGTGGTGCAAAGATGAAAATCATATACACATCAAAATGAGATGTAAAATGAAATGTCTCTTATACACATCTAGATGTAGGAGTAAAAGGAGGAAAGCACAAACTTCAAATCCATCAATTCGATGGGGGTTATTATAGTCCCTTATCCTAAGTTCATCTAGACCAGTGTCCAAAAGTAGAATAATTTTGCTAAATGTGACGATTTCAGCTGACAATTGAAAATTCTCCACATTAAAGTTTCTCAACCCCCATTCTTGTAGATCCATATATTTAATTTTGGATATTTTAGTCGGAATGCCTTATTTATTTTATTCAATCTAATTTTTAACAGCTTATTAAAATTGATTGATGTAAAAATTAGACGAGTATGGGATAGATCTAAGAGTTAAAGACATAATGTATCTAACATCTGTCTCTTATACACATCTTGGACTTTAGACTTTAGATAAATAGCGTCAACGGTTGAAACATTTGTCTACTTTACTTTAAAAACATCGGCAAATCTTAAATTAAAATCAATAAATTTTATATTTTGAAATATAATATTACTGCAAAATTAAAATATAAGATGTAAAGTGATAATATGCTAGAAAGTAAAGAATGCACCATGCAAAATGGAGTAAGCCGAAACCTCATTAAAACTCGAATTAATCATGGGGCCAGAATGACTACTGAATTCATGACATCTATGGCGCCCGCTAGGGAACTTTTCCACACCACTGACAGGGATGGCGTTGATAACTTGGTCACGAGCCAATTCAGATAATTAAATTTACAACCATTCAACAGTCAAAGACGACTTGGGACTTGGTCTTGCAGGCTCGTTATGAATAATACATTTCAGTATGCTGAGTGCCTCGTTAATATGTAGGCCAATTGAGAAATATATAGGCCAATTGCCTCAAATAATCAGAGTTCAGAAATGTGATCTCTTCACTTGACCCAAAAAAAGAAAAAAGAAAAAGGTACTCTCTTAATTCTTTTTTAATTCTACAATGTCTAACAAACTTAT
The DNA here is from genome assembly GCA_025175665.1 of Cinchona pubescens. Taxonomy (NCBI): domain Eukaryota; kingdom Viridiplantae; phylum Streptophyta; class Magnoliopsida; order Gentianales; family Rubiaceae; genus Cinchona; species Cinchona pubescens. Next base: position 2,341,657 of record JANKKI010000235.1, read on the forward strand.
ATATTTCTTCGAGTTCAGTATATTTTTGTTTTTGTTTTTGTTTTATGAAATGCTATCTAGAATTTAATTAAGTCTCAAAATTTTATCATAAGTTACAATTTATTATCAAAAGTCGGAGACAACAATGTAATATTATTGCAAAACGTTTATAAAGAAACATAGTTAACAGTTAAAGACTGAAAGAGAGAAACTATAATAAAGAAGCGAAATATTCTTTATCTATTGTCTTTCTTCTTATATTCTTTAAGAACTTATATCATTTCTCTTTATTAAGAGTTAATTTATTTTGTTCCCTGAATTTTAATTTGGAGTCTGAAGCCAAAAAATGTTTGAATTTGGTCCTGCAAAGTATAAACAACCTCAATACGATCCTTCAAATTGGCAAAGTCACATTTGGTACTCTTATTTAGCAAAAAATCTCAATTTAGTCCCTCAAACTGAATTTGTTCTACTAGATTGAGAAAAATGTCGACTTATTTGGATTGTATAATAATATAATATTATTTGGTGAAATTTTTGTGTTTTTTGAAAAATAATATTAATTTATGAAAAGATGAGATATTTGTTTGAATTTAAAATTGAGTTTGAACTGAAAGCCTGTCTTTTTTCCATGCACAATGATGAATACCTATTTATTTAGAGTAACCATAGAGATATTAATATTCCACAATTAATATTAAATACAATCTTCTATATATTCATTTCCTTACAATATTTTAAGAAGTCTATATTAAATTGTGGAATGTATTTTGTTACTATTTTCGAACTAGACTATCCAAATCCTCTCCCACCTTTTTGCCATGTGTTCGGCCCTTCTGCTTCAATCGTGCAATAAAGAGAGAGAAAGGGGGAGAAAGACACCTCCTCAAAATAATCTTAGACGGACCGAAGTCCAAAGATCAAATTTATAGGCAAAAAATTGTGAATGAAAACTCTACAAATCATCTTCAAGATCTACAACTTTTAATCAAGCTAATTCCATTTGAAAGTGTAATACAGCATGTGAATTCTGTCTTCAAACAATGGATCTACAAGAAAAATGGTAGAGAAACTTTAATGTGGAGAATTTTCAATTGTGAGCCTGTGACATCGGACCGATCAGAGGTTCGATATGGGCCTTTCAAATTAATAGCCGTCAACAAGTCACCTAAGCCGTCTCATTGATGAGATTCCAAAGTTGTCCTTTTGGACATTATGAACTTTAGACAAGGATCTATTGGAAAAATATTCAACAAAGTGTAATTTAATTGATTAAAAAAATAATTATTAAATAATTTGGAGAATAAAAATATTGAATAGAACAATACATAAATAATATGAAATATTATTTAGAAAATAATAATTATTAAATAAACAACTTTGTTGATCAAATATTATTTGATAAACAATGTCAATTATTTGCAAACCAAAGTCCTTCAAACATATTTTATTAAAGTCAATGCACTAATTGGCTAACATAAAAGCATATAAATTGACTTATTTCCTATACTGTCTCTTATACACATATAGATGTGTATAAGAGACAGATATATCACCAAAACTGTATCACCATTGTATCACTACTATTAAATTTGTTAATTGGCATAAATTTCACGTTGTCAGCCATTTTATTTTTTTTCTTAAATTTTCTTTTAATATACTTTCTTTCCATTCATGCCATCTCATCTCCCTTTGATGTGAAAGAAATAGAGTTGAAAAAGTAAATTAAATTTGTAATCAAGAGAAGCACTTTAGTCTTTTTATTATGCCAATTAAACTTTTTGAATATTTAACCCCTATTTCATTCTAATCTTTATTTTTTGTTTATTTTTGTTTAATGAGTAAAATTTTATAAGGATGAAATTTAATGTCATGTATAAATTAATATGACTAGATGGTTAGAAGTACTATAATCAGCCTTTTATGATTTTTTTGGTCAAGATAAGTTAAAGAAGATGACAAAATCTTACCAACTTCATTTTTAAGCACATATCTTTGTAACTGACGATCAATTATAACAATTTCACGTCTCTTGATTAGAATAACTTCTCTAACTTGAAATTTGACTAAATAGAAAGATAAACTCTTAAGTTTAGAAATTTTGAACTAATTTTTATTTTAAAATTATTTATGCCAATCAAAATAAAAGGAAATTAAAAAAAAAAAACAAAATGAATTATTTGTTGTTGTTGTTGTTGTTGATAGTAGTAGTTATTGGAGGAATAGAAAGCAAATGAAGGTGAAAAAAAAAATAATAGAATGGTCAAAATGCTAAGTTAACATAACAAGGGTTAAGTGTTTAAAACATAACATTAGGGACTAAAGTGTTAGTTAAAGTAAGTTTAAGGAGGTAAAGTGTAATTAAACAAAAGGTATATTTGTCTATTTAGCAAAATTTTTAAACGGTGTTAGAATTTACTGTTAGTCTAGAAACTTTCGTGCTCAAAAAATAACGTTAGGGACTAAAATATTAGCAATGCTAAAGTTGAAGAGAGTAAAGTGTAATTAACCCTTTTTTAATTTTGTAAAATATTAGGGGTCTAAAGTCCAATTTTGTAAGTTCATAAGTAAAATTTAAAAATTTTACAAACGGAAAAATATGAAAACTAGACTCCAAATTAAAATTCAGGGAACAAAATAAATTAAACTCTTAATAAATAGAAATTCTCCTCTTAAAAACATCTAGATGTCTATAAGAAAGTAGTTCTTCTTAAGAAATTCTCATCATCTCCAAAATAGCTATAAGAGACAGTTTTTCTAGATTTATGGCAAAACTTTTGTAATTAATCAATTGCATAATAAAACGAATATCAATGCCAATTTATAGGCTTACAAATAACTAAATTATAGAAAAATAGAAAACTAGCTATAACCTACTTTGACTAAATATTGAAAAATTTATTCATGATTTTTGCTAACAAATTAACTAATGTTGAGAAGATCTTAATTTTGTTGAAGAAGATTTTGAATCACATCTCCAACACTCCCTTGATTCAAAATCACATACTTTTTTAGCTTGTTGTTAGACTGCTATTGCTTGGTTCTTGGGCAAAATCTTGTAAGAATGTCCGCTTATCTTTAAACCAACAATTAGCTTTCTTATGTCCAAATTTCTTGCAATGATAACACCGAATGTTGCCCTTATTCTTGTTGAATCGATGTTCGATCCTTTGCCTCTTTCTCTCACACGGTTGGAATTCTTCCTTTTATATGTTCCTTGTACTATAGCCTTTTGATGCTTCTTTGAGTCTCTTTTTGCTTGAAATGCCTTTTCTTCATTCTTTCCTTTTGTTGAATTTGCATACCAGCAGATGTGTATGAAGAGACAGATATGAAAGATTCATTGAAAGATGTTCTTCTCAAAGGTGGTCATAAATACACATTTTCATTCACAATTTTTTGCCTATAAATTTGATCTGCTCAAGTATTAGCTTCCCAACACTCAACAAATTTCGATTAATTTTTGATACATATAAAATAATAGCAATAATCTTGACTTTTGAACCATACTAAATAGGCACATTACCTTTGCCTTTTACCTCAATATACTCTCCATTTCCAATTTTGACTTTAGAAATGGCTGTTTTGTCAAGTTCCTAAAGAATTCTTTCAATCATTGGTCATGGGGTTTGTACAACCACTGTCTATAAGCCAACTTTCAGGGGTACTCGTGCTTGCAAAACAGGTTGCTACAATTAATTGCTCATCCGGATATTGTTCAACTACAACATTGGCTTCTCCTTGCTGTTTTTGAGTCTTGCACACCATTTCCATATGCCCTGTTAACAAATTTAATAGTAGTGATACAATGGTGATATGATTATAGTACTTCTAACCTGTCTCTTATACACATCTAGATGTGTATAAGAGACTTTGCTCAAAGACTCTTAAATATCGTCACCAAGAATTTCTCTACAATCCTTCTGTCTGGAATACTTCTAGAATTAGCCTAATTTTGTTGACGATATTTAAGAGTCTTTGAGACTACTCTTTAATATCCTCTTTTTCATTTATCCTTAAAAGTTCAAATTCTCTCCAAAAATTCAAAATATGCATTTGCCAAAGATTCAAAATATGCATTTGCCAAAGATTCAAAATATGCATTTGCCAATTTCTTTCATTGCCTTAGAAAGTTTCTAAGAAACAGGCTCGATGTATAGCCTATATACAAGCCATGATTCTTGTGAATACTTCATCCGTGATTGCACCTGTATGCAAGTCATTGCTTTGGATCTTTTCTTTTTCTCATCTTGATGCTCTCTTATTTGTGCAAGAGTTGGATCTTTAGGCAATGGTTGTTGTTCATTCTGCACCATTTCTCAAAGATCATTAGCTTCTAAGTAAGACTTCATTTTGACAGCCCAAACTTGATAATTCTTTCCATTAAAAGTTAGAGGGTTGATAGTTCTTTGATTTGTCATAATGTTCAATTTGGACCGAAAAAATGATTCTCACACACTCTTCTTTTTTTTTTAAAGAACACAGGCCCTTAAGAACAGTGGTATCATAGCTTCTTTGATCCTGTCTCTTATACACATCTAGATGTGTAATAGAATTACACTTTACTCTCTTCAAGATCAAGACTTTAATTATTAATCTGAATTACATAATAAAACCAATATCAATGCCAATTTATAGGCTTACAAATAACTAAAGTATAGAAAAATAGGCTTCCTTAGCATAACCTACTTTGACTACTTATTGAAAAATTTATTCATGAATTTTAATAACAAATTCCTTTTCCTTATCATGATCTATACTATCCTGTGCTACGGAAGGATTTTTGTAGAACAAACTTAATTGGATCGGGAAAAATGGATTTATGTACAAAGGAAAGTTAGATCAACATGGAAATAGACTTGTAGCGATAAAGGTCCTCGACCTTCAAAATAGTGGGGCTTCTAAAAGTTTTGAGGCTGAGTGTAGAACAATGAGAAACATTCACCATGCAAATCTAGTTTCTCTCTTAACCTATTGCTCCAGCATTGATCCCAAGAGTCGTAATTTCAAGGCTCTCGTCTATGAACTTATGCAAAATGGAAACCTTGACATATGGTTACACCCAGATCCAACCGCAGCAAGTAGATCAAGAAATCTAAACCTTCTTCAAAGGCTAAATATTGCAATCGACATGGCTTTAGCATTGGATTATCTTCACAACTACTATGAGGTAGCTATTGTTTATTGTGATATGAAACCGAGTAATATTCTTCTTGAAGATGAACTTATAGCTCATATGGGTGATTTTGGATGAGCGGCTTCTTCCTAACAATGCTTCTCAACAAGAAACTACTAGCAGTGCCATCACATTGAAATGATCCATTGGATATGCGCTGTAATAATTTTTTAAATTACTATAGTTGGTTAAATTTGCACATCATAAAATATTATGTTATTTAATTTATGTGATAGTTGAATTTCCTAACTATACGCACGAAAAAATCAATTGAATATATAAACTTGGAAACTGTACAATTTTTTTATTCATAAGTAATATCTAATATGTTTCAAAAATCATATTTGCTTCTGTAGGTTTTGTTTTGGATTTAGATTATTCCGTCTGGAAAATCAAAAAACAAAATAATAATAATAAAAAACTTGGAGCTGGATTACTAAACACAATGAAGAAGTACGAAAATAGTTATAATTTTGCAAAGAAAAACTGAACAAGAAAATATAAAGCACAATTTGGTTTATACTATATTTTTAAGCTGAAGAAATTAACAAAAGTAATTCAAGGATGAAAGAGAAAAAAGAAAAAAAAGGAAGGAAGAAAAGTATTCTTTTCTATGTAATTAATTGTTTAGTTTTCTCCTCCTATCTTCTAACAACCTTGTACATTTCCTCAAGTTCAATATTTTTCTAACGACCTTTTATACATTTAATTCTTTATTCCTCCATATGGATCATCGATCAGATATCTTATATGTGATTGAAGTGAAGAAGAACATTTCAATGAGTCTATCCAAACAGTTATGATTATTGGATACATCTAGATTAAAGTAATCAATTCATGGCCTACAATGTTTGCTACTGTGGAGGATGACAAATCATGAATAAGAATAGCCACTTTTAAGTTCCATTTTTCCAAGAACAATGCAGATGAACTTTTTTGTGATTATTCAAACTTGACTTGGAATAAGTAATAAATAGGAAACATGTAATGGACTTGGAGCACAAAGAGAATAATTGGTGCTTCATAACTTTACTCCTGAATAAGATACTCTTATTAAAGAATTTCATTGCATCCAATTAATGTGGTATGAAGAAGAAAAATAATCACTAAATTATTTCACTTAATTAACTATATATTGAAATGTATTCAAATTGACCCCATGCATCTTACGAAGCCTTTGAAAAGGATTTTGAATTATGATTCTTGTCTTTGGCATGGAGCAAAAAGTAGTCCATATCAAATATGATAAGGTGCCTACTTTTTGTTACTTTTGTAGAAAAATTGGTCATAGTGAACGTTGTTAGGAACAAGAGAATATATACAATATGTATAATTTAGGCCTCAATACCGAATTGATACATAGGGTGCCTTTATATAGGCTATGTATAAGAATATTCTAGATTATGTAAACATTGTAAGTCTTGATAATCAAGATATTCATGCACATTTAAACTAATCAAATCCGGGAGCAATTTGGGTAATTACATCACACATATTTATCCATGGATTAGTATCAGTCTACTATCTTGTCATTCTTATACACATTCTAGATGTGTATAAGAGACAGTGTTGAAAATTAGGAAACTTGAAAGTTGAAACCAGGAGAACCCGAACATTGAAACTAAGAATCGCAATGTAATCGAACAAAATATATTTACAAGCTTTTAAATAAGTTGAAACTCAAAATATATATACAGAGGATATTCGATACCTTGTTAGGAACAAGAGAAACGTACAATATATATAAATTAAATCCCAATACAATTGGTACATGAAGTGCCTTCGTATAGGCTATACAAGAGAATTTTAAATCATATAAACATAGTAAGTCTTGCTAATCAAGACAGCTTACACATCTTATTGTATAAGACCTAATATAGGGAAACAATTAGGAGTAATTACATTAATCACGTATTTTCTATATTATATATTAATATATACTTTATATTCTACCTCATGATGTTTTTATAGAAAGGATGTTAAGCATCAGTAAATGTTATTAAAAAGAAACTTGCTCCAATTAAGTTTGTTGACAAAAATCCTTCTATAGCAAGGATGTTGTAGATTCTAAAAAGGTCAGAGGTGATTTGAAGAGTCATCTTCCAAGCTCTAGCTCAACATTGTAGAATAAGATTGGTAAGCGGATTGGTTTAAAAAATAGGAAGAATTATAGTTTTGGTATAAATTATAGTAGTGCTCAAAATTGATCCCTAATTAATGCAAAATGTGTCTTATACACATCTTATTCTACAGTTGCCTTCTTTTTGACATCAATTGTGTAAATCCAAATACCTAATAGTTTTGGTCATGTATTGTACATGACCATTAACTCTAAAAAGTTTTGCCAAACTTTATGCAATTGTGTGCTAAATTGGTCCTCAATTCATGATTTTATCTAAATATTTAGCCTTTGAAGCTGTCTCTTATACACATCTAGATGTTGTATTGTCTAATATATAGATTGTTGGCTTTTGTTTATGTCATTTAATATAATTCAAGCAATCAATAATACCTAAAAGCGAACGTAAGGCATTTGTACCATAATCGGACACGCAAGGCTATTGAGGAATTTTGGGTGAAATTAAAGCTGTCTTCTTATAGTACTTGTATATGTTGATGCTCTTTTGTTTAAGTAAAACAAATGGACCAAAGTAGATGCAATTCAAAACTCGAATGACTCCTGTCTCTTATACACATCTAGATGTGTATAAGAGACAGGGTCTGCACTCTCTTAACCTATGTTGTGAGTTTGGTGCAAAATAAGAGAGTTGAGTATTAAATCTTAGATCAATTATTTACTATATTGGGCAAAGTGATAGTTGAACCAAAATGCCATTTTTCTTAGTTGGTTCATTTAGCTTTTGGAGTAATTAGACTAGAATCATGAGTTGGATCAGCATTGATTCATTAATGGGAGTGATCCCTAATTAGATCCATTAATTGAGAAACCAATTGAAACTACCATCCTCAGGGACTGTCTCTTATACACATCTAGATGTGTATAATTGACAGAGTTATATTTATCAATTATTGTCATTAATTGCTTTAATTGCTTCAAGTTGTAGTTTATTGTATTTCACTTCGTTGATTAGTTTAAATATATATAAATTTCTAGAACCTATACACTTGTTGATGGCAATCAAGAGACAACAATCCTTTCAGTATACTAGCTATTAATCTTCCTCGTATACTTGTAGACTTGTGGATCATAATATAGGATTTGGATGTTGTTATCACTCGAGTGAGTATAATTTGCTATCATCCTTAGAACACATCAATCACGATCTCTCATCATGTTACAAAAGGATTTTTGTCAACAAACTTAATTGGAACAAGAAGATTTAAATTTGTGTACAAAGGATTCCTGTCTCTTATACACATCTAGATGTGTATAAGAGAGTTCTTGACCTTTGAAAGAGGGGCTTCTAAAAGTTTTGAGGCTGAGTGCAAAACATTGAGAAACATTCGGGATAGAAATATACCTGTCTCTTATACACATCTATCTAGATGTGTATAAGAGACAGATTTTGCATAATTTAATTCTCAAGAGCTTTGAAATCATGATCAAACTTTGATATGTGGTTACGTCTCAGATCAAACTAAAGCAAGTAAATTTTGAAATCTAAACCTTCTTAGAGGGTAAATATTGCAATTAATGTGGCTTTAGCAGGATTATCTTCACAACTATTATGAAATAACTATTGTTCATTGTGATACACATCTAGATGTGTATTCTGTTTCGATTTTCAACCTTATAGCTCATGTGGGTGATTTTGAATAAGCAAGATTTCTTCCTAAAAATGTTTCTCAACAAGGAATTACTAGTAGTGCCATTGCATTGAAAGGATCCATTAGATATGTGGCTCTTGAACGTATTATGTCATTTCGATATGATTTATAAATTCAAAAAAATGACATAATACGTTCAATGCTATTTATGAATCCAAGAACTATGTGCTATAATAGGTAAATCTTTAGAATATCAAGGTTTATATATTTTCTTAATATAAAAAAGAGCAATGATTAATTTGTGAGTGGATGAGAAAAGCAACTTAAGAAAGGAATTGTTACTTGCTTGGAGTTTAAGAACCATGAAATTGGTATTCTAATGGGTTAAATTATTTTTCAGAGTATGGATGGGTCTTAAGGCATCAACCTAAGAGCTTTGTCTGATCAATTTTGATGATTGTCGATCCATTACTTCTTCCATAAGAAGGATGTGAAAAGAGAGAAACTGATAACTTCCCAAGACGAACTAAACATTGATGATGAGAAAAAAAAATTGAATGTTCTTACTCGATTTATAGAATAAAAGTATAGAGTTCCTAGAGTCCTTGAATACATTTAACCGATAAGAGACATCAGTGTATTATGAGTTAATATTTTTGACATTTTTTGTTTTAAACATTTAATATGTATAATTTAAAGGTTGCATGTGATATTGAATTTTTCATTGCTACGCTTGCCCAACATTTGACGGTACGTAGAAATGACCAGGATTGAAAAGGTAATTTTAGGCAAAAATGTGTTTCAACTCGAAATAGGCGCGGACGCTCATTCTCATTATATATCAAAATGATTTTCCATTCTAGAATGAATATTCTTTTTTAAATAAGTAATAAAGGTACTCATAGGTTAGGATGAATACTCCTGTCTCTTATACAAATCTTGACCATTGTATACCTCACATTTCTTAAAGTATAATAAAATTTCATTTTATGTGTTTTAACTCATGTTATTAACATTTTTATGAGTTTGATTAAATTTTAAATATTTTGGATTGAGGATACAAATTTTGAAAAAGTATATTGTATTTTTTTTTTTTTTTTTTCATTCAAATACATATTAAATAGTAAAATTTATATAATTTTATAATACTATATTTTTTAAAGAAATTTATATTCATTACAATGAGATAGCTTTAAAAATAAAAAATAATAATTGACCACATATGATTTGTGTTTTAAAAAATTAATTAATTCTTTATTTTATATGTAAATCCTTTTGTAACAGTAGACGAGGAAGATTAATTCTAAGTAGTACACATCTTAAAACATCTTGAATTATAAGAGAACAAGCACTTAAGTCTTACAAATTTATAATATTTAACAATTAATGAAAAATTAAAATCTGGCCTTATTTACTCTAGCCATTCTCATATACCAAACGTGAGATTAGTAGAAATATCTAAATTAAAGATTTTATTTTAATTCAATTAGAGTTGAAAAATTAAAATTTGGAAGACTTAAGAACAATTATCAACTTTAATTCAAATGTTTTGATATGGCAGTGGTATTAATAAATAAACTTCTGCACTAAATAATGTACTAACAAGAGAAAATTGTGTCCTTTAAGTTTTATTTTCTTTTACATTATATATTTAATGTATGATACTCTTTAAGGTCAACATAGAAATATATTCTTTCGGAAAAAAAAAAGTAACTAATTTTGCAGTACACTAAAACTACTTCCGATACCAAATCTATCATATCGAGTGCAAAGCTAATACACAATTCCTAGTCATAAAAAATTGCTATAAAATTACACTAATTTGCTGACCGACTATTAAAGTAGTAATGATGAAACTTTGATAATTCATGAATCAAGAAAGTTTTGTTAGAGAGAGATGTAAGATAGTTGTTCTATATATTATTGATTGATACATAATGTAAAAGGAAAATGAAAAATGAGATAATACGTTCACGGTTATGAATTCGTTATCCATCTAGCAGATTAGTTAGAACTTGTTGCTTAGATTACACATCTAGATTTCGTTGGCCGATTTATTGGTGTGGATATCGAATTGATCTACTTTATCATGAGAATTAAATTATATAGATACCCTTAATGAATTATATATTTAATTAAATATCATGTTGGCTTCTCCTATTAGCTGGCTAAGTTCTTTGTTAGATCAAGAGTTATTAAAGCAAATATTAGCATTTCATAAAACAAATACGAAAACAAAAACATTGAACTTGAAGAAATATATAAGTTTGTTAGAAGATGGAGATTAAAAGAAAGAATTTATTCAAGAGAAGTATACTTTTATTCTTTTTGGGTCATGAGAACCGAACACATCTTTCAACTCTGATCATCTAGGAATTATTGGAGGCAATTGTCACTTAGAATTCTTAAAGAGTCTTGGACCGTGTAGAGTGGGCACGCAGACCAAGTAAAGTCGGTCAACAGCAATATGGACCGTGACTAGCTCCTGAGTCGTCTTTTGAGTATAGAAAGGTTTGTAAATTTAAATATTCAAGTAATTGCTCAAGACCAAGTTATCAACGGCATCCCTGTCGTTGGTGTGGAAAAGTTTCCCAGTGGTCACCATATTTGTCTTGAACCCACTAGTCAAGTTTGTTTTGATGGTCTCGAGAAGTATAAGCATTCAAAAAGTTTATTGATCAAATAAAGTTATATATTTTTTGATATATGATATAAATAATAATATATTAATATATTACTTTATTACAAATATATAATATATATGTACTCTATATATGGTATACAATATAATTAAATTAAATACATAAGCAAGTGTTATGCATCAAAAACATAAATTAGAATTATTTCTAACCATAATTGTATAAGTAATTAATTGTCGTAGGCTCATCTCATGAATTCTCCCAAGTTAAATAAAATTAACAATTATAATATGGGACACGATTGACTTGACTAAAGCCAAAAAGGTAATTCATTAATCCTGATATGGTGAAGTGACTATGGCAGACAACACATGCGATCTAATGACACCGTCAAAATCATATAAAAAATTTCCGAGTTTTAGTCAAAATTTATATGTGTAAACTCTTTGTTTTATTTATTTGTTTTTGGATAACATAATTTGTGCATCAAAATTATCTTGTAAATACTTGTATTCTCTGTCTACCTAATTTCCTGCTCTATTTTGTGCAATCAAGAAAGGTATTTCTTTAAGATTGACTGATTTAGCCTTCTACCGATGTCAAATGTGATTTAATATGGAGATTTTTTAGTTTTTTTCATTTATATATTGACCAACTTTACTAAATTACCCGCTTTGCCCTTTAAGCGATGGCCAATATATATTATAGGATTTAGGTTCCAAGTAGATTCCGTAAGTTTTTCTAGGGACTTAAAGGACACAAGCTAAAGTTCAAGGACTCTAGGAACTCCTTATAAATAGGGCTTTTTGGTCTCTCAATCCATTCCAACTTAGATTTGAATAAAACAAAACATTCTTTTAGCAAATTTTAGTATAGAAGTTCTTTACGGAATACATTTAACCGATACTATACATCAGTGTATTATGAGTTAATATTTTTGATATTTTTTGTTTTACACATTTAATATGTATAATTTAAAGGTTGCATGTGATAATGAATTTTTAATTCCTACGCTTGCCCAACATTTAGTACGTAGAAATGACCGATTGAAAAGGTAATTTTAGACAGAATGTGTTTCAACTCAATAGACGGACGCTCATTCTCATTGTATGTCTGATGACTAAAGGTATAATGGAATGAATATTCTTTTTTTTCAAGTTATTAACATTTTTATGACTGAGAAACTTTAAATACTTTGGCCTCGCACAGTGACGAGCTGAATCATCGTCTCTAAAGTATTTTAGTGACGACTTCTTAACTTTTTGTGACGACTTGGCATGGTGACTTATAATACTAAGAGAAAATTTGTCTTCTTTTCATTTCCCTTTACATTATATATTTAATGTATGATAATTTTTCAAACATAGAAATATATTCTTTCGGAAAAAAATAAGTAATTTTGCAGTACACTAAAACTACTCTCGAAACGAAATCTATCATATCATGTGCGAAGCTAATACACAATTTCTAGTCATAAAAAATTGCTATAAAATTACTATTAAATGTCTCTGATACGACTATTAAAGTAGTAATGATGAAACTTCGAGAATTGATGAAGCAAGAAAATTTTGTTAGAGAGATGTAAGATAGTTGTTCTATATATTATTGATTGACTTGTGGTACAAAGAAGAGGTGTTCTTCTATTTATAGGTAATAATCAGCGTATATGATTTTCTTATCGATCTGGCAAAATAATTAGATCTTGCTGGTTAGATTATTTGATTAGATCTTATTGATCGGTTGATCGGTATGAATATCGAATTGATTTATTTTATTATTATAGTTAATTACATAACTATCCTTAATGAATTATATATTTAATTAAATACATGCAGATGTCTCCTTATAAGAGACTAAATTCTTTTACAGTTATTCTCTTTCAATGTTTTTGTTTTCTATAAAACAAATAATTGCCTACAAAAACATTGAAGATGGATAAATGTAAAAGTTTGTTAGAAGAAGGAGATTAAAAGAAAGAGTTTATTCAAGAGAAGTATACTTTTATTCTTTTTGGGTCATGAGAACCGAACACATCTCTCAACTCTGAATCATCTAGGAATTATTGTAGGCAATTGTCGAACATGTTAACGAGGCACTTAGAATTCTCAGAGTCATGGACCGTGTAGAGGGACACATGCAGACCAATAAAAGTCCGTCAACAGCAAATTTCGTGTCGGCCTGGGTCCTGAGTCGTCTTTTTAGTATAGAAAGGTTTGTAAATTTAAATATTCAAATAATTGCTCGTGATCAAGTTATCAACGGCATCCCTGTCATTGGTGTGGAAAAGTTTCCTAGTGGTCACCATATTTGTGTTGAATCCACTAGTCAAGTTTGTTATGATGGTCTCCAGAAGTATAAGCATTCAAAAAGGTTATTGTTGAAACAAAGTTATCGAATGATACATGATATTTTTTAATATATGATATAGATAATAATATATAATATATCACTTTATTAAAAATATAATATATATATATATATATATATATATATATATATACTATACGTGGTACACAATATAATTAAATTAAATACATTAGCAAGTGTTATGCATAAAAAACATAAATTAGAATTATCTCCAACTATAATTACATAAGTAATTAATTGACGTATCTCATAAATGTATGTCCCTCACTTTGACAATTGACAAAAGTATATAAATATAAAAGTCTTTAATTACCTAACAAAATTCGTAGAATATATGGAATACCACATAACTAGTTATAGGCTATATTATAGGAACCCTTAGAAGGCAAGAAATTCTTATATCTTCCATCCATCAATAAAATTTTTATAATTATATAACTAGAAATATTATAAAATAACATATTTTTTAATGCATAATCATTTTCACTGATTGATTGAAGATATTATTTAATTATATTAAATGTGATATCAATTAATTAAGTAAAATTAACAATTATAATGTGAGCCACGATTGACTTGACTAAAGGCAAATTCTTAATTCATTAATCCTCACAAGGGGAAGTGGCTATGGCAGACAATACATGCGATTAAGTGACACCGTCACAATAATATAATTAAAAATTCCGAGTTTTAGTCAAAATTTATATGTGTAAACTCTTTGTTTTATTTATTTATTTATTTTTGGATAACATAATTTGTGCATCAAAATTATCTTGTAAATACTTGTATTCTATGTCTGCCTAATTTCCTGTTCTATTTTGTGCAATCAAAAAGGGGTATTTCTTTAAGATTGACTGATTTAGCCTTCTACCGATGTCAAATGTGATTTAATATGGAGATTTTATAGTTTTTTTCATTTATATATTGCCCAACTTTACTAAATTACCCGCTTTGCCCCTTACTGTGATGGCCAATGTTTAGGAGACAGCCATCACAAGGAGTTCAATTTAGCCTTCAACTCTAGGGACTTAAAAGACACAAACTAAAGTTCTTATACACATCTAGATGTGTATAAGAGACAGGACAGTTTTTAGGCTAGCAATCCATTGAGGCATAATTTCATATAACATGTCATATATTTACAACACTATTGAAGTACATTTAGGCGCAAGAATCTTGCGGCACAATTTCATATATGTCATTTATTTACAACTAAAAAATCTAGCATATTAAATCACACTTTGACATCGGTAGCGAAGGCCTGTCTCTTATACACAAGTACTGCATATGTATTACCGCGCTAGAACTATGCTGAAAATGTGCTTCAAAACATTTGCGAAGAACACTCTGTTATTTGTATCACAATTTCAATCAATAAGATATAGAATAAATGTGTATAACAAATTGTCAGTGATTAGATTTGAAATATAATATAATTTAGAGAGTTCAGGACACTGAAAATCAAGTAATTAGCTTGATAGTTTGTCAAAGAATATGGAGAACGAATGAGTTGACCAAGAAATTATGACACTCATATGATATTATTCACAGTGTGCAATTGATAGTTTAAAGGTATGCCCTAATTTCGTTATTCATGATTCACAAATCTAAAGTAAAAATCCAATACGGGTGGATTTACATTAGGGCATTTGGGGTATATGTTTTACGGAATATTTATCATGTATTTTTAGTTTTGCCCCCACTAAATACAGAGATGTAATAATTCATGATATGGATGGATTAGATTTCAAATCTAAATATATTATAGGTTATCAAACATGATTAGGAATTTGAAAATTACCCAGGGATTTTGAAATTCATGTAAATTATATTATATTTCAAATCTAATCATTTCAGATTTACTCATACATTATTTTATAATCCAAATCCATCCATTTAAATGGAAACTTAAAGATTTGTATGAAAAAAAAAAATAATTAAAGAAACTTCAAATGGACAACAATTCACAAGGTTTTTGACTTCATTATTATCCCAAAAACTCAATTTTTTGCCAAATTCAAGTTCAATTACTATAGATTTTTAATTGTTCTTATTTTATATGTCAATTATTCATTGACAAATAAACTATTGTTTCACATGAATTTTTAAAATTAATAATAAATAAATAGGTAAATTTATTGTTTTAACTTGGGTGAAATAAGGAAATTTTCCTTGGTGATTTTCTTAATAATCTGTTAATGATTGGTTAATTTTGTCCAATTTAAACTTAACTCACTGACTTTATGAACCTGCGATTTCTAATTTAAAATTAATTTTCCATTGAACCCTCAGTTCAGCTTGTTCAATTCGGACTTATTGTTACTATTGTTATTTAGAATAATTTCCAAAAGTTGAATTTCAATTTATGTGCTGTAGATTAAATTGTCCCCCCATTTGAAAAAAGAAATTCTGGCTTTGCCACTGCTACAATATCTTACATGTGATATCAAAATTTTGGGTAGAAGTTCAGGATTTGTACATCTATAACGCTGAACTTTTATTCTTGATTTGTTTATCCATTAAGTTTAGAAGTGTATTACTGGGATTATGAATTGATAATTTCACTTAAAGATAACGCATTAGACACATGAAGAGTTGGCGGTCTGGACGAAAATTGCAGACAAGTAATCACTAATAAATAAATAAAAATAAAAAAAATTCTGTAGGTTAATTCACAGATTGACAATACGGTAGTCAAAGTACATGACTTATAATTGCTTATAGCTTATTATTGTTTATGGGTTTAATTTAAAAGATGCCATTGTAAATAAATAAATAAAAGGGAACATTGAAATATATGTTATTTGTTGAATTAATTATAGTAAGACTCGGAAGCAATGTATTGATAAAAGTAACACAAGGAATAATTTGCAACTAACCTTTATTTATATTAGGTAAAATGTAATTAAGACTTAATCTTATTTCAAACCACCTAGAATCAACTATATTAAGTGCGCACATAATTACTCTATAGTCATTAAAATTACTTCGATCTTCTTTTTAATGTAGACAAAAAATAAAACTCTTCTTTTACAATTACTCTATCATCTCAAAATATGTTTTTTTTTTTTTTTCTCTTCTTTAGTCCTCTCTCTTATTTTTTTTTGGTTGTTTTTTGTAGGCTCGATGTATGTACTTAAATATATACTATGGAGCTTTGGACACCTACATATATATGGCAAACCTAAGTGGACTTAATGAAACTCCCAAGGATAGGACTTAATGAAACCTTCACGGAGGCCTCCATAATAGAAAAGGAAAACACACATTATATCAGTCTAGTCCATCAGCGACCGTGGTATCTAGAAGCTGGTTGCATTTGAACGGTATTATTTACAATACATTAAAAATATTATTTGAAATAAGTATTATAATAATTCTTTAAGATGTAATATATGTTAGATAAGAGGTAATTATAAAATTTGTTAAACAAATTATTGCAAAATATTATTTACCTATGTAAGAGATCATTTGTTAGATTTTCGTTTTACAAAGTGGTTTTTAAACAAAGGACCACTTAATATCTAAATATTAGTTAAGTTACTTATTATTAACTTAGTGGACATTTTCTATAGTAGAAATCATTGAGAAATTAATTTGAAAAGTGCTAAAATTTATTATGTCTGATTTTTGCACCAAACTTGGACTGACTTTGTTGAACTTTTAAGATAATTGCACTTAGACCGTGAAAATTTTAGCACTATTGGATGGAAGGAAATTCTTGAATGTCCTGATAATGACCACCAAACTTGGACTGACTTTGTTGAATATTTAAATAATTGCACTTAGACCGTGAAAAATTTAGCACTATTATGGAAGGAAATTCGTGAATGTCCTGATAATGACCGAAGTGAAATAGGCTAATCACGAGCAGTGTAGTGGGCAGTATAGCCTTGCCACAATTCCGATATAGGAAGGGTTGGGAAGAAGGGTTAAACCGACTTTGCCCCCTTAAATGAGTAACCATTACCAGGTCTGAATAAATTAATCGATCACTTTATTCTCTAAAATATTTATTTTTTGATATTTTTATTCAAAATTTGACTTGAATTACAGAGTAAAAGAATGTAAACATGTTTTATGCATGTATACACACTTAAAACTGTATTAACAGTCAATAGCAGATGGAGGGATGGACGGCCACTCTAGAAGAATTTCATAATTATATTTTCCCCCATATATATATATATTCTTTGATATACTCGATCAAGCTATATTAACCTGTTGACTATACCCTTATAAAATTATATAAGACCCCCTAAAAATTTAGAACAAGTATAAAATTGTCTCTCAAATATAAACTTATATATGCCTTGCCCCCTCAAGTCCCAACTAATTAAGTCCGGCCCTGCTTATATGCATAGAACAAACCAACATTCCTTACTTTTCTAACTTCACCCAAGTTTTCGGTTAAAGTGTACAAGAAACAAATAATTTAAGGGGCAAAATAATTAAAAAATTAATTTATGAGGTGTTTTGTTCATAGGTATGAGAGGAACGAATGAGAATCAAGATTAATGATACTTATAGATGTTGTTTGGTTAATCATTATGAGAATTATTCTATAAGAATAAAAGTATTAGAAAATACTCACTTTCATTTTTCACTTGTGATATGAGCTTCAAATTTATTAATTTATTAATATAATGAAACACATTTCTTATTCAAACTAAATAAGTAAAGAAAAATGATATAACATCCATACGATAGTAGGGTTTATGATTATCATTCCGATTTCGATTCTTGAATGCGAACCAAATACCTCCTTAAATTGCAATGTAATAAACGGTAATAAGTTCAAGGTGCCAAATTGGATTTAGTCCAAAAAAGAAATAGGATAAGCACGCAAACGATCTTAACCGCATGTATGATCCGTTACAAGTGATTATGACACGATTTAGTAAAGGTAAATTATTATTTAGATCAAGGTGTATGTATTTTGTAATTATTAATTACTCATATAGTCTAAGTAAGAAAATTAACTTATAATTTTTTTTTAAAAAAAAATGAGTTATATAAATAAATAAAAATTACAAGATATATAATAGAGTCATATACCATGGTTTATTTAAGAATTTACCTTTAATAAATGTTAAGGCAAAAATCTGTCAACTCGGAGCAAAGTGACTGGAGATTGAGAAGATTAACAGTTGGTTACCTTATATTGCACATTGGCTGACCAATTTCTGGCTAATAACAACATTCAATATGATATCAGAACTATTTCTATACATTGTTGAATTTAATTCAACAATGTATAATATATATATATATATATATGTGTGTGTGTGTGTGTGTGTTAGGATCGAAATCTCGGGTATTTGCAGAAATTACTTAACGATCTCTTAAAAATAGTAACAAATATAAATAAATCAAAATATTGCAATAAAATGGACATATAAATTTACGTGAACCACGGGCGAAGGGAAAAAATTTCCTAATTTAAGAGGAATACAAATTTGGAAATACCTCCAGAAAATGGAGTATAGCGCACCATTATAACAAAAGTACAAAAGAGTTCAAATAAGAGGCAAGAAGATCGCCGTAAAAGCTTTGAAAACCCACTAAAATTTCCTTGGTTTGGTTTACTTAAACCTACACATCTAGATGCCTGTATAAGAGACAGACTCTGAAATTTGTTTTTGACAATTACAGTACATATGGACAAAATAGCAAGATATAAGACATACACAACAATATTTGGAAAATTCACAAATTCCCGTTCGCCTGCGAATCGTTCCTTTGGCGCATTAAGACTTATACATTATAAGTTTTTAAAATATAAAATGTTATACTATACAAATTAAGTAGAATTTTCATATATATATATATATATATATATGTGTGTGTGTGTGTGTGTGTGGGAATTGATCTGTCGGTTGCAAATTAATTCCTCATTAATTGCCTTTAAATAATGAAGATTCCAAACCCCACTTGTTGGGGTTTCTGGTCATCATCAGCAAATGTTTTGCTCCTTGTCCTTGTTGTCATGAATTTGCCAAAAAATATTTCAGCTGCAAGATTTGTTGGAAATGAGACCGATCGAATTGCTTTGCTTGAATTCAAAAATCAAATATCTGGTGATCCAAATGAAGTTCTGAACTCATGGAACAATTCACACAAATCATCATTGCCAATTTGCAAGGAATCAATGTGATGCTCGACACAAGGTCTGGGTCACAGCCTTAAATTTAGATGTACAAAAGACAGTCTGGAACCATATCTCCTCATATAGGAAATCTTACCTTCTTGAAGTTTATCCATCTTGAAAAAAATCATTTCTATGGTATGATGCCTCAAGAAATCGGTCGCCTGTTCCGTTTAAGATTTCTTAACCTGTCAAGGAACACCCTGACTGGAGAAATCCCAATTAATTTAAGTCAATGTTCAAGTCTAAGAGTCATGGGACTGAGCTGGAACAAATTAGCAGGAAAAATTCCAAGTGTGTTAGGCTCTTTAAAGAAGCTTAGAAACTTCGCCTTACTGCAAATAATTTAACAGGAGAAATTCCGTCTGCAATTGGAAACCTGTCTTTAATAAAGGAATTAGCCTTCAGCTTAAATAATATGGAGGGGAATTTGCCAGAAGAGATGAGCTTATTAACCAGCTTGAATTACCTAGGAATGGGACGCAAATAAGTTAACCGGTGAAATACCTCCATCCATGTACAATATATCTACACTCACCGTTTTTACTGCACCAGATAATTTTCTTTACGGAACCCTTCCAACCAACCTAGGCTTCAAGCTACCAAATCTTCAAGTAATTGCTATTGGTGGAAATCGCTTCTCTGGAAAAGTTCCTGATTCAGTTACTAATTGTACTAATGTTGAAGTAATTGATTTTGGTGATAATAAGCTTGAAGGACAAGTTCCATACAATCTCGGACATTTGTTGAATCTTCGATTCTTGAGTCTTCAAGGAAATCTCTTAGGTGGTAATTCAAGTGGAGATCTGGATTTTCTTGTACCTTTGACAAACTGCAGCAATTTAGAAACACTCTCTTTGGCTGTAAATAACTTTGGTGGTGAACTGCCCAATATCCTAGGCAATCTCTCGTATCAGTTGGCACGATTACACCTACTAGGCAACAAGATATCAGGAACCATCCCAATGGGACTTGAAAATCTATATGCCTGTTAACTTGTACGTTATATCCTTAGCAGAGAACTTATTTACAGGTTTCATACCAAGTGATTTTGGCAAACTTCAGAAATTGGAGATATTGTCTCTGCAGAGCAATATGCTTTCAGGACAGGTACCATCTACCCTCTGCAACGTTACCAATCTATATTATCTGAACTTAGCCAGCAATAACTTCCAAGGTGATATTACTCGTAGGCTTCGAAATTGTCTAAATTTACAAATGTTGTCTATTTCTGAAAATAACTTTAGTGGAATCATATCCCCTCAGATCTTTGGCTCATATGTATCACCAACAATACTGGATTTATCAGATAACTCATTGAGTGGTTCGCTACCTCTTGAGATAGGAAAATTGTCAAACATTCAACAGCTAGTCATTTCCAACAACATATTTTCGGGAGAAATTCCTCGTACACTAGGTGATTGTTCAAGTTTGGAGTACATTGATATGCGCAACAACCTTTTCAATGGAACAATTCCACCAACTTTGATGTAGCTTCTTTGAAGGGCATCCAATATTTGGACCTTTCTCATAACAATTTCACTGGGCAAATACCAAGAGACATAAACAAGTTGGTTTTTTTGAAATATCTAGATCTTTCTTACAATAATCTTGAAGGCAAAATACCAACTGATGGAGTTTTCGGAAATGCAAGCCAAATAAGATTGCTAGGAAACACTAAACTTTGTGGAGGCATTGCAGAACTGCAACAACCATCTTGTCTTGTCAAAGAAAAGAAGAAAGGAAAGCATCTGATCCTCATAATCATAGTCATTCCCCTGGTTCTTGCAGTGATTTTAATTTTTGTCGCATTCCTATTGTTCCATTTTGTATATAAAAAAAGGGATAAAACTACAAAGGAGTCTTGCACAATGTCATCAAACCAGGTCGGGAAGATTTTGAGAGTTTCGTATCATGATCTGTGTCGTGCTACGGAAGGATTTTTGTCATCAAACTTAATTGGATCAGGAAGCTTTGGATTAGTGTACAAAGGCAATGTTAGATCAACATGGAGAAAGACTTGTAGCCATAAAAGTTCTCGACCTTCAAAAGAGTCTCTTATGCAAAAGTTTTGAGGCTGAGTGCAGAACATTGAGAAACATTCGTCATAGAAATCTAGTTCCGCTCTTAACTTATTGTTCCAGCATTGATCCCAAGGGTCATGATTTTAAGGCTCTCGTCTATGAATTCATGCAAAATGGAAATCTTAACACATCGTTGCATCCAGAGATAGCAGAACCAACTAGATCAAGAAATCTAAACCTTCTTCAGAGGCTTAATATTGCAATCGACGTGGCTTCAGCATTAGATTATCTTCACAACTACTATGAGACAGCTATTGTTCATTGTGACCTAAAACCCAGTAACATTCTTCTTGACGATGACCTTATAGCTCATGTGGGTGATTTTGGATTAGCAAGGCTTCTTTCTAACAATGTTTCTCAACAAGGAACAACTAGCAGTGCCATTGCATTGAAAGGAACCGTTGGATATGCGGAAACACCAAGTAAAAATTTTCTCATGTTTTATGCTATAATATAAACAGAAGGTAGAATATCAAAGTCGTATATTTTCTTAATATAAAAAAAAGCAATCATTAATTTGTTAATGGATGTGAAAAGAAACATAAAAAAGGAATTTGTTACTTAATTTAAGTTTCTTATTTTAAGAACCATAAAATATGTACTGTAATTGTCAAAAACAAATTTCAGAGTATGGAATGGGCATTCAGGTATCGACCCAAGGGGATGTTTATTCTTATGGGATTCTCTTACTTGAGATGTTCACAAGAAATAGGCCAATGTATGAGATGTTCAAGGACGGATTGAATCTGCATGATTATGTCAAAAGCTTTGCCTGAACAAGTTTCAAGGATTGTTGATCCATTACTTCTTCCACTAGAAGAATATGAAAATGGAGAAATTGGTGCCCGAGACGAACAAAAAATTGATGATGAGAAAAGGATCGAATGTATTACTTCAATTTTGAGAATCGGTGTCAGCTGAGCTCCACAACATCTCCAAATGATCGGATGCCTATGAGTGAGACAGTAAGGAAATTGCATCTTCTCAAGGATGGCTTTGTTGGTTAAAAATAAAATAAAAATAATTGGTGCAGATTTTGTGTTTGGCATGTGTGTACCTATATTTCATGAAACAGGTGTTTATTTACAGTAAAAATTTAAATGTATAATCTTCTAACAAGTTACAAATTCGTCTAAATTCTTATCTCTTATTTATAAATTTTAGGTTGAACTCATACCTTAGTTTTTAGACACACATTTTCTACTCTCTTATTAGAGTTATAATTAGTGTTTATGACTTTAAAAATTACAACGTTTATGAAATTACTAATTCTCTAAAAACTTCATTTTAATAATCATAAGATGGCTCATTCACAAACATATAACTTAGCAATTTGGGTGGAAGTGAACTTATGTGTAACATGTTCTAATTCCTTTGAAACTCCATCACCTTGGTGTTTTTTAATGTTATCGAGATTCACATACTACTCAAGAATTTTCACAATAATGTATGAGATTTTATACAATCTTTAACTATCAAAAAAAAATAGACGTATATATTGCTAGAATTTCTCAAGTGATAGGTTTAAATAAAATATTACAAATCTTTTTGAAATATCATTTTTTAGACTACATATTCAACAACTGTTGCCCAGACGAACTAAGCATTGATGATGAAAAAAAGACAAAATGTCCCACTTCAATTTTGAGAAATAGGATCAACTGCGCTGCATCATCTCTAGATGATCATGTTGGGGAAAAATAGGAATGTGAAATGCAATAACAACCTAAGAAAATATTTCTCACCCCTTGATCGTTAGACTAAACCAAACTGTAAATAAATTAATAGATAAAATGCATAAACATAAAACACACAGAATTTTTATATGGAAAACTCCTTCCATGTGAAGAGCAAAAATTAGATCTAGTCCAGAAATATTTCACTATCAATAGATCAAAACCAAGTCTCTAGCAAAAACATAAAATTCAATGTGAGGCTTGATGTTAATAATTGCTTTTAATGCATATCTATGTCATGTCTTATAAATAGTAGATACTAGTCGCACATCTGAGAACCTTATTTCTTTTTCTTCTTTGGTTTGATTCTGTTTCGACTTGTGGGCCAGTTGAGGAAGACCCACAAACTCGTCTGATAAATAACTAGTAAAGGGAACTCTAGCCCTTGTCGACCTTGGTGGAACTTTAGGTTCATCAACAACTGCACCAGTTGGGTCATCTGCCTGTATTAGCAACTGTCTGTAGTTTTTGACAATTAAGTTACACTAAAATCTATATCCAAAATCATCATGGCCGAAGCTAACAAAGACACATTGTCCTGTCTCTTACTCACATCTAGATGTGTATCTCATGGTTATGCACATGCGCAAGCGCTTTGATTGAATATTCTTGATATGCTTTCTTTCATAAGAAGGATGCTCTTTGTCGTACTACAAATGGTCAGAACATCATTTCCGAAAACTCCATCAGTTGGTATTTTGCCTTCAAGCTGTCTCTTATACACATCTAGATGTGTCACTCTGAGATACATTGGCAATTTTGCTTCAGAAAGAAAAAAATCTTACTCGCTCCACTAATGTCCTGCCTCCTTCTCAATGGAAGCCTAAAAATGCTTAAAAACACCAAGCATGTGATCTTTAGACTTCAAGGCATACCTCCACAGTTTCCTTGAACAATCATCAATAAATGTAAGAAAATAAAGTATACCACCAAATATCTTTGTGTTCGTAGGACCACGGATATTTGAATGCACTAAATCAAGTAATTTTGATTTTCTTGCTGAATGATGACTGAGAAAAGACCTTGTTCTGTTTCCCTAACAAGTAATGTGCACACTTTTTTAGTTTAGCAGTCTTCAATCAGGAAAGTAAATTCTTCTTGACCAAACAACTGAGTCCCTTCTCAGTGATGTGTCTAAGTCTGTTGTGCTAAACTGCTAAAGAGGCATTGCCTCTTCAACTATATTGACATTGTCAATGCACACGAAAGCCTTGGTTTAGTACAAGTCCAAATACTTCTTCTGGCAAACCCTTGATTATCTTGTACTACCCATTATCTTGGGTGCTAATATAACCCATATCATCCAACACATCCGTGGAAATCAAATTTAGAACAAACATCCAGTGCATGTTTAACATCTCTCAAAACCAATGTCATCTATATGTAGCTCTTTAACAAAACAGTTCTTAAGCCAACTATTCTCGACTGACTACCATTACTCATCTTCAACATCACAAAGTTACCGAGAATATAAGATGTGAAAAAATCCTTCCTTGATGTCACATAGAAGTAGGCTCTTATGTCACATTCTAGATGTGTATAAGATCAACGAAAAATTGATCAAATTTTTATTTCACATAATTACGTATCTTTTATAGTAGTGATAGCTATACAATCATCACTATCACTATCTTCCTTTCCTGTTTTTCTCTATTCTCCATTTTCAACTTCTTCTGACATCTAGATATTCATCAACCAAAGTTCATAATCTCATCCTCAAATCTGACACTCATACCTAATAGATGGTCGAAACATCCTTGAAATGGTCAGAAATAGAACTTCCTTCCTTGTACTTCAAATTCATAGCCTGTTCAACAAGAATAACGTGTTATTGCCTAATTTTTAAGCATACAAGAAATCAAACTTCTCCCACAGGATTTGAGATATTTGTTATTGTCAATGTAATTCAAAACATTATCATCTACCCACTGCCACTATGTAGGAGAATTAGGCCTTCATTGTCAATAGAATGTTATCACAGAAAGTCAAAAAGTTGTCACAAAATATCATCAGTGACGACTTTTTGTGTTGTTACATAATTGTCACGAATTTATTTTGTATAAGAGACCTGTGACAATCCTTGAATGTCGTCACA
Source organism: Cinchona pubescens (assembly GCA_025175665.1). Classification (NCBI taxonomy): domain Eukaryota; kingdom Viridiplantae; phylum Streptophyta; class Magnoliopsida; order Gentianales; family Rubiaceae; genus Cinchona; species Cinchona pubescens. The sequence continues at coordinate 2,367,610 of JANKKI010000235.1, forward strand.
GAACAATACATATTCAAGTGACAAAAGTAAGTCGTCACTATTCCTACGAATAATTTGTGACAACAAATCTCTTCTCTACTTCATAATTGGTCTTGTCACATTAGGTAGCCATGTTGTCACTGAATTAAGCCTTTAGTGACAACAAGTTGTCACAAAAACTCATACAATGTTGTGACAAATTTTTTTGTCACAGATCTAGTTTCATTACTGTCTCTAAAGTACATATCAGTACAATGTGTTTCAGGTGTACACAACTGCAAACTACAAAATTACTTTCAAAACCAAATAAATCATTGAACACAATAGAAAAGCATAACCATAAAATAAAAAAAAATCACAATGTATACATATGTATCATACTACAAAATCAAAAGCATCCACCTCCATTAAGTAAACCATATTTACTACACAAATACGAAAACCAAAATGGTAACCTAATAATGCAAATAGCATATCTTCATCTAAAAAGGCTTGCTTGTTCCAGTCCAAACAAGACTCTCTTTGATGTCTCCACATGATTCCTTCTCGGCACAGCTATATGACAAATATAATAACATATAAGAACCAGGATGAGACATATATCTAATTAGCCAATGTTATCAACAACATTTTACTAAAGTAAGTGGCCTGTCTCTTATAACATCTAGTTGTGTATAAGCATAAAAGCCATATATTAGCAAAAGTAAGTTGATAGTTGATATAACAACACAAGTTGCAAAACTTGAGGACATACTATCTAACCTAGTATTCACTAAAAAAAGGTGTAATAAGATAAATTCCTTGATTTAGCAATAAAGAGATTCTTCAGAGAACTATCAATAAAGATTCAAGAAGGAACTTCATAACCATGAAAGGTGGTACAGTCCCAATGAGAATATCCCAAAGCACCATTTTTTCTTTCTCCAAACTAAAGGTGATCTCCTGTAGGCTAATCAAGTTGTCCAAGACAAATGATAGAATTTGGTAAATGCAAATTAGTTTAAACATTTATAGAATCTTAATCCCCTCAGGAATACAACTTACAAACCATAAATATATCACAGCATGACAAGCTGTGAAATTCTCATTTAGAGCTGCTTGATAAACTCTATAACTCCAAGTGGGTCATTGGTAGTTTTAATTGTCATCCAACTCAAAATATCCAAGCCCTTTCCTCTAACATAAACAATTTCATTTGAATTTTAATTAAGACGCAAAAGGTACATATATGCACACATATGCATATATATAGGAAGTTAAATCAATGACTACGAGAGACAAAATCAATACCTTTTAATATTCAATAAAGAAAACAAGCACGTATTGTTAATAACTACATTTGCACTTAATTGATATTCAGTCATAGGTCTAAAGAAGCATTATATGTGAATAAGCAAAGAAATAAAACAGCAGTACCGTTCAACTAGACAAATAAAAATTCTTTAGCGATATGTATTCAAGTCATCTTAACTATCTTGACATAAGAAAGTGTTCTTCGACAACATTATACAAGACTGGTAAAGGTGAAAAATCAAGTTAATGTATGATCAAGGGAATAGAAATTTCAGAATTTTAATACAATATGATATTAAGCAAAGGAAATGAAAAGACGATGCTAATTGGAATATGGTAAAGAGAAAATAGAAAGGAAAAGAAAGGTATCCAATATAACATTGCCTGTAACAATATGTGTGTGTGTGTGTTTGTATAAGTTTTGCATGTGACCAACTTAGTATGAAAGGAAATATACTTAGGAGCAATGCCAGAACTTCATTCATCCTATCTAAATTCATGCACCACGAAAGACATCCGAAACAAAGCATATGATTTAATATGTCTACTTTAACATTATGTTTGGATGGAGGGATTTGGGTGGATTTGATTTGAAACTAAAATTATAATAAGTTATCCAATCAAATAGTTGATTTGGTTGTGGATTTGAAATCCATCAAAAAATAGAGTGTCATTTTAATAGTTAAATGAGTAGATTTGATATTCATACAAATTTCATGTCATTTCAAATCCACCCAATTCAAATTCATTCATTTTAAATCATCCCTTCAATTTAAATCCACCAATCCAAACACAACTTAGGTCTAAAGTAATAAATTTAGCTCACTAAAATACAATATAATAATTTTTGAACTATAACCTTATACTTATAACTAAAAAAGTGTATTATTTTAGTAAAAAAATAAACAAACAATAATCACAACAGTTTACAGCTGAAGAGGAAAGAGAAGTGACTACTGAACTTCTAGTTTGAAAATCTATCGAAAGCTACAAGGAATACACTTTTTGCTTTTCACATAACTACTATTTTGCATTCTTGTGAAGATTTATTATTCAGCATCCATTATGAAATGGAAAAGTATCTTCCACAAATTCAACAAATTATAGGAAACAAATAATTGAAAGAAAAAATAGGTGAAAAAGTCCTAAAACTACGTGATAGCATAATTTTTAGGTCCTCGCATTTAAGAGAAGCCACCTAGAAAATCCTCGTAAAACATTAGAGATAATCTTCCGAGCATCATAGTATTTCATGTTTAATTGCCAACTAGAATAGTTCGAACAAGATGACATATGTTATGATGAAATATTTTATACAAAAACTGTCTCTTATACACATCCAATTATTGTATAGAAACCACAAACAATGTCCTTGAAAGAAAATCCTCTTCACCTATAAAGGTTTCCAAAGATGATACTAGTATCAATACACATGAGATATTTATTACTAGTTACATATATTTTCAATTTATTATCTAGATACTAGCAAATATTTTATTAATTATACAGAAAAACAAAAAAAAAATTTACTATCTGCTACCAGCTAATATTTCTCAATTTAAGATGCAAATTGGGAGTTTGTCAAAATAAAGTAATTTCAAACACACATGTAAAAACTTGAATCATAGTCATGATAAGTTGGACTTTCTCCCAAAATAATAATTATACTTCATTATCTCAAAGTAAGAGAGAAAAATCAAGAAAGCAAAACAAATTGTACTCATATCATCAACATTAAAATGCAAATAATAGCATATCCATTTTGAAGAATAAGAGTATAAATTGAAAATGCATTGTTATTACATTGCTATATAAACTTTAGAACATAATGAAATATATATGTTAAAGAATATTCATAACTTTAAGAGTCCATATACTATTGTCCAATAGAACATTGTTCATGTAAAGAAAATTACTTGATTTCAATGCAGTACTGTACTACATGATCCATGACATTAGACTATAAAAAAACCAATACTTCCATTCAATACATCACATTGATGGTATTACAAGGCATGACTTAGGGATGTTGAGTTAACATGCCATCATATGCTATATTGTACACCAGTGAAGAAGAATTTTCACCATTGACCATAACCAAGTGTCATCTAGTACTAGTTTAGAGTCTCGTATTGATGTGCTCATTAATCTTACGGAATTGGTAGAATATAAAGTATTTTGCCTCTACAACTTAAAAGTGCTAAGGTTCATAAAATAGAGGACAAGTGGTCATAGCACCCCAGATTGGCTCTACTGCTCACAATTGAATAGCTGCGCATGTGCCTAACCAAAAGAACCTAACTTTTAAACAACTGATAGATATTTTGAAAATTATCATAAAAAAAGCTTCAATTGACAGCAATTGGAGTCCTGTAGCAAGACTGTCTCTTAGCATAAATAGGGGCCAGGAACAATCAAGTATAAAAAGATTCAAACTTGAGTGAAGAAAAGGTAGAAATAGAGTATCCAGCTCAAATTAGTCATTTTGTACTACCAATTGGCAAACCCTCGTGCTAAAATCACCACTGTGGGACCAATATTTAAGAAAGTGAAATTCATCCACAAGTAAAAAACAAAAGCTTATGCAAGAAAAAAATCTTAAGAGAAATAGTACAAATTGTAAATAATACTATTGCTATTAACATATTACTACTACCTTAAAAGACAAGATCTTGATAAAATTTCCATCAGGCATCTACTTGCCCTACAACAAAATAGGGCAAACTTCATACGCAAAAAATAATAATAATAAATAAATAAATAATGTACATAATTGCTGACAGTGTTATCATCCACTCACCCTACTCTCTTTGAATCGAGCTTCAAAAATATCGAAATTAGTCAAATCGCTAGTAAAGTTGAGAGAACTCCTACTCGAACGGTTGGGAAATAAGTCCTAGGGTTTTCAACTGAAAAACCACTACTGTACTTAAAACAAAGCTCAAAGTTTGAGTTTGGGAGTTTAGGAAGGAAGAGAAAAGAAGGAAAAGTTTTTAATGAGGAGGGAAGATGAAGGCAAGTGAAGAGAAGTTTTCTTTAAGTTGTTTGGGAGTTTTGGAGGAAAAATTTCATTACTGTTCGTCTTTTACTAGAATGTCTTTCCTTTTGATATTTTTGTATTATATTTAGAAGACAAATTTTGTATTTCTTAATTAATTGAAAAGGAGTTCAAAATTTCCTTCCATTTCTTTCCACTTTTGGAAGGAAAGTTTTTTTTTTCTTTTATAAAGACTAGATCAGTATTCCTTTCCCTTCTTTTCCCTCCACTTAAAATTCCCAAACAACTATTAAATAGTTTCAAACTTCTCCTTTCCTTTCTCTTCTTTTCTTTAGATTTCTTTCCATCCAAACCTAAGTGCCAAAAGTGTAAAATTGTGGAGGCTTTTTTCTAATGAATTGGTAAAGTAATACAAAATGGCCAATAAGGAGCAAAGCAACACGTTTTGGTGAAATATTGAATTTAGCACGGGCACTTGCAAAATTTTCATATATATACTTATTTTATAGGAAAATATTTATGATAAACCCGATTTTAGACCCTACTTTTAGGCCTTGTAGCTAGGACTACATATCTTGTGTAATCTTGCTTACGGCTTAGTCATTTATTCTGTAAGGTTGAATTTGTTCCATTGAGTCTAAAGGTGAACTAAAGATCTGGTCAACCTAAATATTTTTTTATTTTTTATAATATGTATGTTATATTCTATAATTGCTACCCCCATTCCAATTCTATTATTACCTATGGCATCGACACAATTTTAGAACATTCAATTTTAGGGCGTATATGTCTATGTGACACCTCATCATTTAGAAAAGACAAATCAAAATATTGTAATTTTAAGTATTTAGTAAGGGTAAAATTAGAAAATGATTGATAAAGTAATGATTTTTTTTTAAAAAGGTGATAGTATTTTTAGGAAAATCCAAACTAGAAAGTGTGATAATATGAATATGATAGTAAGTATAATTTACGCTCTATTGTACAATACATGTTTAAATTTGAATTATGGACTTTTTTTGTAATTTGATGGATTTGGGAGATTCAAATAGGATCCCATTAGTCTTAATGGTTCCAGACCTAGATCTAGTTACCGATAGTCTAGTATCTGTCTCTTATACACATCTCATATGGCTTGCTACCTCCTAACTCGATGACCAAATTTATTTAATTTTTTGAAGATAGATTTGTATGTGACAATTAATAGTGTATTATGTGTCACATATTTAAATGTCTTTTTGGTTAGAGTCACCGGGTAATGGTGTATCCATGAAAATAACTAGCATTTTGTACTTTTAGTGAACAATTAGTTTTGTTTTATATACTTTAACATGGTTTATTAAAAAGTTATATCTAATAAAACATAGAATCTAATTAATGGACATTTCATTTTGTATATTTAATGAATTGCAAGTAATTTAGTAACTTCTCGAAAATTGAAAATATCAAACATTAGGATAATACATCACAAACGCCTCTTCTAGAGAAATCCAGACACTATAAGAATAATCTACTATTTATTGTGAATATAAAGTCTCTTAAACACATCTAAATGTTTATTCTATACATTTTATTCTCAATAATCACATTATGATAATTAAATTTATTAATAATAATGGCTTTACATAGTGACAACAGGTTGTCACAAAATCACGAAAAATACTTGTGATAACAAATGTTGTCACAGAGAGACAGTAACAATGATACAAAAGTATTGCCATAGATATATGAAGAGACAATGACACAGCATTGTCACTTTGAACGTTCCTAACCCCACGATCCATGTGTTTGACGATAACATCACTTATGACAAGAACGAGATGTCACTAAATCCTATGTTGTATTGACGACTATTTGAATTTTGTCACTAATTAGTTGACTCAGTGACAACTGTGTTTCTTGTCACTAATGTTTGTGACAAAATAACATTGTAGTGTCATCTTGTTAGCATTTTGTGACAACTTTTTTTGGATTCACATGATATCTTGAATAGAAAAGACTATTTTCTTGTAGTGTACGAATGAAGTCACAAACCATCTCGTGCTCAGAAACCCAATGCGGCATAAGACATCTGAGCAGGTGTGTCATCAGAGAAATACTAGGGAGTGCATTAACTTCTTCACAAATAGTAAAACTTTCATCTTTCCTTCTATTTATGATAGTTTTGACCATTCAAACTGATCATTCTACGTAAGTGGGTTTACATTTAATCAAGAAAGAATTTTATACATGTATAACCTTGCCTGATACTAGTTGTTAGGGAAAATAGGAATCCACAACGGAATAATAACCTAGGAAATTTTTTTTCACCACTTGAGTAAATCATAAAACTGACCCATCAATAAATAAATCAACAGACAAAATTAACAAACACAAAATGCACCGATTTTTATGTGAAAAACACCTTTAATATAAAGAGTAAAAGTCACGTGACCTAGAGTCCAGATATATTCTACTATCAACGGATCAATGAGTACAACAAAACAAGTCTCTAGTAAATACCTAGAATTCAAACATACAGAGCCCTTTACTAAAAGTGAAATAAACAATTCAATAGTACAAAATAACCAAAATCATAAGCACAGAAGCCTAACAAATAGACGAAAGATGTGTATACTCTAAATTACAAAATATAGTTCATACTACCGAGAACACTATACTAGATGTGTATAAGAGACAGATGTGGTAGTTAATAAGGATACCAATAAGAAGAGTGCTCGATTGGTATAGTCTTGTTGTATCAAGTGCCGATTAGTACTACATCTAGATGAGTAGTAATGCTAGTTTCACACATGGCATCTTATTTCTTTTCCTTCTTTACTTTGGTTTTGTTTTGACTTGTGGGCCAATTGAAGAGGACCTAAAACAAATTGGATGCCTATGAGTGAGATAGTAAGGAAACTACATCACCTAAAGACTGGAACTCTTGATTGCAAAATAAAAAATAAACATATAATAGGTATCAACATGTGTATTTTAGGAAGTATTTTATATTGACTGATTTATATACTTTAAGTAGTAAATATTTGATTTATTTGACTAGATTCATTAGTCTAAATTCATTGCATCTATAATTACTTATGTTTGTGTCCAGTTTCAAGAGATATGTTTAGATTAATGGTTCAGGTCCATATCTATAAAACGTATAACTATAGACGATTGCGCTAATGAAAAACTAACGCATTCTCCCAATCCGTTTATCATTCTTACACGGTGTCATGCAATACTGCACTAAAAAATAGTTCTTTTGTGTTTTTAGAGGACTTTTTTCTTCTCGTATTTTGTTTGAAATCGCGGTCCAGTAGAATTTTCTATATATGAATCATGAATGGAAAATGCGAATGTTATTATTCCAACATATGAGACAAAATATTCGAATACCAAAATATTCGAATTCTTGAATACCTGAATGCTCAAATTCTTGAATACCCGAATGCCTGAATATCCAGTCTAATACTCGTGTACTCAGACTACCACTTAGTTTTTGTGTATTGCCAAACTATTTTTTTTTTTTTTGAAAGAATATATTTCAATGTTTTAAAGAGTATCATACATTAAAAATATAATGTACAAAGAAAACAAAAAGAAGACAAAATTTTCTCTTGTTAGTACATTGTTTAATGCAAAAGTTTATTTATTAATGCCACTGCCATATTAAAACATTAGAATTAAAGTTAATGATTGTTCTTAAATCTTCTAAATTTTAATTTTCATCTCTAATTGAATTAAAAATGAAAGATTTAATTTAGATCCTTCTACTAACTCCACATTTAGTACATGGGAATGGCCTTGAATGAAAAGCCCTTTCTAACTTAACTTTTCTGTTTTTTATTTGATATGACATTTCTAAGTTAGAAAGTTTGTTCCACCTGGATTGGCCATTCTAACTAAATCCTAAAAACCTAATTCCTCAAAATAAAAAAAAAAATTGAGAAAATCTTATTCCAACTCCAACTTCATAGAAAGAGAAGAACTGTGTAATGTCCATTTTATTGCCTCATTTTGAACTGTGAATCCAAGTATAGAATCTACAAGTAAACATAATTATATATAAATAATTAATTAATTGATTAAAACACAAGCCATATGTGGTCAATTAGTTTTGTTATTTTTTCTAAGCTATCTCATTGTAATGAATATAAATCTTTTAAATAAATATAGTATTATAAAATTAGCTAATTTTATTATTAAATATGTATTTGAATACAAAGAAAAAAAAATACTACATACTTTTTCAAAATTTCCAAAATTTGTATCCTTAATGCAAAATATTTAAAGTTTCTAACACCCATAGAAATGTTAGCAACATGAATTAAAACAATAAAATAAAATTTTGTATAGAGACAGGATAATTTCAAGCAGAATGTATTTCAGACTTGAAATAGGCTAGAGTATTCTCTTTTTCACAAGTTTGGTATAATGATTTACCACATACTAGAAGAGAATACTCTAGCCTATTTCAAGTTGAAATACATTCGCTTGAAATTATCTTTTTATTTCAAGTTATTCCTATTTACCAAACATTGGACAAGCGTAGGAATTAAAAATTCAATATCACATGCAACCTATGAATTATACATATTAAATGTTTGAAACAAAAAATGTCAAAAACATGAACTCATAATACATTGATGTATATTATCGGTTACATGTATCTGGTAAACAATTTCTATACTAAAAAAAGTTGCTTAATTTTTATTGTAAATGGATTTTGTAATTTTTTTTTTTTTTACTAATGCACTCCCCAATTACTAGTAATAGTTTAATTTCTTTTGTTTGATTGGTCTAGATAGCTTATTTTTAACAATTTCTTTTTTTTATTTTTCAGTTCATTAATTTGGATCTTAAATGGGTGGATTTTCTTCTTTATTGATGCCAAACTCTTTCTCGTTTCTTCTTTTTTTGGAAAATAAGTTTGGAGCATCTATTTTTCGGACCTTATCCGTTAAATATTTGTATGTGTTTAGTAAAGTTCAGAAGGAGTGTAAAGATCAAATACCTTTCTTCCTCCAAATTAAGAGAAGGCTACCAACACATATTTCAACTGCTAAAGAGAATCTTAGGTCTTTTGAAGATCTAATTACCATACTTACCGTCTGATCCAACCTCAGTTGGAATATATGAGTTATATTTTGTGATATGTTTAGTGTTATTATAAAACTACTATCAAGAACAAGTAGTATTATCATATATCACTAATGATTAAACTAAAAAGTAGTGATAGAAAGTAATATAATGTAAAGTAAAAAAAGAAAAGAAAAAGAGAGAGAGATTCTCACTCTTTTTTTTTTTATTTCATTCCATTCACCTAAACCTCTATTAGGTTCCTGCTCTACAATAACAAGGGTAGGTTCCCTAACGTCAAGTAATGGAAAATCTCTATATGCTTAAGGTTCACCCATGAGCAAATGTAGGTTACGTGAATTACACAGGGTAGTGAGAGTTTTATGTAGCAATAAGAAAAGTGAGATCATTTAATAAGAAAAGTTTTATTTACACACTACTTAATATAAAGGGCATTTTAATTCCTTAACTATCCTAGGATTGCCAGTCCCCGACACTTCCAACTTATAATATTCATGGTGCTTGGGATAGCTAGAACTCAACCTCCACTATTGTTGCAATTGCTAGTGTATCAGTAATTGAAGAAAAGTCAATAGCCTGCTTCTTCTAGGAAAGGCCTTCAGCCTTCTCTTCTGACGCTGATTCACATCTAGATGATCTCTTCTTTTTATTTCTTGCCTGCTCCTTGATTTTAGTTCCACTTCTACTAAGACCATTATCCTTCCTGATCCGTCAATTCGGCTACGTAACTTTGATAGTTTTAGATATTTTACCAATCGAGCACTCTTCTTATTGGTATCCTTATTAACTACCACATCCACCAAAAACATATCATTCATGCAAACTAAATTTTCTGCAGATACCTTATGTTCTCAATGTGTTTGACTAATGTCTCAGTTAGACACTAGATCTATATTGGACAATTGAATTATTGAGACTATCTACAACTAATCCATCATCAAGGCACCAAATCAGGGACTCTTTCTTCTGGTGCGACAAGTTGGACCCATCTCATTGGGATATGACTCTTGGAGATCATGATATCTTCCTAATCCATTTAAGCTTGAATAACCTATAAGTATTCCTTATTTCTAGACTTCCAACTTACTATAACTTTTGAAATAACACTAAGCTGTCTAACTTAATTAGAACTCAGCGTGAGTCAAAGTCTTATCCCCTGTCTTATCTTTATTTGAAATTTGAACCCTATTTTTAAGAAGAATTGCAGTTTTGGTCCCAAATTAGGCAGTGCTAAAAACTAGTTCTCAATCTATGCGAAATTGTGATTTTGATCCCCAAATTAACAATTTTGTACAAAAATCGGATAAATGACGGAAAAGTCCAAATACTCGACGGTTTTAGTCATGCACAGTTAGGGCTGTAAACGAACCGAGCTGCTCACGAGCAGCTCGTGAGCACTTCGGTCAAAACTCGACTCAAGCTCGAGTTGACCGAGCTCGAGTGCTCAAGTTCGAAACTCTGTAATGAGCCGATCTCGAGCATATGTATAATATCCTCGAGTGCTCGTCGAGCTTTTACATTATATAATTTTTAAAATTTTTTATTATATGTAAAATTACTAAAATATCCATGTGTATAAGAAATTACATGTGTTTCGCATACGAAAAAGTAAACTACTCGAATTCAAGCACGAATTGAGCTCGTCGAACTTATTTTCGAGCGAGCTTGAACTATGTCAAATTTTTCGAATTCGAGCTCGAGTTCGAGTATCAGAAAAAATTTCGAGTTCGAGTTCGAGTAGGGCACTATTCGTGCTTGATTCAGCTCGTTTACACCCCTATGCACAGTACACATGCCTGTTAACTCTAAAATGGTTTTGACAAAATTTATGAAATTGTGTGCGAAATTGGTCCTCAATCTTTATGGATTTTAGCTAAACAAGTTCCCATTCTAAGATGGTTTGCCAGATTATAAATGACTTAAACAAATACTATTTAATCATTTAACGATCATATATGGAATAGTACAACAATAACATCTTATGAATACCTTTTAGTTCTTTTGTTTAGTATTATTAATGTTAACAAATCTTTAAAAAAACAAAAATAAAAAAGAGGTCAATGTCTGATATCAATTGAGCAAATAAGAGCAACTTCTCAACAAGGCTCAAACTTGTTAGATTATTCACAATCACATTCACAATTAATATAGACAATTTCTACTAGAAAAAGATAATTGTTGCCCCTTTCCCCCTCCCCCCTCAAAAAAAAAAAAAAAACACAATGAATTACAATTTCAAGATTGTATGAAGATCAAAATCAAAATTCTTATACAAGTGCTTAAAATAAAGGGGAATTAATAAATTTTTATTATCACAGACAAAATAAAACAAAGAAATTGGAACTTACATTGTATGAAAGGTTTAAAAAATTAGATAAATGCTAGAGCTATAATGCTAGATGGCTTCTTAAGAGGTTCTAGGAGTCCCGACTATGGGGTAAACTGGTCGAAAAATTCCTCAATATCTTTGGATATCTAATTATGGTACAAATGCCTTCTGATTTGTTTTTGATTATTATAAATTGCTGAATTGTATTAAGATGTTATTGTATTGTCTAATATATGGGTTGATGGCATTTGTTTAGATCATTTATAATCGGGCAAACTATTCCAAAATGGGGACTTATTTCGCTACAATCCATAAAGCTTAGATGTGTATAATTATAGATTGCATGTCTTTTATACAGATTAAATGTGCCATGTGCACCACACATGACCAAAACCTTTAGGTATTTAGACTTTTCCGTCATTTCTCCTATTTTTGTGCATAATTGATAGTTTAGGGACCAAAACCACAATTTCAATAGATAAGGGATTAGTTTTGAGCACTATCTATAGTGCGGGGATCAAAACTTCAATTCTCCCTATTTTTTAAACCAATCCGTTACCAATCCTATTTTGCAATATTGAGCTGGAAGCATGGTTCAAAGTTGCGATATCAATCGATCAAGTTGTGACCTTTTTACATCAGTCGTGGTAGTATCGATTGGTATCGGACAATAAATTTGTCCAGAATCATAAAAACTAAGGTGAAACACGTAAATTGTTACTTGTAGATTAATTTTAAGGATTTAATAGTAAAAAATAAGGCATATACTATAATTTTAGTTCAAATTATAGAATCTATATAGGTCGATGCGGCATATCCTATCAAAACAGTATTTAACGTTCGGGATACAACTCGGCCGAGTCTTTGAACTGTGTCTAGAAGACAACTCTTCAAATCCCCACTGAGCTTGTATAAGAGACAACATCCTTTCCATAGAATGGTGTTCCGATTAACATTCATGGACAGGCTTCCTAAAATGCATGGGTGTCAATTTGAATACATTTCAAATTATAGTTAAGTGAAATAATTTAGTGATTATTTTTCTTTTTCATAGCACATTGGATGCAAAAATTTTGTAATAAATAGAGTATCTTAATCATAAGTAAAGTCATGGAGCACAAATTGATTTGTGCTCCAAGTCCAATCACATGTTTCCTATTTATTACTAATACCAAGTTGAGTTAGTCAATAACATACATCATTCTCCAATTATTTTGGCTATACAATATAAGAAGTACCATGGATTGATGAATAATACCCAAATGAGACAAATTCATTATTCTTTGTTGAATAATCACATGTCACAAATTCCTCTACGTTTTCCATAAAAAAAAAATAGAATTTAAAAGTTCTATATGTTGGCAATCTTTGTCACCCTCCATAGCAACAAACATTGTAGGCTATGAATTTATCACTAAGTTATGCCTCATCTAGTAATCATGAATTTTGGAACGAGACTAATAGATAATGCTCTTCTTCATTTCAATCATATATAAGATACCTAATCGATGATCCATATGGAGGAATAACGAATTAAACGTAGAAAAGTTCGTTAGAAAAATATTGATCTTGAGGAAATATACAAGATCCTTAGAAGATAGGAGGAGAAAAATAAACAATTAACTAAAGAAAAGAGAATATTTTTCTTCTTCTTTTTTTCTTTTTTTCGGTCAAGAGAAAAGAATACATTTCTCTTAATCTGATCATCTAAGAATTATTGACGTAATCGGCTTGCATACTAATGAGACACTTGGAATACTTACACCTTATGAAACAAACACACAAAGAACAAGAAAAATCCGTCAAAAGCTGTTTGGCCCTCAAAATGGCTCCCAAAATTATCGTAATTTACTATGACATCAAGTTATTTGAGACAAATTTAAAATAGTACTATGGAACCTATCCCTGTATTACTTTAGTTAATTTCTTTAGCTCAAAAATATAGGATAAACCAAATTGTGCGTTATAGTTTTTCTTGTTTAGTTTTTCTTCCATGAGACATTATGCCAAAAGGTATGTAATTAAGCTTCAATCTTGCCCAATATTAAAGTTGGTAGGAGTATCTAAATTGTAACACAATCTAGTTAGAGTTTTCATTATAAAAAAGTAATTAGCTGTTATATTTGCTATATATTGAAGTAAATATGGTATTGAAATTAATAAATAGTCTAACCCAAGAGTATTTTTGTCAATTTAGTTAATAAAAAGTAATTGTGGAGTGCTTAAACCTTTTAGTGGTGTGCCAAAATCAATTGCCAAAAAAATCTCTCATTGTCTCTCCATCTTTTAATGAAATTACTAAATTTCATATATCTGTGCAAAATTACAGAAATCTCCATACTCCTTATTGTGTTTAGAAATCTAGCTCCATTTTTTCTATTTTATTTTTGATTTGTCAGACGGAATAATCTGAATCCAGAGCAAAACCTACAGAAGCAAATATGATTCTCGAAGCATATCAGATGTTGCTGACCATGAATAATAAAATTGGTATTCAATAAGAATTTTAAAGTTAAAAAAAAAAAAATTAATAGAACACATAAATGTGAAAACGAAAGAGGAAAAAATAAGAGGAATTGTCTTGCGTCCGTTAATAAATGTTTAGCTGCTATATCATCATTCCAATTGACACCTTAGAATTAGTGCATTGAAGGCAACATACAAATATATATTATCGTACTAGTACATATACTAATGATGATATTAAGTATATATACTAGTATTGAATGCCTCACGTTGCCTCAATCCTACATAGTAATTTATAGAGATGTTCTGGAGTTTAATAGCAATTCTCCAATAAATACAATTATATCTACACCTACTAGGCTTATTTTATTTTTGAACCAAGAAAGACATCCTTAAGGAGATGTAATTTTCTTACTATCTCACTCATAGGCATCCGATCATTTGGAGATGTTGCAGAGCAGTTGACCCCAGTTCTCAAAATTGAAGTAATACATTCGATCTTTTTCTCATCCAATTATCAATGTTTAGTTGGTCTTGGGTAGCCATTTGTTCATTTTCATAGCCTTCTGGTGGAAGAAGCAATGGATCAACAATCATAGAAACTTGTTCAGGCAAAGCTCTTTTAACATAATTGTGCAGATCTAATCCATCCTTGAACATCTCATCCGTAGGCCTCTTTCCTATGAACATCTCAAGCACGAGAATCCCGTATGCATAAACATCTCCTTGGGTTGATGCCTGAAGGCCCATGCCATATTCTGAAAATTTTCTTGTCAATTAGAATGCAAGTTTTATGATTCTTAAAATAAGAAACAACTACAATTCAGAAAAAGGAAAAATTCGATGTTAATCTTATATTTCTGTAAAATATTAACGTTATGTTTTGATTACATTTTCTAATCAAAAGTAATCATCAGGAAATGAGTTTCAAAGAAAATTTTGTTATACACTTATTTGAATTAGTTACGATTTTTTTTGTTATAAAAATTAGTTACGATGATTTATATCTATTAGTTTCGACTTATGGACAATTCCACTGGATATAAAAGATTCATAACTAGATATTTTATTAACAATTTGATCTTTGAGGTATAGTTGCAAGATTTATATATTCAATTGATTTATTTGTGTGTATAGTTAGAGAAATTCATACTACTAATGTCTCTTATATACATGTAGATTGTATAAGAGACAGAGTAACATTCTTCAGTAGTTTAGAAAATTATTACGGAGCCGCATATCCAATGGATCCTTTTATTGTGATGGCACCGCCAGCTGCTTGTTGAGAAGCATTGTTGGGAAGAAGCCTCGCTAATCCAAAATCACCCACATGAGCTATAAGGTCATCGTCAAGAAGAATGTTACTCGGTTTCAGATCACAATGAACAATAGCTACCTCATAGTAGTTGTGAAGATAATCTAGTGCTGAAGCCACATCAATAGCAATATTTAGCCTCTGAAGAAGGTTTAGATTTCCTTTCTACTGGCTCACGAACTTTTCTACGTTTAATTCGTTATTCCTTAGTATGGAGCAATAGGTTAAGAGAGAAACTAGATTTCTATGGCGAATATTTCTCAATGCTCTGCACTCAGCCTCAAAACTTTTAGAAGTCCCACTCTTTTGAAGGTCGAGATCCTTTATCGCCACAAGTCGGTCTTCGTGTTGATCTAACTTTCCTTTGTATACAAATCCAAAGCTTCCTGATCCAATTAAGTTTGTTGACAAAAATCCTTCCGTAGCACGATAGAGATCCTGATAAGAAATTCTCAAGATCTTCTCAACCAGCTCCGAAGACGTGTTACAGGTTCTTTTTTGATATACAAAATAAACTGTCTCTTATACGACAGAAACTAGAATCACTAAAAGAACTAGGGAACAAATATGATTATGATTATATGCTTTCCTTTCTCCTTCTTTTTGACAAGACAAGATGGTATAAGAGAACTTGTCCTTCAAGCTGTTATCACCAAGATCAATTACTTCAAGCTTATTACAATTGGTAACTGAAACAGGAATTTTTCCGGAGAAGCGATTTCCAGCAATACCGATTATCTAAAGATTCGGTAGCTTGAGGCCTAAGTTGGTTGGAAGGCTTCCATAAAGAAGATTGTCATAGTCCTCAAAGAATGTAAGAGTAGATATATTGTACATGGATAGAGGAATTTGGCCAGTTCCCATTGCAAGGAAAATTAAGGAGGTGTTTGGTTCATGGGTATGAGAGGGGGGAATGGGAATCAAAATTAATGATACTCACAAATGTTGTTTGGAATGAGGACTATGGAAATCATTCTATGGGAATGAAAGTGTTAGAAATTACTTACTTTCATTCCCTACTTATGACATGGGTTTCAAATTGAGTAACTCATGAACATAATGAAACCCATTCCTATTTCAAACCAAACAAGTAAGGGAAAATGATATAAATTCATACCAACAGTAGAGTTTATAAAAAGATTCTCATTCCGATTCTGATTCGCGATTATGAACCAAACACCTCCTAAGTTGGTCAATAAACTCATCTCCTCTGGCAAATTCCCTTCCAAATTATTAAAAGTGAAAGATAACCATTTATTGAGGTTAGGTTGCCAATCTTAGAAGGAATTTTTCCTATCAAATTATTTGCACCAAGATAAAGTTTCTCAAGCTTCTTTAAAGAATCCAACTCACTTGGGATTTTTCCATCTAATTTATTCCTTATCAAGCTTATGACTCTTAGCTCTGAACATTGACTAAAATTAATTGGGATTTCTCCAGTTAGGCTGTTACTTGACAGGTTAAGAAATCTTAGTCGGAAAAGGCGACTGACTTCTTGAGGAATCTCACCATGGAATTGATTTTCCTCAAGATGGATAAACTTCAAGAAACTAAGGTTCCCTATATGAGGAGATATGGTTCCAAACAAGCTTGTACCTGGCAAATTTAAGGCTGTGACCCTTTGATGTCGAGCATCACATGTGATTCCATGCCATTGGCAATGGTTTTGTAAATGGTTCCATGAGTTGAGAACTCCATTTGGATCAGATATCTGATTTTTCAATATAGGAGTTAAACCAAGTACCAATAGGAATTGGATTCGGTTATTAAGTCTTTTTCATATGTATTTAGATTTGAGGAACTAAATCCAAATAGGTTTTGATTTGTTAGTGAGTTAAATCCAATAGGGATTCAATTTAGGTTTGCTTTGGAAAAACTTATATATATATATAGTGGTACTATTGCCGTCAAAGGGAAGACTGTCTACAAAAAAATTGATTGTTGTGATGCGTGAAGTTTGAGAATTAAAAAAAAATAGCTTGATTGTTGCTCTGTGTGTGTCGTCTCTTTTTGAGAAATAAAAACAAGTTTGTTGTCCCGATTTTTGTGCTATTTGAGAAGTAACCAAAAATTGTTTTGCTGCCTAAATACTTTGTGCGTAAAATCCCTTCTTGCATCGTTACTGCTAGTGTTTTATTTCTTCTTGCAAGTGGTTGCGTTTCATTCGAAGTAAATTTCTTGTGGGATAATCTTATTTTGGGATTTTTTAAATCCAACAAATTGATATCAGAACTTTGTGAAATTTTAGAGATAAATAAAAAAATTTCATGGATAGTTTATATATCTTACAAGATTGTCCAGTTTTTGTCTTTGATGGAAAAAATTATTTTGAGGCTTGGCAAAAACAGATGATGGATTTTTTCACTTGTATTGGATTATGGAGTATTGTTGATCAAGGATTTGATGAACCCCAGGAAGGTGCACAATTGACAGCCGAAAAAATTAAGGAGTTGGAGAAAAACAAACAATTGGATTGCAAGGCACGCCACTATCTCAATACTAAGGTCCAATTACATGTATTCAATAATTTTATTAATGCAAAAACTACAAAAGAGGTCTGGACAATTTTGGTGAATTCAAATCGTGGTACGTTTGACGTAAGAAAAATCAAATTGCAAGAATTCAGGAGACAAAACCTACCGAGCCAGTTAAAGATTTCATAGCATGGTAGGATTAGTGATCTTGGCCAATGATATGAGAACCAATGGTGAAGTTCTCGAAGAAGTTAAAGTTGTCGAAAAAATACTACTGTCATTGAGTACAAAATTTCAACAAAAAAGACTGTCTCTTATACACCTTCCTGGGGCTCAATACTTATCAAACTTGATGTGATATCAGAGGGTGAATTGGTGACTTACCAATGTCACCTGAATCAGTACATCAAGTTTGATCCAATTTAGGCTGTCTCTTATACACATTAAGATGGATCAACCTAAACAAAAAGAGGAAACGGTGAATTTGGCTGAAGCGAATCAAATAGGTCAAAATTTCAGAGGTAGAGGACGTGGCGGTAGAGGTAATCTTCAAGATAGAGACAGAGGTAATTTTAATTACCAGCAAAGAAATAATAATGGTATGCACTTCTCCATGACAATTTTTATTCTGCCAAACAGTAATTTTCAAAATTTTGATAGATCTAAAACTAAATGTTAGTGTTGTTGTAAAACTAGACATTACCAAAATGATATATTGGCACAATAAAAATTGTGATGGAGAAGTGCATGCCAATGTGGTAGAAAATAATGGTGATAAACAAGAAATTGTTTTATTTTCCAGTTCTAGGACTGAAGAAAATAAAAAGAATGATGGTTTATTGACCCTGGCTGTAGCAATCACATGTGTGAAAAATGAATTATTTTCGATCTAGATGAACCATTTAGATCTTATGTGAAATTTGGAAATAATGAAAAAGTGTTTGTTTTAGGAAAGGGTAAAATTGGTATTACTCTAAAAGATGGGTCTTCCAATTTTATTTCTGATGTATTTTATATGTCAAGTTTATATCATAATTTGTTGAATTTGGAGCAATTATTTGAAAAGGGATATGATTTGCACTTTAAGCATGGTGTTGGTACTATCACTGATGATAAATTGGGACTAATTGTTAAGGTAAATATGAACCGTAGTCGTTTATGGCATTTTTCTCTAAATTGTAGTGATTTACCTTGCTTTAGTTCTGTGACTTTTGATGTATGATCATAATCATATCTGTCTCTTATACACATCTAGATGTAAACCCTTGCGTTGATTCATTCAGATTTGTGCTCGAGAGGTCCTTCCAATGGTGGTAGTAAGTATTTTATCACCTTTATTGATGATTTTATAGGGAATGAAAGTAACTCTTTTTAAAAAATAAATCTGATGCATGTGATGTATTCAAGAAGTTCAAGTATTATGTGGAGAAACAAAGTGGTTACTTCATTAAAATTTGGAGAACTGATAGGGAAACTGAATTTTTTGTGTGTGATGATTTTTTAGAAAAACATGGCATTAAACATCAATTGACAGCTAGGTACACTCCTCAGCAAAATGGTGTGGTTGAGAGAAAAAATAGAACTGTTATGATGGATATGATGAGGTCCATGATACATTCTAAAAATATGCCTAAAAGTTTTTGGGCAGAAGTTGTCTCCTGTGCCATTTATGTGCTAAACAGGTGTCACAATAAGTCTCAAAAAGATACAATCTAGAAGCCAATTGGAGTCAAGTCTAAAATAAGACCAAAATCAAACTAACTGGACCTGTGAATCGCTACAAAGCGAGGTTGGTTGTTAAAGGTTACAAGCAGAAGGCAAGTATTGATTATTTTGAGGTTTTTGTGCCTGTTGCTAGACTTGACACTATTAGAATGATTATCTCACTTGCTGCAAATAATTGTTGGAAAATTTATCAAATAGATGTGAAGTCTGCATTTTTAAATGGTGTTTTTGAAGAAGAAGTATGTGTTGAGCAGCCTACAGGTTATGTCAAAAGGGGTCAAGAAAATAAAATTTACAGAGGTTAAAGAATGCATTATGTGGGTTAAAACAAGCTCCTAGAGCTTGGTACACTAGTATAGGTTCTTATTTTGTAGATTGTGGATTTCAAAAATGCCCATATGAGCATACTTTGTACATCAAATTCAATCCAGGTGGATTGTATGTTTGTATGTGGATGATTTGATTTTCACAGGCAATATCCCAAATTAATTTTTGAATTTAGGGAGGCTATGATTAGTCATTTTGAAATGATAGATTTGGGGTTAATGTCTTACTTTCTTGGTATTGAAGTCTGTCAAATGGATGGTGGTATTTTATTTCCCAGAAAAAGTACGCAGGTGATATTTTGAAAAAGTTTAAAATGGATATCGCCAGACCAATGATGACCCCTGTTGAAAAAAAATTGAAATTGACAAAAGATGGTACTGGTGATTTTGTTGATGCTACTTATTTTAGGAGATTGGTTGAGAGTCATAGGTACTTGATTTCAACGAGACCTAACATCACTTTTGGAGTTGGCTTGATTAGCAGATTTATGGAGTCACCACGCCAATCTTGTTTGCGGACAGCTAAGAGAATGTTGAGATACATCCGAAATATGCAGTCTGATGGTATTTTTTATTCTCATACTAATGATACTAGCCTTATTGGATATACAGATAGTGATTGGGCTGGTGATATGATTCAAAGAAAAAGTACTTCGGGTTATGCATTTTATTTGAGTAATGGTGTATTTTCTTGGTCGTCAAAGAAGCAACAAGTGGTGGCTTTATTTATAGCTGAAGTGGAGTACATGGCAGCAGCAAGTGGTGCTACTCAAGCGCTATGGTTGAGAAGAATGCTTGGGTTTCTACAACACGAGTAAGAGGGTCCTACCAAGATCTTTTGTGTTAGCAAGTCCTCTATTGAGTTGACAAAAAATCTAGTTTTTCATGGGTGCAGTAAACACATTGACATTAAGTTCCACTTCATTCGTGAGTTAGTAAAAGACAAGGAAATTATTGTTCTTATACACATCGAAGATCAAGTGGCTGAAGATTTTACACTGCATAACCGTTGAAGTTATGATTCACTTGTCAAGTTGAAGAAAATATTGGGCATGTTCAAATTTGAAAATCTTGGTTTAAGGGAGGCAATGTAGGAGTTAAATCGAGTACCAATAGAAATTAGATTCGGTTATTAAGTTTTTTTCACATGTATTTAGATTTGTGGAACTAAATCCAAATAAGTTTTGATTTGTTAGTGGGGTTAAATCTAATATGGACTCAATTTAAGTTTGTTTTGGAAAAACTTATATATATAGTGGTACTATTGCCGTCAAAGGGAATTAATTTACAAAAAAATTGATTGTTGTTTGTTTTGCGAGAAGTTTGAGAATAAAAAAAAAATAGCTTGATTGTTGCTCTGTGTGTGTCGTGTATTTTTGAGAAATAAAAACAAGTTTGTTGTCTCGACTTTTGTGCTCTTTGAGAAGTAACCAAAAATTGTTTTGCAGCCTAAATACTTTTTGCGTAAAATCCTTTCTTGCATCGTTACTGCTGGTGTTAAACATATTTCTTCTTTGGCTGCGTTTGATTCGAGTCAATTTCTTTTGGGATTTTTTAAATCCAACATTGAATTCAAGTAGAGCAATTCGATCCGTCTCTTTCCCAACATATCTTTCAGCTGAAACATTTTGTGGCAAATTCAAGGCAACAAGGACAAGAAGCAAAACGTTTGTTGATGATGACCAAAAACTCCAAGTGGGATTGGGAATCTTCATTCTTTTGAAATGAAATTGAGGAATTAATTTCATTCTATTTCAAACTTATGCTGAATGATTTAATACGTCAAAGATTGTCTACTAACTTAATACTATTTACATATTAAGTGGTCCTTTGTTCAAAAACCAGTTTGTAAAACGAACAAAAAAAAAAACATGATCTCCTACTAAAATAAAAAATCCATCTGAAATTATATGGTTTTGGATGCCATGGTGGTTGACGGACTGGATTAAATATCCTGTGTGTTGTCATTTTCTTTGCAGGAGGCCTTCTGGATGGTTCTCATTAGCGGTTGAATGGGTCAAGACACGATCGACATTTCTCCTTCAAAGTTTATTTTATTTTATTTTTTATTTTTTGGGATAAGTTAAAGGTCAGGATTCCCGTGTCTGGTCGGACAAATAGAAATCCTCCCCAAAATGGTAACTTGTGCAAGTTCGAACACACGTTTGCCTTCCAGGCTCACAAACCACTATCTCATAATCCAACAAGGACTATTATGTCTACTACAAAGTAGGAGTGTCTCTTATTAACCTGTCGGATGAAATTTATTTTTATTGTATGGTATTTATTTCGTATCGTATCACATCATGCTAAATGAAATCTGCTTTTTATTATATCGTATTCGTGTTTGACTTATTTATTTTCGTGTCGTGTTCTCAAATCACCTGTTTACTTCTTCAAAGATATATCAGCCTATCGAACGAGTTAAATAACATGCGATCAATTATAGTTAAAATTTTAAATTTCAATTCTTTAATAATCTAAACAAATTTTTAATACTTATCTTGTTTTGTTATATATCAAATTAAAACACATTTTTTAAATTTTTGAAAATGTTTACTAGTATAAAATTATTATTATGTATGATTTAATAGTATTACATCAAAATTATTATTCACAATCTTAAAATATGTTATATTAAATTAATCGATATAATATTTTAATAAAATCTTTCATTCATTAACTTAATAGGTTTTATCGTGTCAACTCACGGGTTTACCCAACCCAACTTATTTATTTTCGTGTCATAAACGGATTGACTCATTAGTGATATGATAGTTTTTCAATGGTGTTATTACCTATTAAATTTCCTGTCATATTCGTATCGTATTACCGTTTTGAGTTAAAAATTACCAACCCTACCCCAAAGTCTTCGGTATACATCCAGTCTACTCAAACACTCGAGCCTTTATTGCGGACTAAATTGCTGTCTTGCTGGGCATGCTAGCCTGTTGCTGTAGTCCGAATGATTCCAAGGGATAAGGGCCCCAAATAAATCCCGGATAAGATTTGTAGTTAATTGTAACTTAATTTCGTCCACACGAATAAACAAAACATTATCCTTGGAGTTTAAATAAGTTGACATTGTTTGCCATGATCTTTGTGTGCTTCAAAGATCCATAATATTCGCTAGTACATACTTGGTCCAAGACAATAACAACAACAAAAAAGAAAAAAAAAAAAAAAAAAAAAAAGAGCATATTTTTTGGACGGTTCCTTTGTGACAAATTTATGGAACGAGTAATTTGATTGGATTACTTTAGCCAGGAATTTGATAGTTTAATCCCTAACCCTCTTTTTATACTTCAAATCTAGTTGTTTAGCATTTTATCTCCTTTATCAGAGATCAAAAAATACTTATAACTGAAAATTTTAAATATTTAAATTCAATTCTTTAAAGTGATGCATGATAGTATAGATTGAGATGTTATATATTGGATACAAATGGATTGGACAAACTAGATACTAGAATTGAAAATATTATGTAACCGCAAAATTCCTTCAAGATTTAAGGGTTGGATCTAAATGTTGAAAGAGACAGTAAAATTACGAATATAAGCAAAAGATAATAGTAGCAGAAATGCGAATATTAAAATAGATGTGTGGGTATACGAAATGGACAGGATACAAAATGATTATACTCGGAATAAGATTGGAATAACATCTATCAATGAGAAGATAAAAAAACACGTTTAAGATGGTTAGACCATGTGTTAAGACAGCCAGTAGAGGCGACTGTCAATCAAGTAAATTTTAGAGAAAATAATTAACATAAGAGAGGTAGGAAAAGATCGAAAAAGAGACAGTGTGATAACTTATAAGAAAGTGTGAAGCGAATCAAAAAATTAATAAAGAA
This sequence comes from Cinchona pubescens, assembly GCA_025175665.1. NCBI lineage: Eukaryota > Viridiplantae > Streptophyta > Magnoliopsida > Gentianales > Rubiaceae > Cinchona > Cinchona pubescens. The sequence goes on from JANKKI010000235.1 coordinate 2,391,456, forward strand.
TATAATTTATGTGAAAGTGCAATTATATAGCAAAATTTATGTAACGAACCCTATTTAGTAAGAATAAAATTTGATTTATTTGTTTATAGTAATTTTTAATCTTATTTTTGTAATACTAAAATAAGTTTCTTAATTCAATAGTCTAAATAGTGATATTCTCCTAAATTTCGATAGTTGCTTAGGTGATACTTGTTCGAGTCCTCGATTTCTATTCTCCAAATCTCGATAGTTACTTAGGTAATGTTTGAGGGGACGATCTCTATTCCTCACTAGTATGTAATGTTTGAGGGGACGATCTCTATTCCTCAGTAGCATGCAGAGACAAAAAAGAATTAAAAATAATTTTAACTCATTAGGTTTTTAACAGGTAATTGATTAATTAAAAAAAATAAGAAGAACTAGTATGTAATATTAGAAGTTGATTCTTATAAGTTATAACAGGTATGGGAGGTATAGATTACTAGTAAAACGTAACTTCCTTTTAATAATTAGGGCACACGAGTTAAAGCCAACAAAAGAAAATAATAATAATAATAAGACGAACTGCGGCCAATACACAAAGAAAAAGTATAAGAGACAGAAGCCCCTCAATTTCTCGGAACAGTACAACAGGATGGAATAAGGTTAGTAACTTGATATTTTGATTGAAATATTTTATTGGGGTATTGATAGTATTAATTAAGTGAACTGAAGACATTCACACGCCTTTGAAGTAGAAGTGGTAATTGTGATCCAAATCTATTTATTATCTAAAATTATAAAATTTAAATGGATATAGTTGATAATAAAAAATTTAATGGATATAAATGGTTTATCCATTTACAATCATTTATTAAATGAATTTTAATGGATAAACCATCTAATGTGTATAAATCCATTTAAGTACAACAAATTATTACAATGTGATAATCTACATACACTTATATATATTTTCACATACCCCATTTACACACACTTACACACATTTTCACACACTCACGCATTTAAACCCACTTTCACACTTACACACATTTCACACACACATACACACATTTTCACATATTTTGACACACAAACACACTTACACACTTTTATATATTTCCACACACACACTTTCACATATCTTCACACACACATAGTTACACTTTTACACATTTTTATACACACACTTTCACACATACATTTTTACACACACTTACTTACACACATTTTTATACTCTACACACATTCACACACACTTAACAGATTTTTACACTTACACACACACTTACTCACATTTTCACATACTTACACACACATTTTTAAACACACACTTACACATACTTTTACACACACATACACACTTACATACACTTTCATATATTTTTACACACACTCTCAAACACATTTTCACACACACCCACATACTTCCATATATTTTCACACACACATGCACACTTACATTTTCACACACAATCACACTTTTACACATTTTCACACACACTTTCGCACACACATTTTCACACACACTTTCGCACACACATTTTCACACACTTTCGCACACACATTTTCACACACACACACACTTAAATATATTTTCACAGAATTTACACATTTATATACACAAACACACACACAAACACTTTCACATATTTTCACACACACAAACACTTCCACACATTTTTACATACTTACACACTTACAAACACACACATACGTACACTTACATACATTTCCACACTAGATATACTTACACAGATTTTTCACACACACGCTTACAAACATTTTCATATACTTAGACATATTTTCACACACTTTTGTATATTTTCACACACTTGCACATATTTTCACACATTTTCACACATTTTAACACACACATACTTTCACACATTTTAACACACACACCTTTCACACACACTTACACACACACATAGACAAACATTCACACATTTTCACCCACATACACTTACATACATTTTCACACACTCACACGCACACACTTTTCACACACAAACTTTCACAAATTTTCACACACTCACACATTCAACACACTTAAAAACATATTTTCACACATACACATACTTACATTTTCACACAGTTACACACACATTTTTAAACACATATTTACATATTTTTACACATACAGATACACTTACACATATCTTCACACACACCCACACACTTTCACATATTTTTACACACACATGTACACTTACGCATATTTTCACACACACACACACTTATACTTTTACATGACATTTTCACACACATACACACTTTCACACATACATTTTTACACACGCACACTTAAATATATTTCCATACAATTTCATACACATTTTCATACACTTACACATACAGACACACACACAAACATTTTCATATATTTTCACACACAAGCACTTCCACACACTTTTACATACTTATACACTAACAAACATACACTTATGTACACTTACATATATTTTTACACACTTATACATAGATATTTTCATACACATGCTTACACACATTTTCACATACGTAAACACATTTTCGCACACTTTCACATATTTTCACACACTTGCACATATTTTCACACTTTCACACATTTTAACACACACTTAGGCACACATACAGACAAACTTTCACACATTTTCACAAACTCATATATTCACACACTTAAACACATTTACACACTTACACACTTTCACACAACACCACTTACACACACTTTCACACATACACACGCTTACACAGATTTTCAAACACACACATAGTTTTTACACACACACACACACACTTACACACGCTTTTACATATTTTTACACACATGCACTTACATAAATTTTCACACACACTCACACACTTTCATATATTTTCACACAGACACTCAAGCTTACACACATTTTAACATGCACACGTATACACACTCTTACACATTTTCACAAACACTTATGCTTTTGCACATTTCACACACACACACACTTTCATACATTTTCACACACACACACACATACTCTTATACACATTTTCACACACTTACACACTTACAAACAGTGTGAAAATGTGTATAAGTGTGTATGTAAAAATGTGTGAAAGTGCGTTTGCATGTGAGAGAGAAAATGTAAGTGTGTAAAAATATGTGTGTAGGAGAAAATGTTTAAGTGTGTAAAAATGTGTGTGTGTGTGTGTGTGAAATTGCGTGTGTACAAGTGTGTGAAAGTGTGTAAGTATATGTGAAATGTGTAATAGTATGTTTGTGTGTGTAAGATACATATGTGTGAAAGTATGTAAATGTTTGAAAATATGTATGTGTGAAAAAGTGTGTACGTGTGAAAATGTGTGTAATTTTGTGTGTGCATGAAAATGTGTGAAAGTATGTGTGTAAGTGTGTGTGTGTGTTAAAATGTCTAAGTGTGTGTGAAAATATGTATGTGTGTGTATCTGAAAATGTATACGTGTGTGTGAAAATATGTGTAAATGTGTGTAATTGTGAAGTGTGTAATTTTGTGTGTGCGAAAGTGTGTCAAAATGTGTGTATGTATATGCATAAGTATGTGAAAATATATATGTGTGTATGTGTGAACATGTGTGTAATTATGTGTGTGTGTAAGAAAATACATGTGAGTGTGTGTGAAAATGTGTAAAATTATGTGCATGTATGAGTTATTGTGTGTATGTGAAAATGTACGTGTATGTATGTGTGAAATTGTGTAAGTGCATGTGTAAGTGTGTATGTGTGAAAATGTGTGTATGTACATGTGAAAATGTATGTCACACATGTGTGTGTGAAAATGTGTGTAAGTGTGTAAATGTATACTTCAAGGCTTGAAGTATAGTTCATAGGATATAGGATATTTTGATTCCCGTGTGCATGGCTTCATATCGTAGCTGTCACACACTATTTTTCGATGAGAAAAAAAATAATGAAATAATACATATATAAAGAGAAATAATGAATAGGTACAAAAATAGGGTCTAAAATGGGACTTTAAAATGCGACGTTTGAAGGCTCAAAAATGATATAGAATAGAATTTTTATAAAAAAATGGATAAACAAGCAAATAATGGAGTCGCCACTTAGTGTGTAAAGTGTATCGGGACACTAACCCAAACCTAAAAAAATATTTTTAAAGGTTAAAGGGGAGTAACAAAGAGATACAAAAACATTAAACTATAATAAATAATACATAAAATTAAATATAAACCCTATACTAGATGACTCATAATCTACGAAAACAAAAGAGATAAGTTCGGGAGTCCTATTGAGGAAAGAGAAGGATAGACATCTCCCTTTTTGGAACTTAGGCACCCTTTCACCCCCAATAAAACTGGTTGCGGGATTTAATTCATATTTCAAAGAAATTAACCCATATTTATATCAAATTGGATAAATATGAAAACAAATGAATAATAAAACATGTATATAATGTGAAGGAGTGGGAAACTTGTTATGCCAGCGTTGGACCGACACAGGAGGGAAACTTTTTTTACGCTAGGATTAGATGATGCAAAATACAAGCAAAAGATTTTTACAAAGAATAGATGTTCTAGAAAAGCTAATAACATATAAATACACGATGCACATAAGCAAATAAAACATAATATTCTAACATATAGGTCTAAATGAAAGCAATAAACACATAACATATAATCCTATCTACTATAATAGACTTAAACTTTTTTACAATGAGATAAGCTGCAATAAATAATCATAAAGTGAACAATAATAATAAGCTAAAGAAAAAAATTAAACAATTAACATATAAACCAAGTATTGCACATAAATGATGTTAGAAATACTTCTTGAGGTGTAGAATAGTACAAAATTATCCTATCCTTAGCTCAAAATATGAACGAACAGATCAATATAATATGTAAGTATGAATGCAGTTAAACTAACAAAAGTGTTGGCCCCAAAGCAACCTAAGAGGGTGGTGAATTAAGTTTCTTAAAAAATTACTTTGAAAAATATGCACTTATAAAATCTTTTGCACTAACAAGTAGATTGATAGAGATAAAAACAATTAAGCTTATGAAGTATAGAAAAGGTAAAGAAAGAGATTAAACAAACAACACTTCCAAGCTACCAAGCTTGAAGTATTAATCCACTAGAATGCTACACAACTTTGGTGAGCCAATAATCTTCTAATGTACACAAAGTAGGACAATCCATGCTCACACTAATTCTTTTTAGTTGAGCCAAGCATTTTTCACTCTCAACCTCACTTCTGTATAAGATTGTCACTCCACTCAATATTTTTGAAAAGCACTCTAAAGTACACACTAATACAATATGCTTTTCAATAGCCAATCTGCACTCAAATTGCATTGTTTCTTGCTTATATTCAATGTGTAAGATTCCCTATACATTATAATCTGAGTTGGTATTTATAGGTGCAATAAATTGGGTTGTAACTACCTCTCTACGGTTCAATATTAAATGCTCAAAAACTTGCCATTATAGGTTTCGGACATCCGATGTAATTGTTGTGCGTCCAACCTATCATCCGATTTTAAATATAAACGAGTAGTAGATGCCGTTCGAACGGTTAAGCTTGCATCCAATGAAGCTTTTTTTGAATGGTTAGATGCTTCCGTTGCAAATGCTTAAAATTCTTTGATTCTGCCATGTTTTTTTGGATGAAGAATTATGTCCAAGGAACAATCCTTCGAACGCACTTGTGCGTTCACTGAAGATGCTCAAAAAAATTGCTCTCTGTCTGACTGATTGGACAGTGAATTGCATCCGTGGTACCCTTCATTGGACGAGCTTGTGCGTCCAAGATATATACTGCGTCCGAAAGCTCTATTTTCAGCAAATATAATGGCAATCCTGCACAATTTAGGTTAACAGGTGAAATGCATTTGTCATCATCATAAATTCTGTTTGTAGATCATCAATCTCCGGACACATTTGATGATGACAAACTGTGAATCAAAAAATATACAATCAATTCTTACACAATCAATAAAATAAATGCTCCTACTCCCTCTTTTAACATCATCAAAATGGAATAAGCTCCACCTTGCATGAGCAAACATTCAGGATAGTCAATAAACCCAAACAAACTAGAGCAAATTAAGGTTTAGATTACATTTAAGATAGTCCAAACAACTAGAGCAAATTAAGACTAGAACAGACAATATCAATAAGTACATTAACAGCCAAATATAATCTAATCTAAGAGTGACACTAAGAATAGTCAACATCAACAAGACACAAAAGATGAAGGAAAATCTAAGTGGAGTCATTATTCTTCTTGGAACATTCTTAAAGTTTGCGCTTCTTAGTGGGTGCATCATCATCGATAGCTGATATCACTGTCATGAGCATCCGTATCACATCGTTGCATGATATAGTTGAACGTGTCGTCAATGTCCTTCTCATCATCATCATCAGCACCTTGAGCAGTGGTTTTGGGGGTGCCAGTAGGGTTCTCACGATTGTCCTCCTCAGGAATGGAAAGATCATTATCGTCATCACTTTCATAAGAGGATTTGAGAGTGTATTAGGACTGAATATTTGCGAACTGGATTTGAGCGGTAGCCGACATGCCCAAGCTAAGCTCCCCTTGAAGAATTGTTTGACGAGTTTCAAGGCGCTTCAATTTGCAATTGGTACGACACTGAAAAGAGCTCATTTGGTCACTCAAGGAAGTAAGAAGGGTGCAAATATTAGAAAGGGAATGTTTAGAAGATGAGGTATGGGGATCATGGGATGGTGGAGGTGTTTGAGAAAGAGAGGAATTGGGAAGTGCAAGTCCGGCGGTGAGATCTAGACTTTTCAATTTCGTAAACTGCTTTGGATAACCATTGGTCATTAAAATAAAAATCTCAAACCCTTACGCTCAATGTATGCTTTGTTAAAGTAAGGGGGATATTATTTTTTTTTCGGTAAATGGAATGTCAAATTGATCGAAAATTTTAGTAAGAAATTTTTCAAAAAGGATGTTACGGCGAGTATCAGTTAAGAAAAGTTCCTACAAAGAGCAGAAGAGATTACCAAAGTCTAGTAGAATACCTTTAAAAACACAGTAAAAAAGATAGAGTTGTATTTTACCGAGCTCAGTGCAATGCCCATCAGCTGGTAACAATAAATTAGTGACTAAAGTATAATGTTAAGTTCAGGAGTAAGCAAAGTAGTTTTGGCTCCCGAAACCTGTTTAAAATGACATTAAAAATTGCTCGGACCTCGACATGTCAAAATGACTATCTAGAGTAGGTCATTTATCCAATGAGAAGAAATAAGAAAAATCATTAGGCGATGTAACCTCACATTCAACAACAGTGTTTATGACATTGGATGAAATCTCATGGTTTTTGTTATTTACACTAGATATCAATGTGCAAATAGTGGGTCCTTTTCTAAGATTAGCAGTGAATTAGAACACCATATCATGATAGACTGGTAAATCTATGTGTACAAAATGACCCCTATTTTGTTTTTCAAAGAAAGTTTTTACAATAAGCAAATTAAATTCATCGAAAAGATCTTGAGAAATAGGTCTTTGAACAATGATAGACTTGCTAAGAAGAGAAGTGTACCATTCAGATGCCTTGGCATCAATGAATTTAGGTAGAGAGGGGTCGGTGGAGGTTTGAGGATTTGTGGATGATTGCCCCCTGCAACGGAGGCTTTCCCTTTGATTTTCGTCCACGGGTAGCTGTTGAAGAATCGCCACGAGATCGAACCATTGTAATTTTGAAGAAGAAGAGGAAGGGGAAAAAGTAGGATTGAGGAGATTTGGGGAAAAATTTAAGAAGAGAGATGGTAGGAAGGTGAAATGGGGTTCAATGAAGATGAGGGTGGGCTTTTGAATGAAGATTCTCTGATCAGATATGACAGAAGAAGGAGTAGATTGAGAGAATTTGGAGAGGGAACAAAATTCTCTAGAACTAGTTTTCAGAAAATAGAAATTGTCTGATAGGAAGAAAATGAAAAGTTTTAAATGTGAAAAGTAATCGTTTGGTGAAAAGTTTTAAATGTGAAAAGTAATCGTTTGGACGTCCAAACGATTTGTGTACGAACGATCTTGTGTCCGAACGCTGATGAACGGATGGTTGAAGCTCTACGCTAGTGCATCTGAGGGAGTCTTGGACGATGAGAAGCATCTGTTAGAATTCCAAAGAGTTAATAAAAAAGTTGGGAGAATTTGGACGATTAAAAGCGTCCGAGATAGAAATTGGTTTCGGACGTATAAAAGCGTCCGACAGAGTATGTGGTTCGGACGATCATGTATGCCGAACGCAGAATTTATACAGATGTGAAATTAATGATGCCCAATTGAGTTCTGAAAGATATAAAGCGATCCAAAGCCAAAGGTTTAGTAAAAATATTAGAAATGTTTATTGATCTTTTGTGCACATATATTCAACACAAATTTCCTTCTTGCAAACAAGATCTCTAATGAAATGTTGCTTGACATCGATGTGTTTGGTAATAGAATGCAGGATAGGATTTTTTGTGAAATTAATTGCACTAGTGTTGTCACATCTAAGAGGCAGACAATCAAATGTTTCACCGAAATCTTTTAAATTATGTTTCATCCACAAAATTTGAGCACAATAGTTTCCAACACAATGTAGATGTCTGCCGCATAAGAAATAGAATTTTGCTTTTTGCTAAACCAAGACACTAAATAGCTACCCAAGAAATGACACATACCACTAGTACTTTTTCTATCAATCTCACAACCAGCAAGGTCAGCATCAGAATAACTAATCAAATCAAAAGTGGAGGCTTTTGGATACCAAAGACCAAAATTCATTATACCTTTTAGGTATCTAAAAATTCTTTTTACAGCAATTAAGTGTGATGAAAGTAGGACAAGATTGAAATCTGGAACATAGGGTACAAACAGCAAACATAATATCCGGTCTACTAGCAGTTAAGTAAAGTAAGCTTCCGATCATACCTCTATAGTGTTTTTCATCAACACTATTACCTTCTTGATCTTCGTCAAGTTTAGTTGAGGTGCATATTGGTGTCCCAACCTGTTTGCAGTCTTCCATTCCAAATCACTTGAGTAGCTCATTTGTATATTTGATTTGTGTGATCAACGTTCCTTCCTTTCTTTGATGAACTTGGAGTCTGAAAAAAAATTGTAATTCTCCCATCATACTCATTTCAAATTCTTTTTGCATAAAGTACGAGAATTCCTTGCACAAACTTTCATTAGTTGCTCCAAAATTAGCCTCAGTTTGAAAATATGATTTGGAAAATTTTTGTTTTCAAAACCAAGAGGTTGTTCAAAGAAAATTTCTTGATCAATAAAACCATTTAAAAATACACTTTTAACATCCATTTGGAATAATTTGAATTAGTTAAAACTTGCATATGGAAAAAACATGCGAATAAATTCTAAACGGGCAACGGGTGCAAAGGTTTCATCAAAATCAATACCTTCTTTTTGAGCATAATATTTTGCAACAAATCTAGCTTTGTTCCTAATAATTTTACCTTTGTCATTTAATTTATTTCTAAAAATCCATTTTGTTCCAATTACGGGTTGAGTTGATGGTCTTTCAACCAAAGTCCATACATTGTTTTTCTCAAATTGGCTAAGTTCATCTTGCATAGCAAAGACCCAAGATTCATCATTTAATGCATCATCCACATATTTAGGTTCAATATGAGAAAGTAATGCACAATTACTATTCAAAGGTTTATGGGATCGAGTTTTAATCCCATCAGACGGGGATCACCAATGATCAAATCTTGAAGGTGACTAGAAACAAATCTCCATGCTTTATGAAGATCTTTTGGAGTATCTTTGTCCTTTTCTCCTTCGTCACCCAAGTGATTTGTATTGTCCACATTGTTTGGAGAGATCCCTTGATTTTCTTCATGAATAGTGACCTTTTAAAGCTCTTTTTGAATACCTACATCTTCATCTTCACACATATTCTTTGAAATAATATCACTAGTTTCATCGAATGTAACATGCACAACTTCTTCAATCAAAAGTGTCCTTCTATTGTATACTCAGTATGCTTTCTTGTCACTACAATATCCAAGAAAAATTCCTTCATCCGATTTTTTGTCAAATTTTCCAAGATTTTCTTTGATTTTTAAAATAAAACATTTACAACCAAAAACTTTGGAATAGCTCACAATGGATTTTTTACAAAATAAAAGTTCATAAGGTGTTTATTTAAAATAGGTCTTAACAAAACTCGATTCATAACGTAACAAACCGTATATAACGGCTTCGGCCCAAAAATATTTTTGTAAGTCACATTCACTAATCATAGTTCTAGCGGCCTCTTGAAGTGTTCTATTTTTTCTTTCAACATCACCATTTTGTTGAGGCACTCGAACAATTGAAAATTCATGTCAAATACCATTGTGATCACAAAACTATAGAAAACCTCCGAATTTAAATTCGGTTCCATTATCACTTCTCAAACGAATGATTTTTAAATTCAACAAATTTTGAATTTTGGAAAACAATTTCACAAAATTTTCAAAAGTTTCATTTTTGTGAACAAGAAATAGTACCCAAGTATACCAAGAATAATCATCAACAATTACAAATGCATATTTACTATCACCGAGACTAGCATATTGAGTTGGACCAAACAAGTCTAAATGCAATAATTCTTGGGGTTTAGAAGTAGACACACAATTTTTCGGTTTAAAAGAAACTTTAACTTGTTTCCCAAATTGACATGCATCAAAAATTTTGTTTTTCAAAAACTTCAATAGTTTGGTAAGTCTCTTACCAATTCCTTCTTAGCAAGATTTTCAATTAGATCCATGTTGAAATGACAAAGCTTTCTATGCCAAAGCCAAGGATCATCTATAGAGGTGGTTAGGTATTTTACATAGCTACTACCAATATTGTCAAGATAGATTACATAAACATAATTATGTCTAGTACCTTTAAATAAGACAACATAATTTTTATCAAGGATTAAATATTCATGTTTGGTAAAAAACACGTACAGATTCTTATCACATAGTTGACTCACACTTGATAAATTGTAATTCAAATTATCAACAAGAAACACATTTTTTATCAATGTCTCACCATTTTTACCTATATCAACAATGCCAATTGATTTTACTTTCATATTATCCCCAAATGTTACTTTTCCACTATTTTCAGATTTGAAGTTTGTGAAGATAGATGCATCACCGATCATATGTCTTGAGCACCCACTATCTATGAACCATTTTGCATCCTTGGTGATATTCATTTCCTACAGCAAAAAAGTAATTGATAACTATTGGTACCCACATTTTCTTGGATCCATAAGAGTTAGTAGAATGACTACAAATCCATATGGAATTCATACCAAGTTTCTCATTTCTCTTGACATAGCAATTATTTTTCACATGACCATGTTATTGACAATAATTGCAAATAACAATTTTCTTTCCATATAAGGATGATTTTGATTTTACAAAGTATAAACCATTCCTTCTAAAGGTGACAAAATTCTTGTCGATCAATACATTTCTATTCCTTTTCAAATCAAGAATATTTTTCCTTTTTCTATGCAAAAGAATATTCAAGTCATCCAATCTTTTCTTCAAGGAGACTTGTTCATCTTTGATCCTTGTTTTCATGTACATTCTTTTCTTCAATTCACTTTTTTCTTGTGATAACCTATTATTTTCATTCACAAGTTTAGAGTTAGCATTCAATAAGGCATTTGATTTCTTTACTAACTCCTTATTTCTAGCATATGATTCCTTTAAGCTATCAAGCAATTTTAAAATGAAGACTTCAAGATCATTTTCATTATTGGACTCAAAATTAGAAGTTACCTCATTATCACCAATAGCCATAAATGCCATTTCTGCCGACTCCGTTTCTTTTTCAATAGGAGATATATTTGAACATACATCCGATTTGGAAATTGTTGATAAGAATGCTTTGTACACCTTAAATTTTTAAGAGATGGATAGATCTGGACACTCCGAAAGAGTACAGCTCTGCATTCAAAGCAATTTTCATTAAGATTTGTATTTCTAGCTTGGTATTATTGAAATTATTTGAGTTGATTGGATCCACCTCTTCTCATTCTCCGTTTGTTGATCAAAGTGTTTGAGAAATACTTTGGTGATGAGTGCAAGATCTCCTTCATCATGATCTTCATCTTCTAGGTTGATGGAAGCATTTTCATCTTCTTCTTGAGAAGTCTTTAATGCAATGCTCCTTTTTGGTCTTGCTTCTTCATCATCCACCACTTTGGCCTTTAGCTTTTCAATTCATAGAAAGTAAGAGAGTTAACTAGAGATTCAATAGGCATAGAATTTAAATTCTTTGCCTCTTCTATAGCGATGGTTTTGGCCTCCCATTCTTTGGATAGAACATTCAAGATTTTTCTATTCCTTTCTCCCAAAGAATATTCTTTACCCAGGACCTAAAGATCTTTAATGACTGTTATTGACACATCTATATGTGTATAAGAATATTTTAATCTGATTCCATCTTGAAGGACTCATACATGGCAACAATTAAGGATTTCTTTTGCTCTTGAACATCATCACTCCCTTAATGAATCTCTTTCAATTTGTCCCAAATTTCTTTAGCGGAAACACATAATTTGACACGAGTTGATTCATTTGCCTTGTCTTGTGGAGTCAGCTCATCCCTTGTCTTTTCTCTTCTTCTATTTGTATGATCATCAATGATGGTAGCTTCAAAAGGGCCTTCATTTACAACATACCACAAATCAATAGCAATAAATTGCAAAAATATTTTCAATTCTATCTTTCCAACTAATAAAATTTGCCCTATTAAACATAGGGGGTCTTGTTATGGATTGACCCTCAAAAAATAAGGCATTGTTGGTCGGCATAAGGGATCTTTACTCAAATGCAATTTAAGCACAATAAATAGACCAATGCTCTGATATCAATTGTTGGCCCCAAGGCAACCTAAGAGGGGGAGGGTGAATTAGATTTCTTAAATATTTCTTTGCAAAGAATGCACTTTTAAAACTTTATGCACTAACAAGTAAATTGATAGAGATAAAAGCAATTAAACTTATGAAGTATAAAAAGGATAAAGAAATAGATTAAACTAGTAACACTTTCAAGCTACCAAGCTTGAAGTAATAATTCACTAGAATGCTTAACAACTTTAGTGAGCCAATAATCTTCTAGTATACACAAAGTAGGACAATCCTTGCTCACACTAATTCTTTTTAATTGAGCCAAGAATTTTACTCTCAACCTTACTTTTGTAGAAGATTATCACTCCACTCACAACACAATTTTGAAAAGCACTCCAAAGTACACACTAATACAATCTTGCTCAATAGACAATTTGCACTCAAATTGCTTTGTTTCTTGCTTGTGTTCAATGGTAAAGTCTATTCTTCAATATCAACAGAGTTGGTATTTATAGGTGCAATAAATTGGGCTGTAACATCCTTATAATGGTTCAATAATAAATGCTCAAAAACTAGCCGTTCCAAGTTTCGGACGTCCAATATTTTGTTGTGCGTCCGACCGAACATTCGATCGTAAATAAGTAAACAGTGGATACCGTTCGGATGGCTGAGTTTGCGTCCGATCCCTCATCCGAACAAGTGTATGTGAAAGTTTTATACTTCGGATGGTGTATCTCGTCCGAATGGTTTAGTGCTTTATCAGGGGATTTTTTCTTTCGGACATACTTTTTCGTTCGATATAAATTTCTTTCGAATGGTTGGATGCATCTATTGTATTGTTTGAAATCCTTGATTCGGCCTCACTTTTTCGGATAGAAAAATAGCGTCTGAGAGATATCCCTTCGGACGAGCCTGTGCATCCGTTGAAGCTACTTGAAAAACTTGTCTTCTATCTATCCATTCGGACAGTAAATTGAGTCCGTTGTAATCTTTATCAAACGATGCTGCTTGTCCGAGAAATGTAGTACAGTTCAGACGGTGAACTGCGTCCGAAAACTCTGTTTCCAGCAGACAGAATAGCTTATCTGCATAGCTTAATTTAAGGTGTGAATGCATATGTTATCATCAAAATAAGGTTTGTGTATCATCAAATATATCCTAGCACGATGTACAAAAGCCTCATTTGGAAGACCATCTGCCAAATGTATTCTTATTTTTTATCAAAAAAGCACTCATTCTAACAGTATTTGTATGCACATCGTGGTCATTTAGTGTAAATCTAAACAATTCAATAGAAAGATCCTTCCAATTGCTATTACTCCTAAATTGCACCCCAATTACAGCTAGTCCATCTATACACAGTCCATAAATAATCTGCACATCTTGTAATGTGATGGTGGCCTCACCAACAGGCGGGTAAAATGTACACATCTCCTGTTGCCACCGCTCAACTAGAGAGGTAATCAAGGAGCAATGGTATCGTATGGACCCTATATGAAAAACTCCTCCGAAACTCGCTATTCAGATGTACTCAAAAACCTTCTCATATATAGGGATTTTCCAAATTTTTCCCTCACAGCAATGGGTTTTAATAATATCATTAACACCAACGCTGCTAAATAACATAGATGACCTATGCAAATTCTGAACGTATAACAAATCACGCACAAGCGGCCTTGTATGTGGGTTCAGAGTAGGGGTATAATGATGCATATTGAATAAACTTGACTTATAACAAGTAAAAATTATTAATTAAATACATTTAAATCATACTTGTACACAATAAGCCATAATACTCCATAATACTAAACCAGTTACGATGACTTCAAAATATTTTACTATGATCGTTATTATTATTCACGAATTTCAATTATTAAGATTAAAAAAATCAATGTTACCTTTGATCCCCATAAAACAGATAAATAAACTATGAAATTTTACTATTAGTGTTAAAATATTAATGTACAATATGACCAAAATCATTAAATAAAATATAATACGATCATATCAATTTTCAAAAAGATCACATTCTGTTAAACAAAATAATATATATACAAAAACAATAATTTATAATAAAAGTTATTTTATTATTTTATTTCTTATCAAAAAATATATATGTATATTTAGAAATTACATTGTTGAATATTACTGTCCCCTAATTTTACGATTACTTAATCAAATATTTAACTATAAAAAAGTGGGTTTAAAATTAAATAATTGTTCAAATTTACTATCTAATTATTCTTACATCTTGCTCAACTCAAGAGTTGTTCAAATAAATAAATAAAACATCTACACCCCGATTAGTCAACTAAATCAACACTACTAAAATAAATACAAATAGACATATCTATGCACAAGTTATATTTCAGGATCTTAGTCTAAAAAGTACATCATATAACTACTTACCATCGAACATTTCTTTATTTTCCAATTCGTGCCAAATGATATTTGCAAAAGCATCACAATTTTCCACAAAAATTTTATTTCAAATATGAAACCATTATTTTTATGCAAGATTATAAGAATACATACAAAAATTATCATCTATCTTTCATATCTATATTTATTGTACTATTTTTCAACACATATAAGTTTTAGTAAAAACATTAAATATATCTCAAATTTGTCAAAATTCTAATGTAATATATAGTTGACTGCAAATTCAACTTGATCTACAAATAAACATATTTAATCGGTGAAATAAATTAGCTTGTATGTTAATAAAAAAAAAAAATGTAAAGGAATAACAAGAAACTAAGAGGAAAAGGAGATGAAGAATTGAGAACTAACCTGGAGGAGGAGAAAATGAAGTTGGCATTTTGGAATGGGAAATTTGCGATATTATATTTATGAATTAAAAGACAAACTTTGGAGAGTGCACCAATTTTATTTATTTATTTTTTTTAGTAATTAGATTTTTCATTTTAGAAGTGCGAAAAATCTTCAAAATTTTTTTTTCTAAATATTGTTGATTTCACACTTTAGAAGTATGAAATCTCAATTTAACAAAAAAAAAAAAAAAAATTTATGATTTCACACTTCTAAAGTGTGAAATCTTCATTCTTTAAATAAAATAAAATAAAAATGGTTCACTTTTGTCCAAGATTGATTGCACACTTTATAAATACGTAATCAATTTGATTTTGTACTTTCAAAGTGCGAAAGTCACAGTTCCAGAATACCACCACAAATAATCACATTTGTGCGATAAATTTTAAAAACCATCATAGTCTAAGCAATTGGCCGACAGGATTCATATGCTAATTAAGCTGGAAAGCAATCAGTAGGTATTAGGGGTGTTCATTGGCCGGTATTTCAGTAATTTGGTAAAAAAATTTTGGTATTTCGGTGCAACAAAATCAAAACCAAATCCGAACTAAACTTTTTTTCGGTTGATTGGTTAATCAAACGTTTTTTTTCGGTTTATCCGATTAACCAAAGTTCACTAGTTAATTTAAAAATTAAGTATAAAATTAAATATTAAACTAATCAAATTAATAAACAAAAACTTAAAACTACTAAAACTAACACTAGAAACTAAAAAATAACAATCTAATAGTATTAAAGTGTTGAATGAATGGAACATGAAATTGGGTTACTAAAAAATTAAAAATTAAAACTAATAAAACTAAAAGTTCGGTAATTCGGTAATCCGATATTTTATTTTCAATAACCAAATCCGAGTCATATAGCCAATCTTTTCTATTCAGTTTATCCGAAAACCGATTATTCGAAAATCGAAAACCAAACTAAATTGGTTAGGCCGGTATGTTCGGTTAAACCAAATTATGAACACCCCTAGTAGGTATCACCGTAAGATATAAAACATGTTTGGTAAACCTGTCCTGATCTTAGAGTGAAGGGTATTCTACCAGATAATTCTTAAATAGATCTAATTCAAGACATGATGTTTTGAATCTTATAGTCGTGATATGGGGTAATGTATATTAATCTGAATTATGGGATCCAAGGTGCCTTGGCAGGTTCTATTTTAGAATTTTTTGTATTCTGTTTTTCTCTTAAACTTATTTTTTTAAAAAAATAAGAAGTGTATACAGATCGTGGCAACCAGGGAGGGTGAGAGGGGAGCAAAAAAATTGTGTTTTAACCTTAAAATTCTGAGAGAAATTTATGTTGAGTTATTTCTTCCCCGCTCCCCCTCCCAACAAAAAATAAAATAAAATAAAATAAAATTGTAAGGCTCAAACTATTGCCCCCTTCACCCGGATCTTAAGTTGAGTTTTTTGTTACATAACTCCACGAAAAATTAACTTTTTCAATAACGTATACTATGGTATAACTAGGGAAGACATCTAATTGAAATGTTTTTAGTTCTTAAATGCAAATATGTAAGCGTTTTTCTTCAAAGAACTTGGAAGCCTTAAATCACTGGAAAGAATTCCAATGGCTTCAGCAAAATTTGTACTTGAGAAAGTTCTTAGGGAGATATTCAATATTAGTTTACATTAAATAGTGTTACGACCATGTAATGATGTCACTACATTTTCAAAAATTGACAAGTTCAAATCCATAGTAAATTGTAAATTTACATCTACCTGGTTTGTGACATATCCAATTGAATTTTAGACATTTTGTGGAATGGTGATGAAAATTAAGATAGAAAAATGGAAAAATAAATATAACTTAATATGCTTAAATTGAGTAAGTAATAAAGTTCAATTTTAATCCACTATTTTTGTCGACTTGTTCAAAATTCGAAAATAATAATGCTTATTTTTAATTCACTATTTTGGTCAACTTGTTAAAAATCAAAATTATTTAATGCTTATTTTTAATTGAATATTATGTTCGACTTGTTAAAAATTGAAATTAATAATGCTAAGTCCTAACCACTCCTTTACTTTCGTCTTTGCCCCATGTATCAAAATCCTAATTACGCCACTCGAAATTAATAATGTTTAATTTTTCAGTAAAAAGAATATCCATGCATAATTTTATTCTAATAATATTGTCAGGTTGATTTTTTGAAATAACTATATGAGTTAATAACACTTTGTCCTCTCATAAATTTAAAAGTATTTCAGTTCGTCATTTGTAAAAAATTTATATACACTTAATCGTCTCTATCTAACGATCAAAGCCAAACCTCAATCAAAATATTTTAGAGTGACGTAAACTTGCTGAATTACACTCATATAATATTAGGTTTAATTGTACTTTATCACCCGTGATGGCATAAAATTATATTTTACCCATTGTTTGATAAAATTACTAAATTGATCCTAAACAATGGAGTTTTATGAAACTCCACTTGGTTTTAAGGCAAATTCCATCAATCTAGCATGTCTATAAGAGAAAGCTGAAAACTTTTCTGGTAATCAAATCTGATCTCAAATTTTCGCTGAAATTATAACTATAGCAACAAAACTAGTAAAAAATAACTGAAGAGTCATCGAATCGGAGGAAATCCATGATGATGCTTTCCTTATAGCATGATTAGAATATGTACTAGTCCTGTACAAAATTATGTCGGTATGATTCTTTGTAATTATAGAACAAAAAACAAAGTAACAATCACCCATAAATTAAGAGAACATACGTAAATCAAATTAAATTTCATACCTATTCTAAACGTTTAATTACATTAATGATCTAGTCCTAAAATCTTAAATGTGTCCTTAAGAAATCAGATGTGTATAAGAGACATGGGATAACAAGTTAATTAACCAACAAAATGACAAATATTTGTCGAAATAAGAAATTTTTCATGGGGGCATTTTATTTAAGGAGATATGTGGTTCGCTTTTAGAATTCAGAATCGGAATAAGAATCATAAATCTCTCCGTCAATATAGCTTTTTCATTCCTCCTTACTTGTTACGTTTGAACCGGAATAGGTTTTGTTATATTAATAAATTAATTAATTTTAAACTCAAATCACAAACCGAAAATGATAGTAGGATATTTTTTGACACTTGCATTTCCATAGACTGGATTCTTTTAGTGCTCCATGAAACAATATTTATGGATGTCATTAATTTTGATTCTCATTCCTACTCCATAAACCAAACACCACCTAACTTTACTTGGGGTAATGTAAAAATTTAGGACATTATAAGGGGTGCATTGCAATTTTATACCATTACAAGGGGTAAAACATAACTTATCCCATAAATATATGAGGGTTATTTAGTAATTTTGTGTCACTATCTAACGTTTTTGACTAACGGTTGATTTTGAACTTTAATTAGAAGGCTAAATATATATAAATTTTTTAAATGTCAAATCAAGACACTATCAAATTTTAAAGAGGGCAAAGTATAGTTAACTCTAACTATCTATACTATGTATAAAAGGAGAGTTACTACTTAGTCTGACAGACTCTCTTCCTTTATTTAGTAGCCTTTTTTAGTTTAAATTTAGAAAAAGAAAAAAGGGAAAAAAAAACTACTACTATTCTCTTCTCTCCCTTTATTTTGGTGTTTTTATATTCAATTTAACTTTTAAATAAAAAACTACCACTATTCTTGTTCTTTAATTTATTTACTTCAAAAAATCTATATTATATATAAAGGGAGAGTCACCACTCAGTCCGGTGGACTCTCTTCCTTTATTTAGTAGTATTTTTTATTTAAATTTAGAAAATGAAAAAAAGGAAAAAAAAAAAAAAACTACTGCTACTCTCTTCTCTCCCTTTATTTTGTTGTCTTTTTATTCAATTTAAATTTCAATAAGAAACTATCCCTAATCTTTTACTTTAACTTATTTACTTAAAAAAATTAAAATAAATTTGTATATTATAAATTTTTATAATTAACAAAAAATAACCAATTGATTTCCAAAATAATTTTAAAATATTATTACTATTGCCTAAATGAAATGAAGTTGATTTTTCAAAAATAGGTTATGAATAAATTTTTTTCTCATTGCATACACATAGAAAGTGCCTTTAATCGCTAGTATAGTATTATTTATAATCGGCTAATACCAGATATTATTGCTTGGACCGGTACCAGTCCAAACATCCCGTCTAAGCAAGAATTTCCCGACTAAAACTCTTTTATTCTTTTTTTTTTTTTTTTCCGAATAATACTCAACAGGTGAGAACCAGCCAGACGATATTCCGGTTGCGTAAACCTTCTTGCGTGACAAGGAAGAGAGCATGTATATTGCTGCATAGTGTCTGTCCTTGATTGGTGACTGATTATTTCCCAATATCAATGAAATGATACGCTAAGAATTATTGCTGCATAGTGTCTGTCCTTGATTGGTGACTCATTATTTCCCAATATCAATGAAATGATACGCTAAGAAATTTCAAATGATTAATTAAACTTCTAAAGTTAATAATGATATAAATCTGAAGAGCATACTTATTAACTAAACTAGTAGATTCTCTTTCGCCTATCGACCGGCTTTAAGCAACCCTCGCATTTCCTGTTGAGATCCCAAATCTCCAAGTGGGCCCTCTTGGCCACCCACGACCTTGGTACGCAGCCACTGACAAATGTCCATACACTTACTTAGTTATTCCTTAACTCAGTGCTTGTTCATTAGTTTTAGCGAATCTTAACTTTTGGATTCATTAAGTACCACACCTGATTTCGCTACAAGCCTCTTTCGCACGACTCACATTTTGATAGCCTAGGATTGGTATGCCTCATTATTTTGGTTGTTATCTAGGGTAGCGAGTCTAATTAATTTGAATGACAACTGGAATGTTATCAAGTCAGCGTTCTATGGTTGGTGAAGTCGTTTTTTATATTCAAGACCGTCCCCGCAATTAAAATATGGTATTTTTTTGTATTATTAAATTATACTCTTAAGTTGGTTAAGAATACAACTTATAGCAGATTTCGTTGAATCCAAATGACTAATTTTTGCTTGTTTACTCCAATTTTTTGTGGCAGATTTCCTGCTTGACTTGGCAAGATGATGCTAAGCAATTCCAACTTCTTGTTGCTAGTTCTTATAGTTCCCATAAACCTGTCATTGCTTGCTTCAGCTAACAATATATTTCAAAGATGAGACTGACCGGTTTGCTCTGCTCGAATTCAAGCGCGAAATTTCTGATGATCCATATAGAGTCCTGAATTCCTGGAATGATTCCCAACACCACTGCTCCTGGCAAGGAGTTACATGTGGTCCTCGACACGGACGCGTAACGGCCTTAACACTAAGTGGTAAGAGCTTGCTCGGATCCATATCTCCTCATATAGGAAATCTCAGCTTTATGAAATTTATTGCACTGAATGAAAACAGATTCCAAGGTGAGATTCCTCAGGAGATTGGTCGTTTGTTTCGGCTAAGATCACTAAATTTGTCAAGAAATATATTGACTGGGGAAATTCCAGTTAATTTGAGCCATTGCCTTGAAATAAATGAACTTAGCTTATTCAGGAATCAATTAGTTGGAAAAATTCCTACCGAGCTTGGCTTTTTGAAGAAACTTGAAATTCTTTATCTTTACACGAACAATTTAACTGGAGAGATTCCCCGTTCGTTAGGTGGAACCTTTCATCATTTATGGAGTCTCCCTAACATATAATAATTTGGAGGGCAATTTGCCAGAGCAGTTAGGCTTCTTAGCAAACTTATTTGATTTATCAGTTGGAGTAAATAAGCTATCCGGTGTTATCCCTCCTGCTGTGTACAATAACTCTGCAATCACTATTTTTTCTATAACATCAAACTTTTTCCACGGGATTATTCCAGCTGACATAGGCCTCAGACTCCCAAATCTGCAAAAGTTAGAATTCTATGGAAACCAATTCTCCGGTGATATTCCTGTTTCCGTTAGTAACCTGTCTAAGCTTACAATGCTGGAAGTTGGCGAAAATAGTTTAAAAGGACAAGTTCCTGATAATTTAGGGAAACTGTCCAAACTTCAGCTGTTAAATATTGAAGTTAATCTCTTAGGCAGTAACTCTGCTAAAGATTTGAGTTTTATTGCATCTTTGACAAACTGCAGCAACTTACAAGCACTAGCCTTTGGTGCTAACAATTTTGGAGGTGAATTACCAAACAGCAGTAATTGTTAATCTCTCATCTCAGATGACTCAAATTTATGTGAATCAGAATAACATATCAGGATCAATCTCTTAGGATTTGGAAGATGTGTTAATCTTTTCACATTAAACATGGAACAGAACTCTTTTACCGGTCTCTTCGTTCCTGGTGATCTGAATGAACTTCAGAACTTGCAGTATTTGAGTCTGAGCGAAAACTCGTTGACAGGAAAGATACCATCTGATCTGTGCAAAATTAAATCTTTATATGCTCTTGACTTGTCGAGAAATAGTTTTGATGGTGATATAACTCTTAGTCTACAAAATTGTCAATATTTGAAACAGCTGGACATTTCTCGAAACAACCTTAGTGGAATCATAACCCCCCTAGCCTTTGGCATGAGCTCTTCATCTTCACTAGCAAATGTGGACTTATCACATAACTTGATGAGTGGCTCTATTCCTTTTGAAGTAGGAAAGTTGACGAATCTCAATATATTCATTGTTTCCTACAACAACTTTTCAGGAAAGGAGAAATTCCCACTACACTAGGTGATTGTTTAGGTTTGGAGTACCTTAGTATGGAAGCTAATCTGTTTCAAGGAAAAATCCCAACAACTTTTGTTTCTTTGAAAGGCCTTCAACATTTAGACCTTTCAAGTAACAACTTGACAGGGCAAGTACCGAGAGGTTTACAGAACCTTGCGTTTCTAAAATATCTAAACCTTTCATTTAACGATCTTGAGGGTGAGATACCGACTGATGGAGTTTTCGGAAATGCAAGCGGAGTAAGTGTGGTTGGAAATCGCAAACTTTGTGGAGGCATTCCTGAATTACAGTTAACAAAGTGCATCATCCAAAGGAAGAAAAAGAAAAATCATCTGGTCATCATATTGACATCCACAGCATGTGTTGTGATATTGATTTTTGCTGCATTGATGGTTTGCATTTTTATATACCACAAAAGGGCCAGAGAAAAGGACTCCCCAGCAGTGCGATCAGAGGTTGATAAGGTCTTACGAATTTCTTATGACCTTACAGGAACTGTACCGTGCCACTGAAGGATTTTCTTCAACAAACTTAATTGGATCAGGAAGCTTTGGATTTGTTTATAAAGGAATAGATCAACATGGGGACAGGCTTGTTGCAATAAAAGTTCTTGACATTCAGAAGAATGGTGCTTCAAAAACCTTTAAGGCCGAGTGCAGAGCATTAAGGAACGTACGCCATCGAAATCTAGTTTCCCTCTTAACTTATTGCTCCAGCATTGATCCCAAGGGAAATGAATTCATGGCTTTAGTCTATGAATATATGGAAAATGGAAGCCTTGACAAGTGGTTGCTTCCAGAGATAGCTGAAACAACGAGTTCAAAACCATCTAAACTTTCTTGAAAGGTTAAACATCACGATTGATGTGGCTTCAGCATTGGATTATCTTCACAACCAATCTGAGGTGGCAATTGTGCATTGTGATCTGACTGTATAGTAACATTCTTCTGGACAAAAACATGTGTATAAGAGACACGTATAGATTTTGGATTAGGCAAGGCTTCTTCCTAAGGCCTCTAACAATTCTGCTCAGCTTGGAAGTACAAGTAGTGCTGCTGGAATAAAAGGAACCATTGGATATGCAGCTCCAGGTAACAATCTTGCTATGTCTTTACATCAAATACTGTATTATGATTCGGTTATTATCTATATTCTATTCCTCTGGTAGTGTATCATTTGGATCAACACAAGACAAAGTAAAACAGCCACGTGCATATATATATATATATATATATATATATATATATATATTAAAATCCATTACCGAATAAATGGTATTCTCTCGTATATGATACAGGTACAAGTATACAATACTTCACTTTAGTTAAAAATAATAATATATATGCACATTTGGCATGCAGTATCGATATACATGAATTGATACACAATTCGTAGGGTTGATTAATGAATTAAGTAACTATAAGTCCATCCACTAGAAAGGCTGCAATTTGTTTTTTGTACTTTAATTAGTCTGAAATTCAAATACTCTAAGCATAATATATCTTCTTAATTGAGAAAAAATCCGAAATTCTTCTGAGGAATTTTTTTTTAATCCCAATAACATTTGATCAGAACCATTATTATTTTAGAGTATGGCATGGGGCTGGAGGCATCAACTGAAGGGGATGTCTACAGTTTTGGGATTCTCCTACTGGAGATGTTCACAGGAAGGAGACCAACAGATGTATACATTTATGGATGTCTTGAATTTGCATAATTATGTTAAGATGGCTTTGCCAGAACATATTTGGGAGATCGTGGACCCTTCTATAAATTCAAAACAAGAAAATAGAGAAGGCCTTGCTTCCATCTTTAGAGTTGGACTTGGATGCTCTGAAAGATCACCCAAAGATCGGATGCACATGAAAGAAGTCACCAGACAATTATATCATGTTAGAGATGCTTTCCTTTCTTTATGCAAGGAATAAGAAGAGTAGATTTGGAGATCCTTGTCCTAGGGAAGTTGGAATTCTAGAGAATGCTTTATATCTTGAAGCAAATTAATCAAGGATTTTTTTTGTGCCAAGAAAAGAATAGAACATGAATGTAACTGTATATGCTATTTATGTTTCTTCATATGACTTTCATGTATTATGCAACAACAGTTAGATACAGGGCTGAGTCACAAAATTTATTTAGTGGGGACAAAATTTTTATGGTTTAAGGATGGTATTTTATAGTTTTCATATTTCATTCTCCTATTGTAGTCTTTCATTTCCTACTCATCCAATTTCCTTTAGATTTATAGGTTCGCCATAAATAATCAAACCCGAGTAATGTTGATATATAATTTACACAAATGGAAACAATCTATATAGAACTTCTAATTTAAAAGAACAATTTTTAATTTGGCATATAATATTACGATGAATGTTTCTCTCGCTTTGTATGTACTATTTTTAAAGCAATAACTAGCAAAATTAAGCCTTAAAACTTAGAGTTTCTTTACGTTGTAGTTAATAATTATTAGATAGACTAAAAAAATAAACTCCAACTTTACTAGTTGTTTCTATTGTATACTTTTGCAACTAATATTTAATAGTGTAGCTAACAATTAACTATTAAAATAATAAAATTTTGGTCAGATTAATTATTTTTCATTTATAACTAAGTTATTTTTTCTATCCACCAACCATAACTACTAAATTGCATGAAATGATATAAATATTTGTAAATTATTTGTAATTGCAGTTAAGGCATTAAGTACATGCAAGTACAATCTCAATGTTTTTCCTCTCTCTTATGCAAATGAAGGATTGGTATTCTATTTTGTGGTAAACTGCATGTTCATTGTATACATGGAGCGAAGTGCAGCACTTCAACTTTTCATGGTTGTTTGGTATCGTTAAACCTATAAATTAATGAGGTTGAATTGAAATATCAAATAAGACTAGGATGTCCAGAACATTTCTCAGATTTCTGCTAAATTTTTCTTTATCTTGTGCAACAGTGATAAATTTAAGCACTCCAAATGTTAGAAAATTTCTATAATCTTATTCTGAGAACCATACTAGTGCTCTTAGAGATTTGTACAATATTTATAGTTATATAATAAAACGGAGGCTCCAAAGCAGGGAGACCTCCACATGTTCAAGTCTCTCTTTTTTTTTTTTTTTTTACCTCTTTTGTTTTTCTTTCCACGTAGTCAAAATTCGAATACCGGTGGCTGTAATGCTTCTAAAAGATCTGTTAAATGTATTTATGTTGTATTATAACTCTTCCAAGTTCTTTGAGAATTGTGCTACAAATTAATAACTCTTCAACTAATTTGTTCGAGAAAATAAAACTGAAAAATAAGAATTCATACCTTTTAAATTGAACGGTAAGGGTAGAAAATGATGAAATAATATACTCAAAACAAGAGTTCAAATCAGAGGTAGCTCTTGCTCATATTCATTAGCAACAGGAACATCATCAAGATCCCCCTTATCCTGGTTCAACTCTCTCGTGATCAAGATGAATTGGTAGTGGAGGAACTTAATCCATTCTAGCAGAACTTCATTCAAGAAGTTTGATGAAACTTGATTTATCATCTTTATTAATGTCTTCATTGGTTTGACCTTCAATGAAGACAATATCTCTGCTTCTGATTACTTTCTTATTTACGGGATCCCATAATCTGTGACCAAATTCTTCATTTCCATAACTGAAGAAAATACACTACTTTGATTTGACATCAAACTTTGACATCTCGTCTTTGGGAATATGAACAAGTGTTCCACAATCGAAACTCTCAAGTGTTTGAATGATACATTTATCCCTTTTCAAACTCTCTCTAAAATATTACCCTTCAAATGAACTAAAGGAGAAAGGTTGATCAAGTCGACTACTGTCTTTATTGCCTCACCCCAAAAGGACTTAGGTAGTTTGGCATTTGAGAGCATGCACCTAATTCTTTCAATAATTGATCTATTCATCCTCTCTACCACACCATTCTTTTGAAGAATTTTTTGTACTAATTTCTCCGGCCCGATTCCAGGAGATCTATACTCTTCAAATGATTCCCTTTATTCATCACCATTTTGAGAGCAACACAAACACACTTCAACTGCTTGCCAGACTCTCTCTCGGCTTTGCTGTGAAATTCCTTGAATTCCTCCAAAACCTATTCTTTAAATTTTAAGGCAAAATAGCATATTTTTCTAGCAAAGTCATCAATAAAAGTAACAATTTACAAAATACTACTAAGAGACTTGTCTTTCATATAACTAACATCAGTGTGCACAAATTTTAGTGGATTTAATTTTCTAGATGGAGGAAATTTTTGAAATACAAATCTGTGTTGTTTTCCATATATGCAGTCAACACAACTTTTAAATGAATTACCTCTTATTTTAGGAAGGATCTGCTTTTGAATAAGTGTTTGAATAACTTTTTCACTCATGTGTCCAAGTTGCCTATGCCAAATTTAATGGAAGAACCTTGAACTGTGTTCACTTCCCCTTTCTTCAACTTGCCTTATATCAAGTAGAGAGTACCTTGCTTTTGTCTTCTGGCAATAACGGGATTCCCTTTAGTAAGCTTCCATTTAATCTTCTCCTTAATTGCTATGGTAGCCCCCGTCATCAAGCTTGCCTATGGAAATAAGGTTAAAATTAATATTAGGAACATGTCTAATTTTTTTGCAAAATTAACTGGCACCCTATATTTGTATCCAAGTGTATATCTCTCATGCCAATAACTTTGCATGAGACTCATTTCCCATCCTGACATAGCCAAAATCTCCTACAATGTAGCTTATACACAAAGTGCCTGTGCGAAGTAACATAAAAAGATGCACTCGAGTCAACAACCCAATCATTGTGATGACAAGTAATACTAACACAACCATCATCACATAACACAAGCATACCATCATGGCCTATCACTATTACTGCAGTTTCTTCATCTTTATTATTTTCTTGCTTCTTGTCTTTACCCTTTTTCTCAACCTGTTATCTTTTCAAGACTTTGTACTGAAACACATAATGCCCCATTTTTTAATAATGATAGCATTTAATATCTTTTCTATTGATCCTTGACTTGGACCTGCCTCTAGAGTGCTATTTGTCATTTTGTTTGTTGGGATCTCTGCTCTTACTTCTTTCTTTTCTGTCTGCAGTGCATGAGAGTCGCCTTCAATGCCTTTTGCCTTCCTCCTGAGTTCTTCATTCATCACATTCTTTTTTGCAAGTCTATAGTTAACATCCCATTTGGTGCTAAATTACTGATTGAAACTACCATTGTCTCTTAACTGTCAAGTAGTAAGCTGAATAATAATAAAGCATGAACCTCAACATCCAAATTCATATTCAAAATAGTTTCCTAGTTTATCAAGCCCTGAAATTCACTCAAGTGCCCAGACATGTCAGCATCATCTTTGTACCATAAATGAGTAATCTATTTAAGACAAAAAGACTTAATTAAACCAGAATTTCTTTCATACATATTTTTAAGTTTTTTCCAAAGTTTATCAACTCTAGTATCTTTGGTAAAATGCTGGAAGATGCTCCCCCTAATCCATTTTCTAATATTACCAACAGTTTTCTTGTGCATACTAACCCATTTTTCTTTCTATTAGTCATCTTACCTGGTTTTCCTTTATATCCTAAAACAGGTTCATAAAAATCATTACAGTATAAAAGGTTTTCCATTCTAGGCTTCCAAATTGAATAACTAGAAGGTGTCAATATAATCATCACACCACTATCTATTGAGTTATTCATTTTGATCAACATAAATTTAAAGCAGCACAAACTGGCTGCTCTTATACCACTTATTGGGGAAGCGGTACCGGTACAAGCACACGAATATTAGAGTTAATAATAATTAGGATCAAATTTCACTTTCTTCAACGATCGAATAAATAGAAACAGTCAAATTAGATTTCAAAAATATCAACATTTGATAAAATAAACCTGAAAATAAACAAGCACAGGACACCAAGATTTTTACGTAAAAACTCAATCAGGCTAAACCACAGGACCTAGTCCTATCAAATGATCTCTACTATGCAAATAATGGGAATACAAAATTCTACCTGAAGCATCCAGATGACAACAACATCAATATCATCACACACATCAATGTGGATCAACAAATATTCTCTCAAAGGAAGTGAGTTTGGAAAAATGTTATCAAATGAGGAGCAAACTGAAAATTGGAACATGTAGACATGTAGAGCTTGTTGAGAGGAACTCATGGTTAAAATTTCATCAAAATCAAGCTTTGTTTCACTGTCCAAACGTGGCTTCAAAATTGCAGGTCTTCTTTCTTTCTCTAGCACACTTTTTCCCTTTTTTTAATTTTCTCTCTCCTCATTTTGATTTCTTGTGGCTTAAACTCTCTTGTGGAAGAAGAAGACCCTTTGAATTTTTAATTTTCAAGTCAAATTGACTTAGTAATGAGTCATGGGCTAACCCAAATGAGAGGAACACAAGCCCAATATCCTTATGATAAATGTTTGAAAATCTATTCTCACTGTTTCTTTTTATTATTATTATTATTTATTGTTGTGAAGAGGGAATTCTTTTGTGGGTTTCTCTTTTCCTCAAAGTCTATCTATGTGTGTGTATATATATATATGTCTCTTTACCACTTCATAGATCTAGTTTCACTGTCTCTTCATTGTTTCCTTTGTATCCTTTTGTGATGAATTTTTGAAATCTCTACTCTCTCTTTTTTTTTTTTCTTTTTTTTTTTTTTTGAGTAGGAATTCTTTTATCTAAGATTTTAGCCCTCTTCGAAGTTTACTTATATTTAGGAAGTTACTTTTGTTTTACATACTCAAAGAATGTTTTAATTTTGTATTTTCATATTGACTAATTGTCCTATACTTAACACGGAGTTACAAACTAGTATTCTCTCCGTCCCATGTGTAAAATATAATTATCACATTACATATTTGTACGAATTTTTAGATAACTATAAAATTTTATCAAATGTCCACAGATGCCCGTAATAAGTTGAATTGACATGATATTAATAAATGACAAATATTGGCAATTGGAGAGGTTTAATGGGAGGAGAGAGGAGAGAGAAAATTGAAAAGAGAGATGGTGTATTTATTATTGAGACCCATTAGTTATTAGAGTTGAGAATATTTTAAATTTTTGGAAGGCTAAATTTGAAATTTCAACAAAGCAAATCATCTATTTTAAGTAGTGTGACATTTTTATTGGACATCTCATAATGGAAAATGTGACAATATAACTAAAACAGAGGGAGTAATATTTTGTGAAGGCTTGTGATATAAAAGGTTGAAAGTCATGGCGCATGTTTTTTTCAATGGGACCGTAAATAACTATCAAGTGTATAAATTATTAAGCGATAATATTCTCTAAATATATTATGCTGAATAGTACGTAGCAAATTAGAGTACTTAGAATGGTGAGCTATATTAAAAGGTTCAATTTACAATTCACACTTACTGTACAAATCTTTAATAGGTCTGAATCAATGGGACATGGTCATTTGGTCACTAATAGATTTTAAGGGATCTTTTACTCCATGGTAAATTTTTTGCACTACTCACGAAATGAAATAATCCTCACAATTGTACTATTCACTCTACATGATTGTCTGAGAAAACACAAAATATCAACGTAATAAATGCTAAATATTATAGGAAATTTTTACAGTTTCTTTTAAGGAACCATTCTCTTAGTTTTAAAAGCTTGTATAGTATAAGTTTTTAAAGCACATGATGTTGTAATGTACAAGCATTTAAAGCACATGAGAATGGTTTCCAAAAGAGACTGTATAATTTTTCAATATTGTATATGTTAAGAAAAAATATTAAGTTTAATTATACTTTACCCTCTGAACTTATCCTAGTTGTACTTTGCCTCTTAAACTCAAACAATATACACTTTACTCCTCTAAAAAATTCCATATTATAAATAATTATAAAAGGATTATGTGGATATTTGTTTTGACATTATTACCCTCCAAACTTTTTATTAATAAATTACTTTCCCTATATTTCATTTTTAATGGTTCCATATAATGCTTTTGCTATTTTGTATAAAAAAAAAGCATAATAATAAGAAGATTTCTTGAATTGCCACATTTTTTTAATCAATTTATATATTATTTTTCTTTATTCTAAAACTAAATAAAAAATGGCAAACTTTTACAACTACTTTTTCTTTATTTTATTTTGAGTATCTAAACATATTAATGATAATATAACTAAATAAATATCTTTTATTTATATAAATATATTTTTATATATATATTTTATACTTGATAAAAAACTTTTGCATGTGTTTTGATGTCGTATGAAGCTCTAAAATTTGTCTCTTATACAGTTAAAAGATATTTTTCTTGACATCTTATGTTTAATTGTGAAATGGAAAATATATTTAATTAGAAATTATTTAATAATTTTACGTGAAAATTGCTTAGTTCATACAAAACGAAAATGAATAGAAAATAGTAGTAAAAAAATCTCTTTTTTATATTTAGTTTTATAATAAATAAAATACTATATAAGTTGATTAAAGAAATATGACAATTCATGAAATTCTCTCATAGTCTCAAAATAAAGTGTAAAAATAAAAGGAATATGTGCAATTATTAGAAATTAAGAAAAGCTGAGAATAATCAGCATCTTAAAAACAGATCGATCTCGACCGGGTAACTGAGCAACTGGAAGAGCTTCAGGTCCAGTCCATTTATATTTCCAATCTTCATAAAAAAATGGACAGAATGGAAAAAAAATGTGCAGCGGTAGAAAACTAGCTCAACCGGTCTTTGGCAGTTTTAAATTTCAGAATACAAAATAATTTTAATAAAGAGAAAAAAAATAAAAAATCATGATTTAAACTCCAAAATTAAAAAGTAATGAACACACCAAAGTCTAAATTACTAAGTTATTATTTCTTTTATCATTTTCATACTTATTTTTGTATAAATCCAACCGGTTTATTTTCTTATTAGAAATTTGATTAGTATTTTTGGCTATTAGGACTAGAATTCTCAAAAAATAGTGCTTCTCTTCTATTTTGGATTTTATAAAAATATATTTTAAGCCATTTTAAATTATATCACACTAAAAAAAATTAAATTAGTAAATCGGTCGGTTCAACAGATCGAATTGGTTGAACTGTAAATCGGATAGGCCACATGTTCAAAGTCCAGTCCAGTTTTCAAAATATTGGAATAGCTTTGCACAAAAATTTTTGGACAGCACTTTTGTCAAAACAAATATCCATATCACCATTTTAAAATTATTTATATGATGGGATCTTTCAGAAGAGACAAAGTATAATTGTTTAGGTTTAGGAGGAAAAGTACAATTAAGATGCAAATTTAGGAAGGAACGTGTAATTAACCTAAAAATTATGTACGTTATCATGGAATATTCTAAAATTTTATTCCGTGGTTCGTGTCCAAATGATCGAGAAGTGTGAATATATTTTTGAACAAAAGAAAAACACAAAAAATGTTCTCCATCTCCAAGAATAAATGTGAAGTTCGGGAAAACAACCCCCAAAATTTTAGAAATTAACATTAAAATTATTGGCATGGCTATCATAACAATTCTAAAATTTAAGGAAAAAATATTTTGATTTGAGATTTTAAAATTTTATTTGAGGTTTGGACCTATGAATGAATCGTTAACATTCAATCATATTTCAATTTTGAAAATGTGAAGATATCAAAATTAAAAAAATAAATAAATTAATTAATTAATTAATTAATTCAAAAGTGGAGGGAATAGGATGTCCAAACCTCTTACACCAGACGAGGTGAACGTTCCGAACCATATAAGGATGGCCAAGCAATTATCCACGACTAGAGCTAAAGGCACCCTATACGTGTGTGTGCACATGAGAGATTGGTGAAAGTTATAATATTGTATAGGGTGAGACATTAGTGAAATGTATAAAAGTTTTTTATCAAAAAGTTTGTTCTTGTATTATTAAATAAAGTAGTAATAAGGAGTTTGGATGCATCGGAGTTGGGCTATTTGAACTGCTATAAACATCTTATAATTTTTATACCTTTTCTTACGTAATTGTTTAGCACTTCGCATAATTTTTAATTTTCTTTTAAAAAAATTGTGTGTCCTTTTCAATGAAGGAATAACTCGTGTACATCTACGCCATATCTCGTTTTTCATGGTAAGAATTTCAAATGACTAGGAGTCAATTATTTTTTTGCACGTTTTTTTTACTGCTTGATTTAGTGTTGCCAAAAAGAAAATGAACAATATTAGTAAAATTAACATTAGTAACTTCGTTTGAAATTTCATAATAATATCCGTATCCAAACCCATTTTTCTACAAAATTAGCTATTTAATCAAAAAAAAAATATTTTTGTTTTGAGCAAATAATGGCTCCGTTTGGATATAAAAAATGAGCTACTATTTGAGAAAAACTATTATGGTCAAACTTTTGGTGTTTTCGGCCAAATGGCTGACTTTATAATTTATATTTATATCTATACTATATATAATGCAATATATCTATACTATATATAAAATTTTTGGTGTTTTGACATTAAAACTTATAGAATTTTTATGTTAAAAGAAAATTTTATTATTTCTTTTTCTTTGGGGACCAATTTTGCATTTCTGACAAATTTTGAGGACCAGATTTGTATAATTCTTTGAGCATTTATATATATTTTTTTTATTTTTAAACTTAACTACCACATGACAGGACGTGGCCATTTTCTATCTCAAATTTTAATTTTATGTTAATTCTCTTAAAGAAAATTAAATTTTGAAACTTTATAGACTAAATTCAATTTGTCTGAAACTTGAGGGACAAGTTTAATAAATATTCGAAACATGAGGGACCAAAAATTTCGAAGTTCTCATTATGGATAATTGCTTGGCGATTGTTCGCGAGTTGACTTTGGCGGGGTCCTGACTTGCTATCTCCTCCAATTTTGATATTTCAATATTGATATGTGCGACATGAATAATTACTAGCAAGGTTGTACACTTATTTACTGGTCTGAAATGCAACATCAATTTTTACTTGAAATTGATAATTGATAATTTTGGACAGCACGACTTAATTTATCTGAAACTGTATATGCACCTATCAATGATTTGGACACCAACTATCAAATATAATTTAGAATATTCTGAAACAATTTTTTGAATATTTAAGCATTTGTCAAGTAGATATCTCCCTTTGGAACAGTTAAGTAACGTTATAAACTTATAATACTACAATGGCTTAATTACAATTTGTCTCCTGTAAATAGAAGCTTGCTGCAAATTATCCCTTATATTAATTTTATTTACAAATTACTTCCTAAGGCTTAACCCTTTAAGTTTTTATCCAAAAAAATTGATGAAATATCATAACTTTCCTCAAATTTTTAGTTGTACTTTGCCACCCTAAAATTAAGTTAAATTAGACTTTTGATCTTTCACTTTATTTTACAAGTAATTTGTCATTTGAAACTAATAGTGGTTGATTTTTCTATCCCGCATTAATCTTATTTTTAAATTTTTTTGTTATCCTTCATTAATGAGTGCTTGAATTAATTTGCTATTTTATTTTTTCTAGTTCTTATCAATTTATGGCATGCCATCGCATACTTGTTCCGTTACTTTATATATAAAATAAAATATTTTATTCATAATTTCACATTCTTTTATTGGATTTTTTACGTAAATTTTGTATTATTGATAATTAATTCTTCACTTTGTGTTTAGAAATTACATTATTTTAGTAAATATGTTACTTTGAAATATAATCAACATGATATTTTATATAAACTTGGGTTAATTAACTTAAGTTCACTCAACTCTCCAAAAAAAATAAATATTTGCAACTAATTAAAATTCAGAAAAAATAAATTTAGTTATTTCCTTCATGTCTTAATAGAAGAATTTTAGCAAAAGAAAAACTCATAAAAATCAATTACTAGCATAATCCACTGCTAAAAGAACATAGTTTTGACTAAAATTTTATAATATTGATTAAGTTGGTTATTATCAATAATGCATATAACAAATATGTTATTAAAATAGAGTTACTGTGATAAACTAAAAAATTATTCTGATTATATAAAATATAAAAGAAAGTGAGAGGAATGAAAAAGTAATAGATTGACAAAATTGAAACAAGAAAAATTTGTTTCTACACTCAATAATGAAGTGTAAAAAGAGGTTTCATAATAATATTAGATAGAAAAATTAACCTTTGTTAGTTTTGAATGACGAATTACTTAAATAATAACATCACGGTCCAAAATGCAACTCACCTTAATTTAGGATAGCAAAGTGTAACTAAAAATTTGAGTGCATTCATGACATTTCACCACTTTTTGGGATGAAAAACTTTGAGGGTTGGTTATACTCTGCCCTCTTGTATTTTGGGCTTTGTCTCAGTATATCCCGTATGAAAATTTAATATCACTTTGCCTACTTTGACTAATGGTTAACATAAATGGTTAGTTTAATTATCAACCAATGATAACAAATGAAAAAATGACTTCCTTATTCACTATTTGGTAGACTATTTTATCAATTTGGAGAAAAAAAAAAAGACATTCTTGTTTTATTATTATCCCTCTATTGGAGGTAAAAGGGATATATTATGACCTGCAACTTAAAAAAATAAGGAGAAAAATTAATTTGTAATATAAAAAGGAAAAAAACTAAAAGTGATGGAAAAAAAATCCTCCAAGCATAAATGTAAAAGGATTTGAAAAGTTTGTACATAAATAAATTTATACTTCAAAATATAGTAAAATAGACCTACATATATATGAAAATACTTCCACCATTTTATGCTAAAGTAACAGCAACATGAATTACGTGATTACCAACAATTTAAATTAATTTGAGTTTTGTATTTAAAGTTTACAAATTTTAAGTATTTATTTAGTTTCCCAGTTGTGTACAATAAACAAATCCATTTGTCATTTAATGTTGCACACAAGTTTTTTTCTTCTTCTATGTGAAAGGTAATAATAACATAAATTTTTCTTTTGACACCAATATGGTAAAAATAGTATTTATCAACTAAATATTGAAAGTAATTTTAGCTATTTTGTCCCCTTTAATTAACTGTCAAACTAACTATTACTTTTAACTATTAGTTTAGGAGGTAAAGTGATTATTAAATTTTTCTAGGGGCAACTTGAGATAAAGTTAATATTATAAGAGGTCAAAGTGTAATTAGGTTTTGTTGATGCATGAAAAATATAGTACCAAAGTCTTATGTTTTATTTTGAGTCCTTAGTTGTTCGAATCCTCCAATGCTAAGGTAAAGGAGGGCGTACCTATGAGATATTAAACCTGCGACAAGAACAAGAGCAACGTGGCTATGTCCCTTTTAACACTCAAGTCAGAATTTGCGTAAGGAAAAAGATAGAGAGAAAAATGAAAGGTTGAAATGGTAAGGTGTGAAGTTG
The DNA here is from genome assembly GCA_025175665.1 of Cinchona pubescens. Taxonomy (NCBI): domain Eukaryota; kingdom Viridiplantae; phylum Streptophyta; class Magnoliopsida; order Gentianales; family Rubiaceae; genus Cinchona; species Cinchona pubescens. The sequence continues at coordinate 2,427,137 of JANKKI010000235.1, forward strand.
AATGAGTAATGAATCATCATCCCTTCTTTACCTTGCCAACTTACTATTCATACTCCTCCTTGATGGGTTTGGACTGTTTATGGGTTTTGGAATATTTATTTGATACCATGAGGGCATTGAATGTGTTAAATTTCTTTATAACTTGATCATAGGTGAAAATTACAAAAAGGCATTCAAGTATATTTGACCGCTTTAACTAACAGACCACATGTTCATGAGCTATTGGATGATATATTTAGGTATTATCACTTGCCCTCACTCCAAGTCAAGTTTGTACGGGTTGAAAGAGTGCGATTGTCTCTAACCTGTGTCCTGGTTGGAACCAAAAAATTTGAATATTTGATTTTTATTCCTTGAGGGAAAATGGCTGATCCCCAACACCTTATCCACAAGCATACTTCCAACTTAAGTTGAGTAGTTGTAGTCATTTGCTGATTTTTGAACTTTTGTGATACTTTACTTAGTGTTTCAAAATAATAGATTTAACTCAAATCTCTACCCAACCCTCAACCCACATCATCCAACACTCAACCCACATACAAGAAATCAAGTGTATCTCGAAATTTTCTCAAATATATGACCAAATAAGTACTCTCTTATATTTTCTGAAGTTATTTTCTCTTTCTTCATTTTCACTTGGCATTTCATCAAACACGTCATCTGCATTTGATTGAGCATCTCTTTGCTCCATGTGCTTTTTCTTTTGAACATAGCTGTAACCCATTAAACACTTGAGCTAGAAAAAATTTTCAACCCTTGAAGCTAGTCTATTGGCTAAGAACTTAAAGGGCCCCCCGGCTACAACAATAGAAGTGGAGTCAAAGACAGAGAAAAGAGAGAAAGAAGAGAGAGAAGGAAGGAAAGAAAAGAAGAGAGAAAAGTTGAGATGAACAAGGAGATGAGAAGAGTAGTGCAGGAAAAGGAAAAAGATTTGAGTCACCATGCAAATCCTTTACTTGCAATGGTCACCACCTCAACAATTCCAGTCACTGATAGCCTTAATCTCGCCGAAGACGCAACTAGGAAATACTCAATGGTTGTTGCTCGGGATTCCCAAGCTCCTCCCACAGCCATCTTTGGTGAAAAAGCAATTCTAAGGACTCAGCTTGCAGCAGCACTCAAGTCCAAAGAAAGGTCTCATTAATTGCTTTAAAATCTGTAATGACACATATGGCCGACGACGAGAGATATGGATCTATAGCATTGGAGTTTCGTCACCCTGCGACTGACCAAATCAAGAACATAGACTTGGCTGCTTTAGGTGTTCTTCATAAAGTTTACTGTCTCACAAGAGCTGCTCAAGACCCTTCCATGGCTACTCAAAAATTCAATGTACCTGCGCATAACTTCATTGCAGCTATTCCTTGTCATGGTGAAGATCTCGCAGTTGCACGAGGAAGAGGCGTAGCTGCGCAAGACCAAGAAAGAGCTTCCTTGGACCCTTACTCCATCGCCGCAAGCTCCCAAGTGGGCTGCTATCAAAGAGGTCACGACTACTACTGTGTTCAAATGTCCAAGCTCTGTAGTGGCATCTTGCAAAAAAGAAAAGAACCTGAACCCCACTGATACCAAGCGAGCTGCTGTTGCATCCATGGAGGTCACTGGATCCGGTGATATAGTCTTGCTGTCACTACTTTACTAAGAAAAAATGTAGTTGCTGCTGCTGCTACAAAAACCTCAGGTACAGCTGCCAAAAACGTCACCACAACGACAAATGCTCTAGCCTATGATTTGATCACCATGGCAACTAGAGCTGCTGATACTAATGATGGAGTAGCTGATTGAAGATGATACTGCCACACGAAAGAAAATAAGAGCAGTGACGCCACTAAGCAAACCATCCTTGAGCTGGCCTGCTACGAACCAAAGTAGCATTCTGGGGCTAACCATTTGAACTCCATGAATATGTCTAATGTCTCAACAAATACATCTTTAGAAAACATTATCGAGCAAACTGAAAGGAATAGTATCCAACATTTGAGTGGTGTTCTTGTTGACAACTTAGTCATTCAAGGGTTTACCAACGATGGTGGTGGAATTGATATTATTCAAGGGAGAAGTGTTAATGAGTTGTGTAATACTTCAAATATGGTTGATTAGCGGAAACACTCTTCGAGTGAGGTAGGTTGGATATACTTGAACATGTTTTTGATGAATTGGATGAGGTCCCGGGTAGAGTGATTAGTCCCTTGCACGAATATTTGGACTTAAATTTTCTCCATGAAAACCTTGATATGGGAACAAAGTCAAGTGAATTTTGACTAAGTATGTTTGTGGGTAGACCCTTAATTAGGGGTGCTTCATCTTCCAAGGTGAAGATGAATATATGTAGAACCACCGCTCCAACTACAATAGTGCCATCAAGACATCGTCAATTGCACCGAGTTAGAGAGTATTACCTTGAGCATGAGAACCTTAGTGAAGAGGTTGTGTCTCAACTTTAGCATGAAGCTTCTAGTGAAGAGCTCATAGCTTCTCTTTCAACAACTAAAAAGAAAAAGCCCGCAACTTCTCCCAAGTATGAAGGAAAAAGAAAAGTCAAGGAGGATAACATTGATCCTGTGTATGTATATTCTCAATTTTGTTGACATGGAGTTGATTAGAAAATGGATGGAGAAGTTTCATACAATTCCTACTTTTTTTCAAAGTGAAGACTCCACCCCTTGACCATCGACCTTGTGTGAACAGTTACGAATATGTTTCCAAATATTTGGAATAATTGGAAGGGGATTAAGGTTCCTGTACCATTGTTCTTCCATAAGGTGTTGGAACATTGTCAAGTTGGGCTCGACCAAATACATGTCAAATCCATTCGTAATATCAATGCTTATTTAATCACTTATGCCACCCTCAGAATCAAACCTTTAATAGCCACTTTCAAGGAGTTTTTTTTAATTGCACTGAGTGGCTTGGGATTACCTTTAATTGGCAGTCTAACAAAAAATTGGCCGAGAAGGCACACCCCAAGCTAGGCAAATGGTGGAGTTGTTACTTTTTTATCCAAAGGTAGCCTAGGTGGAGCTTTCATACATGGAACTATGATTTGAAAGTTTCGAAGATTAACAAACTTACTTCTCTTAATGGGCGTGAGCATAGGCATATTTCTATATTTATGAAGGACGAACCATTTCCTTAGGCAAATAATGGTTAATGAACAAGTTTTAATGTCGGCGGGATTGAGATTGCTGACCTTGATCCTCGTATTTCTTTAGGTTTACATGCATGTGCATTTTTACTTAGCATTTTTTACACAAGTTTCATCTTATCTTCATTTGGTATTGATATTTGACTTGAACTTAATTTGTTCTTTTTGATCTTTTAATGGATGCCTTGAAGGATGCTATTTGTGATCATGCTTTGAAGATGAGGCAAGCTAAGCACCAAAGTTAATCTCAACCTACCAATGATTCTACCTTTGGGATCTTGGGACCAAAGAGGTCACTTCAAAAGGTTTCTCCAACATCTCAAACTAAGGAAAAAGGTGGCGCCTTCTAATATGGCAACTTTCACACCTTGTGGCTCAAGTTGAAGCTCCCGCTCAAGAAGTTCCTGCCCCATTAGCTTTTGCTTCAAGCTTGCCTCAAGCTCAAGCCACCGCTCATGTTGGGGGCTCTCTTCCTCTCACATGATATATACCCGTCTGTAGTCTTGGGAGGTGTATGAGGACTCTTCTTTGGCAGAAGTAAGTCGCCCTTTAGTGGAGGCATTAGCGTTGCACCAAGTTACGAAGGGAGAGAGCCGGAAAATCCTTGAGCTCTACTTGCATTGCTGATGCCAATGCCATGTTTCAACATATAAATAAGTTGTTCTTTCTTCCTTTCATATAAAAATGTCAAATATTTTTTTATTATACTTAGGAATAACAATGTTTTCCTCTCATTGTCTTTAGATTGTCGACCATTACTATCACTTGAACCAAGCTCAAGAGTACCATCTATCCTGAATTTCGGATTTAGAGGCTAAACTTAAGAAGATGGAAGTAGCAAGAGAGACACATTTCCAAGCTACGTGTGCTTCATCTAAGCATAACCAAGAAAACCTTAAAGAGATTGCCAAGTTGAAGAATGAGATCAAAGAGATTCAAGCATCTCATAAAGATGAAATCAAATAGGTTCCAGTATCTAATAAGGATGAAATCAAGAAGTTTCGTAATTTCACACAAGGAAGAACTCAAATTAGTGGAGAAAAAGAGTAAAGATTTAAGATCTTTTAGTTCCCTAACTCTCATCTACCAAGATCGCTTAGAAAAGACTTGGCTGATTATCTTGCCGACAAATCATTTGAAGCCTTGGTGGAGAAAAGTAATGTTGGGTACTTTGATAAGGGCTATGATTTGGCCTTAGCTTTTGTGAAGAAGAAGTACCCAAATTTGTATATGGATGACTTAGACCAAGGCGCAATACCTCCTACTTCCCTTCACCCTAGCTCTTCGGGGGTTCTGACTGAGGATTGAGTAGTTTAGCTTAGCACTTAGCTTATCTATTTTCCTTTTTCGAGACTTAATCTCGAGTCTCTTATATATACAAGCTACATCTTTATCTAGTATTATGTTATTTATTTCCTTAGTATTTTCTTCGCTTTCACTTATTGCTTGTCATTGAGTTGGGGCCTTTCCTTGTACCAACCCACCTACGATATGCTTTCCTTCTTTATACTGATATCGTGACTTTCCTTTGCTAATTTGTGCTTTTGCTTATCTTCAAGCATTTCATGTGCCTTCACCCTCCTTAGACACTTCAACATTTTTTCAAATGACAAAGTTGGTTAGGTGGGGCTTTCATTATCACATTCAAGCAAAAAAGTGTCTCGCCTCTTGAGGGTAAACCTTGGCCTTGGCACTGAACTAAGGTTACTTTAGGTGCAACTTCCTTAGGAAAATTTTATTTTTACCCTCAGAAAGGCTATAATTACTCTTTTGAGCATGTTTAACCAAGATACTTCTTCTCCAAGGAGAAGCTTTTTTTCACCCCAAAGGAGTTTTCCTAGGCGCAAATCTCCTAAGTAGAACATTAGTGATCGTACTAAAGTTGCCTTAAGTGCAAATCTCCTAGAAATATTCTATTTTCGCCCTTGAAAAGGCAATGGTTGCTCTTTTGAGTATACTTAAACAAGGAACTACTTCTCCAAGGATAAACTTACTTTCGCCCTCAGAGGAGTTTTCCCTTGACGCAAACCTCTGAAGTAAAGCCTTAGTGTTGGTACTAAGTTACCTTAGGTACAAATCTCCTAGGAAAATTTTCTTCTCACCCTTGGAAGAGTTATGGTTGCTCTTTTGATCATACTTAAACAAGGAACTATTTCTCCAAAGATAAGCTTATTTTCAACCCCAGAGGGGTTATCCTAGGCACAAATCTCATACGTAAAGCCTTAGTAGTAGTACTAAGGTTACCTTAGGAGTAAATCTCCTAGGAAAATTTTATTCTCGCCTCCCGAAGGGCTATGGTTGTTCTTTTGACCATACTTAACCAAAGAACTACATGTCCAAGGATAAGTTCATTTTTGCCCCCGGAGGGTTTATGTCGACTCTAGAGAGTGGTCTTTAATTTTGTTCCCCGGAGGTGGTGAGTTACCCCAAAGAGTTGTGGTATCTCGTAGGATATTTTGTACCTTAAGGTTGGGTGGGAGGTTTGGGTTTGCATTCTAAACTAAATATTACATAAGTTACTATGCAATTACATAGGCAAAAGATTTAGAAACTTTTTTTGATATCAGAAGGAAAGATTTACAAGTTACACAAACTTGTTTCACCTCAAAAGGTGTCGCTTGGCTTAGGGAATTTAAAAATACTTAGGCAAAGGAAAGAAGGCATAAAAGTAGAACCTTTTCAAATTTTAGGCATTCCAAGTGCGAGGCAAGAGCTTCCCATCTTTAGTTATCAACTTGTAAGCACCGTAGGATTATGCTTCAACTCTTCATAAGGACCTTCTTAATTTGGGGAGAGCTTTCCACAAACTTGGGGTTACTTCCGCCTTTCTTGACCCAATCTCCTACTTAGAACCTCCTGCCTCGGACTTGTTGATTGTAGTAGGAGCAACCCTTTGTTTATCTGCTTGCATTTTGAAGTATATCTTATCCCTTTCCTCCTCAAGTCAAGGTTAGACCTCAACCCTTCTTCATTTTTCTAAAGTTGAAAATATAGATACGAAAACCCGGCATACCAATTTTCACGGATATAAGTACTTCGGTTCCATAAGTGAGGTTGAAAGGAGTATCCTTGTAGCATTCTTGTGGGTAGTAGGATATGATCACACAACACTTGAAATATTTTCAACCCATTTGCCCTTAGTATCATCAAGTATCTTCTTAATACCTTCAAGAATGGTACGATTAGTCATATCCATCAAACCATTGCTTTGAGGATGGCTCGTTGAGGAGAAACATTATTCTATACCCAAATAGCAAAACTTTTTGAATGGTGTTCCTTGAAGTTACAAGTATTGTCCGAAGTAAGTGCCTTGGTTATTCCGAAGTGACACATAACATTCTTCCAAAAGAATTGTAGTACTAAGGCTTAGTAGAATAGTCGATAGTTACTATCACAAACTTCTTCTTTGCTGGAGCTATTAGAAAGGACCCGAGATATCTATGCCCTACTTAGCAGAAGGCCAATGAATACAAATTGGAGTAAGTTGTTCTGTCGGATGGCGAGGTTGATTGGAGTGAAATTGACATGTAATATCACACTTTTGTACATAGTCTAGAGCATTCTCCAACATTCGTAGCCAATAGTAACCTTGCCTTTGCACTTTTTGAGCAAGAGTTCTTCCTCCAATATGATGTCCACAAATCCCCTTATGCACTTCAGTTGAAGCATATTGGGTTTCGCTTGGACTCAAACATCAAAGATAAGACATTGAGTAAGACCTTCGATACAAAATTCCTCCAATGATCAAGTATTTCACCGACCTTCTCTCTACTCTGTGAACCTCAATCTTGTTATCGGGCAATTTTCCTTCTTTCAAATATTAAATGATTGGGGTCATCCAATTTGGAGTAAAGTCAATATTCATGATGTCCCCATGGGCTATGCTTCTTTCTTTTAGAATTTCCAAGAACACTCCTTTCAACATATTGGAATGCACTGAGCTTGCATTTTTGAAAAGGTGTTTGCCTTCTTGTTTTCAACTCGAGTCACATGGGCTATGTCAAAATTTTCAAAGCGTGAGATCAAATCCTTACACCTTTCTTAGATAAAATTGTTGGGATGGCTCCTTTGCTTCATAGTTTCCCTTGACTTGTTTAACCACAAGAACAAAAGTCCATGTTTACTAACAATCTTTTGACTTTTAACTCTTTGGCTAGCCCAAGTCTGGAAACTAAGGCTCCATACTTGGCCTTATGGTTGCTTGATTGAAATTCAAACATTAGGGCATAACTTGTCTTAAATTCCTCCGGAGAGGTAAAAACAATACCCACACCACACCTTTCAACATCATTCGCTTCATTCACATGCATTTTCCATTAAGGTGAGTCTATGACTTACTCTTAGAGGGGTAGACACCTCTTGAATTTAATCCTTCTTTGACTCTTCTAAATTCTCCTCTTCTACCTTTTTTAAAATGAAATCAGTTAGAATTTGTGCTTTGATTGCCGCCCTAAGTTGAAAACAGATATCATACTCACTTAGCTCAATTGCACATTTTACCAACCTTCTTGAGACCTCGGGCGTCAAAAGGATACATGACTTGAGTTGATAATTTGTTAGAACCACAATGGAATGACTTAGAAAGTAATGCTTGAGATTTCTCGCCAACTCACCAAAGCTAAGGCCAATCTTTCAATGGTAGGATACCGAATCTCTGAATCACTTTATACTTTACTCAAATAATACACCGGTTTGTGGACCTTGTCCACTTCTTTGATGAGAACGGCACTCACCACCATATATGAACAAGCCAAATATAGATAAAGAGTTTCTTTGGGTTTGAGTTTAGTTAGGAGTAGGGGAAAAGTCATGTATTCCTTTAACTCTTCAAAAGCTTTTTGGCACTCTTCCGTCCATTAAAAATTCTTAGAACTTCTTAGAGTTTTGAAGAAAGGCATATTCCTATCACTGGACTTCGATAAGAAACAGCTTAATGAGGCAAGTTGCCGTATGAGCCTTTGCACTTCCTCAACCCCCTTAGTTGGCTTCATGTTTTTAATGGCCTTTATTTTTTTGGAGTTTTCTTCAATCCCCTTCTAAGTATAAAAGTTACCATGAAATCCAAAAAAATTTCCCCGAGAACTCCAAAAGTACAATTAAGACTCATCTTGAACTTTTTCATAATAGTGAAGATTTGCCTGAGGTCCTTCACATGGTCTTCTTTTAACTTACTCTTGACAAGCATATTATCTATGTAAGCTTCCATATTTCTCCCCAATTAATTAGTAAACATTTTATCTACCATTCCTTGGAAGTGGTTCCAGTATTCTTCAAGCCAATTGTCATTACCCGGAAGCAATAAGTGTCGGAGTTGGTGATGAAGGCAGTCTTTGCCCGATTCTTGTGATTCAAAATGATTTGGTAATATTCTTTGTATGCATTCAAAAATGATATGACCTCACAGTCAGAGGTAGAATTATCACGGTATCTATGCGGGGCGTAGGATAGTAATCCTTTGGGCAAGCTTTGTTTAAACTAGTTAAGTCTACGCACATCCTTTAGTTAGCCCCTGGTTTTGGAACCATGAAAACATTACTAAGCCACTCGAGGTATTCGCTATCTTTTCCACTATTTTAGATTCCAAAGCTTGTCTACTTCCACCTCCACCTCGTGGCTTCATTCCCTTTCAAAATTTCTTTTATTTTGGATGACAACTTCGAATCTCAAATCTATATCAAGGGAATGCATTGCGATATCCAAGTAAATGCTTGGCATGTTTGAGGGATCCGAAGCAAAGAAATCTTTGAACTTCTTAAGTAAAAAAATGAGGTTTTCCTTGATGTCCCTCGGGAGGGAGTTTCCCACTTTCACCACTTTGCTAGGATCATCTTTATCTAAGAGTACATTCTCAATTTCTTTTGCTGGTTCACCCTTTGTGTTGAGTTCCTCTTTGTCTTCCAAAAGTTGTACATTGAAACTAGGAACAATCTCCTTTCCTTTCAATTTTAATGAAGCTATGTAGCATTGTCTTACCTTGACTTGATCTCCATTTATCTCTCCCATGTCATTTTTTATTAGGAATTTCATCGTTATGTGATGAAAAGAAGGACAACATCAAGTGCTCGCAATGGTAGGTTAACCAATAATGCCATTGAATGGTAAAGAGGCCTTGGCAATTACAAAGTCGACCATGAGTTGAACATCTTGAGAGAGAGTGCCAAACATAACAAGAAAGGTAATATATCCAAGGGGCTCAACCACTTCTCCGGCAAAACTAACCAAGGGAGAAGTCACGGGTTTCAAATTCTTCTTATCCAACTTCATTTGTTTGAAAGTTTCATGAAAAAGAATATCCGTGGAACTTTCATTGTCAATCAAAGTTCTCTTCACATCACAATTTACAACGGGTAAGGTCACTACCAAAGGATTACTATGACGGTGAATTACTTGTTTGCCTTCTCCGCGATGAACATTGTGTATTGACACAGCCAAGGCCTCTTCATGCTAGATTGGACCAAGTTGATTTGACGATAATAAGACTTGCGGGATGGCATGGAGTCACCATTTGTTGCTTCCCCAGAGATTGTGAATGATAATTCTCTCTTGGTTTTCCATCCCGCTACTCTCTAGAATCTTCTCTAGGCGGACCTCGGTCTCCTTTGTTCAAGTTTTGAGCTTAGTACTGAGATGATCCCTATCCACCCCTTGCATGAATTGCTTAAGGTAATCCCTTCTTATCAAATCTTCAATTAGAATTTTTTTAGGGAAATACAATCATTGGTCTCGTGCCCATGATCCTTGTGAAAGGAAAACCACTTGTTCTTATTGTCCTGCTCTGGGTCACTCCTCATAGGTCCTGGCCATTTGATATAGGATTCCTTCTCAATTATAGCCAAAATGCATGAAGGTTGAGCATTAAGTGGGGTATACATTTTTGGAGGGTCGAGGCTCCTCCTATGAAAAGTGTTAAGGATAACCTATCCCCCATATTAACCTTTTTTAGAGCTTCCGCTCCACTAATTCCTCCATCTACTTTCATCTTCTTCCCATTTTTACCCCCAGACTCTCTTTTTCTCTGTTTCCCTTCATCCACTTGAGTGAAATCTTCGACCTTACGAAAAAGTTTATTTAGGATGGCAAGGTGACCTCAAGTTAAGATTAAATGAGAACTTTCTAGACTTAATCCCACTTTGAAATGCCATGATTTGTATATCTTCTGTAGCCCCTTGAATCCCAATAGTCTCCTTCTTCAACTTATCCACATAGTCAATGAGGAATTCTTATGGTCATTAGTTGAAAGTAAGCTGACGAGTCCTTGTCTTAAGGGTTCTTTTTTGGTTTCCAGTTCAAGAAGAGGTCTACAAGTTGATCAAACCTTTTATGCCTCCTTTCTTGTACCCTTTAAATCAATTTGAAGCAGTGCCCTTAAGGGTTCCGGGAAACCCTCAGCATAAGACAGTATCTGAAACACTTTGTAAACACATCTTGGCTCGATGAGCAACAAGATGCTCCCATGGATCCGAACTTCCATCATAAGAGTCAAAATGAGGAGTTTTCCAACGTCTTGGGAGGGGTACTCACATATCTCCTCGGTGAATGTCTAGCAAAGAGTACGTGTATCTCATAGCCACCACTTCCTTGTCATCACATCCTATCTACTCAAGCTTGGAGTTCTTTCAACTTTCTCCTTAGTTCTTATCACGTGGTCTTCCCATTTCTATTGCTACTAAGGCGGCCTGGCTTGAACTTCTTCGTCTAGCTTCACTTGGCCTAGAGTAGATCTCTTTTCTTGACTCTGCTGGGCATACCAGCCTTCACGCTCCTATTGGGCGGACCCAATTGGAGTTACTTCTTTACCCCCTTGATCATCTTTATTGATTGCATAGAAATGTCTCTCATCGTGGACAACCCGAGGGTTGCTATCAGAGTTATGCGAAAGTTCTCCTCCTCATCTCCCAACTTGTTGCTCAAGCTGATATTTCATAAGTAACTCTTTGAACATAGCATTCTGTTACCTTAACAATAGTATCTCCATCTTTCTATCATTAGCTAGGGGATCGGGATCCCTAGCTTGCCAATAAGTCCAGAAAATATTCTAATTGATCGATTCGAATGCTGTCTCTTATACACATCTAGATGTGTATAAGAGACAGTCTTTGTTTTTGGGATCATAAAGACAGCATGCTAGGAGGTATAAATGAAGATGACTTATGATGGCTTCTTATTTTGTTTTCCACGGAAGGTGCCTCTTATTGAATCTAGAAAATATTGAGACAAATTCTTAATGTTTAAGTCCGAGTCCTTAGTTGTTTGAATCCTCCAATGCTAAGGTAAAGGTGTGCTTGTACCCACAAGATATTAAACCTGCGATAAGAACAAAAGGGCGTGGTTGTGTCTCTTAGGGGAGGTTCCGACACTCAACCCAGAATTTGTTCGAGGAAAAAGATAGAGAGAAAAATAAAAGTTTGAAATGGTAAGACGTGTAGTTGAATGAATAATGAATCATCATCCCTTTGGAAACCTAAACCAACTTTTAATTTATACTCTTTCTTGATGGGTTTAGACACATTATGGGCTTGGGATTATTTATTACACTCTCAGGGTCTTGAATGTAATTGAATTTCTTCATAGCTTGATCTTAGATGAAAATTACGAAAATGCTTCAACATATATTTGACTGCTCTTTGACTTACGGGCCACGTATTCATAAACTATTGGATGATATATTTAGATATCATCAGGTTTATTACCACCACACCAAAAGTTTGTAATTGATTTAAGAGATTCGCCGTAGTTGTCCAATTTTGTTTACTAGTAGTGCAATTATGACAGTTAATTTTCTAGGCAAATATATCTTTTTTGGTGTGCTAATTTATTTTGATTTGAATGAAAGATGTTGAATCTAAGAACCGCAAAACACGAAAGGTTTTAAAATCAGATTAATCTTCGTTACACCAACAATGCAGAAATATTTTTTTCATTATCAGGTGCAGATGAATTCCACTTAATCATTTTTTGAATTTCAAATATTATTTTTTTACATATAATATTCTTCTACATTAGTGATACAAAAATTTTCTAACGACAGAGTAAAAAAGATTGCCCATTTTTTTATAGACAATGAGATGATACCAATAATTACCAATAATTAAGCAGGTGTTGTTGGAATGCATGCATGGTAAGTCACACTAATTCATGAATGAGAGGGAGCTCATCTCACGGATCTTGCCTTCCCTTTTTTAATTTATCATCCCACATGCTAGGTCGAGAACTTCTAACTTCTTCTCATCTCATAATAGGTCATGACCTTCGGCCTTGTCCCTAGACAGCAGCAATTAAGCACTACTTACTAAGCATGACTTCGTGGGTTCGGACAATCTCCTCTCCTTTCAGGAAAGCTCGTACTTTCTTCAATCAGCAATCCTCCAGAGACAAGAAGTCGTCCAAGCAAGATCATATAGGTAGGTATCCCACAATCACTAAGTTTTTTTTTTTCAAATATTAATTTGTATATACATTTCATCTTCGAAATTATTTGTCTAGATCTGAAATTCAACGAGCACGACTTGAATATGCTAACGATTGGACTTGCAGGAAATGAGAAACGTGTGATGGATCTTCATGGGGAAGTGATGGCGTGTGCATACGAAGATGTTCAGGTGATGTGGTCAATTTTGGACAAAGTCGAAGTCGGGATCGAACCTGCAGTATTAGTGTTTTTTTTTTTCCCTTCTATTTTGTTTTATCAGGTTTTAGCATTATAGCTCCCTAAGTTGCAGTGAAGCATAATACACTTGTAGCTAATGTTGGAGGGAATGGAAATTGTAATTTGTAGGATAAACAGATCTGTTACATCTGTATATAAGTACGAGATTGAAATGTCTCGCGAATTACAATGATAGTAAACTATCATTGCTCCTGCCTCGAACAATTTGGCTTCTTTTTTTAGTGTTAATTGGATAATTTTACGACTAAATGTTAGATAATCTCGCTAAAGAATCTAAAAAAAATATGAGTAGTAATTTTAAATTCGTGACATTTTTCTGTTTGGAATTGACATTGTGAATGTTGACACTAAGAATCTCATTTGTAATATGAGGCCTATGTTGTGTCGAGTTCATTATAGATTTTAACTGCAAAATCAAAATAGGGAGTTTGATTTAGTTAATTATACCACAATTAGTTTTGAAACTAGTTTTGAGTCAATTATACCACAAACAATGATCCTAATGCGTATAACATCTTAATTGAATTCGTTTTGATCACTTCATGTCTTTTACTCTGGATCCTCCATTTACCTTTTCAACAATAAAGAGGTTTTCTCGAGGTCAGTAGCAAGATACTCCGATTATCATCACGTTGCAAATCAAGATTCCATTAACCACCAACTTCCCTTCTTTCAAAATAGTTTACCTTTTAAAAGTCAGATGTGTGAAATAAAAAGTCGAAATAAAAGTAAGCTAAAACCTGTCTGTCGACTTATGGAAGGCCCATTCCGTACTTGAAAGGCATTTTAAAATTACAATAGAAAACAGGAATAAAACGTATTAGCTTAGTTTTGGTGACTAGTGTGATTCTTGGCTAACTCATACGTTGCATAAGTGTGTAATAGCATTAAACTAACATAAGTTAGATTGCATTTGAATCGATGAATTTAACGAAAAGAATTGAAATTCATCAACTTGTTAGGTGATGTTCTTAAAAATAAAATTAATAAATTTTAAATCAATAAAAATTAAAAAATGCAATCGGAAGGCTTTTAAATAACTTCTAACCTGGGTAGATTTTAAAAATTCATTACAAATTGATGGATTGACTGACGTTATTGAGTTTGAAGTTTTATGAAAAAACTAATATTAACAATAGATATAATGTTCTTTCTCAAACACAACAAAAATATTACCTGGAGCTGCATATCCAATGGATCCTTTTATTGCTATAGAACAGCTGGTTCCTTGTTCAGAAAGTTATTGGCAGTTTTAGCAAGAAGACTTGATAATCCGAAATCGGCCACAAGAGCAACATGCTCACCTCCCAGAAGAATGTTGATTGAATTCATGATCCGGGTGGAATCCATGCTAAAGTTGATAAAGACACTAAATTTTGATATTTCTTAATGCTCTGCACTCAGCCTTAAAGCTTTTAGCAGGCCCATTGTTTTGGAGGTCAAGAACTTTAACCGCAACAAGCCTTTTCGCACACTGTTGTTCTACCATTGCTTGATAACTGATCCAAATTTCCCCGATCCGATTAAGTTTTCTTGCGGAAATCCAGAAGTGGCACTATGGAGTTCATGGTAGGAAGCTCTTGATAGCTTATCTACCAGAAAGAAATCGGCCTTTCTTTTATATCTTTCAAGAAATATTGCCAAATACAACGAGAAACCAAAATCTATATACTATAATATTTTAGTGATTTAGATTTTCATTCTCAAGTTACGCTCACTATAAAATTTAATAAATTTGTTATGTTCCCAAACTTGAATACCTTTTTTATAATTATTTAGATTATTTATGTAAACATTTCTCAAAAAGTAAAAGAGGAAATAAAATTTACTTTTAAAACTTATATCAGCAAATAAATTTTGTTGAAGTAAATTTCCTTATATGTAATAGAATATTATGAATGAATTTAAAAATTAAAGAAGAGTACGGGATAATTTTATTGGGATGAATTTTAGAAATAAAGTTCATTTAAAAAATAAATTTATACATATTTTAGCTATTCTTTTGGATCCTTAGACAGAAAAACCTAAAATGTTAAAAAACGAAATTAAATTAAACTATTTGAGACTTAATTAAATAAAAAAGAAATTAACTGAATAAAATTTCTTATTAAATGGAATTACCATAGTAACTATTATCAACATATATCAATACATTAATAGACTAGACGATATTTATATGTAATTAGAGAGTTAATAGTTTATTAACAAGTCTATTAAAAAGAAAAAAAATCGTTTTAGAAAAGAAAAAGAAGGAAACAAGGTTATTTTAAAGGGTTAAATACCATTATGGCCCTTAAACTAAGAAAAAGTTTCATTATGGCCTTTTAAATTGAAAAGATCTCAATTTGACCTCCCAATTGAAAAAAAAAAAAAAAAAAGTTCAATTAACCCTCCAAATTGAAAAAGTCTCATTTTGGTCCTCTAAACTAAAATAAATATACTAATATGGACCCCAAAACTAAAAGATTCTCAATTTTGTCATCCAAAATATGCTGTCTCTTATACACATCTAGATGTGTATATGTCTTTAAAAAATTAAATTTGTAATTCTATTTAGTGAAATTTTTTATTCAATTAAGTTCTTTTTTAATAACTTAATTTAATAAAAAATTTCAATAAATAGAATTACAAATATAACGATTATCAACATACATAAGTTATCAATACATTAATAAACTATACAACATTTATATTTCATTAAAAAATTTTAACAGTTTATTAACAAGTCTATTAAAAAAAAAAAGGAAAATTTGTTTGAGAAAAGCAAAAGAAGAAAAACAACACAATTTTAAAGTCATAAAATGCCATTTTGCCCACAAAAACTAAGTAAAAATCTTAATATAGCTTTTTATATTGAAAATGTCTCAATTTGACCCTCTAAATTGAAAAAAAAAAAATCAATATTCTTTCAAATTGAAAGAATCTCATTTTGGTCCTCTAGACTAAAACAAATGCTCCAATATGGTCCCAAAATTGTAAGATTCTCAATTTGGCCCTCAAAACTAAAAGCTTTTGCTATTTTGCCCTCCAAACTGAAAATATAGTCTGATACATCAAAATACCATTAACCCTTTAAAAACGAACAAATTTAAAAATATGCTTTGAATATCAATGATTTAAAAACACACAAGTTTAAAATTGTACTTTCAAAATAATTAGAAAAAGTTTACTTTTAAGTAAATGTAGATGCCGAATTTTGATGTATTTTTTACTGTTAAGTATCAAATTAGGGTAAATTTTAACATTTTTTTTTTACATTTTTCAAGACAAAATCCCAATTTTACAAAAATTTGTATTTTTTGGATAATATAATCATTTTTTGAAAAGTAATGACAAAATGGTCTTTTTGTACTTAAGTGTCATTTTCTAATTTTTAAAGTTCTTAAATCCAATATCATGTTTTTAAACATTTTTGTAACTTTCAGAATTTGCTTTGAAACAATTTGCAAAACTAAAATATTTTTTCTTCTCGAAAGCGCTTTTCAACATCAGCATTTTGGGTGTTATTTCTAATAAAAAAATTATATTTTTTGGTTCTTATGTGTATTCAATGGTTATTATAATATTTTGACAAGTTTAAGTTTTTATCATTTGGTGCCAAACCGGTATAAATTATGCTATCAAATACAAATCAAGTCACGTTTTCATCGAGTTCTCTGTTGATAAATTTTGAACCCCAAAACACCAAATCACATATTTTTTTTTTTTTCATTCTTACACTCAACACATCTCCCACTCCCCATAAATACTGTCTAATACCTCAGCATAACCAACCCACACTCTAGATGTGTATAAGAGATTACCTCCCTCTTCCATTTTTTGACTCGCTCCCCCTTCATAACAAATTTATCCCCAATTCCGCATGTCTTTTATTTTCTAGATGCTTATAATTGCTTACTCTAAATAATAGTACAACTATAACCTTTTTCGTATACTACTACCAGTATTTGTCCTTTCTTTTACACCACAACCACATTCACACACTATACATACCTATACGTATCACCCCAACATATTTCAGTAACACACAAACACATACTTCGCACAACACACGCTCAAATGCACAAAAAAAAAAAAAAAAAGGAAAGAAAAATAAAATGGGAGACGGAGATTAGAAGTATGTATCGATTAACTGATCGATCAATTGGTCAAATAATTCGGTCAAAATTTAAAAATGTGTCCTAAAATTATTAACCAGTTTCAATTTTGAATTGAATTCGAAATAAAATCTGATGTGCATTTAACCAAATTCAAATTCGGTAATCGGTCTCAATTTCGATTAATTATATTAGGCCTATTGACATTAGAATAAAATTCTTTATACAACAATTAAAAAACTTATCTAATATAAAATCCAACTAGCAATAAAATAGTCCACAATTCCATATCATCAAAATTAAATTATACTTGAATGGATTTAATGATTTCTTAACACTTTATGTATATAATAAAGTATATAATAGGATTATAAATATATAAATTGTAGACATACGTGTGTTTGTATTCGTGTGTATATATACAATATTATTTGTGCATCTATATATATATTTTACAATTGAAATTATACTATCAATTTGTAAGATCATATTATTAAATAAAAAGTATATTTATTTAAAAAGAAGATGTAATGTTGCAAGTTAAGTATTAAATGTTTTCATTGAAAGGTCTTGAGTTCCTCAAACATCAAATGGAATTTGGAAATTGGTTAATTCCAAATCCAGAAACCAATTTTGATTTCGTAATTGATTTTTGGTTTCAGAATTCTGTCAAACCAATTTATTAACTGAACTTCAATTAACTAATTTTGAAATTTCAATCTACAAATGAAAACGGTTTTGAATTTAATTAACTGGGTTCGTACTTACCACTAATGGAGATGGAGCATATGAGCTTGAGTTGAAGATTTGTCACCATTTTCGACTATATTTTTGAATGAGGTGAGTGTGATTTTTATTGTTGTTCTATTTTGTTTTAAATTCAATATTATTGTGTATTTTATCTTAGTTTGAACCTTTATTTTGATCAATGTAAGTGTTATTTGTTTTGTCAAATTTATAGTTATTTATGATTTATATGTTGTGAGAATATTTTGGTGTATGATTTATGTTTTTGGTTAATATTTGGTCAAATAGGTTTGTTAATAATGGCTTAGTTCTTCAACAAATTTATGTACCTTTGTTTGATTTTTTTTAGTTAATGGTTGTGAAATATGTGTTTTACTATTTATTAGAATCATTGTGGTATATTGTTGGTTAGATTTGGTTGAGAATTTAGAAAGCCAAAAAAAAAAAAAAGAAGAAAAGATGCAAAAAATGTAACTGCTTGGAGATAAAGAAGAAAGAAACTTCATTTTTTTTGTACTTTGTCTCTCCAACTTTCTCTAATTTGTATAAGAGAATTAATTAAAAACAAGCCCAAAAGCCCTTAAAAGTTAATTTAATTGGGTTGTGGGCTAATTTATTTTAAGTAATTGATTTTATTTGGGTGAGCCTATTTAATTAATGTTAGTGCTCGGTTTACTTTAGTATAATGGGATTTTGGGTATTCAATTTTGTTGTGTTTAAGTTGACATGATGAATACAGTCATAGTTTTGGGTTTTAGGTCTTTTGGGCTTGGATTGTCTACTAGATAGATAGATGTAAACAAGAGACAGTTTAGGACATAGTTTTCTATACTAACAAACCAAGGGGACCATAAAATTACAAATTTTAATGTCTGATACAGATGTACTCTCACTTAACATTAAGATGCTGTATAATAATTTTGGGCACAAATTGATTGTACACATCTTGTCTCTTATACACATTTACTTGCGGCATAAGATAAAACCCAATGATCGGTTTAAATTGGTCCGTAGAAAATATTTTGGATAGGATTATGCTGTAAAGGTGTCACAAATCATTTTGGGCCTCATCTTATTTATACACAGCTAGATGAAATTATTTTTAGCCTAGTTATGGTTGATTTTCTTGTAATTGTTATCCGGCCCCTGATCCTTTTGATAATTGCAGTTTAGTCCTAAGCCTTTTTAAAATTATATTTTTGCCTCTAGGATTTTCTAAAATTACTATTTAGTCCCAGAAGCTTTCTAAAATTGCATTTTATTCCCAAAAATTCTCTTAACTTGCAATTTAAGTCCCCTAACTTTTGTAAATGACTTTTGTGGATCCCTAAACTTAATTGAATTGTGTTTTTTACCCGAAAAACCTTGTACAATATTGTAATTAAGCTCCTAGAAGATTAATTGGTTCCTAATTGAGTTTCTTTTGTATGTAATTATTATTTTAGCATTGTTACCCTTTGTTTCTTGTATTTTTACCCTTCCATTGTTTAAAAATGTTGTAATTAAATCCTTAAAATTTATATTTAGTTCAATTAAGTATCTTTTTTTTTTTTTTTTGCAATAATTGTTATTTGTCTATTTTTGTGATGGTTTATCTTAATTTATTAATTCAAATTATTTTTTAGGTCACTAATATTAGTTTTGATAGTTTAATTTTACTTATACTAATATGTTGGTCATTACCTGTTTGGTCGTGTCTTGAAACAAAAGAGGATAATTTTGCACTTTTGGTACTTTGTGAGGTATATTCAAATCTCTTTATATGCTAAGTGTTTTATACATTTTTGTGTGTTAATCATTTAATTACTTTGCTTGGTTTCCACTATTCTTATTTTTTTCTTTTATTACTAACATTATTTATTGTAATTTATGTCATTGTAAAAAGGGTTAAACATAATATGAATAGATAGGTTTGTGCTATGTGTTTGTCCAGTGCTTTCATTGGGATCTATATGCTAGAATATCATGTTTTATTATTTATATGCTTTGTGTATTTATATATTTATTAGCTTGTCTAGTATATTTATCCTTCGTAAATATTTTTTACTCATATTTTACACTAGTCAAATTCTAGTCCCTCGTATGTTAGTCCAACACTAGCATAGCGAGTTTCCTCATTCCCCGCGCTATCTATGCATGTTTTACTATTTATTTACTTTTATTTTTATTATCCAAACTTAATATAAACTTAGGTTAATTTTGAGAAAATATGAATTAAATCTCGCTATCGGTTTTGCCAGGGGTGAAAGGATGCTAGGTTACCCATAGAGTAGTCTAGCCTTCCTTTCCTCAATAGGACTCCCAACCCTATTTCCTTTGCTTTCGTGGAATAGGAGTCATCTAGTATAGGGTTTGTAATTCATTTTATTTATTTATTTTGTTATTTATCACATTTCAATTTTTTTTTGCTTAAAAAAAAAAAAACTCTTTTTACTTTCCTTAGTAATAACCTTTAGGATTTTCTCTTTCTTTAGGTTTAAACCTGAAAACACTTCATACACCAGGTACAATGACTCTATTTTTCATTTATTTATTTAGATTTATAAAACACTATTCTAGATTGTTTTCAAGTCTTCTAACATCACACTTTCAAAGTCCCATTTATATTTTTGTACTATTATTATACCCATATTTATTAGTTCTTTTTTAATTTGTCTTTATTTCCTTTTTCCCCAATGAAAAATGGTGCGCAATAGCTTGGCGACTCCACTAAGGATACTAGAGAATCCAAACACTCAATGTAATCATGTTTCCTGTATTTTAACCCTTTTTCATATTGAGTTAAAAATGTTTTAGGTAGAATTCTCTATGTTGTTAATTATGTTGTTGTGCATTTACCTGATTTATTTGTACTTTGCTTACAATTGCTATTTATTTACTTGATCTGTGTTGTAATTTTTAAACCTCATGAGCATGTTGATATATATATATATATTTGTTTATTTGTTCTTGTACGTACACTTAATTTTGTCATTTAGCTCAGTTATTTTTTATTCTCCAACTCTATTATTACACATTTTGATATTTCTGAGCATTCTCTACTTCATATAAATATTGGGTAATCTAAATCCCTCCTCCTCCAGGGAACACATCATGTATCACTCATTTGCATAATCAATAGCGCTGCCCTACTTCTCTTTTAGGATTTGGACCAATTAGATGATACAGGATGTAGTACATCTGTATCGGTGTTGAATGGGTCCAAATCAAACCACCAACATAATGCCCATGGAATCAACGGAAGGATACTTATTGGGCCTAAAGTCTAAGGGTTTGGGAATCGTAAACCGATGCAAGTCTCGATTGCATTAGTGAACCTAAACTCAAGCAACGTGAAGATTACCTATAGGATAGAGCCTCTCAAAATCTTAATAAGTCAATAAGTACGAGGAGAAGTATAATACTTATGTATACTTTTAGTTTTATGGTGTTCTTATTTGTTAGTTTTTACATTCTTCATATTTATTCTTGTTATTTACATCTCATGAGCTCTAGAACAAGATAATTTTAGATAAAGTGCTATTCTAGTAAGCCCCTATTTTGCACGTTTAAATTTCTGTTTATCGCATCTTATGTCCCAAGAATCAAAATAGTGTCCTTATTTGATTATCGTAAATTCAAGAATTTAGACACGTTACCCTTTAGGTTTCCTCGTCCAAACTGTACCTTTAGATCGAGTTGTAATGCTTTCTAAATGAGGTAAACTCATATAGTTTTTCCCAAATGATTGTACCCTCCCTTCATGTTTGTACCCTTATAGCATTTTGTTTGTAAATTTATTTGGCATTGACATCAAGTTGCATTCTTGGGCCATTGCATCTCACTTTAGGTACCCCGGTTTCTAAAGGAGGCACCTATGGCATGTGAACAATGTTTGGCAAGATAAACATGCCAAAAATCGAGACAAGCTAACAATCATTGCAAAAAAAAAAAAAAGACTTGTCCCTTATACATTAAATAAGATGTCCATTCTCTTTTGGGTATATAACCCAATAAGACATGCACGTTTATAATTTATGTATCATCAAAAGGTGTAGTGTACTAGGTAAACACCCAAATTCAGGATCTACTTTAAATCAAGCAGCATGAGGCATAAATCAAGTACCAGTTTAATTTACTTAGAATATGAGATTTTGACAATCATATTTTGGCCATCTTAAGTTGGTAAAAATCCTGAGAATACGGACACTAAGTTCAAGAGTTAAATCAAAAGACTGTCTACTTCTTCAAGAACAAATTACTGAGGATTTTATTAGATTGCAACTTTCTCATAAAGTAAGTAAATTACAAAGTCTTCTATGTGATCAAGCAGAATCAAATTGTGATCCTAGAACTTTCGGTAGACCATCCAAACAACTCGATCTAATTCAATAAAAGTTCTCACAAACTCCATGCCTAATAGATAAGACACTAGTCAACAATTTACAGAAAATACGACGTGTCTCAAGTCTTTGAAGTAGTATTTTCTTATACTTGTTCACGAGCCATCCAAAATATCCAATCCATTCGACAGAGACACTGATCACCTTCTTACAAGTAAATATAATGTGTTTTCGAGTATATTATTAACCTACTTTTCATGACTCGCCCAATAAGTTCATTCCATTTAATCGCAAAGCCTTCTTGTTGGGCCATTCAAATATATCATCCTTTTTTCCAAGAGCATCTCATGGAGAGTCAGTTGCCATACTCATTATCAGTCGATGGATCAAGTAGAAAGCTAATTTTTCAACAATTTCAAGGTCAAACATTGACAAGCGAATAGTTTGGGTCCGTCAGGTATTGTATAGTACCTAACACGGAAGATTGCATTTTCATGATAGGCCAACCCTTGGCATGAGAAGGGCTCCACCATAGGACATGCATACCAATTTTTAATTTTATTTACTGACTCAATTAATTTTTCTTTTGTTTTGCTTCTCCTTACTTACATTCATCCAGAAGTTGTTTAAAAAAATATTAAAAAAAAGAGCAGCAGAAAACTTTGTCTTTTCTTAGGAAGTTTTGATTGTATCTTATTAAAGGAAAAAAAAGAAAAAAAATCAAGGACTTCAAAAATAAAAGGGTATTACTCGATATTTCATGTGTCCCCATCATCTAAACCAAGGCACTTATAAATTAACCAGTTTTCAGGAGTATAGTGATAAAAATCAGTCCGAGGACAAAAATTATTGCTTTTGCTATTGAGTTGTTGTTCTAGGGTAACATTCAAACTTTTAAAAAGATAATGTTCTCTAAAAATTTTTCAATAAATACATTATTTTTTATAAGTGATCAATTCATTCGTATACATAGCATGTGTTCCAAACATTTCATTTCAAAAGTTGTCATTGTTGTACAGTTATATTTTACGATAGTGTGATTATTTTTTATGTGTGGACCACGGAATGAGCCTTGAAGAGAAAGATGGAACTAAAAATCCCATGTTCATATTCTGCATGTAATTCTTGCTATATGTTTGGCTATCTAAATTCACTGCATGTGCTTGGAAAATTGGGATTGGCTTAGTCATTTTTAATGAGAAAAAATTTACTACCCAAACACTATCTTCCTTTTTCCAATATGCTAAACTTCAAAGTTGATAGATACATTTTGATCAATTACCTAACTAACCGAACCCCATACTAGGGCAATTTTTCATGAAGCTAAAAGTTGGTCTAGGCTAACTTATGCCACATCTAATTGAAAAAAGGATGTGTTGTTTGCTTCAAGTGTTACGAGAATTTAGGATGACGCTTTGAGCATTCGTTTTTCTATCCAAACATAATATACCCTTTGTTGTCCCCATTGAGCCATCAGATATGATAATTTCGTTCCAATTAAGAGCTTGTCTATTAAAATAAAACTTTAAAAAGCCAATTATCAGGTTCTCAAGCTCATCCAACTGTCTCTTATACACATCTAGATGTGTCATGAGAGGTTAGAATAATGCTTTGGACTTCGTTTCTACTGCCTATACACTATTTATCCCTTGCATCTCCTTTAAGCCTCCAACCTGAATGTTTCATGTCATGCACACCTATTGATCGCACCCTTAAACTGGGGGAGAGAATTTGGAGAAAGTGTTGGGATGAGAGTGACATTGTTTATATAAAAAATCACAAGAATTTAGTTTTCAAAAACAAAACAAAAAACAAAATATATATATATATATATATATATATATATATATATATATATAAACCAAAGAAAATCAAGTGACTTAATCCAGAGAGTTAGGCAATAAGTATTATACCTTGTCTTATAATTTGTGCCAAAGATACAATAATGTGATTTTAGTGTGGTTTTGATTTAATTGGCAACCATCTTATATTTTGGGTGTGTATAAGCTAGTCTAAAAGGTCAAGGTGCAATGTTAGAATGTGGTCAACAAGACAAAAATCTTTAGAAACTCACTGCTAGTTTTGGAAAAGTTTTGAAACCCAATATTAGGGCAAATTTTTTTTTTTTTTTTTTGAAATTTATAAGCAATCAACGATGCACATTTCCTTGGTAGAATTTTATTTTAACTATCTCCCAGGGTTTCTAGCCACATTACAAGCCTATAAAGTCCAATATTGACTTTTCTTTCATGGCAACCAAGACTGAGAACCAATCCTTTCTAGGTTTATCTTTTTCTAGTGATCACAATTGTGTCCCATGATGTACAATTTTAGCTATCTCTTCTAACCACATTACAAGCCAATAAGGTTCATGTGCTCACTAATTTCTTGTAGTAAATAAAGGTACAAGCATTCGTCAAGATGTGGTGATGACTGATGAGTCGACTGGAGTCAAATTGATCACAAGGTTGATACAATCTCTAACATAGTCCTAAAGTCCAAAATGTCAAATTAACCTTTAAAGAGCACATGAACCTTAGTGGCTTGTAACGCTGTCTCTTAAAACAAATAGCTAAAATCTGATAAGAACTTAGGCATTATTTTCCCAAACACTGGCCTAGTAAAGGATTGACTTAGCAAAATTTATCTTGTTCTAAAAAGGCTCATGATGTGATTCCTATAATAAGTTTGTTTTATATTTGTCAATGTTTTAACATTGTAAAGTGCATTTTTCTCCTTTATTAAAAAAATCCAAATCCAAATCAATCAAAATGAATCTCTAGTTTGTTTATGTTACTTAGTGCATGTCATGGAGCATAATTTTGAATCAATATCAAGTTAAAGGACCATTTTGTCTTTCATGAATGCCAACGGTGGGGAAAATTTTTCATGCAAATGGTAGGGTTTGGTTCCATATTTTTTGAAATACTCAATCAAGTCTGTTTCTTAGAAAATATTTTGTGTATAAGATTTCAAAATTGGGACAAAAAATGTGACATTATTATTTGTTCTCTTAAACAACAAATATACTGTACAAAACATCTGCAGCAACATGAACAAAATT